>JAUMJM010000006.1:9335000-9935000 GCA_033558235.1 Neomorphus geoffroyi | reverse complement strand
CAGGCTTTTAAAGGTGGATTATGGTGAGAAATGTTCTACATACAAACTCCTCTCCTTCCAAAACCCTGCCTCCCAAAACTCTGACTGCATTGAAGCGCAACTGTAAAGAACATCACAAACAATCCATTTGAATGGATAAAATCATTCTTTCACATTCCATCCTGGCTTGAAAAAGGCGATTCCACACCAGAGTGGTATCAGACAGACAACAAAGAAAAGTGAAAGTCCGATTTTGCTGTGGGGAAAAATCTGATGAAAAGTCTCTTGGTGAAACCAGACATAGTTCATGGAACACCGTAAATAAGCAAACTGCTTGACCACAGACAGATGAGAAAAACGGTGAAAAGTGCTTAATACTTAAGTTGAAATGGTAGAATATTTGAGTAGCATGTTAAAATATTGCCTTATGAACACAAGCGGTCTTACAGAACAATGTTGTCATCTCATCAAAGAATCTTAAGATCACCCACATTAGAAGTTCTTTATCAGCAAAAATGGAAGAACAGACTCATGGAGGAGAAGTTAAGTTCCTTTAGACAACAGCTGAAAAATGACAGTTGATTTTTTGCACCATACACTCTTTTAGAAATAAAAAGCTTCACATGCCAGAAATGTTTTTTCAATTCCTTCTGCCTTAGTCCCTCACTAAATGCTGGCATCATCACAATAGCCAAACAGTAGCACCTGTACATGATAAAAACCGTATCCCTCCTGGGCTGTTTTTTTTTTTTCCCAGAAGTTAGTTTACTACCAAAGAAATAAAGCAATGCATGACAATACAAAACGTATCTTTTGATCCTTTTCTCCCCTTTCACTCCCACCTCCATCTTCACTAACCAGAAAAAATATGAAAGGCATCCCTCATTGCCATCTCATTTCTTCATGCATTTCTTCTTCCTATGCTATTCCGTTGCTTTTATGGAGTTTTCTCACTACATTTTCTCAGTTTTCTCCTGCTTCCTTTTGTCTTCAAATAATTTGAATACTTTTAGTCCCTTCCAGAAACATCATCTGTCCTGTATGATCTTCTTCTCACCACATGGTCACTTCAGTACCATGAAATTCAGATATTTTTGTCACAATTTTATGCCTTATTTTTCACCCTAAAATATTGCCCGACAGAGATAACATCTGTGTTTGAATACAGAAGTAGGAAGCAAGATTTTTTCATATGCTCCCAACTTGTTTTTTCTGCTCTTTCACTGAGTATAAATACACTATGTCTCATCTGTATTTCTTGTTCTATCCACTTAAGGCTGACCTATTTCCTTCCTGTTATTGCTTTCTCTTGTTGGAGATTGCTAAGAACTTGGCTTATTAGGGGAGAACTGTGAAAAGGAAGGTCAAAGTCAAGCACCAGTGATAATACGACTTGTAGAAAAAACCCATAAATGTTCCATGTTACATTTTGAAAGAGTTTTCCACAATGAAAGGTCAGTAGATTTACCCGTGTTTGAAAGAAAGATGAAATTAATTTTTATATTATAAACACTTACCTTATGTTGTTGCTTGTGATTGGTATTCGAATCAGTTCCAGTAATGAGGTTCCACCACCCAGTTCCCAAACATGAGCTACATCTTTAGGCTGTAAAGGAGTTTCTTTACATTACAAACTTGTGCTTCCATGAAACAACAAGAGAAGATCTTTATCTGATAAGTGACTCAGAACAAGAATATTTCTCTATTATTTTCTGAAAAACAAAACCAAATAAAAAACTCCCCATGTTCAAGAAATCCCATACAACACTTATAAAAGACTCCTGGCATGCTCATGCTGTCTTGAAGAAGAGTAAAAAAGCCAGGAATCAGCATGATTCATAATAAACATAAAAAAAAGGTTCTCTTCCCTTTCTTTGTGTTTATTGCAGCTCAAAACTAAGGCTCTTTGAGAAGTTTGCAACTGGAAGAGTAATGAATCTCTACCTTCACGTTTAGTTTCTGGGGAAAATTTTAAGTGAGTTCTATCTTTCAGAGTCAGGTTTTCTAGTCTCTGCTTCAGTAACAGGAACAGCAACTACCTGCAGCAATAGATCTTGCTGCTGGGCAGTGTTGTGCTGTGATGGGTTCAATATTCTGTTAATATAATGTACTGCGAAAAATGTAGCAATATTGACAGGGAACTCAAAACTTTAATGATCATTTAATATCCTATAAGATGACCGCTTCTCTCATAAAACTGGTTGTAAAGTATCTTCATCGGTTTGTACTAGTTCTACATTTTACAAATAAAGTTAAAGGCATGCATTACAATGGGAAAATAAAAGCACTCAAACACGACAAACAAGGTAGTTTTCATAGATGAATCTAATTGCTTTGTGTTATACTTTGGTCTCTGATCTACTCTGTTTTAGTGAGAGGGAAAACATATTACAGATTAAAATACAAAATTAAAGCTAGCTATTTTAAATAGTACTATATTACAAAACCTTTGTTTTATAAACAATAAGCTAAACTCCCTAAGATTCTTATACATAAAACATATATATTATTTTTATGTACGTATATCTATAAAAAGATGGTAAACTACAGTTTCTGGATACTCACTGCATTGTGTCTCCTTGCCCGTCTTCCAAAAATATATTCCAAGGCTAATGTTGGCTTTGGAATCTCATCCCTATGCAAGGAAAAATAATTTTGTTTTGTCAAGATCCTCTAAATAAAGAAAGTTAACTCTACAGTTACTAAATTATACTTATCAGTCAGTTCAGAATTTGGCTAAGAAACAGAAGCACAGAGAGGCACTTTAAGGTCTCAGTTGCTGAAGACAGGAAAAGTTGCAGCATCATCCTGAAGAGATGGCCATTTAAGCTCTCTAGTACTGGAGAAGCAGGACTGAAGGGGTTAGACGACAGGTCGTAATGAAGGGAAATGAGTTTATCCATAAGCGACCAACCACTCACAGAATATACCAACTGTGTACATCTATTACAAATTATCATACAATATAATTGTTTATGTAAAATTCACATCCACAGTTGGAAAACATTCTTAAAAATTTAACACATACCTCTCAAGACACCTCAGTATGATAGTGGTCTTTCCCTGGAAATTAAAAACAAAGACAAACCCTACTGTACTGTCACTAAAGCAAAAAAACTCACTCATTTAACACTCTGATAATAAAGTAACTGAAAAATGTAAATTCAGTATTTGTTTGTAGTGTTATAGTGGAAACTTAACTGCCAAATTTCTGTCAGAATCAAGTTACACTACCATTACTATAATTATAAACTAATAGAGATGACAAATACAGTAATAGGAATAGTATGCTTAAAATTAGACACTAGTGATCAAGCTAGCCAACTCTTTTAATCTGTTTAACAATTTTTAATTATTAATAGTACATTTATTTAATGTTTGGTTTACATTGGAATTAAATTGTTACTGATGAGATGGAAATATAAAGAATGCTTAAAATTCAAATAAAGATATAGAATATGCCTTTACAGTGTTGAAATTGAGACACTGAGTACTGAGTACCTTGCCACATTGAAGGGGCTAGCATGTCTACGATTTACTCCTGTGTCCTTTCCTATGTCAAAAATCAATGAATTTCAGTTAAAGTAACTGTATCTTCCCTGAAAAAAGGTATTTTAAAAATTACCAATCCTTCTGAATTAAAAATTGCATTCTTAAAAATACGACTAAGTTGCTCAAAAAGGTAAATATTTCCTTATTTACTTTACAAATAAATTGTAACAGAATAAAAATATTAAATTACCAGTGACCAAAGTTATGGGACAATGAGTTAAAACAACTTCAGGTATGTGGAACTGCGAGTCTGCAATCACTATAAGGCATTTTCAATTAGGTCTCACACAGATATATGCCCAATTCATAGCAGGATGCCAAGGCCTCCACTGACAACAAAACTGGTACCAATTCACTTAAATTGTATTGTTACCAGTTGAACACTTGTTAAAGTGAATAGCTTTAATTCTGGCTGCTACTTTTAAAAAATTAATAAAAAAATAAAAAACCCCAGAGAATTAGCACATCATTGATAACAATGGTTGATGTTTTGATTCTCCAAACCATAAATTTATACTTCTGAACCGCAATACTGTCTAACTGGTCCACACTCTGTGGAATGCCCACTATTTGCAGAATCAGAACATGACATATTTTGTCTTCAAAAGAATGAAGTGGGCCACACAATTATCATCTATTTTACCTGACACAAACTATGTTGAAAGAAAGCAGACTCATACAGTATTACCGCATTTTTATTTCCCATGAATAGTATTGATTTTTCAAAAAATTCCACATGCTTGCCATCGTCGTCAGAGTTTTCTCTCTTCTCCATTTCAGCTATAGCAAGATCCCATAAAGTATCGCTAGTTGGAAAAAAACAGTCATTAAAGAAAAACTATGGAGCTTTGATCATAATTCCTCAAAATATCGAAATGGATAGATGACTAGTATTGCCATGATTTGATGATGATGATTATTACTTATCTCACATCACATGCTCTTTGCTTATCATAGAATGGTTTAGGCTGGAAGGGACCTTACAGATCATCCAGTTCCAAACCCCTGCCATGGGGAGGGACACCCTCCAATGGATCAGGTCGCTCAAAGCCCCATCCAACTTGGCCTTTAACACCTCCAGGGATGGGGCATCCAAAACTTCTCTGGGTAACCTGTACCAGTGCCACACCACCCTCACAGTGAAAAAGTTCCTAATGTCTAATCTAAATCTCCCCTCTTTCATTTAAATCCGTGTCCCCTCATCCTATCCCTGCACTCCCTGATAAAGAGCCCCTCCACAGCTTTCCTGCAGCCTCCCTTTTTAAGCACTGGAAGTAACGAAGCACTTAAAACTGGGTTGAGCAAAATTCCCCAGGTAACATTTTGGTGCACGCTGAGTAAGCACTGCCTGTGTCCCAGTAGATTTAAGCCACCTCTAAAAGGTTCTCCAAGGACTCAGGCTCTCCCACTGCACGGGGCAAGCAATGCGGGTATTCCCTGGAGCAGGAGGCCAGGACCGGCCCCAGCTGCCCAGGGAATCACAGAATGGCCCGAGTTGGAAAGGACCCACAAGGACCATCGAGTCCAACTCCTGTCCCTGCACAGGACACCCCCAGCGTTCACACCGTGTGCCTGACCAAACGCTTCTGGAATATTGTCAGGCTGGGTGCTGTGACTGCTTCCCTGAGAGCTGTTCCCGTGCTCCAACACCCTCTGGTTGAAGAACCTCTTCCTAATATCCAACCTAACCTTCCTCTGGCACAGTTCCTGCCATTCGTTCGGGTCCTATCGTCGGTCGCGAGAGAGACCAGCGCCTGCTCCTCCTCCGTCCCTTGTGAGGAAGCAGTGAACCGCTGTGAGAGCCCCCTTCGGTCACCTCCAGGCTGAACAGACCAAGTGAGTGCAGCCGCTCCTCACACGATTTCCGCTCTATATCCCTGCCCGGCTTTGCGGCCTCCTCTGGGCGCTCCCCAGTATTTTTATGTGCTTTTCCTACTGCGGCGCCCAGAGCTGCACCCAGCACTCGAAGTGGGGCCGCACCAGCGCGGCGCGGGACGATCCCCTCCCTCGAGCGCCGGCCGCGGAAGCTGCTGCCGGGGCAAGGGGGCTTCCCTAGGGTCACGGGGGGCGATGAGGCGGGCCAGGCCTCCCTCCTCTCTGTGGGGTCCCTGATAGGAGCAGCCGCTCCTCGCACCCGGGGCCCGGCCGCCCCCGCTCCCTGCTCCCGTCCCGCTCGCTTCTGGAGGATGAGGCCGAAACGGCCCCTCTCACACCACCCTCCCTCCTCCAGGCTATCCAGGCTCCTTCCCCACACGGCAGCGGAGGGAGAAGGCAGGGAAGGCTGCCGAAACCCCCTTGCCGAGCGCTTGCAGGGATCCCTGTTACCTGGTCTTGGACATGACTGCCCAGGCCCGGGCCTGGCGCCCCGTCGCCGTGGCAACTGCGTGGAGCGCGCTGGGAGCTGTAGTTCTGGGTGGGTGGAGAGGGGAGAGTGGAGGCAGAGTCATAGCGTGAGACCTTAAATATCATCTACTTACAACCCTCCTGCCATGGACAGGGGCATCTCCCACCAGCCCAGGCTGCTCAGGGCTCTATCCAACCTGGCCTTGAACACTTCCAGGGAGGGGGCATCCACAGCTTCCCTGGGCAACCTGTGCCAGGACCTCACCGCCCTCAGTGTGAAGAATTTCTTCATAATGTCTAAACTAAATCTTCCCCCTTCCAATTTAAAGCCAATCCCCCTCATCTTATCACTACTTACCCTTTTAAAGTTCCTCCCCATCTTTCCTGTAGCCCTTTCAGGTACTGGAAGGCCTCCATCAGGTCTCCCCAGAGGCTTCTCCAGGGTGAACAACCCCAACTCTCTTAGCCTGTCCTCACAGCAGGGGTGCTCCAGCCCTCTGAGCTTCTTCATAGCCATTCCAACAGTCCAAATCCTTCTTATGTTGGGGATTCCAGAACTAGACACAATACTCTAGGTGGAGTCTCATGAGAATGGAGTACAGGGGGAGAATCACAACAAGGCTGCATTGGATGGGGCTTTGAGCAGCCTGGTCTGTTGGGAGGTGTCCCTGCCCAGGGCAGAGGGGTTGGCACTGGATGATCTTTAAGGCCCCCTCCAACCCAAACCATTCTATGATTCTAAATCCTCTCTTACCTGTTTGGTCAAAACCAGGAAAGTGGCCTTGCTCATAATAATTAACTCATAATTTATTTTAACTGTTTCTTCTTCCACCCTCACAGGCTTATGTAGCCTTCTAGAGACCACAAGTAATATTTGTTCTTTAAATAAGATGCTTTTCTATGTTTAGCCTGTGTAAACACTGTGTTTCAGTTGTTTCAGTTCCAGAAGCCTTTATGTGGTTATTATCCTCTGTCTTTAGAAGATCAACGTAAAAACCTGGAAGTAAAGTGTTTGTTAACCCCCTTTGGAAACAATGGTTTTGCTAATAAAAATCCAGAAAGAAACTTCATTTTGTAAGTGTCATACAGTGGCAGGTCACACTAATGTCTCTGTTAAGTACATTTCTTTAACCAATTCAACTTCAACTGAATGTTTCTGATATCTTAGTATATGAAGCCAGTGTTGATCTATAACCAGCATTTACAGATGGTGAAAACCCTGGACAAACCTGCTATTGCTCTGGAAGAGAAAGCAAAACTAAGGCAGGAATTGCTTCTGGCACTATGATCTAGGCATATATTACAGCAACAGTAAGACTAAAAAGCATAATATTTTTACAGTGATTAATCCACTGGCAGAGAGGTGGCAAATCTGGAAGATGATGCAGTACAAATCTGAGCTGGGTGTAAAACTAGTAAGTGGCGCTGAAGCTCAAACTGGAAATGAAATTGAAATTTTTAGTATTAAGTTCCACTTTATTCAATTTAATTTCCTCTGCTCCAAGAAACTAAACCCATACTTTTTTCTTCCTAAGTCACTATTACTGAATTACTAATCACCTTAGTCAAAATGAACTCAAACTAGTGGATTGCACTAAGCTGTATGGACTATTAAAACTCTACCTAAAGCTTTGAAGTGGTGAATTCCTTTATGCAAGGATGATTTTTTCCTTCAGGACCTAACCTATAAAAACTGTGTTATTCTGACAAGGAACTCCAAATACCTATCAGCCTTCTTTTATAGGGGAAAGTATGCATTTGTTCTAAATTTAAATATATACATATACATTTCTATATACTTGACCCTCTGGAGCACTGAGGCTTGCAGCTGAAAAAGGCAACCGAAAGGTGCTCCCAGGTCCAATAGTGCAAACATACAGCATTATTTCTTCAGTGTGCAAGGACATTATATTAGTATTATAACATGAAAAGTATAGATACAAATGAAAAACAAAAAGTACAACTTTTACAAAATATTATTCTTAATCATTATATATACATTATACACATATACATGGACTTTATCTGTCACATATCTCTACTCACAACAGTTCAAGCAGTGTCACTCTGTGCAATTCTTGTGTTTTCAATTGTGAATCATTCTTGCAGCTATGTTTTATTTCTATTCTGAATTAAAGAAGAAATTAGGTATGGGATTTTGTTTAACAAAACTATACTAAACACAGGATTTTTCCAAAAGGCTGGGGCAGAGACAGATTATTTAGAAATTTATGAGAGCAAGGCTGCAGATGTGCCAAGTAAAATAGCTGTATAACAGAGGCTAGAGTGTATCATGAGAATACTTTGTAGATTTATAATAGTTACATGATGTGCTTATATTTTTTTAAAGGAGTAATGATTATACAACTCAAACCATTCTTTTTAGTCTCATGGTGCTTGTATGGTAAATAAGGAGGTGTACTGGAAGTGGAAAATATTTTGTGTTGGACCTTTTTTTAAAAAAAAACAAAAAAAATTCTTTTCAACATGAAGGTTATACAACTTGTACAATTTTGAAAAATATAGATGAAGAGTTGAAAACAGTTTGGTCCCTGAGAAAATATCTGAGAAACTACTGAAAGCCATACAATTGTTCCCAAGGTGACCCTTCCCCATCACTATCAACAGACACATTTATTTTTGAGCTGTAAGCGCAAACTGCCAGCAGTAATCCTTGAATGGGCTCATCATCATTCCAGTTCAAGCCAGGGCTTTAATTAAAGGGCTCCTCCTGTTTCATACCATGGAAATGAATGTAAACTTGTCCACCTTTCCTTTGTTTATGGACCTGCTTATAATCTTTGTCTTGTACATTAGAAAGTTTTCAACTAGAGTAGAAAGCCTGTAACAAAGATGCATTATTGGACTACATAATCCTTTCATAACAAAGTGGGACATTTAGTTGGTCTGTTGTTTACAAGAAGTGGCTGACTCCCCATTTCCTTGAGATTCTGTCCACTTTGGGGTGTCAGTAATGCTGGAGCAGACAGGTGATGAGCAGCTCCTTTCAGCTGATGAAAGTTGTTAATATAGCTGGCAATCAGTAGAGTGATCTCAAGAATCTATAACAGGAACACACGAAACTCTCTGAAAAATACAGTGATGTGTTTTGACTGCTGAAAAAATAGCTAACGTTTTAGCAAATGACAATCATCATCAACTGGAAAAGTACTTGTACTTATCAAGCAAATTAATCATGGGGAGAGAGGACATGCCTAATAGAGCTTTTTTTATTGCTTCTTGCCAATAATGTAATGTTATTCCCATCAGTATGCTGGATACTTCGTCTTCCACAGTCTTAAATGATTCAAACAGATGGTTCTTTCACTTTGAGATTTTGAAGTCCAAAAGATGATGCTCTTAGAAAAAAAAACTTTCATATGTTCCCTCAATTTTGCTAGAAAATTTGCTCAGAGAACTAAAAATACAGTGTAGATAAAAGGAATAAATACTTCTGGGAGCCTTTTATCATATTTTCTCCTTGCAATCCACACCATCTTGCCTAAAAGGACACAGTCTTGTGTCTGACTGACACTTGAACAGATGCTTATTTATTACTATGCTTATTTGTATGAAGTGTCGTGTTTTGACCCAAATTTATATGTGGAATTTTGTATTCTGTTTCATAAATTGTTCTGACTAACAGCAAAAAACTTTGAAATCTTTGCTTTTTAAAAGATATAGTCAATCTTGCCAGTGAAGCAGAGTCTAGATTTAAAAAGCATGAACAGTTTCTTTACCAGAGGGAAAAATATCCTAGGATTTTAACGAAGTGACTTCTTAAAAGAAGACTTGTTGAAGAAGTGACTTCTTAAAAATTCTCTCTGGTGCTGATCAAGCAAATAGATTTAGGGTTTAGGTACTGCCCATACTTCCTGTCCTTAAAAGCCTTCTTTGTCTTTCTATGAAAATTTTGGACTGCTATTGACAGGGACATGAAAAGAAAAGGAACAAATCAGTGTTGTCGCTATTAGCTCTTATATTACTAATTGATTCACTCTCTAAAACCATCTGGCAAAAGTCAATAATCTGAGAATGCTGGGAATAAAGAAGGTGTGTCATCTTTCACATCTGGTAAGGATTACCCACTAGAAGAAGCAGAAGAGTAGCGGATGGTGGGGAACTATTGCAGGTAATATACCAACCTTTGGTTTTGTCATGGCAAAAAGGTATTTTTCTGTTGATTTGTCCTTTGTCTGAGTGTTGTTAACAACCAGCATAAAATCATCTTGATAGCCTCCAAAAGTCATCACAGTCTTGTACGTGTATGTAACTGTTAATCGCTTAAAAAAGAAAACCCAAAAAAACCAAAACAGAAACCTATAAGCAGGACAATGCAGTAAAAGCAAGATTATGACAAATACTTCTTTTAAAAATATAATTACATGTGTATTTTTCAAAATATTGTTGTTAGCCTATTAAAAATCTTGAAATTAATTGTGAATTTTGGGATAGGTTTATTCAGACTTCACTATGAGGAATTTCCATCGCAGATGATAACTCTTGTAAGTTTGACCTCTGTTTCTATTCCAAACTAATTAGATCAAAGATACTATAAGTAGGTTTCAACTCAAATGTGTAATTCAATTTACACAAGTCTTGACTGACTTTGAAAGAAGTCAATGTTAGGAATTCAATTTGAAATCAAAGCAGTGTATAAATAAATTAAATGTCAGTGTATGAGACTTTTAAAGGGATTTAACTCCAGGACTTCTTTTTGTGCAGTGATGTAATTTACATACACACAAATAAAGTGAAATATTGTTCTCTTTTGTTTCACATCTCTGATGCTCTTCAAGGCTCCTCTGCTTTCCATACTCTTATTGTTCAGTGTTCAACACCACACTAGTGGCCTTTGAGTCTATGATTAGCATTTAATTTATCATTATGGATCATATTGATTTGCTGGTAGATGTTCACATTTAAAATTCATTGTAAGACAATATCTGTACAATAACTGACTTGATGCCCTTCAGTTACTAAACCTTTTTTGCCCTTATTTTGAAACAGTGTTTTCTTTAAGTACCCCTTGCAACATCATTTCTCAAACATTTGATCCTTCCTGCAGAAAATCAGAATATTCCCTGAAAACTAAGCACTTTTTGAATGGCGCGAGCAAGGCCTGCTGATACTGTAAACTGGCAGTGCTCGGCAGAAGGACCTTAGCTAGCTCGATAAGTAGATAGTGTTTATAGAGCTTTCTGCAGCCTGATGCAAGCTCATTTTGCTTGTTCTCTGAACAGAGCTGCTGATAGCTCTGCTTATGTTCTTTGCTTCAGTATTTCTTTAACTGCAAAGAAATGTAATGAAAAGGCTCATATCAGTACAATTATAATGTTGAGATTTTAATTTTCTGATATTCAATATTAGCACTTGCTAATAGCGTCATGCCATTCTGTTTCTTTGCAGGACATAAATTAAAGCAGAGATCTTCTCAGGCACTGCTTTTTTTATACTGATTGCCATGAATCATTTTCTGTGAAAACTTTTATTGCAGATCAAAGAAAATTCTGAGACTAAAATGACATAATTAAATAACACTGGGCTATATTACCTACTATTAAACAAAAATAATACAATGAAAATAACAATCTTTTAAAGTAACTGCTCTTTGCTGAGTGTATGTATTATGAATAATAATGGAAAATGAAGTCTCTAGGAAAAGAAAATTAATGTTATTGTAAGAACTCTAACTATGGATCTCCTGACATCTGAATGATTAAAACATTAACATTTCATTAAAAGATATAAAAACTGTATCTGATAAACAAAAATAAATTCTGTGCAAAGAATTCATTACTTATTTCTATTATTAGTACTACTATAATGATGATAACATTAAAGCATTTCGAAAGAAGTGAATTTTTTCTTCAAGAGAAACACTAGGTAATTCAGCATGGAAGGCTCCATATTCTCAGTATTAAAACCTACTATGACCAAAATTAAAACAGAAATTTAACTTACCATAGAGCTGTAATCTAGGATACTTATGCCATCTTCATGTACAGCAAACCATATGAAGGACTTCTCAACTGAGGATGTTGCTAGAGGCTACAAAATGTTCTTTAATTACTACTTTAAAATGAGGCATTATGTAAGTAATTATTATCTGTCAGCTATTATAGAGCTCTCTCCATCCACAGATCTTACTGACATTTACACTGGGAGGGAACTGATGCAAAGGAATTAAGTAGCTGCCCAAAGTCGTGTTGGCAGCCAGTGGTGGAACTATGAACTCAGCTTAACGTTGTTGAAGCCTCCCCCAATGCTTAGCCCAATAAAATGCATAGTCTCATTAATTAAAAATAAAATCAGGTGTTTTAGTTTGTTAATTAGCACATAGGTCTGCATATGCAAAGAACAGAGTGCTGATATGCAATCTTGAAAAAAAAAAAGACACATACTGGGATTATCTAATTAAATGTATGGGGTGAAGTGATGGTTTTGTTTAACATAGCTGTTATTTGAATCAAAAGAATTAAGATACTAGTGGTTTAAGAGAAATTGAGAGAGGCCAGGACAGAAGGGAGTGCCCTAAATACCCTTAACAACATTTAGTGTTTCTGCAAGGTTCGGCTTCCATAGCCACTTAATAATGCCTTTTCAATAGCCTACTAGTTATCAGGTAAAAAAAGTCTGAAACAAAAAGGCTGAAAAGATACCACCTAGTTTAATAATGTAAAACAAGCAATATGTGTACTGAGAAGTTACTATTACGATATACTTAGTACTATATCTGTTACATTTCACCAGTATAGCTTAAACAAGTTAGTAATTTGACAAGAGATTCAATCAGCCTATGTATAACACACTCATTTTTAACAAAAAAGGTATTACCATTTAAAAATTACATTTATATTAAAAAAATTTCCACCACTCAAACTCAATAAAGTCTCTTACTTTTGCTGCAAACAATTTAGCACCAAAGAAAGACCATTTTCTGGCTACAGTGAGGTAAATGCGCACACAGTCTGCAGCACTGTGCCCCCGGAGAGCCATCCATCTTGTAGACAATCGCTGACAAAGCTGTCTGTTGAAATGAAATATGTAATTTAGTTATTGAAAGGAATTTAAATACTTACCCATAGCAAGTTTAATGAGCAAAAAAAAAATCCATTTGTTAAAATGATAATTTAAGTTAATACAACAACTATCACTTACACAGTATTAAATAAATGCAAAATGTCATTTAATATTTTCATGCACATGAAAATTATGAATTATCTTCTAATTTCTGCAACATTATGATTAAATATTGATGTAGCAGATGCAGCATAAAGGGAAAAAGTCTAGTACAGCTTTTAATGTGTCTCTACAGGTAATCAATCTACCTTTATCAGTACTCAACAGCTATGCCAGTTGTCATTCCAGAAATGCATCTAGCTTAGCACAGATCTGTAGTAGATGTGGAAGATACACCTTAACTTTACTCTTTTTTAGTGTACCTGGGTGCTGCTACCTAAAAGGGTGCTTCTGAGGCATGACGCATTCTGGGTTTTTTGTGGCCCCATGGTGAGCTGATTAAATGAAATGATCCTACAGAAAACTAATCCTCCCAAAAAACTCTCCCCAAAAAGCCTATCTAACATATTGAATTGTAGGACTGGCAGGGCCTTTTATAGTTTGTTATTTGAAATTCACTGCATAAGTTTTTATTTGTTGTACATATATTTTTGAATGTCCCTATTATCTACTGAGTATGTTATAGTGTTAACTTTGTGCAAATTATAATAGCTCTAAACTTTGTCAACCCTGTAGTGAATAATGAGGAAAAAAATTCTATAATTTCTATTAGACTAAAGAATTGCTGCATTATTTGCTTTGAATAATTTATTACACTGTTCTACTCTTCTTTATGTTAATAGGTGTTGACTGAAATGACTTGCAGATTATTCATTTTAAATTAAGTGATACCTTACTAGCTAGTCCAATAAGTTAATGTATTGCCAATTTGACTGATGGCCAGAATTTAGAATAAGAGTCAGATCAGATCCTCGTGTCCTTTGCTTTCAGTAGTCTGTCCACAGACCTAATTTCGATTTGCTGAATAAGAAAACTAAGAATTGCAAAATCTCTGGGTTTTATAACACTATGTAGTAACATGTACAGCTTTTGCTGGAATGCATGCTTAATGATGGTCCTCTGTTCTATTTAGATTAGAAATATACAGAGGAAATGGGTCCTTCAGTTTAGTAAAAAAACAAGTTGCAAACACAGGTCTAGGCAAAAATGCCAAGTTGAACCTAATGGCAATTTAAACCCTTCTCATTTTACTCCTAGGTTTTTAGAGAATATGATCTGTGAAATGTCTCACCTTAATTGTTCCTCTGAACAACCATGCCTGTATCTCTTAGGGTAGAATCTCTCCAAAACTTGTTTTAATGTTTGATTAGACTTGGACTGGGAAGTGACTTGCCCTGCTGGAGTTGAGAAGGGCCGTTCAAAATCTCCAGTTTCTATCTAAGGGAAAGAATAAGAAAATTTTTTGTTACTCCATAGTAATTTTCCAGCTGGGTCTTATGAGCTATCTTTTCCTGTCTTACCAAGTATAAAATGAAAACCAGTTTGACAATTAATGTATATTTTTCAAAAGTCATAAAAGCAATTTAATTTTTAATTTTTTGTACTTACTGTGAAAAAAATAAATATCAAATATAAATTGTACAAATATAATACATACTAGTTCTGCTCTGAGATTGCTATATCTCCAGCTGACACAAACCATTTATTTATTGAATAACATGATTGATTAACTTTCTCAATAACCTCCCCTTCAGCCTTTAATTTTTTAAAAATATAACAGATCTTATCAAGATTGTGTCTCGTAAAGGAGTCTTAGGCTTTCATTAAACAGCTGTTACTTTGGCATATTAACTTGCAGAAATCATGTAAGGAACAGTGAATGAAGAAATGGTGCATGATTACATGATATTTAATCAAAGAGGGCCTAACAGTGTAGGAGGTAAAGCCCGTTTTCTCCGAACTGGTGGCGGCAGCAGCATGCGCTGTCAAGGGTTTCTGCTGAAGCACAGAGTTAGCCTTACAGGAAGATTCCAGCCTGGCCGATTGCCTGGACTATCATGTGTAAAAGGTAGAGGTCACTTGACTGTCAAGCTATCCTGGACCAGTTTCTTTATTTTTCATCTTTAAAACTGCTATGTGAGTCATTAATGCACAAAGATTACCTGAGCTAAAAGAGCTGTCAATTCCATCGCTAGTTCTTTGTTTACAGGGAAAAGTCCATTGACTATTTGATCATTTGTCTGATATACTAGCAGCAGCTTCTCTCTCTCTGTCTCTCCATGGGCTTGAACTGAAAAATAAAGCCTACAGAAAAGACAGAAACTTATTAAATAAAGAAGATAGGGAAATGCATTTGCCCCAAGCCTCAGCAGTATCTGCTCTGAAAGTGTCATGTTTACATCAGTGTCAAAACACATCAGCAGAGCAACACTTGTACTTAAACCAGTAGGCAAATATTTAATTTTGGTGTTCTGAGTTCAGTGTTGCCTTTTTTCCTTTGTTTTGGCAGCCCTGCTCACCTCTTAAGAACTAGAAAAAAAAAAAAAAAGATTCTCCAGTTACACCCATTTACTATTTTTGTTGCAAACTTTGAGTCAGCCAGTATTTTTCAGATGAAGAAACTCTGCAGAAATTAAAAACAAATCCTGAGACAAGGCAGAGTTGTTTCACTTGCTATACAAACCTGTTTTTGTAAGTGAGGCGGACAGTCCTTGTGCCTTCACATTTCCCAGGGTGTTGTTCTTTGGAGGCCTGCTCCCATTTTGAAATAATGTCACAGATCTAGAAGGAAAGCAATGCAAAACTTACTTTGCTCTGTATTCCTCTTTGAAAACACCTTTGAATGTGGAGTGTCTACTTATTTTTTACCTGTTATATATCAGAAACATATGTAGCTTGAATATTGAATATTTTACCTTTACTTGCATTTCTGAGTTGGAGCATTTAATAATTAACATTTTTGTTGTTTGTTTATCCTGAAACACACACACTACCTTTGGAAATGAGCCACAACATGCCTAAACGGAAAGGCCAGGTACTTGATTTAGCAGCAGGCAATGAATGTGTAATTTATACAAAGTGAGTTGTTATATAATTAATCAAATACCTTTGATCTCTGCCTTCTCATTCTGCTGCATGCTGGAGTTCTTCAGGTCCTTTTAGTAACTGCTATGAAGTTTGTATGAAGTTTGTTACAAAGTGCAGCAAGAGTGGTTCACAACAAACACTGTAGAAGGGTGAGTGGGCAAAAGGGTAAGAGGAGGAACAGAGGTCCTGGAAGCCCTGCTGGCTTCAGTCTTCCTGGAACCAGCTTTGAAGTTGCATTTACTAAGAAAATAAGTGTATTTTAAATATATTTTGCTTTCCATATGGAAATTATTCTAACAGGGGAGGAGAGGTGATCATGATGACCTGCTTTTGTTCATCACTAAGGCCTGGTTGTGCCACACTTTGTAACTGGAAGTGCAGCTGTGAAGATTGGCCGTCAGGTGAAAAAGAACTATTTGAAGCAAAAAAAAATCATTATTCACTAGCTACTAAAAAGCTTGAAAAATATCTGGTATTTTATTAAAGCATAGATTATATTGCATTTTGCCAATCTTTACTGCAAATAATTTAATTCTAGCAACAGAGGGAACTAAAATTCAGAATTCAGAACAATGATGAGTCAGACATGGGAAATTTCCTGAATTGAACCCTAATTATTCTGTATTTAGATAAGGAACCCTTTTTTTTTTTTTTTTTTTCCCTAGTATGAATGACTTATTGGACCTCAAATAATCATCTTTTGGATCTATGCAAGAAATGTTAACTGAAATCTCTAACTGCATCTTGGACTCCAATTGCTTTTTAGTTTTAAAGGACTGTGATTAGTACAGCTAACATTTTCTCTTTTAACCCAGCTGCTACTTCTATGAATAATACCAGTCTCCTAGACAAAGCTTTTAATTATAGTTCACTGAATGAACTTTAGCAATTGAAAAAGTGATGTTTTTTTCTTAATCTTTCCTTTTATGTTATGAGGGAAAAAAAACCTGAAGACAGCTTTCAGCCTGAAAAAATGTTTTACTTTACATTGTCTGAAGAGAGCTCTGTAGAATGAAGATATTTTGTTGGTTTATATACAGAACAATTAAAAGTTTTTGTTTACCTTGATGTTTCCTTGAAGACAGTGCTCTATATCCTTGCCAGAGGGGTCATCAGAAAACAGTGCAAATCCTGACTGAGCTGGTTTCCTCATTCCTGTATCCTGGTTCAGGGTGTTCAGAAATTCCTCCACTGTGGTAGAGGCATCAAACCCAACAACCTAAAAAAGCAGGCAAAGTTTATTTTGCTATTGAACTTAAAAAGCCTCAACACCCCCCCCCCACCCCCCCCCCAAATTTACAATATTGAAGGATAATATTTCTGGAATAACAGTGGCAATATAAGACCCATTCCATCCCCTGTAAATAACTTGCTGTCACTGGAAAAAAAAAAAATCCATAAAGGTTTTCTAAGAAAAGATTCAAGATCTACACATGGGAAGTCAATTTTGTAGAGTTTTTCTCCATTCAAAAACTGACAAACTTCCCAGCAGATTATACCTTACTGCATTTTGTTTATGAAACCAAAGTCACTATCAAGAAGCTTCCGAGTGTAATATTTTTGTTTTTCTTTTCTTTGTTTATGCTAGTTTCTTTGCACTTGCTACACTTGAATTTCTGTTACAGAATTTATGTAACAGAAAGCAGTCTGGTATCTGTGCTTTAAGTGAAAAATACCACTTGAATAATGAAGAAAACTATAATTTTCTACACTTTTCAATATGATGGTGAAACAAATGAGATCAGTTAATCATTTTTCATCATCAGAGGGGCATTTACGGGCAGATCCATTTTACAAATGTAGCTCTGTCAGTACTGCCTAGGCCGCTAATATAGGCAGCCATCTAAGTTTTCTTTTCCCAAATCTGAATTTTTGTCTGTTGTTAGTATTAAAGCATTGTAGCAAGAGACAGCAAATGCCTTTTATACAGGTACTGGTTGCTGATCACAGAATCACAGACTCGTTGAGGCTGGAAAAGACCTTTAAGATCACTGAGTCCAACCCTTAACTTAGCACTGTCAAGCCACCCCTACACCACGTCCCTAAATGCTACATCTTTTAAATACCTCTAGGGATGGCAACTCAACTACTTCCCTGGGCAGCCTGTGCCAATTCTTGACAACACTTTCAGTGAAGACATTTTTCCTTATATCCAATCTAAGCCTCTCTTAGGCCATTTCCTCTCGTCCAGTCACTTGTTACTTCGGAGAAGAGACCACCTCACTACAAACTCCTTTGAGGTAGTTGTAAAGAGCAATAAGGTCTCTCCTCAGCCTCCTTTTCTCCAAACTAAACAACTCCTGTTCTCTCAGTCACTCCTCACCAGATGTGTAGTCCAGACCTTTCACCAGATTTGCTGCCCTCCTCTGCACGTGCTTCAGCCCCTTGATGTCTTTCTTGTAGTGAGGGGCCCAAAACTGAACACAGTGCCGAGTACAGAGAGGCAATCACTTCCCTGGTCCTGCTGGCCACGCTGTTTCTGACACAAGCCAGGATGCTGTTGGCTCTCTTGGCCACCTGGGCACACTGCTGGCTCATATTCAGCCAGGAGTGTTTCCTGCATTTGGTATGTTGAAGAAGGCCTTACCTCTTTTTTGTAAAGAGTATTTTGAAAAAGGATCTTGAACTTCATTTTGGGGCTTTCCAGTGGTTGGAATTAAAAAAAAATCTGTTGAATCTAGCTTTAGAGATGAATACAGGAGTTTTCAATACCACTATAATTGGTTATTTGCTGATCCCACTGAAGCAATTTATTTATTTCATTACAATTTTCATAACCCTTCAGTATACATTTTCAAGCAATAAATAACTAATGAGCAGTTATTCCATATCTTTTTCAAAGTTCAATTTTGAAACCTTATAGGATGATTAAAATACATGGGGTTTTTTTCAGTTTTACTGGGCAAACAGTAAGCAATTAAGAAACTTAGGGGGAAAAAAAGCAGAGCTCTGTCACCTGAAATGAAAAGTTTATTGGATGTAGTTTTGATTTAATATAAAAACTTGCTTTCCATCTAGGAATACTGTGAATTTTTAAAAAACTTTTTTCAGCCAGCTCTCACAGTTAGAAACACAAACCAGGATGTGAAACAGTATGCCTGGAAACCCATGGAAAGCTTCCTACAGGCTTTGACTGAAGTCCCAAAAGAGTTAAGAATGAGGCTGTGTTTGTTCTGTAACAAATATGGTTATCCTTCATGACTGATAATGTGAGTTTCAGCTGTGCTTCCATGCTGTCACCGAGATATTTAACTTTCAAGATGTCTGATGAAAGGAAGTGGAATTTAATACCTTTCCCTTTTCTTCAGTCTAATTCCTTCATCTCGTGGTCAGGTTAAATAAGAAACAGAACTTTAATATTTCTCCCTCTTAAGAGGTTTTAAGTTTTTTTCATTTACCTTGTGCCTGCCATTGCCCGCAGGCAGAGTGAAATTTGAACCGTGTTTACCTTACCACTTACAATTCTGTTTCTGATATGCTAATAGCAAGGTGTTGGGAAGTTACATTTTGTGGTCTACCTGACATTACCTGATATATGCCATTCATGAAATGAACTGGAATACTGAAGGGCAGCGAATGGTGGTAGGGGTTTCTCAGAAGAGTGGAAAGGATTTCCATTCTGGAAGGTCTGGCTTCTCGGTCTCCATTCTGCTGGGTACGCTCTACACATCGCTGACAATATATTGCATATTTCCCAAATTCGGTCCTGTGGCAAAAAGAGAAATAAGGCAACTCTTGGGGACTGACTGAAAGGATAGTAAACTATGAGTAAATCTCTCTGGGGCTGCCAAATGGGAGAAGCACTCAGATTTCAGTCTGTGAGATTTCCAACACATTTTTCCATGTGGAATTATAAACAGAATTAGTCCACTGGGATCAACAGAATAATGCCAAAGATGAACATGGCTCAGAGTGTTTCACGTAACTGCCATATTTTGGTTTTTATGATTTTGCAACATACAGTCAGTGTTCCCCTACAGACTATTTTTCAAAAGAAAGAATAACTTCTCCAAGTGATGCATAGAAGTAACATGTACTACAGTTTAGTAGCACTGGGGCACATTTCTACTGTAATTTATTTAAAAATATATGTCAAAAGATCTGAAATATTAAATGAATGATTGAAAATAAGGTACTTCAGAAAGAATAACTGGGTAATAATATTCAGGCACACCTGGAATCTGCATTCTTCTTTAAATGAAGTTTAAGAAGCCAAAGGAATGGGTGCTGGGGCAGAAAGAGTCCAACGCAGAGAGCCAAGAGCTGTAAGCCCTGAACAAAAGGAAGACATTCACCGTTGTAAAAATCTTAAAAAGTAAAACCTCCTACTGTGGCTGCTGGCCAGCAGTGCAGCTTACTGTGCCAAGACAAGTAACAGACAGCTTCGGATAGGAATAAAGACACAAAACATAGAGAAAGAGCTGAGTAAATAAGAATGTCACCTCATTGGAAGGCCAAAATGCTGTCTTTATATTTACTTGTGTACAGCAAGTTTCTTTCAGGGCTGGAAATGGGAAAGCAGATCCGTTTGTATAAAAATCAGTCACAGAATCAATCACAGAAATAAAACCCACTAAGGCTACAAGACCAAATACTAAGAAATTAGGAGAAATATGTTCAATTTAATTTGTCTGTCCTGTTACATATATTACAAAGTAACCCATAAGATATTTTCCTCCTACCATGTAGATAGTAACTATTGAAAAAACAATTATTCAGCATTTTCATATATTTTCATTGCTCAGTATGTATCCATAGGTTTTACTTCATACAGACAGCTCTCATGTACTCTGCATATACAGTTACTAATGTTGCAACTACTTTTTTTGCAATTGTATCTATGCTCCACACTGAAACTTAGAAAATGGGGTTGCTCCATCTTGATTTACCTGACTTGCCTGGTCTAAACAGAAATCTGACAGCACAGGCACAAATATTCCCTTTCACTAAATACTTTACTTTGATGGGGGGTAGCATTATCTCTGTTTCAGGAAGACACTGGAATAGAAGCAAGTGTGGGAGACTACACCATGAGTTTGACTTAAAAAATTAGTGTGAAGCTGTAAAAAATTTACTGAACATGTTATCTCTTAAAAATCATGTTAGTGGGTTTTGATAGCAACAATTTATATATCTCCATCAGAGGGAAGGCCTTGCCAGTGGTTCAAAAGTACCAAAGAAATTATGGTTAGTTTAAATTCCATCAGCCACATGTAACTTCAGTATGTGCTAATTGACATAAATGTGCTATGTCTGTTATAAAAGCTTTGTGGATGTTTTAGTGCTGCACACATACTGGCCGTACCCTAGATATGGGCTGTTTCTAGATAATAAGGATGTCTGCTGGTCATGTTCTACTTTCTACAGCAAGAGAAAAATGTGTCTATTACGAAAGCCTTAATATGGTAATTTTCTTTCTCATTCTCTTATCCATCTCCCAGTTCTATAGGTATTGCTCCAGCATATGCACTGTTGTCCCAGTTCTGTTAAGTCAGTGCAAATGATAAGTATTGGCTGTCCTTTCAATTTCAGTTCATTTAATTGTTACATATTTGGATACCAGTGAATGGCTGCTGGCAGACAAAGTGTAGAATTTTAAGTATGTGTTTCATATCTAGCAATCAGGGTGCATGCAGAACTGCATGACGTACAAGAGGTGACATCTATCAGAAACCCCGCGTGTGGCTGAGATTCCACAACATGGCACTACAGCTTTTCTTCCCACTCTAGGTATAGACATTTACCATGTGGTTTAGCCTACCACACTTCCTGATGCAGCACCTCGCTCAGGAAAGATTCAGTAAAAGAGAATTGGGTCCCATACATGATGTCTTACTCAACACTTAAATTGAAGATAGCGCATTGTATGTCCAGCCTTTAAAAACTGCACAGGCACAGATACACCCTGTCACCAGATACATGTACCTTGATGGAGGATAGCATCAGCTTCGTTTCAGAAAGACACAGCAGTAATAGGTTTTTATGTGATTTTCAGTAAGCTACAGAAGAGTAGAGCCCACTCATTCTAAACAGCCTCTGTAGTTACTTCACTGCTGTTGAAATAGATACCACGAAAATAAGCACTGGTTTACCTGTATTGGTCCTGCCTGGTTTTGTGGATGTCGACGTCTAGTCTGTTTAATAAGCTGACAGCAGATCTCATTTTGAAGTTCAGGATGTGTGAGGCAGATCTGCAAAGCACTTTGGGCCAAAGATACATGGTAATCAATGGCAGGAGAGTCAACTGCAGCATTTATAAACAACTGGCAGGTCTAGATATAAAATAATAAACAAATGAGTTTACATACAAAAAGCTCTAATTTTAGATGTTCTGTATAACAAAAGCATGCTATAATTGAAGTCACAATTAGTCAGTTTACCAGTAGACTACAGAAAACCTGCTGGCCCCACAAAAAGGGGTGAAAAAGGGCCAGAATGGACGAAAAGCTATACAAAGAGACTTAAGAATACTACTTAAACACTTTTCACACTATATCTAATAGAGTGAGCTCTAGCAGGAGTTGCAACAGTAGAAAGCTTTAAGGACATGCTGAACTCAGCTAACCCCTCCTTCAGGATTTAAAAATGCAAAGTATACAGCTTTCAATGGCAGCCAATATAAAATGCTTGTGCAAGTAGTGAGCACAACATGGCAGAATATACACAGATAAGAAAATTATAACTTAGAGCCATTTGTTTTATGTCTTGCCTTCCACTTTTTTTTACTATAGGTAAGCAGAACCTTTCCTATCCCCAGTGCTGTCCTAGGAAAGCTAAGTGTTAAGCATTTGTTGTGCGGTATTAGATGAAAGCTTATGTATCACACATTGCATTTACTCTATATAATGGTGGATTTTCAACGTATATAAGCAAAATATAAGTAAAGCATGGAGGTTCAATCTGTTTCTAGTCTATCTGAAAACATGTGGATGCACAGGACTAATTTTTATCAGCAATAGAATAACTGAACCATGACTTGATCCATTTCGAATCAATTCCCTACCATACTTTTAAACTAATTTATAAAAACTTTCAGTAAAGGTCATGCAAGTCATCTATTTTAGGCAAGGCTCTGTGATTTGAATTAGGTTTATAATACGTTTCAGAAAGTGATTTCCAAATAAATGTACATTATTTTTATCAGGGAAGTACATTCCCACTCAAATTTTCATGTTGCAGGACTGCAGAAAATAAGACAGATGTACTTCTTTAAAGTACTCAAAACATTTCAGACAAACAAGGTAAAAAGTTTGACTACAAGTGGCTGTGACTGAACATATGGTGCTTGTCTTGAATTCCTTTCTAGATCCAAACCATTACATCAAAATTCTCCAGACAGCTGATGCTCTGGGGAATTTGGTCTGTAGATTTGTATGAATTCTGTTGAGAAAGTTCATTTATCCAAGCACCGTGCCCTCCAACTTGTAATTTATTTCCCGATGTACAGAAAAAGGAACAGCAAGATTTCATTCTGTCTCTGAAATAGACTTTACAGACTGGCTATTAGTTAACTTTCAGGAGTAGTTTTACCTGTGTGAGGACAGGAGAAAGAAGTTTAATGGCATTGCAGCATAATCTCTTTCATAGATATCAACCATCTGGCCTTTAAACTGGGAAAGATGTAAGGTCTTACTGGCATACAAAAATTCTCAAGAATCTAGCTTCAGCACAGAAGTTATGAACCATTATGTGTGACTTAATCATAAAGTTTTTCCACTACTGCCAGGAGATAAATGTATTTTTAAAGGTGTATGAAAATCTTTAAAAGTGAATGCACAAAACTGTTGTGAAATACTTTCAATAATTTTACTCTGTAATAATTTCTTTATTTATATTACTAGAATATTTAATCAATCTTTTAAGAATAGCTACTTCTTATGAAGAAAGTATTTTCTTTTAATTAAAAAGAGCACTAGAATCTCTGCCTTCTACCTCAATTTGAAATAATCCATGACTTACTTAAACAAGAAAATTTGGCTTTCCCTTGTTTTTCTTCAGATTTATACAACGCCTTCCAGGTGATTTAATTATATCTACAACAAAACATTTACCGACCATTTGTTCTTCCTGAAATCTGAGTGAAAAAATAGTATTTCAGATACAGTTCTCTGAATATAGAGATCCAGTCTGTTAGGTTCTCTGGGTCTTACGAACTTCATGATAAACTCATTATCATCCACGTTGGCAGCGGATATTTCTACTTTCACTTTATCAATAGCCTCAGTAGAAAGGCCATAAGTTGAAGTCTAAAACACTCCCTCACAGCTGAAAGAGATCTCTTTACACTGGAAGCAATACCCTTTGAAAATAGGAACATCCTGCTACTGTCTACTAGTTACCTCCACTAAACAGTAAACTTCTTTTTTCATTTTCCTTATCTGCTGAACATCTCTAGTAAGCCAATTAATAGCCATTCTTTAGCTAAAAGTTAAAGCAGTAAGTCAGTTAATAAAAAGGCACGTGGTATGATTTTACCTTAAATAATTTAATTGCTTCAGTTTGCAAGGCTTCTGATGGCAATGTTGTAAGAGGGGAAGTAATTCCTTCTTTGCTGTGGCAAAGGGTAGGATGTCTCCAAATCTGAGAAGCTAAACAGACAAAATAGGTAGGTTTTGCAATTAATTCTGTTCATAAGTACATTCAGTAAATAAGTATTATAAGATTAACACGTTGAAACAAAAACAAACTTACTGATATCACCTTCCACATTTATTAATTTGCAAATAAGTTGTTCAAACTCAGATCCAACATTTACACTGGTACTTCCAGCTGCAACTGTCAGATGATAAAGCCACGTGTCCTAAAGTAGAAAAACACACAGCTGCTCATTCATTCCGTGTTGGAAGGAGCTGCTTCATCAAGCTTTTGCTGTCAACATGAAACACTGCCATAGGCTCCTGTTGATGCCCAAAGGCGTTTGCCTTTGTTTGAATACACCTGTATTCATGGTCTCTATGTTACAAATGTTAAGCAAGGAAGATTGAACAGGGTTCTCTTCAGGAATCTCTGACCCTCAGAAATCATGGCTAATTATCAGGGCATCCTTACTTTCCCCTTCAGAAAGCTAACGTAAGTGCCTTTCTATCACTACCACATCCTGCTAACCTGGGGATCAAGCCTGAAAGCAAAATAAGGTCTGCAAGATTACTTGAGAAGTACTAAACAAAAATAATAAAAATGTTTTTAATCATAACTCCCATTTCTCCTTCACTTCAGCAGAGCAGTCTTCCCTACTACTCTTATCAGTGAAAATGGACAACAGTATCCCAAAACCTGTCAGGAAGGTCTGCTCTAGGTCTCTCTAATACCTAGTGTAATGTGAACAAAATCCTTCAACTACAGCATATTTGATATACTGTACTATCTCCTTATATAGACAACCCTGCATATTTCCATCTATTTTCAAAAGCATTACCTATGATAGCATTGGTTTGCTTAAAAACTGCGATCAATGCTAATGAGGCACGACATTCTCCTTGCTTATAATAGGAAACTACAACCTAGATGGCTTGTAGGTCCTCCTTCTGTTACGAAATACTCATATCACAGCACCATACTCACAGATATGTTACTGAAACTCAATAAAAAATCCTTCTATTACCTTCTCATGTTTGGATCCTATAAGTAGATAAGTGGGTCCTTGATCTTTGGGGTGGATAACAACAGTGTAATGTGTTGATAATAAACTGCGACCACTAGCCTCATAATCTTCATCAGAATCACACGATCTGTCAACTTCTTCAACCTTTGCCTCAAAAAGCTTGATTTGACCAAGAGGAAACTACAAGTAAATGTCAGAAGGGGTGAGAAAGCAAATATTTGTTTCAGTGCGCTCCAATTTTACATTTCTTACTCTACAAATAGAAAGAAAAACATGAACATCAATACCCATTTGTATTTGTATTTGTTCCTATTCAGCCCTGCCAAGGAATGTCAGATAAGCCAGCTGTTGCAGAGAGCAGAAGAAGAATGGTATGTGCCACAGTCTGAAAGGGAGATTTTAAAAAATTATTTTCCAGGTCTGCTTCTGTATCTAGTTAATGCAATAAATGTCTGTTAAGGTGAGAGAAGTATTTCATCAGAATATCCACGCTTGGTTCCAGCAAAACTCCTCCAGGTCAAGCCTAGAATAATTTTGTCCTTTCCAAGGGCAGAAGTGTAGTGTTGACGTATCTATTTTGTTCATGCTATAAATTAAAAAGCTATTTTTTTTATGGTAGAGCTTCTCAGCTGGTTTCATTCTCCAGTCTGATACATTACAGTACTTAAGTTTTATATGTGGTTATGATCATTTATCAGAAAATATTTTATATGAAAAGCCATTCAAAATGACCTTTTCACAAAAGTAATTATTTTACAGTAATTATCAACAGGAAGCCATGACAAACACAAATACAGCACGCAATCTTCACAACTGGGTGACTGACAGAGGATGACCGTCCTTACAGGCTGTTTTATGCAAAGCCCCCTTCCTTCCCACAGAACCACTGCTCTTCCTCCAGCCATTCTGACATCGGGATGGTCAGGAGAGGGTGATTTAATGGTCTAGTGAAGAACCCTTGCCTACTGTTTCTGTGTTGTTTATGATGTCTAGCAGAAGGAGAGAAATGTTTGTTTCCCTTTGGTTAAAGGACAGTTGGGCCCTACTATATCTAGCATCTTATTAGTGCCATATTGAAGTGGAAACATCAGTGAAAAACAGAAGAGGTTTCTCAGTAATGTTGTTTAAAAATTGAAAATAGGATAGTGGAGAACAGCTGGCAAGTTTGATGCAATCTAAGGTGTGTTTCTTGAACGCTGACTTGGTAAGTTAGCAGCTAATAATAAAATTTTGAAGAAAACATTGCATAGTGGTGGCACTTTATCAGAGAGCTCTCACTAGTGTGGATTAAAGACGTATGTGATATTTTGTATTTTCTCTGGTGCTTCTGAAGATTCAACTTTTTGAACAAAAAAACTCTGATAATCACGAGATGACATTTCACGTACAATTAGTCAAGACTGATTTATTCACAAAGTTCAACTAAAACACAGCTGGCTGATTTCTTAATTTGAATTCCATTTTGAAAGGAGGCCACTTAAATCCACTCCATTACTGTATTAACCACTGCAGATTGTGTAATTTGTTTCCACACAGACACATTCAGCTACAGCAAACATTTTCTTAATTATCAAATTGTTGAACATTAGAAAATAACTAGCTTTTTTCCCCATACATATTCTGCTTATAAAAGCTGAGTTGTTATTCTATTACAAGCTAGCAAATTTTGCATTAAAAGGGCAGCAAAACTTGTTCCAAATGTGAGGGAAATACAAGAATTAATCCAGCAAGTTTCTTTGATGCTTCTAAAGGGTGTGTTAAACCCCTAAAATCTTCAATGATTAAAATGTGCAAATTCAGATGCTTTAAACATAGAGATTTTTTCATAGGAGAAATGCAAGTTAATTTTAATGTCTCACAAAGATGAGCTAGAGATTAATACTCCAGTCATTTGATTCCTCGGTCCTGTATTACGGTTTTGAAGAGTAATTAAAATAAAATGTTTTGATGGATAGTTATGACTATCTTATATAGTTCTAGAACTCAGTTTTAGTTGAATGTTTAAAAAATGACTAAAAAAGGAAAGATAATACAGGGAATTACTAGCTTTATACAGAGACTACAAACTTCTGGGTCCAATATGATTATTTGGCTACATTAGAAGTAACAAAGGAAATTCTGTGTATTTTTTTGAACTGTTATGGGTTTTAATGGCTCAGTGGACTGTCAAGTGGCAGCAGTCTTACTAGAGCTAAGTAATAACGGTATGAATCAAATATTCAAACCTCGCCAGTATTAATAGGAATTCCAGTAGATGTTTCCAAAATCTTGTTCTTGACCATCTCCACTAAAAAGATGTTTCTTGATGACCAAATGGAATGAGTCGGGAGCAAAAGGACAGGTGAAAAGTATGACTAGGAGGTGCCCTTTGTTCTGTCTCTGCATGTAAATATGACTGGACAGCCTAGGACTGACAATATTCAGAAGTGTGGGTAAAGAACTAAAAGTCAGCAGGCCAAGAGTCAGGACTTGCTCTTTCTTAGCCTCTTGTGTCCTACAGGATATGGGATGCTGGATGATTGGATCCCATTTCTTCCTTTTCTTCCTCAAACAGTATTTGCCCTATGATTCAGAGACAATTTTCTCTTCCCTTTCTCTTGCCATCCTCCATCTCGGTTTCTGTGCACCTTGTCAGTTGTAGATAGTGAGCTCCTTTTCCATACTTCTGATGGGGGGTGGGTAAAGATCTCCCCCACAGAGCAGCAAACTCTGTGTTCTGCTAGCCCCTTTCTTTTTTGCCTTCCTTGCAGCACTGTGGAGGCACAGTGACGTACCAAAGAGCAGGACTTGGAAGTCAATTGATGGGTAAAAAGAATATTTAATTTCTTGAAAATTGCAGTCATAGCCCACTGCAAACATGCATTAGAAAGGGTCAATTTCCAGAAGCAAATGACAGCTGGGTTTTTTCTGATCATTCTCATGCCCGTCAGAAAGGGATACCCAAACTGCCAGCAAATCAGTGTTCCTCTTGGCTAGGGGTAAGAAGATGCAGAATATATATCATGTCTTATAGAAGAAGGAGACCAATGGGTGTGCCCTGGATTACTGTCTATTAGATAGAAACCTTCCTAGTCGACAATGTGTGAAGTCTAAATGTTTGGTAATCAAGAAAAATGGACATATACTATCCTGGCCTAATGTACCTTAATAAAGCTGTAACTTCCTGTTTAAATTCTACTCCAGTATGTTATCTTCCATTCGCTAAGGGAACAAGTAAAGGACCTACCTTGTCTTCTTGATTACGGAAATAATACAGAATTTTTCCAACTAGGGCACACCAAACTCTTTTGGAATATCCATGTTTCACCTGAAATTAGAGAACATTAAGAACAAGCACAGCCAGAGAAATACAGACTACATTTCACCATCTCTGAACCTTGACGATGTTAGGAATAAATGCCATGGTTCAAATTCCTTTCCATATTTCTAGTCAAACAATTGAAATTGTATAACTCTATTAAGGGCACATGAATTAAAGCTGGTCCAGGAAGAATTTGATGCTGGTCCGAAGTCCAGTAAAACCAGTGTGAATTTTTCATTTGGCTTTGGATCAGGCCTAAATTAGAAGCTAAGGAGATGAAAGTATTTAAAAAGAAAAATTCCTTCTATAAAATATTTTAATTTTATTGAAATAATCTGCTCCAATGAATAATAATGAAAAAAAGAACACTCTGCTGCATTAAGTTAGGCCAGTTAACTACTGAAACTTAGGCATGTGTCAAAGTACCAGGCTGAATGAGAATAACACTAAAGTGCAAATGGAGAAGTCAATGCAGGAACTAATGAATTAAAAAGCCAAAAAGAAAATATAAATCAAATTTCAAACAACCAGAAGAAAAATACTGCCCAAAGTATGTGAGTTGGTAGTCCTTATAGATTGTTCACATTGTAAATACTGGGAAAGCAAATACATCTCTGTTTTGCTTGTATTTATTTTATGGCAGAGCCATTTTCATCTTGATGCTATTCTTAAGAAACAGAGAAATAGTTTGGAGAAAGAGGAGTGTTTCTACCTTTGTAAGTAATCCTTTCATGGTTGGCTTGATTTCTGGCTGTATGAAAAGCGGACTGGCAGCCTGTATTTTAAGAACATTCTGCAGAACTTTGATCCATTCTTCTAAGATGTTTGGAGAATCTGCAGTCAAGTAGTATGTTCGTTTTTCTGTGGTCAGCTACACAGAAACAGAAGAGTCTTGAGCTTTAAGAACATTATACATTTGACCCCACAATGTAGGGATTATAACATATAGAAGCCAGTGCAGTTTCATGAATTTAGGGGATTTATTTTTCTCAAATCCTTTGTAATGAAACATTCAGTGGCCAGACAGAGCAGACAGATCCATGCTCTCTAAGACTTTTATCTGAAAAGTTCCAGCACCGCATATTTGAGACAATTCAATTTATCTCCTCTCTTCTCTCAACACTAATAGCTGGGCTCAAGACTACTTTCTTTCTTTATATCTCATGTGACAATCTGACCTTTGTAGCGATACAAACAAGACTATGTGTAGTCCTTTCTATAGTTCCTATAACTGAATTGATCCTTTGGTTTCAAGAAGAGGAGCACTGATTACTTACAAGTCTACAATTGGACTTCCAGTGCAATAGGGACTGGAACAAGGGCTCATTTCTGGGGATGCAGGAAATACATTCCTGCTGAAATATAGATGAGAAAAGCAGGCACCTGAATTGTTTGTTTTCCATCACCCCTTTCAATGTGGCTAGATGTGTTTAGCTCAATTTGACCTTGAGGTTTTCGAATTACATCACTCTGTATGGAAAGAATGCAAAAAGGATATTTTACATCTACCAATAAATAGCAATAAATAATTACAGATCTCATTTAAACATTAATCTTAATAAATATTTCCTAGTTAGACATTGAGTACCTTGTACACCTCGTGAGGAACTCAGTCCTGACTCAGTATTAACAGCTCAGACACCAGGAATGCATATCTTTTCCTTCTTGCACCCCTAGACTCTCAGTAAAAACAATCCAATGCTAAACAGCAAATAAGTTACATGTACTTACTGGTGATTTGTAGTACAGTAATTCGCCTCCTTTAAGCACAAACCACCGTCGTTTCCAGGTCTTTGCTTTACCACCCATTTTTAACAGATATCCAGATTTTTCCAAAGGTTCCTAATTATTTAGAAGTTAGATAAGATGTAGTTATGTACACATATATACCTATACCTCTCAGACATATGTATAAATACACACAGAGACAGATATTTCATAACTTAAAAGCATGCTAAATAATAACTACAGTATTTTATGAGACATTCAGTCCAATGACAAAGTTTTTACAAGCATTAAGTAAAACAAATGCCATGCATGTGGGATAACTAATTAATATCCCTACTTACAGTTATAGTACATGAAGGAGAGTAAGTGATTTGCCCAGAACTATTCAAAAGAATGAAGAATATGATGATTCTTGATTTTACTTTCTAATTATTTATATTAAAAAAGGAATAAAATTAATACGATGCAAATATATTTTTCCCCAACCTCAGGGCCTAACCTGCAGACCAAATACACAGCACTGCAATTCAGAGCTCCATACTCGTAGTGTGCACACTAAGCAAAGTTCACAGTTTTCTCTGAGAAGAAAGCTTAAAATAAATTATCTTCATCACCAGGCAGTCAATCTACTTGTATATTAAAATACTAACTATTGATGTGGGTCACTAAAAAACTCCCAGAGAGAGACCAACACCCTAAAACGGTTTGGTCTCTTTGATCTGTCCTCACATGTTGCTCTACTCATGATTTCTCTGGTGCGCAGTTTTCCCTGTATGAGGAAACTATAGAAACATATGACTGCACATATATTTCTACTGATGCCTCTAACTCTTTCAATGGAATGCTCTTCTGTTTTCCTGAATACAAATAATAATTTTAAGCTGATTTTAGTATTTCATATGCAATCTGATACCAGACCTGGTTCCAAGAAAGGAAAATCTTAAATGCTTTGAATTGTCTTCTGGAATTGTCTACCTATTTCCGTTCCTAAATAGAAAGCTCAGAATTATCCTCCACTTTCCTTCAATCATTATAGTCTTGTATGGCTAACATTGTTGGTATATTTTGCTATTTGTACTCCTAAGGCAGTCTGTGAGTCAGCAAGACTGAATATAGAGATTAGTGGCAGTTTTTGAACATAAATAGTCACACAGCACCACAGGTACACTTCTTCACAGAATTCAGTACTCACATTTTTTCCGCTATCACTAGATGAGGAAGATGTTTTAGGAAGTTTCTGCTCTGGCTCTGAATAGTCTGTATCTACTGAATATGCATCTGGAGGGATAGCATAGTCGCTTTCAGAGGTCACAGAAGACAGTGACACACCTGAGTTCAAAGAAGAATGATATTTCTTTATATTTTTTTATTACATTAGAAATAAATGAGATAAGAATATCCATGCAGAAAGAATATCTGAGTAGGATCTGCAGGCAAACACAAGGATCTTTAATAAAAATACGCAGCAAGCTAATGATGTGCCTAGTGAAGTTTGTGACTGCCTAGATTTTTAAATGTGATCTCAACACAGATATGCACATGTGTTTTGTGGTTAAGAAAGTTTCCCTACATCAAAAAATGCAAGGAATATTGTATAAGAAAGCACAAACAAAGAGAATACTTCCATTTTACAGACATGCATATAAATTGTGAATGAAACCAGCCATTAAAGAAGCTAATTTATCTTTCCTGTTGTGCAAGCACGTAACCTGAAATGCAACTGCAGCCACAGCACTGGTTTTTGGTCAGCAAGATAAAGCTACTGCAAAGCAGGAACTACAGTGCCTTTTTACACTAGTATAGCAGGACTATAACTACATCACTTGGAAATGGGACTTGATGCCACATGTGGCTGGCGCTGGAAAACTCCTAGAAGACTACTGGCTCAAGTGTGACCAATCAGAGCTCCAGCTAACCAGGATTTTTACATGTTTAACAGGAACAACTGAATAATGTTATTTTGCATTTCTAAAGCAATGTATAATGAAGAATCTTAATACCTGGCCTCACTAGGATCTTAGATCTTAGTCTCCATTGTCTCCCCATACAAAAGTGAAAAACGTCCTTTATTGCATGAGGTGACACAATCAAATACTCTTTTGAGGGAACTTTTCCACCTGCTTTCTGATCCTGTTAAAGTATCGCTTTGATAAATTTGAATATATGCAGGGGTTTTTCTGACAACAATTACTTTCTTTTAGGCCATTTTTCACATACCTACAGTTAAAGGTCAAAGGAAGTCTTTGGCATCGCAGAGTATAGATAGAATGCAGATTCTTGCTTTAAATGTACACGTCACGTTTACCTCATGACAACAGTCAACTACTAGATTAATGCCTTAAAAAGCCATTTATAAAAACAGCAATAAAACCCCATGTGTAACAGTCTTTTCTCCCGCTTGTATAATAAATCTAGGCTTTGGTAGCTGTGATAAAAGCCTAGATTTAAGATGTCCATACTGTTTAATGAAGAAATCAATTTCTAAAATCATGTAAACTGCCTAGTTTTCCAAACTTCCCAGAAGTTACTCATTTTTATGAGTTTTTGCCTACCTCGTTTCATAGCTCGAGGACTACCTGGGCCACTTCTGCTTCGAGAATCAGACTCAGAAGTCCTTGAGCTGGACCGAGAGCTCTCTTCTTCCTCAGATCCTGATGACTCATCTATAAATGGGCTGTTGCTTATTTGAGTTGCTTTCTGCAGAAATGAACACAACATTCTTTGATACCTTGCATAAAGGGTATCAGTCATTTCCTTCATACCAGCTCTGCTGGATTCTTAACATTCAAAGCTGTTCTTACTTGGGTTGTGAGTTTTGGCACACAAGTATCAACACAAAACCGAATTCCCTCTGCCCTCTGTATCCTCAACCACGCCACTTTAAAGCAGAAACCTGAGGTAGCTCAAGGCATGAGTCTTTCCAAATTGCAAAAGGCTGCCAGAAACCAAACAATGCTGTGATTAGTTACTGCTGGCTATCTGACTGTAAACAGCTTTGGCATTGACACAAAGACATTTCTACATATTTTTAATTATGGTATTGAATGCCATGGGGCTCTGTTTAATAATTAACAAGACTTTGGGAAAAAAAAGGCAAGGAACCTAAGAAGAATTGACCTGGGCTGGTAACATTTTATAAGCAGCAATAATTTTTTTTCCAGCTATTTGACATTGCTATTACTTGTGGATTTCTGTGATCTCTTATGACATACTTGGCATGGCAGCATCAAATGAGAAACAGCAAGTTCCTGGATATGAAGGCTAGTGGTATTTGAAAATTTCCTTTAAACAGTAATACAGTTACCCCTTTCAAAGTGGTGTAGACAGGAGTGGTCATGTTCTTATATATCAGAGATGTATATAACCCAGATATGGAGTATGAAGATAGTGAAACAGCACCTAAAAAAGCAACAAATTGTATAAACGACCTTCCTAACTTATCCCTCAATTATCTAAATCCTAGTGTAATTTTTTGCATTGTATAACCACTATGAAAAGCAAAGTAACTCCTGAATTGGTATGGATGTGAAATTTACAGCTTTTTGAAATTTACAATGGTTTTAAGGAGATAAATAAATCATAATCATGATGACTACACTTTTTAAATAGAAAGTACAATCTCTTCCCTTGATACATGGTATAGAATCTTAAGTGAATTGCAAAGAAAACTGGAGTAAACAAAGTACAAATTCAGCACAAAGTCAAGAGGCAAGGTAAGAGAAGACAACAGAAAGATAATCAGTGATCTTTTAGGTTTAAATAGCAGATAACTAAATCTTAATAGAAGTGTTTTAGAAGAACATGGGATATTGCTTACATTGCAAGGACACGGGTCCTTGCTGACAAATCACTAAAAGAGAATTTTTGTTCATGAGACAATGAACAGCTAAGCCACTTACTTTTGTTAAGAGATTCCACACTGAAGGCTTCAGACATCCTTAAACCAGATTTGGCTACAGCATAAATTCTGCTTTCCTATGTAAGCACAATAGATTTGATGGTAGATAATTAAAACACAACAGTTACTTTTCTTCTGTTTAGCCTCCCCATAGCCTCCTAGTCTTTGTGTTAATACAACCATGTGATAAATGGTGTCACCAGTTGCAGCTGAATAATGACTCCTTGTTTTATATAACATACCTGCCACACTCACAGTCTGTTTCACGCAGTGTCTACCGTTACAGAAACTTCTTTTTAAAAATACTATTACCAGGGCCAAAGAAGCTATGGTGAGAATACTTTTGAATGGAAGACTGCATGTTAAGAACAGAGAAAATGCTATCATGGAGGCAATGTTTCGACAGTTTTGTATTGAAAGGCCACACGAAGAAAATCTATAGTGAAAAAATATGCACTAAAACATATACATAGAGAAGCTGTTACATTAATGCATTATTCATCTCTGAATCATTAACAAATATCTGACTGTGGAAGTGTAGAACCAGTGAGTCTAGACACAGTTAATTTTGGATTTTGTGTAAGAAATATTAATATCTATTTTAATTCCGTGATTGATGGCTTTAAAATTTTACTTGGAAATTTGAATTATAACTTCCGTAATCTGTAGTTGTCTTCTGTCAAATTAATTGTCTACATTGTGAGTAGTACAATGGTTATGGCAAAGGCATTGACATCAGCACTCTTAAGCTCTGCTGATGTTCAATAAATAAATGCAGTCACAAGCATTACCTCGTGTGATATACTCAAAAGGACATATGTAACTTACATGTGATGTGGAAAACATTGGATCTTATCTAAAAAACAAAAAGACCACGTTTTTCAACAGCAGAAATGCTGTGCTTCACATTTAACTTGCTCCTGAGATTGTCCTCATAGTTCAAATTAAGGTAATGCCCTGTCTTTTCATCAGAGAATGAGAAAGGTAGAAGCAACAAGAATCATGGAAGACAAGCATGAAAATAAGTTAGTATCAACAGCAGGAAAAATATCTATCATTACACTTACCCAGGAAGGAAATCGATGCAATGGAGGGGTTGGAGGCTTGTTGCTAGCACCCTTTTTTGTTGTATCACAGTGTTCTTGGACTTCAGCATTTTCTGATTCAGTGCAATCATAGGTAAACACTCCTTCATCGCAGCCAATTTCCATTTTCTCTAAAATATCAGTATCTTCTCCATCCACCAGATCAATGTCTGTCTCCTGAGGTCTCCACGGACGTATCATGCTTATGGCATTTCTATTTCTACCAAACATTCTGTCACAACTCAGCTGGGGTTGGCTTAGATGTTTCTTTGCTAATACCGAATTTATACTAAACATATTAGGAGTCCGTAACTTTGGAGGTGGCAAATTTGAGGGAGAATCTGACGGTGTAGTGCATTGAGAACCTGCAGAAGTTGCTAGAATTGGGTGCTTGGATGTTAGAGCAGGGGTTAGAATTGGACTTGGGGTATTTGCCTCACTGGATGAGGATGAATAATCTAGCCTCTGAGATTGAAATTTCTTATTCAGTTCATCTGAAGAACTATCTTGGTCTTTCTTTTTACTTGTGAAGTCAGAGTTGCACTTTCCACTTGGATTGTTCTGGCCTTTTCTTTGGGCCCCTTGGTGCCAAGAGTATAACTTCTTGTGCTGAGTCCTCCCAACACCAAAACTCTCTTCCTCAAATAGAGAACTACTGTCATCAGATGCAGTCAAATACATTTCACTTCCCACTCTACTGTACCTTGCATTCTCTTCAGATGTGTGGCTTGAGAGAGTGGATGCACATCTGGATTTCAGTCCTTTGTTGTCTCCTCCATCCTCATCTGAGCTCCAATCACTCCCGGTAGTGCAGGAGTTCTTTGACATGTCGCTGTCTATGTCTTTAGATGAACAGCTCATTCTCACATTTTTTTTCTGCTCTGATCCAGAGGAACTTTGTTGCACTGACTTCTGACCTTTGTTGGTCTCGAGTACAGGGCCAGAAAAGGTAGTTTCCAGGATATTCTTCTCTAGAGGAGAAACATAATGAACACAAGAAAATTACTTTAGCAAACTTGATGGCTAAATGTCTCCAAATAGTAAGTAGGTAATAACTTCACATGCATAAACACATGCAAATTGTATTACTATTGCACATAATGAACCTTAAGAAAAATAGTATAAATTTTGAATGCAACTGAAGTTGCAATGATGTTGGCCAAAAACTGTAACGGGCATTACTCAAAGTTCCAGCTCAGCTAAAAATGGCAATAAATGTAAAGATAAGCAGAGTGGAGCCATATTTTAAAGTAAGCCAAACAACCCAACTCCTCCCCAAAAACAAACCAAGAGGCTTAAGAGGGCATATAAATTCAGCTACTTTATTAAATATAAGGAAAATTAAAGTTTAGTAAAAGTTTGTCAGAAAAGATTTACATCAACAAATCAGATATTCTAAGCATTTCTACAGTGTTTTTACACAAAAAAATTTCTTCTGCAAGCTATTATTGTATTCCCAGTGGTGAATGCTTAAGGGATATAAGAAAGGCTTTTGAAAAATGCTTAGGGGAAGATGTTGTATTACAAATCGTTCTGCTTCTACTGTTAATTTTTACCTGATTTTGCAAGAGACAGCTATATCTTGCACTGTGCCAGTGAGACCTACATGCTTGAAACAGATGCAAGAACGAGGGCTTTTCCACATAGACCCTTGGGAAAGTTAAAGTTAAATAGCTGTATGAAGTTAAAGTGGATTAGATAAGCCAAAGGTTTTAATTTAGTTCACATTGCAGTAATGAAGTCACAAAAGCTGATCTGTTTCCATCCTTTTCCAAGCCTAAGATCCTACTTCTTATCCTTTCCCTTGAAAAAAGATTCTTACTTCAATTCCCTCATCTATAAAAATGTAAATAATAATACATACTTCACTTTATAATGACCTTGGTGCCATATAAATGTACAAAATATTAATCCGATCTATTCCAGTTTCTGATTTTCTACTGACTGTAACTTGCAATTTTGGCTACAATGACTAACTGTGGAGAAAATGCTGAGGTCATAAATAGTCCTGTGGGACTCACATGAAGGACCACAGCAAGTCTCCTTCCTGAGCTTTGCATTGCTTAAGGGAAGTAGCTGACTGCAATGGACTCGCTTACGCTTGTAATAGCATAACAACACAGCAATCTGCTGGCATCACCAGACTTCAGGGCTTGTTAAGAGAAATGGTATGATATGAACTGATCAGCGAACTTTCTCCTTCTTCGGATAGGAAACAATGGTGCAAAAAGATGCTAAACGCTCTCTTCCATATTTTCTGATCTTCATCATACTAATGAAAGATTGATGAGTCGATCTTGTTGTGTTAGGGCATAAACCTAATGCTGGAACACCAAGGATAGGATAGATAAAATATACAGAAACTGGACTCAGGTGAGACTCTATGTGGTCATAAAAATTTAAAAGCCATCCTTTGGGGAATGTGCAGCCTTAAATTCCTTAGGCTACTGTGGCGCAAACCTGGGCCACAACAAATTCTTTCCTTTGCAGCCAAAGCACCCATGAGGCACTGCATGCCACCAAACAATGCATTAGCGGTATTGTGGAGACTCTATTGCTCAACAGGATTTCTTCCTAGGAATAGAGACTATCATTAAAGAAGGAGAGAGTACTGCTATGTACTTTGAAAACAGCTGACTTGGATACACTGACATAGTTGTCGATTTTAGTTTTCCACCTGTGTCAGAATAAAATGGCAGTATTGGTGAGTAAGTACCTAGCATGTTTTTGCCTTCAGTGTAGTCTGACTCTTTAGATGAAGACTTGCTTATTTCTTCAAACTTGGGAGATGATTGAGGACTTCTTGCTCTATTTGAAAAGCATCCAAAAGTCAAACTGCTTAGTCGCTGACACTCTCCAGGTTTTTGTGCTGAAGGAACAGATTTCTTGCCCGTAGCTTCTGAAGAACAGTAATTCAGAAATCTTGTGTTAATGGGATACAGCAAGCTGTGCTACTGGTCTCTTTACTCTGCAGTGTAAAGCTGCTTTAAAGTAACTAAAATTTAGCAGAAAGATAATTAAAAAATATTATAGAAATAATAATCTACCTGATACCTCCCCATATTAAAAGAAACCTAGAGCTACATTTTGAGTCCTTAAAGACTGATTTTTTAGTATAGAAAACAAATCCTTTTACAATTTCCCAGCAGTAAGATATAAAATGTTCACTTAATACAGAATGAAAATCTAGTGAAAATCTAGTGAAAATACTTGAAAATCTAGTGAAAATACTTGATTTTATTCTACTGTGACTGAAATTAAATCTATGAATTAATCCAGGGTATATAATATGGGGAATACTGTAGAACAATAGTATTAAAATATATGATGGCCTTCCCTTCAGAAAAAAGTATTAAGAAAATCTGTAACACATTCTACAGCAAATACAGAAGACTAAATTACCAGGCTTAGAAGGCATATATGGAGGACTTAAAGAGAAAGTGAAAGCACAAAATTATTAACTGCCTCAAGAATATGAAATCTGTCCTTAGGGACAGCTATTCTGCCGAAAGCTGATATGAAACAGTACTGTCCATCCCTGTTTATAAAAATATTTGTGGCAGATCCAGGAACAAAAGGCTTTTATCCATACCTGTAAACTATTTAAGACAGTACCACACTGTCATAATTAGCATGGATACAGCAAATAGTAATAAATTTCTTAATATTTTTGAGCATATCAGTAAATGTGTTTTGAAAACCAGGTAACAAATTCTTAGTGTCTCAAAAAAGCCTTCAAATATGATGAGTGAAGTGCTGAAGTATACAGAATTGCTACTGATCAAAAAATAGCAAAGAAACAAAACAATCCTGTTTCGTCATTAAGAGAGAGGTGCATATTAGTTTAAAAGCTTTGTATTTTGTATGTACGTATTTTGTAAATACTTATATTTTTATATACTATGCATACTATGTGTGTACACACACGTATTTATACACATATACACACATTTCTAAATGTCTGTGTATGTACGTATTATACATGAGATGCATCATCAAGAAATAAGGGATAGGTAGCAAACTAACAAGATTTTCCAATGATAGTAATTTGCCAGGTCAACCAAGCATGGAGAGGACTATGGGAACCTTCGAAGAGACTAAAGGAAGTTGGTGAACAGGCAACATCGTGGCAAATAAAATTCAACTTTGATTAATGTGAGATAATGTTCATTGTATGGGATGTTTCTCTTTCCAATGTTTACATTTTATGATTTTCAAATTCACTATGCCCACTTGGAGAGGAACCTGATGATACTGTGTCTAAATTAAGGGTTTGGATCACTGTAGTTAAATGCAGTAATTAAAAAAATCTGTTCAGAATTAAAACTCTGAACATTTGCTAGAAAAATGGTGAACATTTGCTAGAAAAAGCAGATGTAGACTGACATTCATCTACTCCTTAACAATGATAGGACTACCTATGGTCTAAAGAAGTGAAAGCAAAGATCTGATGTAAATTCAGCCAAATCTTACTACTTACAGAACCTCTTAAATAAGAGAGATATTCAATCATCCTCAAAAATCAGTTGTGATTTGTCTGTGTGTCTTTTTAAATAAAAATTAAGTTACGGCTTGCCTAACACCTTCATGTACAGTCACTCTGATGTCAATTCATACTGAAACCTTTGTGACTTCACAGAATATTTCAGTTATGTGGGCGTACAAATTAATAGGAAATAGAGAGAAGTATGCCATATATACAGAAGTCTGTAAAAGATTTTTACATTTACCTTGCAGTTTAGATTGTATTGTTTTCATCTCTTTGGTTTGCTTTTGGTTGATCAAGCGAAGGTTCTGATTTTCCACCTCTAACTAAAAGCATATAAATGTAATCTCATCCATCAGTGAAACAATTTTTAAAGTCATTACATCACTTAGATTTTCTCTGAATTTTTGCCTATCTAAGAATAAAGTTAGTTCAAATGGTAAATTCCTCTCTGCTACTTCTCTCAATCTCAGTCTAGGCATTTCTTTATTTTGAACAATGCAAATCCCTGCAATGATTATTTGCTCAACTGTTGCTCATCTGTTAAAATCACTCTCCCAACCAAACCAACTTAAGACAGCTTTAAAAACCTTAATAACTAAGAAAAAAACAAATCTGCATTGCCATTTTTAATAAAAGCAGAAGGCTAGAATTACAAACTTTTGTGCCAATTGACAAACGCAAGAGCAAACAGAGGAATTGGAGGGAATGATGGTGCTAATGCCTGCTACCGTCCCACAGCAAAGATTAAAAAAATAGGTGTCCCAAGAAATGTTACGGACAGTCAAAGATCTTCTACAGGAAGAAAAACAAAAACAGCTCTTACTGTAGCCCACTACCAGGAGGTAAAAGTTGTTTCAAAGTCATGGTCTCAATTAGGCAAAGAAAAGATTTGAGTCCAAGTATCCTACACCACACAGAGGGTCATCAATTCCCTTTCCCAGTGGGTGACACCTCGCCATCTCCATGAAACTAGCTTGAGAAAGCACAGATGCACACCAAAACTGGCAGCCTTAGGCAGGACAAAGACACGGTCATCTCAACACAAGCAGAGAAACAACAGAGACAACTGGTCTCATTTGAGATTAGCACCAGTGCTCCTGAAACTGTTCGTGACTAAGAGTTCTGTGTGCACTGGAAAATAAAAAATTATCAAGACTTTTCTGCCAGGCCCCAGCAGACTTGGTCAGCTTCCTGGGAATTATTCACACTTTAGGCATGTGCTTCCACAAGCTCAGTTTGCCAGCCAATCTCCCTCAATTAATGGAAACAAGCAGACAGACCTTCCAGAAAGCAGTTCTGGGTCCTTTCTCCATAATGAGGACGCAGATATACTAGCTGACCATATTAGACATCAGAATTTAAGTGGCATGGATGCTCTGTCCTCTGTGCTGTTTTCATTTTTCCTCTTTCAAGTAAATAACTATACAGATCAAGGAAACTGGGAGGCTTTTTTTTTTTTTTTAATATGGCACGAAGCTCTTTAACAGCCAAAAAGCCTAAGGGATATCCAGTCACACCATTATATTTTCTGTGTAAGTATTGTAGCAAGAGTTATACCTCATGAAGCTTGACTGTTACCCATTCTTTTATTTTAGCTGCTTTTTCTTCTATGATTTTTGCTTCTTGCAGTCTTATTTGCTTCTGGAAAAAAATTGACATAAGTATATTTTTCATTGAGTATTAGTCTGCCTGAGTAATGTCTTCAGACAGAAAATCCTAACATTGCTTGAAGTAATTCAGTCTCGCGGGCAATACACGGTGATTTAAAAAAAAAAAAAAGATGAAGAGGCTGCTGTTCCTCTTTCCTCTAAGCAAAATGAGAGCTCTTCAGAGGAAACAGTGAAGAGGAAGAACATCTTTCCCCTCTTATAAGTTAGATGGTCTTTCAAAGGATGACATAGCATAATTTCCAAGGGAATAAACTTCATTCAAATGACATACTTCTAATGGGAACCTCTTTATTGAAACAACAGAAATAATGCTGAACTCTTCTGTCCTCTATTAACCTTAGTTTTTATTTTCCTTTTGTATATTTAAGAATGTAATTTATGATCATCTTTTGTTACACCATTATTTCTAACCTGTTCTTCAAGTTGTTGCTCCAGGTTTTGTATTATGTCATTTTTATCTTGTATCAGCATCTCCAGATCTTGACACCTCTTATACAACCTGGTTTCTGATTCACTTGTTTGAACATTAGCTGCTTTTAATTTTTCTTCCATGACCTGCACCTATTTGGAAATTCAAACATAAGACTTTAAGAAACATAATACTCCAGGTTGAAGGTAGTAGTTCAATCACAGAAAAGACTGTTAAAATTGTCCCCAAACTTAGAATTCAAGATAACATTGCAAAGTTCTGAATTCTATTTCAGAAGTTGTACAACTCCTTATGTCTCCCTATGGATCTAATACCAATAAGAATAGCAAAACACTGATGGACCTCATACTGATTTTGTTAGTATCAGTGAGAGACTTCTAGGTTTGTAACACACAAGCTTTCAGTAATGCCAATATGGGTTGGGAGTTGTTAGGCTTAATAAACGATATTTTAATAAATAATTGCACATTGTAAAAAACCCCAACAAATTATAGGAAACATTCTAAAAAATGGCTAAAAAGGACTTGGCTTGTAATCAGCAATGTTTTATAGCTCCAAATTAGGACATGAACATTTTTATTTCTATGATTTTCAGTTTCTGTCTGTCTCACTGTAAGATATGAAGGATTTTTAGGGAATACCAGAGATACGTTCATAAAATGTCCGCAGTAGCTATATCTGCCATTTGGAATCAAAAGGCAACTTTGGTTAAATATTTAGCCATGATCTCATTCTTCAGGTGATGCAACTTCTACAAGAACAAACAACACAGAATAATCCTATTTAGAGACTATATTGGATAGCCTAATTTTATTTTCTTAAAGCTTTTCTAAAATAGGTCACTGTTTCTCTTCCTGTTGTTTCCAAGTGCATCATACATCAAAGACTCATGATGCATCAACGGAGCAGCTCATCACATGTATCTATTTTGGATTCCTGCTGCTAGCTTTGACTTCATTGAAGTGAATGGATATTAAGCAGAGAAAGGTGTTAGAACATCTCTGGTTAGAAAAGTCAATGGATGTAAAAAGAAACCGTCTTCTCCTTCTTGAGCAATACCTAAGAAAAATAGCCATTTTCTGTATTCCCCTTCCTTACAGTAACATGCATATTGCTAGTGGAGATATTTTTCAATTTATACACATACCTGCTGAAAAGCTCTCTCTGCTTGACGATCAGCATCTAGAACTTGTTTCTCAAGCTGCTGCATCTGTAGATACAGAAAAACATAGTGAAATGGCATTGCCTTCTGCCTGTTACCAGAAATACCACAGTGAAACGTATTTTCATGGTCAGTTTTGAAAATGGAAAAGACAGGTTGTGGGCAGGAGCACAAAAATAAATAAAGGGATAAACACTGTGTCAGACTGGGAAGATAATTAATTGTTACAACCCTATTAAAACATTGTTAATTTTCTTCTACAGGAAAAAAGAAATGATACAACTTTTCTTCATAGTATAATTTTGTGGCTGCTATGTGTCATACTGCTTTTTTTCCCTACTACCAATAGTAGAAAGCCCTTTGACAATAGCCCTGAATCTTTCCTCATGCAGGCTCACAGTCTTAGAAACTGCTTTCTTCATGTCCTTCCAAAACTGGCAAGAGTAAAGGGTACTTGGCACATTACACAATACATCTGTTTACTCTGGTGAAGTTGAGCTGATCCGTTACTTTGTTATAATGCCTAATAAAGCATAGTCTCAACCTTTGCCCCAGGCTTCAGAAAACCCCTGCATTTTACACAACTTATTTTGAAGGCTTTTCTAACAATATGGAACAGAAGAAACCAGAAAGAAATACTTTGTTTACATCTTGTTACATTTTGTTCAAAGCTCTCTGCTCTCTACTCTGATTTTGGTAAATTAGGGCTTTGAAATAACATTAGAAAGTACATAAGGTATTCCACGACTTAAGGATTTACTGATTCTTAAGAAATACAGGATGAACAATCAAATAATTAACACTGGGATACTCAGTATTCAGCTTCAAAATTGTTTAGAGAGAAGTGTATGATATAATGAAAATGAAAACAACTTCTTGGGTCTCCAGTTTACTGCTTGGTTTTAAAATTATGTTTCATTCTGTCCTGTTTGTGCTTGATTTCTGGCATCTTTCAGTATCTTCTTCACTCACTGTCTCTTTTTTTTCTCTTCCCAATTATGCTGTCAATCACATAAAACAGTTTTGTGTACTTTTAGCACCTCATCCAGCCAAGGACACAGAGTCATCATTTTCTATCAATCAGAAACTGAAAATGGAGAAAATTAGTTTTCACTAACATAAAAGAACCTTTGACTGACCTTCCAGTACTTTCTCATGCAATACAAAATTCACAAGTCAACATCATAATACTGCAACGCACCACTGACAGAAGAGCAACAAATATTTCACAATACACATGGTTATGGTTGGGTCCCCAGCAAGCTGTTTTGCAAGAACACTTCTAAGGAAATGATCATCCCAGTCATTCACGTACTGACAGTCTGGACAGACAGGGAGAGGAGCCTTCTTTGTTCCTCTCTGGTCACATGTATTTAATTTCATATTTAAATAATTTCACGTTGAGATTTTAACTTTGAGTTTAATTTTTTACTTCTGAATTCTAAGGTTATTTTCTGTCTGTCGTTTTGGTTTTAGATTCAAAAAGAAGTTTGGTTTACAAGACTCACTTTAATATCTTTTTTAAGACATTTCTTTGTTAGTGACTTGAGGATTCAAAAATTGAGGTTATTTCTGAATATATTGTCAGCTAACATTCCACCATAGTAAAAGCACTACACTAAACCAAGTAGAAATGCAGCTATTATATCAATAATGAACATTGTTAATACTCTGTAATATTATGACAGAAAACTCCTTCACATATTTATAATGTGAAATTCATTGTTGATGAGTAGCAAGTTGCTCATCAATTTTCACAGTCAAACAGTTTGTAAATGCACGTAATTGCCATGGCAGTAATAGGCAATTCATTCATGTCCCATAAGTAAAATTTGTTTCAGCTGTATGGTTTATCTAAAACCAAGCAGATTTAATAAATGGAAATAAAAACTTGGAATTTTTGCTTGTTGCCAGTGCAGCTCAATTAGCTGTGACTCAGCTTAAACCTAAAACCAGCTACTGTCTCTATCATTAACTAATGATCACTGAATTACAAGCATTAAGCAGCAGTGCTGCACTTCTACACAACCATTTGAGCTCTGAACAATACAACACGCTTCAGAACTAAGTTCCTTCCCTATTTCTGCACTGAAACTGCACAATGCACCTCTTGCTACGAATATGTATGTATGATTGCACAGGACCAGGAACATAATAATGTTCATGTAGACTACTGGGACAAAGAATATGATTTGAATAAAGCTGCTGCTAAGATGAATGGAAAGCTAGGAGCTAAAGGAGCTGAGAGAATAATTACCATGAAAAATAGCATTCAGAAATTAAAAATGGAAGAACAAGGTTTATTTTTGCTTCTTTAAGAGTTAACTATTTCAAGAAGGTGTGCTAAGAAGCTTTGCATGATCTCACAATACAGATGCGTCAATCAGCTTCCTAGCAACAACTAAATGTGAAATTTTATTTGGGAAAATTCTAAAGGGTTTTCAGTTTATTTTAGGAAGCTCCTGTTAACAAAAAACAAATCAATCTATATTATCCAGCAAGAATGGAATAGTATATTTACCAAACATCAGCACTTACTATTACAGTTAAATTGGACAGCATTTCAATAATATGATGCTACAAAACAATTACTGAGTCCTGATTTTGCCTTTATTTAGGTTTTATATAGATTTGTTTTGCAGTGTCTACTGTAACAACAATTAAACTTTAAAAATATTTTTTTCCACATGCATAAATAATGTCTAATCAACCCACAAAACTGTTTTGCCTGAAAAATGAGATTTATATCTTACTCTGACTGCTTTGCTACTGTATAGGCCTGTGAAGTTAATGAGAAAAAATTATTGTTTTAAGATACTCTGACGGTTATAAAACCAGTGTGCTTTACAGACATAGAAGAAAGAACTTTTACGTGTGGCTGCAACTTGAATGTTAATAACCAGCTCTGACTTTATACCGAAAATTATCTGGAAAACAGAAAAGTCTGTTGAATCAGACCTCTGTCCCATCAGCTTCTTTCTATATGTATCTATGCAAATCACCAATATCACTGGAATTAAATGGTATGTAACAGCTGCTGGGCTAGACTTTTCTTGCATGAACTACAGTCTGTAAAGTATCATCAAACATAAAGCTGGCCTCCCAGGAGAAACATGGAAGGCCAGCACATCATTGATAACATCTGGCCTGTAAACTATATTTAGGCTTAATTTTCTCTCATGTCCTGACCGAGATAACTTGAAATAATGCATTCAACAAATCTCTAATAAGGAATATTCTTGTCATTATTGGTGCAGGGTCTATTCAAAATTCATCAAGGATTCAGAGGTATTGGTTTTGGTTTTACAGTGTTAAAGATAAAGAATAAATGCTTTAGGCCCATGAACAAAAAACACACACGTACCAACTGAAGGACAATACCAGCACAAGTGCAGAAGAACAGACTGCTACTTTAACCTGCACTTTCTCCTTCTCTTTTCAAGTGTAAAAATCCTCTTATAATTTTCAGAAAATGTGTTCATGCACACTGCATCACTTTTATCTGAATTATGGAAAATAGTATCTCCTGTTAGAAACAGGTTTGATTTTAAACTTAGTAAAGAAAAAAACACTCTACATCTGACACTCATCAAACTGAGCTATTTTTGTTTAAATAACGAACAGAGAAATGCCACATAAATACTGAATAAATAAATAAATACTGAATGCTTTGAAGAAACATGGCCGCAATAAAAACAAAAAGGTGTACTGCCCTGGAGGCCTGGACATTGAAGAACAACACACTGTCACTGGGAATTTTTTACAATAATAAAGCAAATTATATAGCGCTTCTTTTTCAAAGTACACCTAGAAGTTTGGGTAAGATATACTTTGTTCTCTACTGGATGGGGTTTTTTTCCCAAACAACACAACAATTGGAAAGTTGTATCTGTTATGGAATACCTTTGCATTTTAACTAATGAATAGAAACCCATTTTGTCCCACAAATCTTGGAAATGATACTTCAGACCTACCTATATTTATAAAATCAAACATACCTTCGGAAAATAATGGAATCCAATAATTTGGCACAAAAGTTTTTCCCTAGAACAAAATAAAACCCATAAAACTATTTCTCAATGGTGTGTATTCAGTCATCAAAATTAAGACATGCTCTTTGAACTCAATCTTCTTTTGGTCATAGATGTCCCCAAAAAAGGCTAATGCTAAAGGCTAAGTCTTAAGGGGGGCTCAACTGTTCTCTAGGCTGCTCGCAGATCAAACATGGTGAATTGTCTTCACTATTTTACTGGTTCATAGTATATGGAATTTTCCTGTTTGTTATTATTTCCTACACACAAAAAAATATCTTTACATGAAAGAATTAGTTATCATGTGGCTTAAATCCCAAAAGCTACAACCTTATTTTTCCTTCAAATCCCATTTGCATGGCCGTTTAGGTTATGAGTACTGCAGAACTCAACTCAGTGCTCACAACCTGGCAGCTCGCAAGCTGTCACTTTTCAGTGTGCTCCCATTTCTTCCTTCTCCTGTCTTCTCCATTTTTAATACCAATTAAAAGATAAAAGGCTACAGTTCTTATGAACAAAGCAGTGTCAACTATTCCTCTGCAAATCTGCTATCTAACCAACTCCTCCTCTTCATTTTATCCCTTTCTATGCTCAGACTGTTCACCACAAGGATTATCTCTTTTCTCTGCCTCAGTTGTTGTCAGAAGTATGGAATGTAAAAGTAATTTGGGTCTTTGATGTGAATTTTTTATATATATATGTATGTGTACACATACACATACATACACATATATACACTCCTCCTTCTCCTTCTGAACACGGCTAACAGTTCTACAGTCTCGATGTGCAGAATCACAATCCTGTCCACTTCCAACTACAGCAACTTCTGGCACTCATCTCCTAGTTAGGCAAACGGCACTTCTAATTGCAAGTCTCTCTTAACCCTCCTTTTTAGCTCTTCAGCTCACTCACATGAACTATGATTAGCACAAAACCCTTTCCTTGGAACAAAATGCAATCTACCAAAATTATCAGTCTCCATCTGCTCAGTTTCCAAAATGATCAGGCTCAAAATTTTTATAAATCTCCATGACATGAAACCAGTTTTAGCACTGAGTTATATTTTACTTCTTTCAAATTCTTTTCAATATTTAAACATGACTTTAGGAATAATTATTTAGCTCAAAAGGTTTTCCTACTGCTCGTTAAATGTGTGAAAAGTACATACGAAGAAACAATCTTTCACATTTCAGCTGAGTTCATTATAGTAAAATTAATCATTTGTTCTGGAAACTATCTAAATTAAAAATATGGAACAGAGAAGCCCGGGAGGGAACTCTCCCAGAATTAGTAGTCTAGGACAGCTGCCAGTAAATACACCGACTTTAAAAAGTTAAATTCAGCAGTGGGATTTGGGGAGGCAGCGTAGTGAAGGTCAAACGAGCAGCATGCAATGTTGGCTGAATAATTGTGCTTTTCCTAATGTCAGTCATAAGACTTTCCTAAGCCTGGTAAAATACTAAGAATGCTTATTCTTTCTGGCTGTTGTCTTTTCCAACTCACTTCTTATCTTGATAGTTAACTCGCAGAGACACAATCAAATACAGGTTTACATAGACCACCGCTTTAGCACAAACAGACATTATTATAACATTCAAAATGTTGAAAGAAGTGAAGATAGTGTTTAGCAAGATGTAAGACTGTACCAAAGCAGTTTGGCAGGCAAGGAAAATCATGTCTCAGATAGAGCTTAGAATGAAAAGAGAAGTGTACCAACAATTGATTGCTCATCTGTATTAAATGCAGCTGTCTGCTTTGTTTTGTTTTGGTCACTGTACTGCGATTCTGGAATTTCTGCTACTTCAGTCTCGCTGAATTTTGAGTTCTGATTACAGCCAAAACACGAACACCAGCAATAGGAGGCCTTTTTTCTGTGTCACTGCCTGAGAGGTGATGGCTTAAGAATCAAAGTTAACAGTCACCACCAAAGTTTACAAAATTGAAAACTTGGCTGAAATGTAATTTATTCATGAAATTAAAGTATATAGGACACCTAGGAAACACAGATGGTAAAGGAGCAAGAGATTCCAGAAATATATGTAAGGCAGCATAATGCAGTTTGAAGACATGACAACAGATAGTTAAAGCCTGAAAATACTCTTTGAGGGAAAGAAAATTAAATGCATAATTTGCAAAAACTATTCCCTCCATGAAAAATGGAGAAAAACATTTTGTATCTCCTACATGTGAAAAACAAAACAAATCTTCAATTGGCTAAGGATCTCCACAGGTCCCTGCCCAATATCACAGTTTCCACAACTTTCATCAACTTACCCATCTCAGGTGTAAGGACCAGAACGGATGCTCTCATCTCCATACCACCAGAGGGAAGATATCTGGTGGTATGGACATGCTCTGACCTCACAGCAAGGGCTGTGCTCTGCATGCCATTACCCGGCCTGATCTCTACAAGAGCAGCTAATTTATTGCTTCCCGAATTCCCCTTTTCAATTCCCCCCACCTCCTCCCCGCCCCTCGCCCATCTTCAGCCTCCCTAGAAAGAATGTAGCTTTAAATGTAGAAAAACAATGAAATAAAAAAATCCCACACTGTTATTAAAAGACACAGCATGAACTTAATAACCGACACGGGATAAAAATAAAGTTATAGGAAAAAAGGCAACGGCATTAAGAAGGCATAAACAAACCTAGGCCTGTAACCACATAAGCTTTTAACTTTTATTCTCTTTAACTCTCCTTGCTTTCTCCTGCTTGTATCTTCCTATTTGCATTTGTAACATTTTCCATGACAACAAGTTTTTTAAGAGCATCTGAAATACTGAAAAATGACCTCCATTTGAATAATTTTGGTACTATGCTATTTTGCTCCCTTTTACTTTACCCTTCATAATCCTTTGAACGGAAATGGAAATGCTCATTGTGCTTTTTTACCATTTTCATATTGGCAATCATTGCACAAGTCAAATGAATTATGGACTTTTCCTCTGAAAACATTATCTTTCAATCGTCATGCCACAGAGAACAACACACCGCATCTGCTTCATTTTGCAATGTCAAATGACATACCATTAAATTACACCTGTAAAATGAATAAAAATACAGTGGGACATGGATTTAGTTGTTGGTTTGTAAGACAAAGTCAGGAATGTGTTATGCTTTGGAATATATTGGAAATAGTATTTGGCCTAAAAATCGGTTATAATTCAATTTACATAATCTGTACAGTGAGTAGAAATATTATTACATTTGTCATGTACACACTTGGTTGCCAGCTGAGCATGTACAGAGAATGTCCAAATGGAAGGTTAAGAGCAAGCAAATCAATAAATATATGAAAATAATCCTCTTTGTTAATCATTTATATTTGTTTTAAATCACTCAAAATAATGACCCTCAGCACTGAAGAAAAAAACCTCAGAGACATTCATGTATTACTGGACATCCTGTAATGCAATATTTGGGATAGGGCCATATTCAGTCCTTATGGGGTCTGACAAGAAAGAAATTCATTGCAGGCTGCCCAAGAGGAAATTTAACACAGCCATGTAGTTCTACTAAAATGACTTTTTCGTGACAGGAAAACCACTAACTTTATACCTGACGTTGCACATATATTTTAGGTGAAAAATGTACATACTATGAAAAGAATGAGGGACACTAACTGTTCCTCTAGCATGAAATGCTAGCTCGGAGCTAAACTTGCAGTAGAATACTGTCATCCTTTACTCAACAAAGTTTTTTTCATTAAACTCTTCGTATGCATATGACTCAAGCTGTGTTAAAAAGGCTGCTACTTAAATCTCAGTTCCACTGCCATCCTAAATTTGGCATACTAGGGATACTTTCTACAACATTCCTTAAATTCCTGTAAAGACCTCTCCCACTTACAGCAGCAGCTTCTGCTTAAAACTCCGACAACGTCTCTTTCTTTGCATGTTAGGTTTAAAAATATAGAGTCTTTACCGGCAAACTGAACAACTAAGAATCCCAAATAATCAACAGTGAATGGAGTAGTCTTCTGAAACATTGTATAGTCCTTGGCTCTTCTCTCTTCTCCCCAGGTTAACAGTAAAATTAAAGTTCTGGTAGCCATGCTGCTGAAATACACTTATAATACAAACTTCCCAAATCCTCAGCTACTGAGGTTCAAGGGTGAGCATTAGCTGAACCTGGAAAACCCAGTAAATAGTTTGGTTTTTTAAAAATAGAACACATCTATTAGAAGAATATACTGACGACTTTCCACGTTGATCATTCATTTATGTAAAAGGACACTATTAAGCAAAATAACTTTGCAAAGAATTTTGATCTTCCACTGCCCATTTATATTTACAGAAGCACACAGGTCACAGGCACAAATACTTAAATCAAGTATTGACCGATCCAGTCTTCATTATTCACTTTGCTATTTCCCGAATACATTTTTGAGTAACAATTCCATGCAGTTCAGTTTCAAGCTAGTCTGAGTGTATCTTTCCTTTTACAAATACCCAGAATTGTTTATATCATTTAAAAAATAAAAATACATGAAAAATAACCAATGGATTGTTACTAATGAAACAAACATATAGATAAATACAGCCAAGACACTACTGCTTGTTTCGAATTGTGCAAGATTGATAAATTTGCAGATGAATTTGAATATTCTGTTCAGCCCTGACCAGCCTTTGATGCATTTCCTAACTGAATTCTAGTCCATGAATAAAAGACTCATATTAAAAATTTTAAGTGACAAAGAGAGGAGAAGGATCATTGTTCACAAAGTCTGCTAATGTTCTGTTCTGGAGAGTAATATATCAAAAAATCTCAACTGCATACTTGTTGGACTCGTGGTTTTCAACAGAAAATATTTCTCTGATTTTTATATCTTCTAAACTCTTTGATTTTTCTGAATTTTCTGAGAAAGCTAGGTAAACTAAAAGAAGAGGGCAGCAACCTGACACGTTATTATGACCTTTTGATCTATTTTGGAGTCGTGTTTCTCAATGATAAGGGAGAATAAGTACTTTTCCTGTGAATGCTTTGTTTCGGGCACAGTGCTGAAGATTTGTGATTTTGTCCCTCTTGTTCTGTTTTTCTAAAAGGCCAACTTCTGAAATTATATAATTATGCATGTATTTCTATTAATTTAAAAGGATCTATCCAGCAGTGAAGAGCCTTTAAATACAAACTGTAAAGGAACAAAGTGAAAAGTCAAATAGAAAGCATTTAAACTTCTAAAATTATTATTTTTTTTAACTTGGATGGGTTTGTGAAGTGCTGTTCATGGATCTTAACTTTTTAGTTGCCAAAACTATAATCAGCAGCAGCTGCAGAAAACATGGTAGTTACGGCTGCTGGAAAGTCCCTAGAAAAGTCACGTCCAGTGTTCAGCCACTTGACTTCCATCCTGCATAGTACTGGTCCAAGTGGAGTAGAGACAGAAGAGATAAATGACATTGAACAGCCTCAGCTATGTAAGCATCCAATAATCTGTTAACGTCACAGCAGACAGTACTATGCTCTCTGATGGAGGTTCTCCTCCAAGACTGATGATAATGATTTATTAATTCACCTGTGCGCTTTGCTAACTGGTATGAAGGACATAGGTAGTTTTCCTTTTTTAAAAAAAACTTTTAAATGAAATATCAAAAAGTAGCATTTGTACAGTTAGTTGCGCTTTCAAAACCCAATATTCTGCAATCTCTGTTCAATGACAGTTTGCAGTACAAAAAAATTGCAGGATTGGGTAAAAAATTCAGAGTTTTCAACGACACTGCTTTTTAACTGATATTTTTAGTCATGCCAAAGCAGAGATTTTAGGAGTACTAACTGTAATAATACATTTCCAGCAGAACTCAGTATTATTACACAATGATTTTACATTGATACAAATTTTCATATTCGCTTCAATAAAAATCCTCTACTTAATGAAAAAAGTCCAGATACTAAATTTCTTTATTCGATTTTTTTCCATTTCAAATTGAGGTTTTGTACCTCCACAGAAGACAAAAGGACCAAATGATAAAATGAACAGTAACAAATTGCCAAATGATATTCACTCAAGAACTGGATGATATAGTTGAACCAATGATTGCTCTGTAAGTCTGATGTCTGCAGTGAGCAAATTACTGGAATTTGTAAAAGCAGAATTAGGGAGCACATGGATAAATACAATAGGTGAGAGAAAAGTCAAAGTGGCCCTTATATAAATAAGAGTGTTGGCTCACAAAGCTACTGAAGTTTTTTGAGGGAATCACCAAGGCTGCAGCTAGGGGAGATCTGGTTTATATAATTATTTGGATTTTGGAAAGTGTCTAAAGGAAACAAATAGCCACAGGGAAAGAGGGAATGTCCCTCCATGAATTAAAAATCTAGCTCAACAATAAAAATATTTAATTTGGTTACTTTCCAAGGTAACTGGCAGCTACCAGTGCAGATCTGCAGAGATTTGTTCAGGGCGTATATAGTTTGGTATAAGCACAGACAGTTGGTAACGGACATTGGGCAGTGAAGAGACCAAGTTTTTTGATGGTAGTTTGTTATTTAGCTTTCTGACTAGACAGACTTACAAGACGCTCCCTACAAAATTCAGTGACCAGTCAACAAAGCAACAAATGATGCGTAACAGAAATCTAAAGGACTTCGAGTAAGATCCTGGAATTAAGATTGATATCTCAATGATAACATACCCAATGGTTAAGTTAGCTGACAAAGAAAACATAATATTAAGGAGTATTAGGAAAGGAATGGAGCACATAACTGTGTACATCATCCATGGTTCTTCATAAATACAAAAAGCAGGTTTTCTGCTTGAATACTATTTAGTTCTTGGCCTAACCAAAATATAGTAAAATAGGAATGTTTCAAAGAGGGCTAAACGTGGATGCTAAATGTATTTCTGGTTTCAAAAGGAGATGGGATAATTTCACAAAAGAGAATCATTAATACAAATATATAAAATACAAGTATTGTCACGTACTAACATCCATAAATCTTCTTTTATTTTTCATTTTTGGAGGAGCAACTGATGGAAAATTTAGCTCTAGGAAGAATAAAGTAGCTTTGACAGAATAACTTTTTAACTAGAAATTCATTGAAGTCAATATTAATGATAACAGAGTCTCAAAGACTCCTTAGAATGCTTTGTCCTTTGCACTCTTTTAATTGCCATGCTCTGTGAAAATGCTGCCAGATAAATACAATAGTGGTTTGTTTATATTTTAAATATGATGAGCCATGGTTGGAGATGTCTTAATATAAGAAAAACAAATTTGGTAAACTATATGACTCAGTAAGGAATACTGGGGAATATAATACTTCTGGATTTTCTCCCCAGTGATTTATGTGTCTTAAATCAGATCTTAAATTTTTAGGAAAATGTGTTAAATATTAACTTCAATGTTGTAAAAATGATTACTGGATACATATGGCCAGTGTGTTCTTATTTGAAAATTAACATTTCTTGCTGGCAAATGTTATGTGTGAAATTCTTTCACAGCATTAAAACATACCTAGTTTCCATATATTTTGTTTTAAAACCTTTGTTTTTTCCTCTTGAAAAAATCCCAGCACTTGTAATCTCAAATCATGATGTGATCAGCCCCCATCATCAAATAAACTAATTTTATAGTGCATTAAAATTCATACCATGAGACTTACCTTTTCTGCTAACAATTCTCTGATCTTGCTTGCCTGGAGACGAAATTTCATTAACTGTGACTCCAGAGTTAAACATCTTTCCTTCCAGTTTACAGTACCTTCTGAGTCTGAAAGTTCAGCCATATTTATGCTGGAAAAAGAAAGGGAAAAAATGCCCACATCACACTGAATCTGTATTTAATGTCTAGCTTTGTTTTAATATACCATCTACTTTATTTTATATAAATCTTGAGAATGCCCTCAAATTTTGTACATGTACAGCTTCATAAAACTTGGTAAAAGTACATTAGTCTACAAAGGCCCTTATAATAATTGTGAGATTTTTGAAATCTGTGTTTTATAACATTTAGTTTTATCATAATTTAATTCCATCAATTATTTGGGGCTGCAATATATTTTCCTTGATCAGCAGAGACACTATGCATTTTAATATTTGGTTACTGTATATATCCTTTCTTACATAGAAAAGGCTTATACAGAACTGGGCTTTTGCTAAGAAAATGCCTGATAACTACCTGTGAGTTAGCAGCACATTTGGTTTTATACAGATTTAACGTTTGGCAGGTGACTTTTTAAAAAGTGTTTTAAAATTCTTATGCTTAATCAAATCACCTTTAAAATGTAATATCCTTAATGACACACAAGGGGGAATTTATGGTTCCAAATGTAAAGGCAGATGAGCAAATGGATCCTCCATATGAGAAAAATGATTCCTTTACACAAGGTGTTGCAGAACTCAGGACATTCTTGTTCATGCATGTTTCGGGTTCAAAGCTGTGCTTTTATCTACATTTAACAGCTCATGCCTTCCGGAAATTAATCTCAGTGCCCTTTTGGACAAGCACTACTGGAAAAATTATTCAAGATGAGATCTGGTTCATTGTGGTTTGAGTCTGAGAAGCCAAGAAAATAATCTGTGTGTAAGCAGAAGGAGTGGGCTCTGCTGTATTCCAACTATTTGTAGACAGCTTAATAAAGAGTAAGTGGATGGCTGAATGTAACCATTCAGTTCAAGAAGCATCCTTGCAATCAAAGGCCCTGGCCTTTGCAGGGCTCTGAACACCTAGATTTGGCTTTGACATTAAAGTTGAAATACCCCTGAAGGATTCTATTTATCTCCGAAATAACTAACAGACATAAACCCACCCTTCAGTGGAAGGCAGCTCACAACAAACAAAAAATGACCAGCCCTAAGGTTAAGCTGCGTGTGTGTCACCTATGGCACGGACAACAAGACTCTGGCAAGGAAAAGCAAGTAGCAACCGTCTTCAGCATGATGAAAGAGGCTGGCACAGGAAAATCATACATAATATAGATCTGTATACCACAAGTCCTCACATAGTTAGGACGGATTAATAAGCAACGCCTTTGACAGCCCAACCCCCAATCACTCCAGTCTTTCAGAAGCTGGGGTTCAAGCACTCCCCTTCTGCCCAGTGTCAAAGGAGGCAGCCCCAGTTCCTCTCCTTCCCTAAGGAGGGGGAGCTCCTCAGCTGGAAGGAAGAACCTATGGACCTGACACCAGGAGGAAAAAAAGAAAACACAAAGCATTGTAAGACAGACGGAAGTCATGAGTAGGATTCCAAAAGTCCTCAACTTTCTTCAATAGATCAATATTTTCTAGTTCTCTTCTAAGTTTTCCACGTCTTAGATTACCCTCAAGTTCATCACAGCTATACAGGTTAAAAACTCTATCTCAAAAAGTTCTTTCCTTTCAGGTACCCTAATGTCCTTGTTTCTTTCATTTTGTATCTCAAGTGAGAAGGAAAATGTGGAAAGAAAAACTGACTATGGTTTGTCAGTTTTTCACCCTGATCCTTTGGCTGAAGGTACCTGCTTCATTCTTGATTCTCTTCCTCTTGGTCCTGCAGTTTATGATTCAAGCTGTTAAGCCTGAGGCTACCACCATTCCTATTCAGGAATCTCCCACTCAAGCATCCTGATGGAGTTGCTGGGATTCAACCATGTTAAAATACTTTCCTGAGCGGATCCTACAACCCCCGAATTCTAAACTTCAAGCACACGAGATTTTAAACCGCAACACTTCTAGTGACCAGTGTCTTTTATCATTTCCTTCCTTCTTTTGAGCTTGCCAGAAAACTCCCTGGACTGTCAGGGAATTAGGTTGCTCGCCATTGTCCCATCCCTAATCCTCACTACTCTCTGTGCAGAGTCCCCATGTTCAAGAAGGGAAGGTGGCACTTCCAAACAGCAGCTTCTCCTACTTTATAGAGGAAGCAGAAATTTCAGCTGCAGATTGATTGGACATAGAGTCTTAGATTCTGCTCTCCTAAGTAATGAGAAATTAAAATCTCCCATTAGACAGTCTATTTAGGATTTTTTTATAATGTTTTTCCTTTTTGACTAATTACAGCTACATAAGACAGAGACGAACTCAGCCAACAACTGGTTAACAGTAGGCTACTTCAGCGTTTGTGGTAATGAAAGCTCAAACGGGTCAAGTAGTGAAAGAAATTTTGCTTTTTTGTAGGGCGCAATATTACAGGGTGGAGTTAAAAATGTCTTTCAACAGACAAACATTTGAGGAGATGGATTTCGGGCAGTGAACAATGCGTTCAGCCAAGTAATTTCTCAATGTCCAAGTTAATTAATATTCCACTGTATAAACACTGCAGATAAAAAGTTCGAAAATAACTCTTTTTATTGTGGGATGCTTGTTAGAGATTATAATAATTCACTTCATATTTTCCAACAAGCCAATGGGTTCTGGAAATATTTACAGGCACATAATACACTGTTTACAATTGCGGAGTGAATGATCTTAACTTTGCATCAATGACTTCCTGTTTCTTGTTCAACTCCCCAAGGGAGGAAAAAAAATGAGTTCATCTCTCTTGGCTTAGTAGAGTACTCTGAATCAGCACTCGAACCTACACAGAGTCTTCCCCTTCTTCCTGCTCCAGTTCTCACTGCAAAGCCCTCCGTTTTACCCGAGTCTTTAAAAATAAAATCTTTTGAAAAGTAAACTAAAAAAGCACATATTAAAGCAGTAAGTTCTAATTATGTCATCAAAAATTAATTGAGACAAGTTTGACAAGTCCGGAAAGATTAAATTCATCTTTTTCATTTTTTAAGTTTATAAACCTCTTCATAGGCTTCAAGAAGTCAGAATGTCACATTCTTCCCAAAGGGATTGATATAGTTTCCTTTTCTTTGCTGTCTGCTTGGAGATTATCAAAATACATTTCAGGGGGAAGGAGGGAACAATGTTCTAGCTTTTTGAAGTACGTTAAAAAATTTACATATTCCTTATCACACTGTCAGTGTTTTCCTCTGTTTTTAACAAAATGCTCTATTTAATTTAACATTCCATATGCTGCCCATGTGTTCTGTATGTCCTTTCTCTGATGGACAAAGCTTGATAAGTCCTTCTGTTTCAAAAGGAGTATGTGCAGTATTTGGTGGGTTCCCTACACCACTCTAAAATGTTCTCCAGCCCAAATGCATTCAGACCACACCTCTCGAATTTCAGGCCTCTTTCTTCCACCCTTTTCACTCAAACTAGCCACTTCCAAATATTTTTGGAGCCATGAAGGTTGGACTGGAGAAAGGAAAAGAGGAGACACAAAGTGGACCTGTTTGGAAATGAAGGAAGTCATTCTCAGGTTTGTTGCTGGCCAGGGCCCTTACGTATGTTGAAACACTGGTAACTTTATTTTCCATTTGACTCATTTTGCATAACTCTGTGCTCAAACTGTAGCCTAAGCTATTTTAAACTCCCTTCAAAATCTGACTTACAAATAGCTTTTCTGCTGCTTCCTAGATATTGATGAGGTTGTTCCTGTCAAGCAACATGTCAGCCAGGGCTCCTCCAGCCAGTGCCAGGCGCAGACTCAAATAGCCCTCCCGATTTCAGGGCCAGGCTGCCCCCTCCCAGCCGATGACTGAGCCACTGTCTGTTCGGCTTCCCAGGGACATGGCACAAGTTATGGCTCACCTCCAGAGTGTGGTCAAATTCGGGTCTCAAATGGCATTAAAGCACAGAAACTCATTTTATGTCCTTGTCCCGAAGATTGTGGTTTTAAAGGTTACAGTGTGACAACACACTAGGTACGAAAGTTTAATTTGAAAGTTTAATGTGAAATCACAGAATCATAGAATGGCTTGGATTGGAAGAGACCATGAAGGTCATCTAGTCCAACACCCCTGCAGTGAACAGAGACTTCTTCATCAAGTCGCTCAGACCCCCATCCCACCTGATCTTGAATGTTTCCAGCAATGGAGCATCTACCACCTCTCTGGGCAACCTGTTCCAGTCTTTCACCACCCTGAGTGAAAAAAAATTCTTCCTAATATCTAGTGTAAACGCCTCCTCTTTTAGTTTAAAATCATCACCCCTTGTCTTATTGCAAAAGGTCTTGATAAAAAGTTTCCCCTCCTCTTTCCTATAAGCCTCCTTTAAGTACTGAAAGGCTGCAATAAGATCTCCTCGGAGTCCTCTCCTCTAGGCTGAACAACCCCAACTCTCCTCATAGCAGACGTGCTCCAGCCCTCTGATCATCTCCATAGCTCTCCTCTGGACCTGCTCCAACAGTTCCGTATCCTTCTTATGTTGGGGATTCCAGAACTGGACACAGTGCTTCAAGTGGAGTCCCAAAAGAGCAGAGTAGAAGGCGGGTAGGGGCAAAATTCTGCCAGCTATTTTAAAAGTAACTTAATTTTGCGTGTTTGTTTGGAATTTGCATTCCCCTCGCTCTCCTTTTTGGGTGGACAGTGGGGCTACGACAATAGTGCTGCCAACTGGATGAGAGCCCCTCAAAGGCCCTAAAGCAACCTCTAGCTTGCTCATCCATTTCCTGCTGCAAGGGCAGAGCTTGCTTGATACACTGCCGGGATGCTGCAGCAAACATCACAATTGCTTGATGTTGCTTGATGCAACACAATGCTACCCCGCACCGTGATGTCACTGCCGTGACCCACCACAATGTCACTCTGCACTGTGATGTAACCCCTGCACCATGATATCCCTGCGGTGATGCAACACAACGTCACCCTGCACTGTGACGGTGACCCAACATCACAACACCCCGCATCATGACATCACCATGGTGACCCAACACGTCACCCTGGACCATGACGGTGCTGCGGTGACCCAACACAACATCACCCTGCACCATGACATCAAAGTGGTGACCCAACACAACATCACCTCTCATAGTGCTGTCGTTGCAGTGACCCAACGTAACATCACCCTGCACCGTGATATCACCCCTGCGCCGTGATGGCACTACGGTGACCCAACACATTACCCTGAACTGTGATGTCACCCCTGCACCGTGAGGTCACCATGGTGACCCAACACAACGTCATCCTGCACCGTGAGGTCACCCCACACCGTGACCTCACCGCAGCCTCCCGGGGGCACCGCCCCTGCCCCGCCACCGGGGGGCGACACCGCGGGGCCGGAGCAGAGCCGTGGGCGCCACTCGCAAAAGGAGGGAATGGGGAGAGGACAAGGAAAGGGAGGTCAAACCTGTCCGGCCGTGGCTCGCCGCGCCGCCGCCGCCCGGGCTGCCCGCGCCCCTCGGCGCCCGCCCCACCATCCCCGCGGCGAGCGGGCGGGCGCTGAGCGACGGGCGCCGCGGCCACTGAGCAGCGCGGGGCCGCCCCCGGCCGGGCAACCGGGCGGGGCTTGCGCGGCGCTGGCGGGGACCGACCCGGGGCGCCGGGAGGGAGAGACCAGGCCGAGAGGAGATGGAGACTGGGGAAGGGGAGCCCTCATCGCAGTTCACTGCTTGCTCACCAGAGGAGGAGGAGAAGCAGGCGCTGATCTCTTCTCTCTGGCGACCAGCGATGCGACACGAGGGAACGGCAGTAACTGTGCCAGGGGAGGGTTAGGTTGGCTATTAGGACAATATCCTGGACTGCATCAGAAGCGTGGCCAGCAGGGCGTGGGAGGTGGTTCTCCCCTTCTACTCCGCTCTCATGAGACCCCACCTCGAGTATTGTGTCCAGTTCTGGAATTCACAACATAAGAAGGATAGGGAGCTGTTGGAACGGGTCCAGACAAGGGCTACAAAGACGATCCGAGGGCTGGAGCCCCTCTGCTATGAGGACAGGGTGAGAGAGTTGGGGTTGTTCAGCCTGGGGAAGAGAAGGCTCCGGAGAGACCTGATAGCAGGGCTACAGGAAAGCTGGGGAGGGACTTTTTACGAGGGCAAGTAGTGATAGGACAGGGGGAAATGGCTTTAAACTGGAAAGGGAATATTTAGATCAGACATTAGGAAGAAATTCTTCACGGTGAGGGTGGTGAGATCCTGGCACAGGTTGCCCAGGGAAGCTGTGGATGCCCCCTCCCTGGAAGTGTTCAAGGCCAGCTTGGATGGGGCCCTGAGCAGCCTGGTGTGGTGGGAGGTGTCCCTGCCCATGGCAGAGGGGGTGGAACTGAATGGGCTTTAATGTCCCTTCCAACCCAAACCATTCTGTGATTCAGTGATTCTATTGTTCTATGATAAAAGGTTCTTCATCCAGAGGGTGGCGGAGCACTGAAACAGCTCCCCAGGGAAGCAGTCATGGCGCCAAGCCTGACAATATTCAAGAAGCATTTGGACAAGGCACTCAGACCCAAGTGAGAATTTTGGTGTTGACAGGAGTTTGACTCCATGATCCGTGTGGGTACCTTCTGACTCAGGTCATTCTGTGATTCTGTGGAGGAGTCTGGCTCAAGCCCAAGGCATGGCCTGCACTGTGCCGGAAAGGGTGGTGCGAGCCTGGCAGCATTCCCAGGTGGAGGGGGTCCAGGTGAGTACTGCCCATGATCAGCCAAACAGCAGCCTTGGCCTTCCTGCTTTCCGCTCATCAGAAGGGATAGGCTGCCTTTACCCCCTCCTCATCCCAAGTTCCTTTGAGAATTAGGAATTTTTCCTCTGACTTCGCATTAATTCCTATATTATGAAGGGAGTTTCTACATTTGGAAGATACATCCACTTGTCCTGAAGTTCATCAGCTCCAACGCTGGAGCTTTGATGTGATTTAAATGCCACCTTTTATGGAAGGTCATTTGTCAGGTATAAACCAGAGGGTTGCAACCATGCAGTCACCAGGGCAATGGTGGGGATATTATGAGATGAATGGGTCTTGCACGGCTGGCATGTCCAATAGGTAATCACACTTTGCAATTTCTTACAAAGCAGGATGAAGCAGCAGGTGCATGTGCTGATGCGTCATGTTGGCAGCAGGCTCTTTGTCCCCTCTGGCTGCAAAGAGCTGAGAAAACATCTACTAATCAGGTGCTTCAGTCTCTTTTAAAAGACTGTCTGAAGTATTAAAAAGTATTTGGAAAAAGTAATTAGTTTGTTGCTTGTCTGTCACATACAAGGATCTTCCTAATACACATGTTGATTTGGGCTGAGATTTGGGGACTGTATTTTGTTTGGATTAGGATTTAGACCAGCAAAATTCTTTACAGAGTCTTCTGGTGTATAACCAAACTGCACTTCACCCTTCTGGTGTTTATTTCTAATGTAGGTGTGTGGAGTCATCTTGTGTAAACTGCTCTTTCACAATCAGCTGTGAGTCAATGAAAGTGTAAATTTTTTTTTTTTCACAGAAAAAAAAGAAAGGTTTTAAAAGCTCAAATATTCCCCATCTGGTTATACACACAATTTAATTTTTTCCTATTCAGTTCAGTACAGCCTCCAATTTTCCACTCCCTTGCAGTGACCTTAAAGTATCCAAATAAGTTCACTGAAACTGCTTTAGTTGCTAGTACTTTCCTAAGTGCCTCATGATTTTCTTAAACACTCATCACTGAAAAATGTATTAAAAACATAACTGCTAGTATAGCAAGAAGTTAATTGTTTTCTACCTGGAATCTCCTGTCTAGAGTGTTCAACCTACATTAAAAACAAATAAACTGAAAAAAAAATTTTTTAGAGTAAAAGATTTTGCCAGAAGGATAAAAGTCATCATTCTGTTCCTAACAAATGCTATACAAAAATGTTTTGGCATTGGTGTTTAATGAGAACTTTGGCCATATCATTTGCCTTGTTGAATAGTGACATGCTCTCTCTACATAGACCCAAAATTGCAGAGAGCATTTGAATTCAGAGTGCACTGAGTGAAGGCAAAGCGATCGCTGTGTGAATGACGTGCTCAGACCGCAAGAGGGAGAGCGAAGCCTGTTCACTAAATGAGTGAACTGTTTGTTTAGTGGATTGACATTTTCTTTGGCCTCAAATAATAAAAATGCTCTGCAGCCACGCAGCTGTCAATATTAACAGGTAAAGAGGCAGGAAGGAAATATTCTGGAAGAAGGAACAGGGATCTTCAGGATTTCCTCTGAACTGCCCTGATTTGTAAAGTATGCAGATGCGGCTAGACTCTGTGTTCAGTTATTGAAGGGAATAAAGTTACCAGTAGAACAACTGGGATTCATAGAATAAAATACTACTTTGTTTTGTAATTAGAATGCAAGGGTAAAAGGCAAAGACACAAGCACAGAAAACTTTGTACACACAAGCATGCTCTCATGAAGAGAGATGTTTCTCCGTGCTTTTGTCACTTATGATCATTACAGACGAGCAATAATAAATCCGATGTGGAGTTTTGTAAATATGTGCAGAAAATGCAAAAAATATCAGTACTACACAGTACATTGCAGAAACAAACTGCAAGACTGGGTGTTTGCACTTTGGAATGATCATCTCTGCTAGCTGGCTCACTACTGAAGCAAACCAAAGTCAACCACCATGAGATATTTGCCTCTTCTAAAGAATTAAATACGGACTGAAGGTAAATGTGTTGTATGTTTTTTATTGACTGTAATTGACTTTAATGCAAGAAAGTAAGTTCTAAGTTTCTGATCGTTTTATTAAACAATAATGTCATTTGTTTTGAAGTAAATACAAACACTGTATGGCAGAACGTCTGATCTGGCATGGAAGACAATGAATGCCACTTGCTCAATTTCAGAGATGATCAAGTTATTGTCAAACCTTCAACTAGAATGTAAAATCTGGGGGTTTCTGAGGCTTTCCTGAGTACATGGAATGTGACTCTGACATGCAGAACCTTACCCTTGTTGTGGCAAACTGAGCTTTTTCTGTCTCTCACATAGATGGACATTGCAGCTGTTTAAGTTTAGCTATTTTAGACTGGTATGTGTGTCTACAATTGGAAAATATATTCCAGAAAATATCTTTTGACTGCAAAACCTCAGATTAAACAATATCTTCTGTAAGCTCACTTTATCTGCATTCTTTGAAAGGATGAAGTGTATATTTGAGACTTGTGATAGGAAAAAAAAGGTCCCATAATATTTTTTATACTAGTTGCAATTACAAAATTATGAAATAAAGAAACAGGCCATCTTCAGATACTGTTAAATTTAATTTTAAAAATCACTTGACGTGTCTTGACAAAAAACAGCTTTAAATGTTTTGTTTAAGGGGAAAAGAGAAACATTATTCCCGTTCCATTCACATTATTACCATGATGTGTTTTAAAATGTTGCTCTTTGAAGGCTTGCTTCTCACTAATAGAAAACGGGCATAATATCTAAATTACCTCTAGTATTTGTGCTTTGAATGGAAAAATCTACGGTATTTCAGCTTGTTCACTAAAGGCTTCTTATACATAAGAAAAACAGGGTTTACGAGAAGGTCCATGGCTTCCCTTTAAAAGCACAACCTCTTTTTATTGTTTGGCGCCACGGAGTGGTCAAAGTCTGTACTGCTCTAAATAGTCGATTCCTGAGAGTTTTCAGATTGTGTGCTCATCAGGTCCCTCTGAAATAAACTTGAAATATAAACTATTGTGGAACTTAAACATTAAAATTTCCAACAGTATGGGTTAGAGTATTTCCTTTGAGAGGGGTTTTCACTGGTGGATGTTGATTTGTCAGAACTGAGAAGTGCATAAACATAAACAGAGCACTTAGAAAATTCTGGTGAACTGCAGGAACATGCTGAGACATCACAGTAAAAACGGCCGTACCCAGTCAGACTGGGAGGCCGTGTAGCCAGCTATTCAGTCCCTCAACTGTCGTCCTTAGCCAGTGCCCATGGAGGTTAACTGTCATTTCCCCAGAATACCATTCGGGTCTCCAGTTGCTTTGTTGTTCAAGGATTTTGTAAGACAGGATTTTTGTGTTTCGAAACTCCTCCTGGATGTTTTTTTCCCACTGTGATTTAGCCCAGCTGCTTTTGAACAAATTCAATTTTCAAGATCCAAAATGTGCCAGGATGATGAGCCTCATGGCTTAAATAAGCAATTTTGGTTTGGATGTGCCATCTATTTGTTTCATTTGATCCCACTTAATTTTTGTAGTGACAGTGTAAAATTATTTTAGACACTTCTGTCATATTCTATTTCAGTAGTTTGTTTCTCAGAATGAAGATAGCGATTGTCTTTAATAACTTCACAGAGAAATCCTCCTCTACCTTTGGGCATTCTTCTTACTCTACCTACCTGCTACATTTGGTACTCCTACAATATTCTTTTTGTGTAGGGATGAACACTGCACAGAGAGTTCAAGGTGCAGGTGTATTTATACAGTGACATAGTGATGCTTTCTAGCTCGTTTTTTATTCTCTCCCTAGCAATTTCTAACACTGCGATTGCTTTTTTGGTCTCTGCAAGATCTCTGGCTTAAGGCACAGTTGAGTCATGACAGCAGTAATTCAGGGGTCTCTTGCTCCTTACCAGCAGAACAGAAATGATGAAAATAGACTGATTTATCGTTTCAAGGTAGTTAAGCCAGATAACCCATGCCTGGTGAGCTGCTCAGAAGTGGTATCTGAGCTAGATCTAAATAAGTTATTTTAGATACTGGAGACTTCAAGCTCTTGGGGAACAGAACAACTAAAGTGTGTAGGTGTGGGTCTTGCTATGGTTTAATTTCTTGAGATGACTCTTTGCTTTACATTGCACTACGAAATGTGGGTTGTTTGAGTGTTAACTGACAGCTCACTGGCAAGGATGCTTCCTCAAACTGTAAAAACCTGGGGAGAGTAAAGCTTTTCTGTGAATCAGGAAGTTTCTGAAAAGTTGTCCCAAGCGGACAGAAAATGTCTGTATGAGAATATGTAGACCTGGAACCTAGAAAAGAGTCCCCTTGAAACTGGAAAACTTGTAGGAAGAGATCACATTGAATGTGAACTAAGCACAAGGATCTGGGGACTTAGCTTGTTGGAGATTTTGCTTATGCTAAATGAGGACACCTTTTCTGATTTAGCTGGAAGGTTAAATCACATGGGAGCATTCAATCTCTCTTCTACCTGGAGATAGCCCAGCATTTGAAGTAGTTCATTGGAACACATAGAACACTGGAACCAAATAATGCTGTCAGTTTCCTAGAAACAGATGAACACAAAACAGAGGGAAAATCAACTAATCAACAGAGAAAAAAGTTAAGTTTCGTGTGTCTGGATATGTTTAAATCTTTACTCAGTTCCTTTGGCCATTACCATGTCAGAGGTCAGAAGGTACTGTGGCACTTCAGTGTTAAAGGGATATCCAGAAGTTTGTTGAAAGTCCTGAACAGACTCATGGACTCAGGCTGCTTTAGATTGCTAAGAAAATCACTGCTGAGTGAAAGTCAAGTGGGAAGGAATGTTTTTTGTTATGTTTTCCCCCTTTTCCTTACCAAAACGTGGTTGTTTTTATTAAATCTTAATGGAAGCATGACTGCTGTGTTGAGCTGGCATTTTACAATAACCACTTTTGCAATAACCATTTTTACAATGAGTGCATGGTTTCCCTGTTGCTAGTTACAACTCATGGACTTGGGAAAGAACATCCCCATTTGTTAGTCTGTTGCTTGCATGTTGCTTGCTTTTTAGTTACATTCTATTTCATATGGAACCTGAAAGGATTGTGAAAGGCACATAGATGTTGCCAATTCAAAAAAAAATCTGCTCTGGCTAAGAATTGAAATGCTTATATATATAAAAAATAACTATTTCTTGTTAATTATTTTACAGTTTAAGAAAATGTGGAGGCGCGGATACATTAGGTGCTTCTGTAAAGGATCAAGATATGGTTAAGAGGAAACAAACAAATGGAGAATGCTTTTTAAATGAAATTTATTGGATTTTTGCAAAGCACTTATTTGAGGAGGTTAGCAACACAGACTCCGATGCATAATTGAAGATGCTTTATTGTCAGAAGGCTGCATTTTTATATTCTTCAGAGTTTATCACGCGCTTGATGTTTTAACATGATTGGATACATACAGCTGTCCATGCACCTAAGTTACACTTGTGATTGTTACTTATACATGATCACGCACTACTGCAAGAAGCAAGTTTAACATTCTTTTGCTAGATAGCTTGCTCATTATCTTACACTTCTTTGCAAACAGTTCTATTTATTCACCACCTAACCCCTCATACCTCACTGTTCAAGGACCTTCAAGAATACTGTGCTCCTCGTTAATATAAAATGTCTCCACAATTCCCCCTTTTTTGTTTTCAATCTGCACCAACACAACGCCACTCATGGCACCATCAATCATCCTCTGCAGACTTCACACCACACACAGCACACACATCAAAACACATAAAAAACATTAAACACAACAAACCTAACATTAAAAAGTGTTTCATCTAAGACTCCAAACCATTAAACCATCTTCCAAGAATATTCCATTTATTATACTACATGTGTTGTTTGCTTGCTTCTATGATGGTGGTGACAGGTGAAGTTTATTATAGTTATATTTGGTGTTAGTATTAGTGTTAGTAAGGTTAGTCGTCCTAAACTGCAGGGCTCTTCCTTTATATTGAATGGAATATTCTCCGACGTGTTTGTCATTGTACAATTACACCACTTACTACTATTTCTATATATCCCCAAAGATGAATTTACATTTTTTACAAAAGATTGTTTTGTCCCACTGTAATTAAACATTACACAGACATGATGTTGGAAGAACACTTTCTGTAGCGATGTCAGCACAGGCCATTGGTCTGTAGGCAGGTCATCCAGGCAAGTAGAAAACAGCTTTTCCAGGGATGCATGTTGAGTCCTGTCCCTGTCGCGATGGCTAGGGTGATCTACACATTTGTTCTCTGCCGTGTGAGCATCCAAAATGCTGGAGCTACAGCCTGAGTTAGCTTGAAGACCCGGGCTGCTGTAAATCAGTTGAGTTGTTTGTGACTGCAGGCTTTACTCATTTTGCAGGTATCCACGTAGGCCCAGAACCTGTAATGACACAAGCATACCCTCGCCCCCACATTACTAACTGAAATGGACCATCCCATTTGCCCTCTTTGTTTTTTATTAACACCATGAGCTTTTCATCAAATGCTGACATTCCTGTTGACATGGTTTGCGTATGCTTCACAATTGGTGGTACTATATCTTCTCCTGCTAAGCGCAAGAAATTCAATGCATATTGTACTTTCATCAATCGATTTGCTGGTGATTCCCCAGACTCTCCTTTTTTTTTGTCTTTGTAAATATTGTTTTATCACTTGATGTGTTTGTTCTATAATAGCTTGTCCTGCTGGGGAGTGTGGTATGCCTGTAATATGTTCTATACTCCATTTTCTAAAGAAGGTTTCTGTTGAATGTGAAATATACGCAGCACTATTGTCAGTCTTCATCTGTAAGGGAACTCCTAGCGTTGCAAAAGCATGTCTAAAATGGCTTTGTACATGTGCTGTATGAGTGCTGTCACACAAACTGCCGTTGAAAATGTATCAATAGATACACGCACATATTTCAATTTTCCAAATTCAGTATTGCTCTGTCATAGGAATAATAATGATTTCAGGTTCTTTTCCACTTAATTCAATAATTCGATTTCTGCCCTTTTTTATTAATTGAGCAAACATTTCCAATCGAGTCACTATTGTCTTTTGAGGCTGATGGGGCAAAAATTGCCATTCTAAAATTTTTAATTTGTCTGCTTCTCGTTCACTTTCAATCCATTGCATTATTATTCCTATAGGTTGAACATCATTGTTAACAATCAAAAATTGTATAGGTTGTTCAAACACCACACGATGTGCCTGCCTTTTACTTAGCATTAGTTCTATTTTCTGTAAGGCTTGTTCAGCTTCCCTGGTTAAGGTTTTTGGAGCTGTTAATTCTGTATCTCCTTTTAATATTTTAAATAATGGTTGTAAAGTCTGATTTTCTATCCCTATTAAGTTCTTGACCCAATTAATATTACCCAACAAAATTTGCACATCATTAAGCGTTTGAACGTTTACTCTGATTGATATTTTTTGAGGTTCAATTGTGCTGTCTAATATTTTCCATCTCAAATACTTCCATGGTGCTACACTTTGTACCTTTTCTGGTGCAATTTGTAATTTAAAAGATTCTAATGATTGACATAAGTCTTGTTTAACAGTTTCCAGATTCCCTTTTCCTGCTATTAAAATATCATCCATGTAATGGTATCCCAAAAGTTGTGGATGTTTACTTCTAAAAGGTCTTAAATCTTTATCTACATAAATTTGACACATCGTTGGTGAGTTTTTCATTCCTTGTGATAATACCACCCACTGATAACGTTGTACGGGTTCTTGTTCATTCACGGTTGGTATTGAAAAAGCAAATTTAACACAGTCATCTGGGTGAACTGGAATAGTAAAAAAGCAATCTTTCAGATCTATCACTAGTATATTCCATTCTTTGGGTATCATTGTTGGTGACAGTAAACCTGGTTGCAATGGGTCCATTTCTTCGATGTCCTTGCAAATTCTTATTACACTGATAGCTTAAGTGGCCTTGTTGCCCACAGCTGTAACACCGTTTTGCCCCTAAAGATCTCATTGCTGTTGCAAAGGCACCTGCTAATACAGTTGCCTGTTGTTCCATCGTGCCTACACGATTTGCTGCCTCTACCATCTCTACCAATGTTGCATTACGAGGTAAAGATATTAATACCTTTTTACAATCTGGACTCGCATTTTCTAGGGCTAGTTTTAGTAATAACGACTCTCTGGCTTCCGGATGCTCAATTTGCTTTTCTATCGCACTCCGCAGTTTGTCTATAAAAAGCATATAGGGTTCATTGTTTTCCTGTCGAATAGATGTAAAAGAGACTGGCTGTTTTCCCTCTTCGGGTAATGTTAAAAGTGCTCTGAGTGCCATTCTTCCTGTTTCTCTTAAAACATCTGGCAACAGCCTCGACTGTGCCTGTGGGTCAGCAAACGGACCTGCCCCCGTATAATGATCTGTTCCTACCCCAAATAATGGGTCTTCTTGTGGGCGTCGTAAGTTTTCCACTGCCTTCACTTCTGCAAATTCCATAAACTTCTCTCTCCATAACAATTTTTGTGTGGGGGTTAAAATCATTGATGCTAACTGATGACAATCATACGGAGTAACCAATTGTCCACATAATACATTTTCCAGCAATGTTTGTGAAAAGGGTGAATGCAATCCATCCTGCATAACAGCTTTCCTGACTTCCTTTACTAACTGCCAATCAAAGGCTTGATATTGTGGTGGTTGATTCGGTTGTAGAATAAATGGAAATGCTAAATCCACCTTTTCTCCTTCCTTAAGTGCATCTAATTTTATCTTTGTCCATCTGTTTCTAATATTGTCCCCTTCATTATCACCTAAGGTTTTAACCTTTTGTCTTTTTTCTTCATCGCTGCTGCTGTCGCTATCACATTCGGTTTTGCATTCAGTAAGTTTAACCATTTTTTTCTCTGGTTGCTTAGAACTTTTATACGATATCATTGTAGCACATTCAGATTCCTGCTCAGACAAGGACTGATCTTTTTCCTCATTACTAACATCTGTCTGAGTACCCTCTGAGATAAAACCTTCTTCTGTAGGCGCTAATGCCTTTTCATAAATTACCCCTGACAAACGCTGTTCGGGGGGGCTATAGCCATTCAAGAGACTACTCTGTGTGGCTTGGGCTACTTTTTTTTCAGCCCGTAAATCTTTTAAAGTCTCATAAATCAATCGCCATGTTGTTAGAACTCGCATAGCATTTACATCTCCTTTTGAAGTCTTTTCAAAAAGCAAATCTCCTGCTTCTCTCCAAGTTGAGACATCAAAAACACGCGGAGATTCCACAGGCATTCCATTACTTTTAAGCCAGGCTAATAATAACTCTAGAGCTCGTTCTTCATATTTAATTCCTCTTTTCTTTAAAATATGCTTTATCATCTTAACTTCTTCTTTCTCTGATACTGACACCTGAATTCCCATCGCGTTTCTCGGCTGCTCACCTGATTCCTTTGTAGCAGGTGATTGCTGCCCCAGAGTCTTTTGTCCTGATCAGGCCGGCTGGCTGGGATGATCGTTCAGCTGAGTCACATCCCCAAATGCAACCTTTTTTGTACGTGCGCTTTATCGATCCCTGGATCCGTCCGTCCTGATTCTTCGGACTTCTTCGTATCGCGTTGGACTTCTCTGGATCACATCAGGGTCACCATTTGAGGAGGTTGACAACACAGACTCCGGTGCAGAATCGGAGACGCTTTATTGTCAGAAGGCTGCATTTTTATATTCTTCAGAGTTTATCACGCACTTGATGTTTTAACATGATTGGATACATACAGCTGTCCACGCACCTAAGTTACACTTGTGATTGGTTACTTATACATGATCACGCACTACTGCAAGAAGCAAGTTTAACATTCTTTTGCTAGATAGCTTGCTCATTATCTTACACTTCTTTGCAAACAGTTCTATTTATTCACCACTTAATCCCTCATATCTCACTGTTCAAGGACCTTCAAGAACACTGTGCTCCTTGTTAATATAAAATGTCTCCACACTTATTCAAACCTTTTTCTGCTCCTTGGGGAAAAAAGGAGGGAAAAAAAGAGGGAAGGAAGAATTTTTGACTAGATAAGCTTGATTCCCTTTGGATGTTTTCCTGGGGTTTGCTTCCTCTGGCTCTGAAATGTCGCTGGCTCTGGAGGAGTGCGGCAAAAGCCCATGACAAATCAGGTTCCCAAAGAGGCAGCATCCCTTTCCAACTGCAGATGAAACTCAGGAACTAAGGAAGGGATGCAATTGCTCAGAAAGGAACACAAGTTACTGCCATCATGAGATACACAGAAGTTGTAAGAGACTTGATTCTTTTTGGCTGCCTTAAACCACTGTTGAGACTACAGCAGAAGCAGTGTCCTTCAACACCTCATCTCATGCTCACAAGCAGTCCAGTTGCACTTGCTGTCCAGAGAGCCCTCTGGAAGGAGCAGACTCTCCTAGATCCTGTTCCAGAACCTGTACTGCACAGGTCCACCAAAAACCTATAAGTAATACTCAGAAAGAGAGGCCATTTGCATACCCACCTTCCTGGAAGATTCCTTTCAGTGCTGGAGCCCTGGGGTGGTGAATCTTTGGTATTTTTCTTTTATTTCCTCCTTATTTCCCTACTTTCCTTCTTTTTACCTCCTCCTCGTTGTTCCTACTGAGAGTTTGAGAAGCTGATGCTTTTCTTATTGCCAATATTTTTGCCTGTAAGAATAAATATCTTTTAGATCAATCATTGGTGTTCTATTCTACCTTACTCAGCTGGGGGGAGAGTCTGTACATTTATGGGGGTTCCCAGGACCAACTCCTCACGTCCCAGATTGGGAGGCAACAGAAATGGCCACCAATTTTTCCCTAAAGTGAGAGCACCTTTTAAAGTAAGGAAAGCTGGTCATGCCTTTCAAAGAATATGGAACTGTTGAAATGGCTACGAAGATGATCAGAGGGCTGGAACACCTCTGATACGATGACAGGTTGAGAGAGTTGGGGTTGTTCAGCCTGGAGGAGGTTCCAGGAAGACCTGATAGCAGCCTTCCAGTACCTGGAGGGGCTACAGAAAAGCTGAGGAAGGGCTTTTTGCGAGGGCAAGTAGTGATAGTACAGGGGGAAATGGCTTTAAACTGGAAGGGGTAAGATCTAGATTGGACATTGGGAAGAAATTCTTCACGGTGAGGGTGGTGAGGCCCTGGCTCAGGTTGCCCAGGGAAGCTGTGGGTGCCCCCTCCCTTTAAGTGTTCAAGGCCAGCTTGGATGGGGCCTTGGGCCGCCTGGTGTGGTGGGAGGTGTCCCTGCCCATGGCAGAGGGGGTGGAACTGAATGGGCTTTAATGTCCCTTCCAACCCAAACCATTCTGTGATTCTGTGACTCTGTAACTCTCTCGGTTTTTTGTTAACACCAATATTCCCCGCAGCAGCCAAAGATGCTCCGCGTTGCCAACAGGGACCCGGTTGCGCTGCACCCGCCCCACGCCGCCGCTTTAGGAAGCCGCCGGGCGGGGTCCCAGCAGCACCGCGCGGGGCGGTCCCGGCGCGGCGGAACGGGGCCCCGCGAGGGCGGGGCCGGACCGGGGGCGGGGAGCGCCCTGATTGGCGGCCGCGCCTCTCCCGGGGTGGCACGTGGTGCGCGGAGCTGTGGAGACTGGAAGGGAAGCGGCGCGGCGCTCTGGGTGAGATTCACCTCCTGGTGGGTACGGGGGTGCGTGTGGGCAGGGTCCTGCCGGCACTGCCATCCGTCTGTGCTGTCGCCCTGCGCCGCCTGCATTGCAGTTGCAGCTTCAGCTTGGGCCTGGCCTGTGGCTCTGGCAGCGCGACTGTGGGCGAGCGTGAAACGCTCGCGCGGGCTTGTCCCCAGCTGGGCACCGGGACGCTGGTCCACCCTGCCCTGGGGTGCCCGCTGCCTGGGGACGAATCACAGAATGGTTTGGGTTGGAAGGGACCTTAAAGCCCATTCAGTTCCACCCCCTCTGCCATGGGCAAGGACACCTCCCCCCAGCCCAGGCTGCTCAAGGCCCCGTCCAGGCTGGCCTTGAACACTTCCAGGGAGGGGGCATCCACAGCTTCCCTGGGCAACCTGTGCCGGGGCCTCACCACCCTCATCGTGAGGGATTTCTTCCTAATGTCTAATCTAAATCTTTCCCTTAGCTTAGCTTGTTGGAGATTTAAAGTCATTCCACCTCGTCCTATCACTTGTTGCCCTTGTAAAAACCCCTCTTCCCAGCTAACCTGTAGTCCCCCTTTGGGGGGGGCTATGAGGTCTCTCCGGAGCCTTCTCTCCTCCAGGCTGAACAACCCCAACTCTCTCAGCCTGTCGTCATAGCAGAGGGGATCCAGCCCTCTGAGCATCTTCATAGCCCTTGTCTGGACCCGTTCCAACAGTTCCATATTCTCCTTATGTTGGGGATTCCAGAAGTGGACACACTACTCCAGGTGGGGTCTCATGAGAGCAGAGTAGAGGGGGAGAACCCCTCCCTTGAAAACAAAAGGAGTTGTGCTTTGTGGTGAACACTATCAGCTGGGACTGGATAACAGGTCATGGGAGCTTATCAGTGCGTATAAATACGTGAAAAGAGGGTGCAATGAAGGTGGAGCCAGGCTCTTTTTAGAGGTGCCCAGTGCCCGGACAGGAGGCCATGGGCACAGACTGAAACACAGGAGGGTTCCTCTGAATCATAGAATCAGAAAATGGTTTGGGTTGGAAGGGACTCTTACAGGTCGTGTAGTCCTGGAACATCTTCAACTAGATCAGGTTGCTTGGACTGCCATGCAACCTGACTGAATATTTCCAGGGATGGGGCATCTACTTGTTCCAGTGTTTCACCACCCTCAGTGTAAAAAATTTCTTCCTAATATCTAGTTTATACTTTTAGTTTAAAACAGTTACCCCTTGTCCTATTGCTACAGGTGCCACTAAAAAGTTTTTCTCCCATCTTTCTTATAAACCCTCTTTTAGGTATGAGAGGCTGCAATAAGGTCTCCTCAGAGTCTTCTCTTTTCCAAGGTGAACAACCCCAGCTCTCTCAGCCTCTCAGGGGAGGTGTTCCAGGCTTTTGATCATTTTTGTGCCTGATAATCAGGAAGCACCAAGTGGAGTTTGGGAGTAATTGAGCATTGGCACAGGTTGCCCAGTGAAGCTGTGAATTCTCCATCCTTGGAGATACTCAGAAGACACCCGGCCATGGTTCTTGGTAACTAGGTGCAGGTACCTTGGCTTGAGTAGAGGATTGATCGAGATGACCTGCAGACATCCCTTCCAACCTCAGCCCTCCTGTGATAATGAGCACTTAAGTCAGTGTAGGGCACATTGAATTGCCATTATGTTACAGGAGGAAAATAACTTGCTGCTTGTAACGTACACTATAGCAAACACAGAGCTGGTTGATACGTTTTCAAGAAACAAAACTGCTTTGCTGCGTGATTCTAACTTAATAAAGTTGAATGAGTTTTGAACAGTAGAACAGAGCAGTAGACATTTTGTGGTGTTAGCGCTGTGCTTCTGTATGGTATTTTCGAACTGTGATCCAGGAGGTTGCCATACATACAGACTACAAGTGCGGTAAAACTCCAGTGAGACAGTTTGTCACTCAAATGAACAAATCCTGTTTTCTGTAACTTCCATTTTGTGCCATGAGGTCTGGGTGAATTTTGGACAAAATACTTGAAGTAGTTGTAGTTGATAGAGAGTGCTTTTATCCTGAAGCCACCCCTCCCCCCCCCCCCCAGATAATGCAGTAAATGTTATTTCAGGATAGTGAGAAGACCAGTATCATAGGAAGTGTTTGTAATTATACTTTTCAAGCAATGTGACCTGTTTGTGTTCTTTTTTATTGTTTTTATTTTTGAGCAGCAATCTGTTAATCAGCTAAAATGGTTTTAAAGAAGAAGAAGGAAATTCAAGTAGATGCATTCTTTCTTGATCAGCAGCAGCTTGAAAAGCTTCAGAGTAAGTGGTGTGTTTTTTTCTAAACTAATGGTCTGTAATTTCTGGTAGTAGGATGTATTGGAGTAGGTACTGAAATTGGTCTATTTGTTTGGTTTTTTCTTGTTATGTTTTATTTTTGGTGGTTTTGTTTTGTGGGGTTTGGGTGTGTTTGCTCTTTTGTGGTTTGTTTTTATTTTGTAGTGACGAGTTCTTACCTTGGTAGAGTTAAGTGAATCCTTTAGAGCACTGCATCTTCGGTTTGCAAACTCTGCTTTGTTTTGTCATTGCTATGAAGGTAGTAGAAGGTTGTAGTTGTGACTCCACTTGCAGGCCTGTAATTCAGTGCTATTTGAAATACTAGCCTTAATATGTGGGATAACACTGGATTTCAAAGAACAACAGCATGGTTGAGGTTGGAAGGGAACTCTGAAGGTCATCTTTCTTGAGTGTATTTGTGTTTTTTGTAGTTAACTTGATTTAAAGATACTGTTTCAAATGCTCTTTTATTTGTGTGTTTTGATTGTTTGTTTGCTTGATGAGATAAACTTACAATAATCTTTACTTTAAAACCAACCCCAAAACTGACTAATATAAGATTTGTACACTAAAGTTACTATGAGATGTTTCTTGCCTTCTAGTAAGTACTGGTGAGGCCACACCTGGTGTGCTGCATCCGATTCTGGGCTCCCCATTACAACAGAGAGATAGACATACTGGAGAGAATCCAGTGAAGGGCCACTGAGATGACAAAGAGCCTGGCACATCCCTCCTGGGAGGAAAGGCTGAGAGAGTTGGGAATATTGCCTTGGGTGAAGAGAAGGTTCAGGGGGATCGCATCAATGTGTAAAAAATATCTGAACAGAAAGTGTAAAGAAGACAGAGGCAAGCTTTTTTCTGTGTTGAACAGTGATGAAACAGGACATGGTGACACAAGAAGTTCCCTCTGAATATCAGGAAAACCTCTTTTTAATGTGAGGATGACTGAGCACTCGTACAGGTTTCCCAGGGAATTTGGGGAGTCAAAAGCCACCTGGCCATGGGGACCAGTGGGGTTGGACCAGGTGACCTCCAGAGGTCCCTTCCAACTTCAGTCATGCTGTGATTTTGTGAAACTGGTCTTGCTGAAGATGAGGTCTACTATTACATTGCAGTGAATTTTTTTTTGTTTTTGTTTGTTAGAAAGAAAAAATCAATGTTAAGATGTTGTAAGGTGACTTAAGAGATTGTGGCATCAGTAGGTTTACTGGAACAGGAAATAACCTAAGAATTAAGCAGTGATTTCTTATTATAAATTATTTGTTGTTAATATTGCTTATTGTACTTCCTTTCTAAAAAAAGACTTTTTCCAAATGTAGGGTTTTCAAAGGGTGAAGAGCAAAACCTGGCATCTCTGCTTTTGCACTGCGCACAGCTGAGCAATGGTATCCAGCAGATCCAGTGTATTAAACAAGTAAGATTTCACTGTTGTTAGTGTGGTTTTTGATGACTGATAGTGTGTCATGTGCGGTGTTAGTGGGAAATACAGTTCTAAAATAAACCCTATAATGTTTTAAGCATTCCTGGAAACAGGGAAAACCAGTAATTACTGGTGCTTATGCATTAGGTAGACATGTAGTTGTAGTACTTAAATTAGCAAGGGCTACAGTTGCTGAAAATGATGGAAGGGCAATTGATACCAAATTTCCTAATTGTATATATGTATTTTTGGTATCGGAAGTGCTCTTGGAATGTTACGCAATACCTGCAACTCAACAGGATATGGTAAAGAGAGGACAGTTTTTCATCACGTACTTGCATGAGAGGGAATTCTGCCTCTGTTAATGATGAGGGTATATGCAGAGTTTTTGTTGATCGTATGTTCTGTTGATGATAGATTATACCATTGGTAAAGAAGATGGATCAAAACTCTGTATGTGATCCTATGGTTAAAGCTTGTTTGGATATTTTGGGAGAGACATATTTTTCACTGGACATGAAGAATCCCTTGAAGAAAGTATTAGCAAGGTAAAAAATTGAATAGTAACCCTTTATTTTTTTAAATGTTCTCCTTACCTAAAAGTCAGTAATTCGTCCTGCACTACAAATTACTGTCATTTAATTACTGAAAATTTGTGATATGAAAATATGTGATATGATTTGTGAATATGTACTGATTTTCTTGCTTATTTAAAAATTTTAATTATAAATGGTGTGATGTATCACTGGATAAATAACTTTGAAGTGAAGACTTATTTAGGTCTGTTTCAGTACTGGAAAGAAAACATATTGTGTAATTAGCACTTTGAATTTTAAAATCCAGTATTAGAGTAGAAATTTAAAATACTGCTGTTAAAAAAAATCTCAACTTTGTCAATGTAAAGAGAAGACTTCAGAGAAATCATAACTAAATGTGGGTTCTTGTGCGTATTTTATTATGATTACCTTTTTCTGTCACAAAATTACTGTTAGGTTTCTTTAGTGAGTCTATTACAGCCTTAACATTTCTGAGATCCATTGCTTAGCTGTCTTTGTTTCTGTGTCTAAAAACATTTGTTGTCCCACTGAGAGAACCAGGGCTACCATCTTGTATTTGATTGCATGCCAGAGATTTACGTCTCTTTAACAGGTTTTCTAGCTGCAAAATTAGAATGTGTATGTTTATTTTAAAACAGAATATGTTTTTGTGCAGGAAGCAACATCTGTTTTTGGAGTTTTAGCTGACATTGACTTCAGTCAAGTGGATGTTTAACACCTCAGTGTGAGCTAACTGATCATACTGTTTCTTACTATTGCAGTTCACTAAACAGTCTTCCCGAAGAGTTTATGTCGTTAGCTGTACCAAGCTTTGTATGCTGCCTTGGGGCAGAACTGAAAACCACAGACATATATTTGTACAGAAGAGTACTGGACAACCTTGCTTCCTGTATGGAGGACTTCAGCTTAGGTATAATGACAATGAACATGTTGTCTTCTGTTTTAACTTGCTCCACGTTGGTTTGCATTAGTGCAGCACCTAATAGGAATGCTTATGTCTTTATGTAAAATCGATTGCATTGGCTAGTATTCACTAGTTAAAATGTATTTTCTTTCCTCTAGGTAGAGCAAGTATTAAGAACCTGTTTGAAGAAGGTAAAGTTATATTTACAGTAAAATAAATTTCACTGTTGATGCTACTTTATGTGAAGCATTATGTGTCCTGTGCCTCGTGATGGAGTTGAATGTGGTAACGCTGAGCTGTTAACAGCCAGCCTTGACTGGCAAGAATTTTGTGTAGCAGTAATTTAGCGGAAGTCTGATCTGCTGGTAATATGGGATAACTCACCATATTGTGCTGCCAGTGTGCAGATAATGTTCACAGCTTCCTGTGGATATTTTATGGCTGCTCTTTCTTTAGCTCTTGGTAGTTTTAGCTTTCCATTGGGTAACCAGAACTCTCAAGACCTCACAGGATTAGACTGAATGAGTTGGAAACTGTCATTTTGTACCAGCTTGAGATTTTACTTTAGCATCACATATTTGGATCTGTGCTGTAATTTCAGTTTAATTTGTTCAGGGACTGGAAGAAGCACCACTATATGGATGACTGCTTGTTGTGTCTGCTTATCATGTGATTGCTTTGCTAGAATTTTGCTGTTATATTTCTCTTCTAAATCACACTATATTTATTTTCACTAGTTCTTCAGTTTCTGCAGAAGTCACTACTTGACATACAGGAAGAAAACAGGTAAGTGAATTCAGTATATTTTGTCTGTTTTTATTTCACTCCTGAAAGATAGTTTGGTATGGTTTGGAATATCACTTTGATAGCCATACATTGATGAAAGATGGGAATGTCCTTTTACAATGATAAATATTTTAAATAAAAACTGCTGATGAGTTTCTTCTCTTCTGTGGCAGTATGATGATATAAAATACGAGAGGAAAGGCAGAAAATGAAAGGCAGAAATATATCAGGTCATTTATACTGTTAAAACTACTACTTCTAAGGGAGGCCTTTGAGTTGTGGTTTTGCTATCTGAATTGTGACTGAACTCTGTACTTAATAGATGCTATTAATATAATAGATAATAGATTTATAAAATTCAGGTAAGTATTACTATTTTACTTTAATTCAGTATTGATTTTCTGTTTAGTCTGTCACAGCATTCATCATTTAATATCATGACAATTTCCAGCGTTGCATGAAGTGAAGCCTCTTTAATGTGGTGTCTCATGATGTACCCAGAGGAGAAGGGTGCTTAATGGAGTGTTTTGTACCTTAAAAGTTAACATGTTGTCAGTCTTCATGTTAGAAGAAAATTGAATCATAGAAATATGCTTTGTGCATGAAGGAACTGCTTGAAAAATGAGAAAGGAGCAGCACTGTATTCTTTTGGTCTTTCTGGAAAAGTTCCTGGAAAAGTTCAGCTCTGGACAGGCAGAGTGAAATGAGTGAAAGTTTGTAACAAGAATCTACAGAAAACATAGTAGAATTTATCATTATGTTCATTAACTTCAGTTTAAAACACTGCCCTTGAATCTCCTTCTTGTGTGCCTATAGTTACATATCTGGTCAACTCAAACAATAAAATAGCTTTTGACATTAATTCTATCTGAAGTTGGCAGAATGTAGTTTTCCAGGGATGTTGAAGAATGGTTCTCATTTTCCTTTTGTGTGCATGCCTGTCTTTTTTTTTCCCCCCCCACAGAAAGAATCATGGAAATCGTATTGTTCAGACTCAGTTGATGCATGATCTGCTGATCGCCATTAGAGTTTCAATGATGCTTGTACAGAGATTACAAGAAAATATCCAGGGAAGTCTTTGGAAACACCATGAGTCTTTTGTTTGGCAAAGTATGTGTAGTTTACTGAAAAGCTCCACAAGCTTCCTGATGGATGGTAAGTTTAGTAACATTCAAACACACATTTTTATTAAGTCAGTTTTGTTGTCTTTTTAGTAAACACAACCTGTACATATAAAAACTTAGTTCACCTTGAATGGAAATTGAACTGCTGATGGAAGTGGGAGTGGGAGCAGTAGTAGGTCTTTTGTTGAGCTATGATTTGTAGGACGTGATTTTGGAGTGTACAGTTTAACTTGTCCTACTACAAAAAAGCCTGTAAATGCTACTACTAATAATTTAGAAACTAAAAGAAATACTTTTGAGACTCATGTAATGTCTGTGCCTACCAAAAACTTATATATTTGTATGAATTATGCTGTCAGAACTATTTATTAGTGCACTATAATGATGTTTTTAACTTCTTATATGAATATTTTCATACAGTAGCATTTAATAAAAATGTCAGTCGTCTCTGCCACAGTCTTCCTTGTCTTACTGGGAAGTTATAAACATTTTCTCTCTGTTAAAAGGTATTAATTGTTTCCTATTACACTAGAGTATAAATTTGTTAATAGTTTCTATCCAGGCAGACACTAGATTTGTGATTAACCAGCTACAAGTAGTCTTGGAAAATTCAATCCAATTTGAATATGTATTTCTAGTACATAATGTTTGCTGTGCTCTAATGTGAAGTATCTTTCTCTGCTGTGTAGCAACTCTCCTGCAAACTGTCCAGACTACCTCAGGACTGGCCGTTATTCTGTTCACCAAAGCTATGTATGAGCCAGTTGAAGACTTGCCTTGCTTGGTAAGTGTTTCTTTACTAAAGACTGTGAATGTCATAGTGTTGTTAATGAGTGCTATCGATGTTGTTGAGAGGCTTTGCTGATACAGGAAGCAGTCCTTGCGAACCTTTGTGCCAGTCTTTTGCTGGAGTGCAAATCCTTTATTCTCCCCTTGCTGTATGAAATAAGAAGACTAGGTACAAGTTTCTTTTCGGATCTTCTGACATTCTCAGTTACGTACAAAATCACTTTTCTCCTGTACTGAGATACTGTAATGGGTGTTATTTTGCTATTACAGGTCAGTGACTTGCTTCTTGGGTCAGTGAAACATGCAGGTGTGCCAGCGTGGTTTGTGAGTAACTGTGAGCCTCTGTGTACGGAAGAACTCCCCGACTCCGTCCTTCTCTTTCTTTGCCATGGAGCACTGGCAATGCTGGAGTGGAAGAATGGCGGCATGGGTGAAAATGGAGAGAAACTGTTACTGGATATCTCATCAGTCTTGTTGTCTTTGAGTTCACAGTAAGCCTATGTCTTGATTTGTGGTGTTTGTGTCTGGGAGGAGGAGGTTGATCTTTTTACTTGTATTTTTGCACAGCTCATGTGGTCCTAGTGGAATTACCTTTTTGATGTTTTCAGTTGTATGCTATTAATTTCTGCCACAGACCATGTCATCTTTTTAATATATTCAGAATTATTCTATAAGTTTGAAAAATATAATGTCTTGATATTGCATAGAGAGTTCCAAGTTAAAATTTTCCCCTGCATGCTAAAATGAAATTTTGTTTTTCCAACATAAGTGGAATTACTTTACCAACTACATGATGGTGAGGTGTGGCAGAATCAGTTGTTACATAGACAGATAAACTTTAGTTTCAGGACATCCCCTCCTGTGCTTTTTAAAAGTACAGAAGAAAACAAAATGTTTTAATGAATGGAATATTTGAAGTAAGGTGAGTTTTATTTTTTTGCTGATTGCAAGCATTGACTGCTTGCATCTAATGGGCTACCAGCACTATTGGATAGGAGTTCAAAATGTGTATTCATTTCAACCCTTGTTCCTGCTTTGGAGGTCGATTATGCGATTTTGGTTTTCACATGTACGGTACTTAGTGTTTATGATTTTGTATGGCAATGAGAATTTTTCTTTATATTTTCAAGAAGTGTGCGGTAACATAATGCTGCTCAGATATTAGCATATGAATATGAATTTCATTTTTTTTAATAGCAAGTGCAGTGGCTTGTCAGGTTCCTTTTCCCCATATTTCGGGATTTTAGCTGTGACCATTTAATGTACATCAGGTAACTAAGCATACACTTGGCAACAAACAACTTATCAGCTCTTTTTTGTGTTAGTTCCTTTTTGTCAATGAATGGTTAGTATCTCTTTGCCTATTTTATTGTGAGGTAAACTATTTTGAAATAGAAAAAATATTTTTTAGAGAATTGACAAATGCAACTAATGAACTTTTTTTGTTCATTCTTCCTGAAAGGTTAAAAGAATCCAGTATGGCAACGTCTTTGTCTAGAATCCTTGCTATTTGGACTAATTCGGCACTGGCTGCCCTCTTTTCAGGCTCCCCAAATCTAAGAATCAGACTTAATGGGAACTCGGACATAATTGGGAAGCTTCTGGAATATGTTTATACACACTGGGAACACCCTCTGGATGCTCTTAGGCACCAAACTAAATTGATATTCAAGAATCTTCTTCAGATACACCGGAACACCATTACTGGAACCAATGAAAAATCAGACCCATTCTTTGCAAGGCTGATAAAGCATTTACTAAGCTTGGAATGGCATGTAAAAGGGAAATATGCTTCTCTTGGCTGTATTGTGGAGTGTGTGGGCACTGAAAATATCTTACAATTGGACAGAACAATTCCAGCACAAATCTTAGATGTGATGAATGATCAGTCTCTTGCACCCTATGCTAGTGATCTTTTGGAAACCATGTTTACAAATCACAAAGCCCATTTTATGTTGCATTTTCAAGGAAGCACCTGGATTGACCAGTGGCACAACATCTGGGTTTCTCCTATTCTGGTAATACTGTGTGAAGGGAACCATGACCAAACCACTTACATAATTGATTACTATTTACCAAAATTGCTCAAATGTAGTCCTGACAGTCTGAACTACATGATTAGAATTCTTCAAGCTTCTGCAGGTGCTAATCTAGGTAAGAAAATAAATACTGTATTTGTAATGATGATAGGTTTTGTAAAAAAATAATCTTAGGTGATTTCTGATCTATTATTAGAATTGACTTGGGAGAACAATTCCAGATGGTTACTATTATGCTGTTAGTATATCAGAGTAGAATTAATGATAATCATATATTCAATAATAATAAATTCAGTCATAAAATCAGTCATTGTAAATACATGGCATGAGCAAAAGAATTAGTATTCTAACTGTGGGTGTCTAACTGTTCTCTTTATGTGCTAAGTTTTGTTACCAATATTTTTTCTACATTTTTTCTATTACGTTCTGCTGTTATTTCTCCCACGTGTGTGTCCCTTAACAGGGCTTACCAGATGGAGGTTTTATTTGCAAATACGTGGATATGAGTAGTTTTTGATGTAATTTAGTGTAATTACTAAGTATAAGGTCTTGTGAGAACTCAGAAGGTCCTTTTCTTCATATGATGTGTTCAAGAAAAAACCTTTTGGGAGCCAGGTGGTTTAGAACTAGTTTAATCTACAACAGACACTGTCTTTTGGGGTTTATCAGATAAAAAATAAAGGGGAGTATCAGTTGTGTGTTGGAAGTGTTGAGAGTTTCTGACAAGCGTTGCAATCGGTATGGTGTTTGTGTTAATCAAACTGTAATTATCACTGGTTTTTATTTTTTGTAGGCTCTAACGGTACTAGAGGAGCTCTTGGAGCATTAATGGCATGCCTGAGGACAGCCAGGGCTCATGGTCACCTGGAACTTTCAAGTGTCCTGAGCAATGGTCTTGTATCCACCGAATGTATAAAACAGGGTCTGGTTCACCAGCACAATCAGGTAAAGGGAAAGGGGGGGTTGTTTGTCTTTTCATTCGAAGAATTGCTTTGATCCCAAATACTGTGTCAGCATTGTTTTAAAACAGAAGTATCATCATAGGTCCTGTAACTATTTTGTGGTTAACATCTAAATATTTTTCAGGTTTGCATTGATGCTTTAGGTTTGCTTTGTGAAACTCATCGCAGCACGGAAATTGTGTCTGTGGAAGAAATGCAACTAATTCAGTTTTTTATGATGTACAACTTGAACAGCCAGTCTCCTTCAGTAAGGCAACAGATTTGTTCTTTACTGAGAAAGGTAATTTAAAACTATAAACGTCTAGTGTGCCTATTGCCTGTTCTAGTAGGAGGTGTCCTACCCATGGCAGAGGGGTTGGAACTGGGCAATCTTTAAGGTCCCTTTCAGCCCAAACCATTCCACGATTCTATTATGTTAGTTATATAGCATTTAAAAAAAATTCTATTGGGTTATGTTACGAAGTTGCTTATCTGAAAGAGAGAAGCTCTAAGACCGAGACTGTGTGGTACATATTACCCAACCAAATGGTGATAAGTCATCGCAGGTAATGATGGCTTAAACAAGAATTTCAGTGGTAGGCACAGTAAGTTAATCATGAATGGTAGCAAGTGGTACTTATCCTGTCAGCGTATGCGTACTTTACCCATAGCAATGTGCTGTAGAGTAAGCAGGGAATCTTGTGTTGCCTTTGTTGTGGACTAAGGGCGTGCTTACATAGACTTACCAGACTGCAGGCAAATTCACAGTCACTTGATCAGCCTCAGCAACCTGACTTGGAAGGCAAGGTAGAGGAATACGAAGGGAACAACATGACATGTGGCTGTGCCGTTATAGTCTGCAGGGACTGAGTGTGTCAATATTGGGGAAGTTGCCATGGAGGAAGTTGCCATGTAAGTCATAGTAGAAGGATATGGATAAAATGAGCAAACCATTTATATAAAGAATGTTTTGGAAGATGTTAATGGCAAAAGAAAGCAGTGTGAAAGGAGAAAATAATTAATTAGAGACGGGGGAAAAATGAGGGAATAGATTTGGAAGAAACAAAAGACAATTCCGTCTCTTTCCATTCTTGCCTGGTGCAGACTGAGGAATAGGAGATGGAAAAACTGTGCTAGAGGGAGCGTAATAAGAAAGGAAATAATACCAGCGGGTAATAAAAGAGCTGGGGCAAGCACTCCTGAGGCAAATCAAACTCTGTAAGAGACACTGAAACTATAAAAATTATGTGCATTAATTGAGCTTTTTTTTATACAAGAACATATGTTCCACAGAAAATAGGAAGGTGGGAGGAGACTAGGCATGAATTAAACAGGATGATGGAAGAAGGTGTTGGAAGTACAGAGGGAAAGGGAAAAGTTTGGTCACAAGGTAGGGAGCAAAAACCTTGGTTTTGGAATGGAAAGAGAAGGATCTGTTCTGGGTTACACTGTATGCAAACTTTTTAAAAATTACAAACTATGTGATCTGGAAAATAGGCTGAAAATTCTCCTTTCTCTTATTTTAACTGTTAATGATTCTTGCCTTACCTGTGTTTTGCTTTTGTTTTAAAAGTTATTTTGTAGGATACAAGAAAGTTCCCAGGTGCTTTATAAATTGGAACAAAATAAAACTAAGCAAGAGTTGCTTGAAAACTCAACTGAAAGACATCCTTTGGGAATTTTGCAGCAGTATAAAGTAAGTTAGGCTGCTAGAGATACAGATATAAGTGGGACAGCATTTCTGAAAGATAGTTTGTTGTTCTTCAGAACACTTTTGGGTATGTTAGACTGTGTCTGTGAAATAGTGCACTGTGAAGGAAGAAACCTGTAGGGCAAAACCGTGTTAAGTATCTTGACCACTCTGTATGCACTTTTGCAAGTTAATTTTGAGTAAATGTACTGTTGTCTCATGACCTGTGTGCCCATTATTATTAGGGGGGTATCCATACTATGATTAATTTTGTCTAAAAGCAATAAAGGTTGTTTTCTGAGGCATTGCTCCGCGATATGAACTGAAACAGCAATAAGTGGGGAATGGCTGGGCATGTAGCCCTGATCCAAACTAACATTTTCAGGGAAATGTCCTGTCAGCTGCTGGCAGTTCAGTAGCAAGTTTTAAAAGATGTGTGCTACTTGGGCTTGAAATAGAGATCCATTGAGCTTCAGCCTTTTTCTAGCTCTCCAGAATGATCAGTGAGAGAACAAATGGCAGAGCTGCAGCACAAAGACTTCTGTTTGAAGACTTCTTTTGTATCTGTCCTTTTTTCCTATTTTAAGGCTCACATAATCAGTTTCTTTGTATTAAACTGTTTCTTGTCTTCAGTTCTGCTTTTCTCATTCAGTTAATTTTCAAAGTTTTGATGCATGTGCCATCTTTTTGTGGGAGTGGGAAAGGGAAACTGCTTTTTGTTTAAAAAAATCAAACGATTGTCCAGCCTTCACTGTACTCTGGGAAACAAGGAATTTGTCAGTACAAATTTTGGAGGAAGGCCTCCCGTTCTTCCAAATTAACTGTAAGATTGTGGGTTTTTGGGAAACATGCAAAGCAGGGTGTCCAGCATTCAGTTACTTCAACTGTTGTTTGTAGGGCAGCAAGTAAACTGTCTTAACATTTTTCTTGTGATTTTCAGGATTTCGTGTCATCTATATGTGACAGACTTTTTGAAGCATTGTTTCCTGGTTCATCCCACCCAACCAGATTTTCTGCACTAACTATTTTAGGATCAGTAGCAGAAATATTTTCTGTTCCAAAAGGTGAGAAGCAAAATTTATAGGCTGTAGGCATAGGAATGGGAGTTATTGAAGAAGATTGTTTTATGCCAGCTAGTCAATTTCTGTCAGATTGAACCAGTTCTCATAGTCCTTAATTTCTATGGCATTTCCTGTGTTGCTTGACAGTAAGTTGTACTGGAAAATGGTATATTGAAGTAAATGCAAATATTTGTTGCCTGTTGAATATCTTCCATAAATTGGGATTTTCTTGCGTAGCCTGTTTTTAGCAAGTTTTTTTCAATGAATTTTTGTTACTGTCAAGACAACTTGCAAGATTTTTGGACATAATTTAATATATTTGATAACTTGACCCCCTTTTCATGTTCTAACATCTAGATAATATCTAATGTTGAGACCATAAAACTCTTGATTGAAAAGGCTTGCATATCCTCATGATACTATACTAAGTAAGGAGCAGTTTAATCGGACAGTTTATGATGTTGTGCTGCTATTATTTAAAATTTTCTTCACAATGTTATGACAACCCCAATTCAAGAAGTATTAGTTAGAGCCTTGAGTACTGATTGTCTTGCTAAATGTTGTCTCTGGATCATATGGCCAACATAAAAGTATGTTTTCATTCTTAAACTGTAACTTATTTTTCAAAGAAATAAGATGTGTAAGATGAAAGTGGATTTTGAGAAGGAAGAAAAAGTGCCTCCTTAGTAGATATTTTCTCAAAACCCCTATAAATGACAACATTAATTTTATTATTAAGAGTTTGTGGTTGTTGCTGCTTTTGTTTTTCAGTAAAAAGTTGTATTGAGAGTTTATAACAGCACTTTTTAGGATTTCAGAAGCCTGATATTACTTCTATAAAGGAGGTTTAGCTGCTGTTGAGTTGTATGGTACACTTGTTTACATCTTAAAATTTCTGGCTTGTTTATGGTGTTATGTCAGTTGCTGGAAGTCAGGACTCTCTTAAATCTAAATTAAAAGCAAAAAATTATAATGGCTTCCATTTTATAGGATTATTCCTATGACAAAAAGAACCCTTAAATCCAAACCCCAAAACACGCTGAAGTTTTAAACCTTTTTTGAGGGGAATTGTTTTCTAATATTACATGCTTCCAGGAAGCTTAAAATTTTTGATATGGTAACTTTTTCTTTTTTCAACAATAAACATGGCATTTTGGGACCTATTAAGAGAAGTAAGTAATATTAAAATAATGCTTTAGCTAAAGTTTATTTTATTACTTCTTTTAGTAAGCCTTAAAGTAAGCATCTTTAGCTAAGCGTAATGTGAATACAGTGCTTATTCTGGAAGGCATTACAAAAAACTATGTAAGGCATTGATTTCTTTGAACAGACCAGGCGCAAGTTTTTCAGTTGGACCAGGAGATTGATTCTACTCGTGTCCGAACTTTGATACAGTGTTTTGCCAGTACTTTTGAGGAGGTAAAAGTTCTGGCATTTAGGCTTTTGATGAAACTACGTGATGTTGCATTTAACTTACAGGTATGTAATTAAAAATAGTTCAAAGGGAGTAATTTTTTGAAAGATCAATGTGTTATATATTATAGCAGGTACTTGGGTTAGGTATAGTGCATAGTTCCTGAACATTAGAAGTCAGTCCAAGTTGTCTGTAGTAGTGTTCATTACTAGCATCTTCTATGTATATTTTTACACTGCTTCTGCCGTTAAGGAGCCTTATTTCACTAATGGATGGGAGGAATTTGGGAAATCTGTTGAGTATGACTGTGAACTACGAGAGAAATAGTTAATGTAAGCTCCTTGCTTACATTGCAGTGACTTCAGTTTGTAAATGATTGAGGCATTTTGACTTGGTTTCTCTCATATTTTGAGAAATTCAGCTCTATTTATTTTCCTTTCTCATTGGTCTCAGATTTCGTATCTGATTGGTTTTTTGATTTTGCCCAGATTTCCCTTTGACTCAGTACTGATTGATCTGTTTATTACTTCATAAAAAGTAACTTTTAAATTCATTAGTACTGGTGAACAAATACTGCTTCCTGAATAAACTGCTTCTCTGTGATATCTGATAGCAGATAAAACACAGTATTTTGGAAAAAAAACAAAACCAAAAAAAAATCCCAAACAAACAAGAAATTCCCAGAAAACCCATCCTCCTATGAAGTGCATGGTGTTTGAATATTGTTTTTTAAATGACTGTCCCCATCCTCAGTGTGTGTGTAATTATATCATTGCTAAATACATACAGCATATTTTGACTGTAAGGATACCAGCGTACAAAGTGTTTCTTAAGAAATATGTACCAGCAAACTTATTGAAAAGCAGGTTCTTAGATTCCAAGGTGTTGAGTAGTTTAAGTAAATCAATATGGAAGCTCAATAAAATGAGCAGTATTGAAATTTTTTTTCAGGATTTTGAATATCTGGGTCTCCTGTTCCAAGCAGCAATGGATCTTAGCACAAGTACCAAGCCATATGATTGTGTCACTGCTTCATATCTGTTGAACTTTTTAGTACATCATAAAGGACTGCAGCATATTTGTTTAGGAAAGTGGGTTGAGCAGAACTCACAGATGCATGAAAACACATCAGCAAGTACAGTAGAGAAGAACACTTTAGCAGGTAAGCTTTTGGGGAAATGAACACCTATTTTTTTATATTTATTTGAAACTTTACTGCTTTTCCTTAAGGCTTTTGGTAGGAGGCATAATGAGTAAGAGATGCTTATTTCTGAAAGGATTTTAAGTATATTTTGTTTTGCTGTTAAGAAGCTAGATTCCTTAGTGAGATCTTAATCTAGTCCTGTTTATGTTAGAGCTGTCAAGTGTTCTTCAAGATGGCTTTTGTTATTATTTTGATCAGCAGGAGAATGACATTGAGGTATTCTGGTGAAGCTGTGCGCTTAAAGTGCAGGAAAGGAAACTCTGCTTCCTCCAAGAGCTTGCTGACCCAGAGTGAAGGCAGCTGTACTTGGCCTGTGTCCTGTTCCAGTACTTGATATTTGCAGTGTCGCTCCTTGGAACTCTTTTCACTTGGAACCATTTTTCTGAGTGGTTTACAGTCCTGCACATACATTTGTGCAGTAATTAGACTTTGTTCACATGTGGAATATTTTTATTTGGTTAGTGCCTCTGGATAAAAGCTGAGAGTCGCTAAAACCAGCAGATTTGGAAAATTCATTAAACAGGCTTCTTCTACCTTTTGCAATTTGCAATAACACAAAAATCTTTGAATTCATTATTTGCCGTAAAACATTGGATGTAATTTTTAGTAAACTCACTATCAAATACTTCTTTGTACTATTATTGCTTCTGTATGGATGCCCATCAATATTTTCTTCAAATGCATTGAAACTGTGATTTTGAGGCATGGTTGCAATGGCCATAAGCGAAGCAAATGCATGGGTAACCTCATGTCTCGGTGCTGTAGAGTATCTCCTGTTGTTAGTTGTCCATAGTTTGTTCTTCAGATCTCTAATTCATTCCAATTCTGACACTGAGATGTGACGTGGTATAAATACAAATAAAATAGGCACATGTACCCTTGAAAATTGGACAGGTTCTTTAGTGACTAATGTAAAATTTCCAGTATTTAACCATAAACTTCTGATCTCTAATATTCTGCTGAACTGTTCATTGCGTTAACCTGGCTGTAAGGGTGAAGTCTGACTTTCAGTGTGGGTAGACAACTTCTTTTGACTTCATTATGAGCTGTGGGATTGTCCCCGAGTATGAGATCTGGGCTGTGCTTTTCACTGCTGCTGTTTGATTTGAATAGACAGACTAAAAGGAGTATGACAAATATTGCTGGAGTTCAGGTGACTGAAAGTCAAGAATAACTTCTGTTTAAAAGACAAAAGAGTGGAAAGTGTACACGAGGAAATTGCCATATGTTTTCCTTTGGATTGTTGTGTAAACAGACTTTATTCCTACTGCTTTAAAGCATGTGTATTTATTTGAAAATACAAGATATGTATGTGCATATAATGCAAATCTGTACTTTTTAAAATTTTAGTTATTAAGCTTTTGTTGGCGAATGTTGAAGAAGAAATATTTCAAGCTAAGAAGTCTCTGCTTCAGGCAGCAGCATCGTTCCCCATGTATGGGAGAGTGCATTGTATAACAGGGGCTTTGCAGCAATTATCTTTAAAGTAAGTAATATTGTGAAATATTAAGTTGTAACTCCATATTTAAGCGCAGTGGAAGAGCTGGTCAGCAGAGCGTAACAGCAAACATTGTTTGTGGTGAAATCCAGTATCTGTGGGTTTTAGTTCTTGCTGGCTGCTGGACTGTTCAGCTACCTGTTGGGTACTTCCTTTGTATGTGCTAAAGTCAACCTTAGTCCTTTTAAACTGTACCCTGTTTATAGCTTTCATATATACTGTTGCAGAAATGTCTGTAATTTCAGTTCTTTCTTTTAGGTATAGAATTATTTTTAATCAATGTTGTGTTGGGTTTTGTTTGTGATTTCTTTCTAAAGTAACTTGACACTGGTAGCTGAATGGAAGGAAATGGTGGCCAGGCTTATTCTGATGTCGTACAATCTCTCTGCTGTAGTATCACCAGTGGTGCAGAGCTCATCGCCAGAGGGTCTTATTCCAATGGATAGTGATTCAGGTAAACAAACAAAACCCCAAAAGGATTCTGTTAAAATCTGAGTGTCCTAAAGTTCTGTTTGTCTTACAGCAATTCAGAACTAGGGCTAGCACAACTCCCTTTCAATTTCTTATTTTATGTCATAATCTTAAGGCACTCTTTTACTTTCCAATAGAGGTTGTCTCGACTTCTGCACTAAAAAAAGCATTTGCATCTGTTGCATCTGTTTCAAAACAGGTGATGGCCAAGTCCAGTTTTCTTTCTTCCTTAATCCTTGTAATCACTATAGTTTTATGGGTTTTTAGTGCTAATAGCTTTCTTTGTACTTACATGCCCCAGATGAGTTATGTTGATATAAAGAACTGGAATTGAAAACCAAAACTATGTTAAATGTTCCTCTTGTTTGTTGTACAGAAAGTGCAAATCGTCTGAAGAAGATTCTGCATGAAATACAACCACAGGACACAAATGATTATTTTATGCAAGCAAAAACTTTGAAAGAACACTGGGAAGTAGAGTCTGAAGAGCTGGCTGACCACAGGGCCGTGGGAAATACCTGCACAGAAATGAGAGGTAAATTCAAGGCTGTACTACTAATTAAATCAAGGTATTCTTTCTAGAAGAGGAATTTTATGTGGGTGATCATAATTGGAAGTTTTTTGCCCTGTATAATATTTCAGTTCTTCTATAAATCTGTCAGAAGCTAGTTATTTGTGGGCATGGTTTTAAAAACTTTATGCACTGTGTTTCTGGAAGATTGTGGTTAATCTCTCTTAGAGCACAAGTGAAAATGAGTTGTTTTGATGGTGGCCTAGACTCTATTGCCTTAACTGCACTGGCCAGGTAATCTTTAACACCTTTTCTGTCAAGCAGTGCTTTTAATGGGTTTCTTGTTGAAAGGTGTTAGTGTGATTTCCCTCTCCAGTGTACACAAGACTAGAGGGGAATAAGTTCATGCAATAAAAATTGTTGCATGAAGTTATGTAAGCAGAAGTTTCTGTTTGAAAGACTCCAGTGGTAAAATGTTAGATAGTATTTGTCTACTTTAATGAATAATAGCTATGAAATTGAGCCTTACAGTGATAAAGAAATCATAAACTTTGTCATATTTATTGTATGCCAGAACAAATTTATAGAATAGTTGTGCATTTTTAAATTTAATAGTTTATACAGGCTTTTTAAGTCTTAAATATTTGAACTTTCTTTCCTCACATGTTTTTTCCTGTGTTTAAAATAGTTTTGGTTGGGCCAGATGTTTTGTTTCATGGGTAGGTCTGTAAATAGGTTAAAGTGAGGCAGTGGCCACCAGGTGGGGATGTTGTGTTAGAAACGTGATGCCTGCCAGGCCTCTTCCTATAGGCGCACCTTGGTTAAAAAGCAAGTAACAGTGAGTTTAGATAGAGTTTTTTGGAGCCTACCTCCAGAGCTGTAGGTGCTTGTGTAGTTCAACATGCAGGTGAATACAAATTGTGACCAAAAGGCCTCTTCTTTTTAAAATAGCAGTTTCCTGGTGAAATTGTATACTTCTGTCTTTTCCAAGCAAAATAAAGTAAAACAAGTGCTCAGGAGTGGAAGCAATTAGGGTCAGCAGAACTGAATTATCTTTTGGGTTAACAAGTTTAGATTTTTTTTCCACAGTAAATTGTGTTTTGTAAGAATATCAAGCTAAATGAAATTTAAATTACAAGTCTGTGTTTAAGAACCTTGAATTACACTGTTGTATTTTTTGATTTTTCATTTTTAGGTAAAGAAAGGCAAATGTGTGACGTCACAGCCCAAATGGTTCTTGTATGTTCCTGGAGAAGCATGAAGGAAGTATCTCTACTCTTAGGGACACTCTGTAAACTCTTGCCTTCACAGGCTTCATCTGAACCTTCAGATGGACTGATTACTGTGGAACAGGTAGGGAAGTACTTACAAAACCTTCATGTTCTGCTGAGGAGGGAAGACAGTTTTCAGAAGCTTTTTTTCTTAAGTCTACATTTTGTATGGGATAAGTGTTTATTTTATTGCTGTGTTCTTGTCATGGTTTTCTTGTTTCATTATGCTTGGTTAACAGTCTATTTTTGATAAAGTGGTATTCAGAAGTCATAACTATAGTAGTAACAGATAAGTGGAGAAATTTTTATACATAGCTAACAAACTCAAAGACTATTCATTCTGATTGTATTGAATTGTTTATTAAATGTATGCTGTGTTCAGGGATACCAATGCACTTGCCTCTGTATATCTCTATTGGTATATGTTAGGCATTAATAGACTTGCTAAAGATTATCTGAACTGACATATGTTCAAAGAGTCTTTTATTTCATTTTGAACCCTGGATGTTGGGAGCTTGCTTAAATCTCTTCATTAATTGGACATCATAATCAATACATTTGAAAGTCAAATATGCTGACTAGTCCTAGTCTTGCTCTACATAGGGATGGAATTATGAATAATTTGTATGTAATATGACTCTTTTTCTTCCATTTTTATTTTTATTTAAGAGATCAGAAATGTTAATATGCCATCTGGGTCTCTTGTAGAATGTCGAGCGCAGTGTTTACAAGAAATTAGATTACCACAGGCATTTATTTGGGAAATATTTTGTTTATTAAATTTCTGCTTTTAATTGATGACCTTTTCATTTCCATATGTTTTCAGCCAAACCAGTCTCTAAATGGAAGATTGAAATAAGTAAGGCATACCATTTTTTAACCTCTTTTTCTTTCCAACAGAAAAGATTTATTTAGTTTTTCCTTAGGTGTTAGAACTTTCTACTGTAAAATAAATAATAGAATAATGTACCACAGCTCTTATGTCTTATGTTATCTAATGTTGTGGTGCCATGGAAATAATGTTACTGTCTTTATTCTTGCATTGTCTCTAGCCTTCATGTTTCCATCTGGTTAACAGCTGTGCTTGTGTAGTTGCAGAGATCTGGAGGGTAGATAAGAGAATAGATACACATTTCTACCTTTACATTCCTTTAATCTACTCCAGGTGAAAAAGGAAGTATTTTAACATGAGTCAGCTCTAACTGTTGCATCTCCATCTTTATTTAGAAAGCAGACATTAGTAGTTGCCCTTTCAGAAATGCTATGTTATTAAGCAACGTGTCTTCTGTTCCTATAGGTGCTTCATTAGTTTTGTTTTTTTTTCTTTAACGCTTCTGACATCTTCCTTTAAAATAGAATATCTGCATTCTGATTTAAAGAATGCTAGTTGATAAGAAGTTGGTTTGAAATTTGGAAATTTTCCTCAGGTGTGTAGGGAAATACACAAGGAAATAGAATTTGACCCAATGTTTAACAAACACCATAGGAAAAAGTGGGGGCATTTGCTCTGCACTTTTTGTAGTTTTTTATTGTACATAAAAAAGAAAAAGAGGGAGTTAAATCATAAATTACTAGAAATGTCAAAATCAGAACTGTTGCTTCAGATTTTATGAAACACTTTTCAGTTGTTGAGAAATAAGAGAATTGGATTTTGTTGTCATGCATATAGAGCTTTCCTTTTAAATTGCCCATCCTTTTCTTTATTCTGTAAGTAATAAGAGATTTACAGAGAGGGGGAGAATGAGAGAGAAACCTTGATAATATTTCCTTGAGTCAGGTTAAGTAATTGTAGACAAAAATCTGGGAGCACCAATTGGCCATTCTGTGTCATCTTGTTGCAAAGCCTTCCTCCTCTTGTGCCTTGCTTCCTGTTTAGATCTGTAACTGTATTAAATTGTACCTTATGGTATCAGTGTTGTCACGATTTACTCACACAACATATCATAATGCTGCGTTTAGTTTATATAGTCTTGATTATTTTTGCTCCCTTTTTTGATTGAGCATGGAAATGAAAGGACAGTGTCCTTTAGTGCTGGTCTGCATTCAGAAATGGCACCACAGAACTGTGCATCTAGATAGGCAGTGGTGTTAACCAGTTGCTCGTGATTCTTCTTTGTAGCTGTTATAGCTGTCTGGTTTGGTGTGTATTTCTGTAGGAGAAATTGGCAGAAAGGCAGCTTTTGTTTGATTCTTTTTTTTGTCACTAGAAGTTGAGTCAATATCAAATTTGCATTTCTAAGTAAGAGACTGGATTTGCGTGGCATTTGAATGCCACTGTGCACACTGACTATAACATCTTCAGCTCCGTGGTGTGGAGATGCACATACAGAGAAGTCTCAAAAGACTGTTTGAACTGACAGTCTTAATCCTAAACCATTTTACTATCGGTACTTTACCTTTAAAAATAGACATAGGAAGTGCCTAGTATATGTGGAGAAATCTCTCTATTCAAGCATGAATTCTATCTTTCATTTGCCATCTTAAAGGCCAGAAATAGCAGATCCAAAGCTTTGCCTGTTGGGACGATTAATACAAGCAGCATCATATCTTAGTAACTAGCACATAATCAACAAAATACCTAATGAAGATTGTGTGTTGATTTGATATATGTATGACCTGCAAATCACGAGAAAATGCTCCAAGTCTGGAGGAACTTGGAGCTCTTCCTCTAACTCTTGCTCATCTAGCTTGTGAAGTTTTAAGACAGTTTTGGGAAATAAGCTTGCCAAAACTGTGTATGAAGGTGAGAAGAAACAGGCAGCAGAAGTAAAGACTTAATACTGTCCCACTGCCAGGGGTTCTGCTTGTGTTAACCCAGCAGTTAAAGAAACCTGATCTGAGCCCTTGTGACGGAACAGTGAAGTAGACAGTAGACTTTTAAGTACTGACAACCCTCAGTGCTTGTTACTTATTTGTGCCACTGGTGCAAAAGTGTGCCTCCCATTGCTGCTTTGGAGATTATTCTCTTCAAGAACAATTTAAAACGAACAAAAACCTCAAGCCCACCAAAACCCAACCTCTCCGCAGTTCTTTCCTCTGGTGTTCACATTGAGACGTTTTTGCAGTCCTGTATGGGTTTAAAGCCGTCCCTTCCTAATGGTTTGAAAATACACTCTCTGTAATGTAGGACCCTACTTTAGTGGCATCTCGTTGCCAGGAAAATAAGGTGCAGAAGCACTTTATTTATATTTACAAGTGTTTTCTCAGAGGACTTTGAGAATCTCTCATACCGAATTCATATTGTTAATACTGAGATTCTCAGCAGTAGCAGTGGCCCTCTGAATTGTCAGTTGTTGAACCAGTAAACCTAACCTGTTGTACTCCAGGTTTTTCACTAAGATGATAAAATTTATTTATTTGTTCCCTGCTCCATGTTTGAATATTTTAACTTGAACCAGGATGTTATTTCCTGTGCGAGCAAAGTTGCTGGGGTCACCTTTTCTTACAGTTGCAGTGGATCTTCATGATGTTGTAGACAACATGAATTCCTTGACTTGTTCTCTATCCTGATGTATGAAGTTGAGTCTTTATAACAGAGAAACTGGAAACTTATGGATGGCACGATCCTATTAGATAAGAATCTATGCTTATGCGCTTGCCTGGGGATCAGTCTTAAGTCATTTGTGAGGACTGAGTTAGAGATTTTATTTCGTTCTCAAGCCTGTGAGTGGAAATCTGTATTAGAGTTCAAATTGAAATGAGCTTCTACTCAATATGGCTGCTGAAAAAAGCTCAGAATTATAAGAAATAAAGTTGAAAGTGACATGACACCCCCTCCCCCCAAAAAAATTCCTTATGAATTATTCTAAAAATGTGAGGGTGGTGGTGGAACAAGACAGTAATTTGATTTGCATGTGTATGGATCTTGTGGTTTGGTTGTGTTTACACACCTGGAGAGCTGGTCTGTCTATGGGTGAGTTCTTTCTGAATAAAAAAAACACTCCGCCTTTGGGCTAGAAAGCTGAAATCCTGTAGGTACATAAAATAGCTTGAAGTCCACTCAGAAGTATCGGTTTTAGCTTAAATAGTTGCAATTACTGTTTGCTTTGTGTTGATTGGGTTTTAGATGTAGTAAAAAATAAGTAGACTTAGTCTCCAATTTTTTATTTTCTAATTATTGCAGTCTCATTGCTCGGGGAATGTGAATTACTTAACAGTAGGGAAGAAAACCGTACGTAGCTAGATATGACATTAACTTCTCTGGCATCTTAATTACTTGTCAGACTATTAAAGTATGTTATTTTGTAAATAACAGAATAAGCAGATTTTTTTTAAGAAAATTGATTTGATTTTATGCTTGGTTATATATAAAAGCTTTGAAGAACTTCTTGCTGAATAACTCTTGGGAAATACTCCAGAAGAAAATTTTGCATAATAGAATGAAGTATGTGTTATGTATTTTAAACAACTCATATTGAAAGTTCGATTTAGACCTTGGAATCTGATGAGAATTAGAGAAAGAATAACAAAACACCTCTTTTTGTAGAATGAGATTGTGTGGAATTGTAAGTTTCCAAACAGCTTTAAAAACTTGGTATCCTGGTAGAGCTCCAGAAAGTAACTATTGGTGAAAATTTTGTTATAGTATTTGGCTTTTTCAGCTCTCATTATGACATATATACTTTTTTAAAATTTTAAAAATGTTTTTTGTAGTCAAAGACAATTGTGTAGATTTCTAGAACCTTAAAAATAGCTAAGTTTGGTTTGTTTCCCTTTGGCAGATTTTTTTTTAAGTTTGAATTTCTTATTTTTCCCAGATATTTTTGTAGATGTTTGTTTCTGCTGTTATGATTTAGTAGATACTTTCTTTGGGGTTTTAAGTGAAAGTAGAGGCAAACAAGAAGGATTCTAACTTTTGTTTCCTCTGAAAATGAGGGTTATTCCATTCTTTTCTTAAAATCTGAGTGGCTTCTCTAGGACAAATACCGAATTTTATGTCCCTTATTTTTTTGGCCTTTTTTAAGAACATTACACTATCGCTTTAACTTGAAAAATTGCATGTAATATTTATTATCCTTAAAGTAAGTCCTTTTTTATGCTGGGACTTACAGCTTTTGCCAGTGGCCTTTTCAGCCAGGGGAAGGGGTTTTTTTCTTTTAATTGCAGAAGAGTATCTGGCATATATAAAGGAATTTTGTATATATAATTTCAAACAGCTTTTTTCTTTTTTCTTTTAGGTTAAAAATATTGGGGACTACTTTAAACATCATCTGCTGCAGTCAAGGCACAGGGGTGCATTTGAATTGGCATACGCTGGCTTTGTGCAACTTACAGGAATGCTTTCCAGGTAAAAGTCAGGCAACTTACTGAGTTTTTGATATAAATTTTACCAAACCGTGGTGTCGATCCTGCAGTTGGCTGTGCCAGCAGATCCTTGATTTTAAGTGGATTTTATTAGAGTTTGATGTCTGCATGATTATGACCTTGTTTACATGACATCTGTGACTTGGACTACAGTGCTTATGGTTAGAGATGGTGCTTAGGCATTGAAAGACAGTATGGACAAATGCTGCGTTTTTCTACATTGCTTGTGTGTTAGTTTACTGAACAGCTCTCAAAAGCTCTTGGGAAAAGTAGGAGAGCGGAATTCTTTCCCCCTGCCCCCCCTCTTCCCTTGCCCTTTATGAAAATGAATGCCAGACTTCTTATTTTCAGCCAGGATGTTTTCCTGGAAACTTTTATTATTTGTCTCTGAGTTGTGTATTCTGACATGTGGAAGACTACCTGGCAGTGCATCAGAAGATGTGATATGCAATATTTTTAAATTTTTTTTTCTTTCCCTTATAACTTTCCTAGAAAAACTAAATGAGCAGAATTGTCTTCAGGTCTAGGAAAGAGCGCTGGAATTTCCATTGCATGCTTAGTTACCCATTTCAAGTTTTCATGATGGTTTTTTGTGATATAGAGTACTATTGACATATTCAATTTTTAATAAGACAAATCAAAATCTCTGCTGACTTTGTGGGGTTTGATGGGTATTTTCTTTGGAAAGAACAGTCAAATTTTCAATTTGAAGTAGGTGTATTTTCACACCTATGCCATGCTAAGTAACCAGTGTCCCCTTTTTGCCCCAGGTGGGCCAATTTGAGGTTGCTTGTTTATTTTGGGGGGTGGGGAGTAAGGAAGAGAGAGTAGATTTTATTGTGGTGGTGTGTTTTGTTTATTTTTAAAAATAAAAATAAATATGGTGATGGAAACAGATGGAAACTGACCAGCTGCCTGACGAGGTTCACTGTACATCCCCCTAGCCAGTTTACCCAAGAGAATGGAGACGCTGGTCTCTGGTATGGGAACTTGGTGGGATGGCTGTGTATAGGTACCAGCACTGCTACAGGAATCAGTATTTGACATATTATGGGCTTCATTCTGTATGACAGTGTGATGTTAAACTGTAAGCCGCTGTTCCTTTGGTGTTGAGCATGTAGACGGTATGTTATTTCTTTTTATTTGCTAGCAATTTGGAGCATTTTAAATCAATCTGAGTAGTTTGAGAGCTCACATAACCTTACCTTAGGCTTTCATTATTTACTGATTGAAACTGATGTGAGATACTGTTCTTGCTTATCTTTTTTGCCTATCTATATGCAGTATATACACTTGTGTAAATGTTGTGTTCTTCTATATTATGAGAACTTGATTCAGGAAGTTTTAAGGTGATGTATCAGATGATTGCTCAGTGGCACCTTTTGTGCTGGCTTCTGATTAACTTTCCTGCTGGGCTAGATCATATCTATTTTCAGTGTTGTAAGTATTGAGAGCACAGGTCCTACAGTGAGTGAGAAGAAGCTTGCCAAGATGAGTGACTGGAAACATATTATTATGGACAACAATTGAGGTGTTTTCCAAGCAAAGTGCAAAGCATTGTTCCACTGTCTGCTGCATATGTCTGGCTGCTGTTTGTAGGTAATGTAGCACACTATGCTCTATTTCAATGGTGGATTTTTTAAATTTTTTTTTTTAAGAAAGCAACCCCTACTCCAACAGCAAAACTGTTCATTTTTTTCAGTACTTCTGCAGACCCCTGACATCATAACTTAAGACTTTCTGTGTCATTATCTAAACTTCTGTATGTGAAACTTTTTTTTTTTCCTAAAGGCAAAAGTTAAGTTCAGGTAACAAAATATTATCAAGTTAAGGCACTGGTCTTCTTTTGAGACATACAGAGGAAAATTAAAATGTGTACAAAGAGCTAGTATTTTCCTGTCAGACAGCATTTCTTTGAATGTTCATTAAATTAGTATAATATTTCAATTGAAGTAAACTCTTAACAGTATACAATGCGTAGGAACAATTGCTGAATATTGAAGGATGTTATCTCTAAGTATGTCGGGTGTGAATGTAAACATGTGTTGATGTAAAACATTTCCATGGTTAAGTTGTATGATCTACTTCAGTTTCAAAAGATTTATTCCTCCCGTCAGACTGAAGGGAGTCCGGCTGTCGGAGTAGTACTGTTGAATTAAAATACCTTTTACTGCCACCAGCCTTTTTGAGGGAAGAAAGAAGGTGATCTAAACAGGTACAGCCCCACTAGTCTGATCTCAGTCAATATGCAGGACTACGTACAACAAATTTATAGGAAAGGCAAACTTAATAAGCAGGAAATACTGGAAAACATAAAATGTGCTGTCGGTTTATAGCATACTCTCTTCGTGGCAGACTACCTGTTTTTCCTCGATTTTCAGTTTTTAGATTTCTTTTAAAAGCTGGGGCAAATAGAGTAGAGCAAATCTGCCCACACTTCTGAGAAGTTCCTGAGAGGTTTGTTCTTTCTCCGGTTTTCTGCCACTTGTGTTTAATGGGGCATGATCCTCTTAAAAGCAGCTTTATGTTATGTTGTAAAATGAAGAGCCGAGCTCAAGAGGACTCTGCTTCTCTGCAAGTTACTAAAACATTAAGCAGTTTGTATCTCCAAAAAACAAAACAAAAAGTGCTTTTAAAAATAATTTTCCATTTCGGAATTAACAGTTCTCCAAAACAATTTTTTGATGATGCATACTGCTTAGTTTTTTTAAAGTTAAGGTGTTTCAAGTAGAGCAAACATTCCTTTGGGAAAAGCGAGTTTACAAGAACCAGAGAGTAGCTCTGCAGAAATATATTTGTTGCAATGAAGATGTTTGCCAGGAAATATGGGTCTCAAGGCTAACATTTACATTTGAAATGAAGGAGAAAGGAGACTGATATGGGAATAGCCTCTGACTCTTTTGACTCCTGGGGCATGAGTTGCATCTTGGGACTCTTCTCCAAAACAAGTGAGTTGAGTCTCTTGGTGAATGTGGTCACCCTGCAAGACTGTTGGGTGTCCCAGAGTATTTCCATTTGCCCTGCTGTAGCTGAGGGCCTTCATTCAGCAGGTAAATCCAAACTGGCCTGCCTCTCTCCATAGCTGCCAGCCTCATGGACAGTCTTGAAGTGTGTATACCAAAATCTGTATTAATTTACTGTTGCATCCACAAATGCCAAAGGAGAAAGCTTTTTTGGGGGATGGCTTATAGTAACGTACAGATAAACATGATACGTCTTTGAACAGAATTGAACTCAAGATCTACAGAAGTATCCTTGACACTTCAGTCATTCCTTCTCTAAGCACCAGTGAAAATTCTGTCACTAAGGCTGTGCTAAATCCCTTTCCCATGCTTTTGTGAAAGACTCTAGTTGAACATGGTCCTTCACTTTTATAGCCAAACTTTTGCTTATAACTATATGCTGAAAAATTGGTTATCTGAGCTTTGCTTTTAGCTATACGACCCTTAAATACCGGTCTTTATAAGAACCGAGAGTAGACTTCTTTCTAAACAGAGCAATGGTATTCAGACCTGTCTGCTTTAGTAGTGAAAGAAAAATCTTTCCTCCACAGAGATTTCTTATGAACCTGATGAAATTTGATCTCTGTCTTGACATTTGGATATAAATTGCTGAGTCTGCTCTAAGTATGCCAGTTACCGTTCTTTATTTTCCCTGTTCATATTCCTTCTGGAAGTGTAATGCTCCCTTTGTTGTGCCTGCTTAATATTATCTGTGACTGTACCTTCAGAAAACCATGCAGTTACAAAACCGGCAACATTTATACCAATGAAATAGACAAAGTTTAGGATTTTTAAAAATATTTTGCTGTCATAGTCCCTGAGAAATTACAAAATGCTCATTTGGTTCCATAACCAAATTAGTTAGAGCAAGTACCCTGGAAGGCTATGGGCATCTGTTTTAAACTTAAATCTCTCTGAAGCCGTGTGAATACTCAGATCACTTCTCTGTTCCAAATGGTGTTTTGTCTGTTTTGCTTTTATTTTTTAGTGAAACTTTTCTTGAGAAATGAAGTAAGAATGTAAAAGCCTCTGGAATCTCAAAATTTTCTAAATGTTCAAATTGGAGTTTAAATTAAACTCCATGAACACAACTTCATGTTTATGCAACAGGTTAGGGTCATATCATATAATTTTTTGGAAAATTGTAATGATAAAGAAAAACCTTGTTTTGATTTTACAAACATTTAATCCAGTATCAGGGGTAATTATTCATCCACATCAATGTCTGATTTCCTGTAATATTCCTTCTGGGGAAGTGGGCGTAGACCCTTGTAATCCTTTGCAGTAAGCTCTGCTTCTGACTCAGTTTGTTGCTCTGAAGTGACTGTAAATCTCTGCCTTCCCAGGCCCCTGTGGTCTGCTAGGAAGACTTCTTGTAGAATTTACAAATAATTGATAGACTTTGTAGTGAAAAGTACAAGAATTGTCATCAACTTTTCAGCAAAAGTGTAATGATAGCTGTGGAGGAAAGAGACTAAAATGAAGGAGAGAAAAAATGGAAGGAAAACCCCAAGTCTCACATATTTTGATGCTTGTGGGGTGGGAAGTACGCTATATAATGAAATATAAGATGAATACAAGAGCACTGCTCAGTTCAAAGACATGTTAATTTTTAAGTCTGTTCGTATTTTACCCCCATTTCTTTTCCTACTTGGTGACAGAGAGAGAAGGGCTAATTATATTGTCTCTCTGAAATTTTGAGGCCACCCAAGGTTCTCTCTCTGCTCTGCTTTACTGCTAGAGAAACCTCAAAGCAGCACCTTTCTCAGTGCAGCTATATAATTTAGAATATTTTGCTTCATTTAGAGCAGAGCCTATAAAAAGGAGGATGCAGGTGGAAGGACTTGGTAGCTGCAGAGGAGTTGTTCTTAAAAGTAGACATTTTCTAGGATGGCTTATATTTTGAATGGTCATATGCTTCTGAGCCTAGGTTCTTGTCTGCTTATTTGTCTGAGAAGTACCAGAGGCAGTATGGAGACTAACTTTCTAAAGAATACAAATAACATTATTTATGTGAAAAAGAATTATACTGCAGAGCTATGAAGAGAGGTAAAATGGTGAAAGAAACCCCTGTTCTTCCTACACAGGGACTGATTACAGCAAGTGGAAACACAGAGTTCTGGATATATGCATTTAGAAATTGCTTCTGGTCATGTGAAGTTTATGCCACAAACCACCAACATCCAGGAAGGCCAAATCTAAGATCGACCCTTTGTACTTAACACACCATTAATTTTGGATAGGAGTTAAATACAGCCATATGAGTTAGGGAGAGGGGTTTAGCTTTAACTTTGGATTGCCAGGCTTTTTGTACTCCTTGATACTGACCACAGAAAGGGTTTTGGGCATGTATGAAATTATTACAACCGGCAGATGGACAGACAGAAATTTGTGGAAAACCACTTACTTTAGTGCATCTTAAATAATGTGTGCATCAAGTTACTGAGTTATATTTTAATTATCAACACTATTTGTTTGATCTGGTAAAAATAATTACTATTTCATACTGGAAAATGACATTTGAGCTCGAGGCCACCATTTTTTACATTGTAAAGCTTCATTATTCTTAAAATTTAGGGCCACCTGCTTCTTAGGACGGTATTCCTCTTGCCAGACCATGAGGAGACGGGACTGCCAATTTTAAGGGAGTAGTCATCTCCATTGCAAAGTCAATAGTCTCTAATGTTTCTGACTTTAAAGCAATAAGTCTTTCACCTTACCAAAAAAAAAAGGTGCGTTGGTGGGTGACTGAACAAGGTACAATTACTTGTGGCAAGATCAAAGCAGTACAGTTTTAAGGGAGTCTGAAGTTTATTGGGTTTCAGTATATTTCTCTACTTTCTGCTGCTACTGAAAGGGGAAAAAGCCTTCAGTTTACTTAAGAATAAAATATTAAGTATCTACATAGCAACTTTTAAATATTTCCTTAATGCTTTACTTGGTGTTCTTCTGCACCACAGCAGTTGTGAAGGTGTCTTGCAGATTGTTTGTTTTAGTACTAAGATAATGTACTGAAGAGATATGAGCGCTGTTCTTTGCATGACTGAACTAAGACATTTAAATTCTGCTTAGCTACAGAGGTAAGACTAGCCATAGGCATGATCAGAAGTAGTAGCTTTTGCAGTACATGTTGGCGTGGATGAAGAGGACTGTGAAGTCGTGTCTAGCTGCAGAGACCCACGGAGGACATCTATGGGGAGTTTTGTGTGGTCTCAACCCTAGAATTGCATCCTCCTTGTGTAACTAAAAGTGAGCAGAGGAACGTGTCCTGGAAGTACACAGGAGAAGCTGATTATCAGCAACAGAAAGAGAAGTCAGAGAGGAGAACTCTGTTAATTTCAAGGTTTATTTGATTGCTTCTGTCACAGCTTGGGGCAGGCAGTGCCTTTCTTTTATGCTCTGTTAAGAGGTGACAAACCCCTTATGAAGCCATGTATCTCTTGTGGTCTGGACTGGTGGTTCACACACTGGCTGCTATTCTGAAGATGTGCTGCCCTTATAAAATGGGGAGAAGGTCTGGCAGCAGTGTAGGAAACCCGTGGTGGAAATCCAAAGGGAATTACTGAAGAGTAAGAAATCTGCTCAGACTTCTGCTGGCCTGCCTGGCACTTCCTGTGACCTCCGTTTTCTGCATTATTCATTTTCTGTTTATTTTGTAAAAGAAGGAAAGGAGGGGTTTGTTGCAGATTAAAAGCCTCTTTTGTTGTTCAGTATCAGGTTTTTAGCGTACCTAAATTCTTGTTTTAATAAGAGGGGGGTAAAGAAGGAAAGAGTAGATGTAGACCATCTATTAGGTTGTGGTTTTTACATGAATACCTGCTGCCTTTTAGCTTTTCTTTTAAATTCTTTATTTCGGTCGTGTAGGTAGAAAACTTGATTGTACTGTAAGGTCTCGCTACTTAATCATGAATTTAATTATAGTTTATATTTTTAGGTAAGGCAAGTCCTGCATGGTTGAGATAATTGCAGTTTTGTTCCCCACAGTGATTAATTCTTTCTTGTACGCTAAATCACCTGTCAAACCAGTGTGACAGGTTTTAATAACTATGTCCCGTTAATAGAAATTTTTGTAACACTGAATGATCCTTTTGGAACATTGACAAGAGTAATGAGCTGGTCTTGCATGCTGAATATCATGCATTTTGTTGAACTGATGAGCACCAGCAAGTGAAATAGACTGGAGTTCTCCTTGTCCTTGGAAGTCCTTTGTTTTCAGGCAATGTGGAGTTCTATAACTGCACAGGAGTATTTGATGCTAGGAGAGCAATTTTGGTGCTTTACCAGAAATTTGACTGACGGAGTATTTTAAAAAGAGCAGTGTGTCTTGTTTTTCATTCCTCCTTCTGCTCTGAGGTTTGCAGGGGTGTTTTAAATCATACATAGTTACTGTGAGGGGCTTCGGTTTTGTTTTTTGTGGTTATGAACATCATTGTATATTTTAGTTCATGTAAGGATCACGCATCAGCTACTGTATGACAACAAAGTTACGAATTTATGAAGTGTCACTTCCTACACGGTGACTGATGTGCATATGTCTTTGTTTTCTTCTCCAGAACAGGATAATAGTTCTTGGGAGTTTTCTGTTCAGTTAAATATCTTTTCCTAGGGGCACTTAATAGATAGGGTTAATGTAATTTGTACCAGCACTGGAAAAAGGTACAGTTCCTTTTTTTTTTTAATTGAAAAAAAACCTGTGTATGTGCTTGGAGATGTTCACATATAGTAAGAAATATTTCTTAAACTCACAAATTGTTTTCTTTGACTCTGTCCTAGTTTCTTATGTATTTGTTTCACGTAGATGCAACAGTGAGAATCTGCGCAAGATGCCAGAGCAGTGGCTAAGCTGTGTGTTAGAAGAAATCAAATCTTGTGATCCTTCATCTACGCTATGTGCAACGAGACGTAGTGCAGGAATTCCTTTCTACATACAGGTGTGAACTAGTGTAATTACCTCTGACTTGATGCTATTTTTAACGTCTTTCCTGGTGAATACACTTATGTATGTGTTTATTTTTCTTACTTCAATACCTTTTGATCAAACAGTTACTTTTTTTTAATACGTACTTTTCCTCTGTGCAACCAAGAAGCCACATGTGATTAAACTATGTTTGGCGCTGTTTAGCACTGGAGTTCTATTGATGCTTGAGGCAATTTGACTAAAATTTCAAAAGACTGAGCTTAGGCTCTGTCTGGCCACTTTTAACAATCCTGGCAAATTCATGAATTAATTCACAGATTAAGTAAGTCTCTGTTAACTGTGTAACTCTGTGCTGCTTCCATGTGAAGCGGGAGTTTGGTAAAATATGAACAGACCACCACAGAACTGTAAAACGGTGGCCTAGAAAATAATGCAAAGAACTTGAAGTCCACTCAAGAGTAATAAAGCACAATCAAGTAATAGAGTCACATGACTGGTGCTCACTGACAGTCTCGAGTGCAATGAATGAGTACGTTACTGAAGAGCTGTATCAGAAAATGAGGCCACACCACTGCAGTCATCCTGTTTCCCTTGTTACCATCAGCTCCCCACATCCCAGGCTCTGGCTTCTGCCAAGTTCAGAACTGAGGGCTGATCAGCCACCACCTACTGCTGTGTGCCTCGCAGTAGTCTGCAGCAGCTGATCTGCGTCCTTGTGGTGTCAGTCACTGTGGTGTTGGTCCTGCAGATGACACTTGCCTGTTTCCATTTTTTCATTCCTTAAAGCAGCCGTGATTGTTTTCCTCTAAATTAATCTCCATCGTTTTCATTTTCAACTAGTTTTCTAAGACAGGAATCCAAGATTAACTACACAATTTGTAACTTTCTCTGCTTGATGGAGTATAGTCTCAAGCATGTTCCAAGAATCTAAGGGACTGCTGGGAGCAAGCTCTCCCTGCCAGAGTAATTCATCTTGCTTGTTTTCCACTCTGAATTCACCCTGAGAAAGCTGAGGCAGCCCGCTTCTGTCTGACCTCTCTTAGTCAGTCACAGCCTGGTCCTGGCTTCATGTGTGTGCTAGCAGTAGAGATCAGAAGGAGGGCCTTGGTTTTAGAGACATTTTCCCTTTTTAATTTCAGCAGTTAAAGGTCTTTTCCTTTTACATCAGGAAGTTGTCTGCAAAACGAATTGGTGATTTCATGTCTTCTGTTTTCCCCATTCACACCACAGAGTTTGAATCTGGTGAGCATTAACTAGAGTTAACTGTGAGAATGTGAAAAACCAAACAGGCTTGAATCAATTTTTTGTGTAAGAAGTTACGCTGTCTAATGGTGGAGCCAGTGGTCTCCCATTGCAGAAGATGTGCATAGTCTGCAGTTGGCCTACGTTACTGAGTACATATGGCGAAGCTTGCACTGCGCCATAGATGTTTGGGTGAACAAGCCAGATGCTTCTGTTTTGACAGCTCTGGAAGAGTACAAAGTTAGTCTAGTCGGTTAATGAGAAAGTTTGAAATGAACATTGGGATTAGACTGAAATAATCTGGTTTTGAACTGTAATTTTATTGTAAAGGGACGTGATAGTGTTCTTTGGCAGTTCTGAATATGCCTGTGGCACACAGTAAAATGAATTAAGCCTTAAATAGCATGTTTCATTTAGATAATAAAAATAGGAGTTGTAATGCATATCCTAACAGTACTGTAATAAGGCTATTTTATTAATGCATAAAATCAAAACTCAGTGTGGTCTCTTTGCCATCTGCTTCCTGTGATATTTATTCTGATTATAGTAAACCGCATCTGTTTTAATGATGATACGTAATTTTAAAGGTTATGAGCATTTAAAATGACCTTTTTAAAATAGTAATACCTAATAGTACAAAGGTGCAGCTCCAATTATTGGGTGAGGAAATGGTGGGAAAATACTACTTACAACTTTTAACGTTTTTAGGGTATGAAATTTTAGTCTTCAGTTAGTTCGCCTCTATTTTATACTTCCTGAATACTCTTCACTTCCTCCCCTCCCATTCTTCTCTTTCTCCCATCATTAAAGGAACTGATATACTGACAGTGACTACATCTGGGTTTCTGCCCAAACTCTATACTTTATTTGGCTTGCGGTTAATCCATTCAGTTGTCTTTATGTGTTACAAAGTAATATTAAACATCTCATTTGAACTGAGGCTGAACAGACTCTGGGCCCCAAAACACAAATGGATAATAATTTTTTATTACAAATAAGTGATTTATGATTTTCCATTTGTACTAAGTTGGACAAATTCATCAAGAGCTACTAGAGAGAGAAAAACTGTTTTAACTCTAGTCTTGAATTTTAGAGGACTACATAAGAGTACTTTTCATCTCAGCTGGATGCCCTCCCCATTGAATTACAATTTGGAGATGGAAATATATCTTATCTAATTTTAAAAATGTGCTGCTTGTTTTATCTTGTTTTGCAAACTAGGATTTATTCTTTGACCAGCCCATGTAATCTTAAATATGTATGTTACTAAACTAAACAAATGTCCATATTAGGAAATGTAAGTATGTGTAATATGGCAGATGTATATTATGGCAGTAATAAATACTATGAGTTTTTTTTAGCGTGTGATAAACTTATCTGCTGTATACAAGCAAATTTTCTTAGGCAGATAGATAGTGCACGAACAAAATTTTCTTACTGAAACATTGAATGCTAAGAGGCTTTGAACAAAACTAAGTGAAACTTAACTTTTGGAAGTTTTCCTTTAGTCCTTGTGTACAGTCAGAAGCTTGGGTGTAATATGGTAAATGTAGAAACGTGAAGTAGAACTGGTAGTAAAGAAAAATTGCTAGAAATATCTGATTTTTTTCTCTCTTTTTTTTCTTAAAAAACCCCAAATTTCTGTAGGCTTTGTTAGCTTCAGAACCAAAGAAGAGCGAAACAGATTTGCTGAAAATGACAATGAAAGAATTGATATCTTTGGCCACACCTTTGAATGAACCATTAAGTGTAATTCCACAGGTAAAATACAGCCTCTCATCAGAAGGCAAATATCATAAAGTTGTTTGCGTTACTTCAAAGGTTAAAGGATTTGTGTGGTTTTAGTATGGATAATTTGTTTTCATTATCTGTAGCTAGATTTTTAAAATGAGTTTGCATGTGCAGATATTATAAAGCCAGTGGAATGTGAAAGTAGATACTAAAAAATGTACTGGGCATAATTTCATAGTTTTTTTAATTTATATGATCAGTTTACTGCCTGCAGTATATTTCTAAACAAATTGATGAGTAATTTCGTTTTCACAAGGAAATTAGCAAGCAAGCATTTGTTTACATTTAGAGAAAATGAGTTGCATAAATTATATTGTATGCATTAAAGTACCTTATGAGAAGTGATTTTATGCATACTTAGTAACTTCTAAAACTTAAATATATACATTTGTAAAGCATAAAAATTTTATTTAAAAGTCAAGATCTTTATCTTCAAAATGTTGTTATCAAATACTTAATCTTTCTGTTCTTAAGGGCAAGTCATAATTTGTTGACAATACATAGAAGTATGTTCTAATGGCTCTGCCAGATCTGCTGCTGGTATAAATTTATGTAGCCTTGTCAAAGTCTCTGAAGCTACACAGATTACCACCTTCCCCTGTGGAGACAAGAGAAATATCAGAAAATGCTCCATATGGTGAAGCAAGCCTGGCTGTCAGTTTTAGCTTAATATTGTTCTCCTGTGAGTTGTAGTTTATTTTTTCTCACAGTATCTACAGCATGTTAAGAATGTTGGAAAAGAAGATTCTAAACTTTGAAAGTTATTTTTGTAGAAATGATAAGCTAAGGAAAAAAGAACTCTGGCCTTTGCTTGCAGTGCCTGGACTGTACTTGTTAGAGGTATATATTTTTAGACTGTTAATAGGTTTTAACAGTGTTTATGACTGCACTGTTTTAATACATTTTTTTTTTTTTTAAAAGCAGTATTCCTGTATTTAATATGGAAATAAAGTGCTGTAAAATGTACATATGGGTCATTTTTGTTTCACGTGTTCATGGCTGTAATTAACGTACATTGTATTTAAGACGTTTTCCAATGAAAATATATTTTTCTTGTATTTCTTCTACCCCCACAGGTTCATGCTTTAAATATCCTTCGGGCCCTGTTTAGGGATACACGTTTAGGTGAAAACATCATGCCTTATGTTGCAGATGGGATGCAGGCAGCAATTCTAGGTTTTATGTCACCTGTCTGGGCAGTAAGTTAATTCTTAATTTTGCTTCCTTGGTGTAACAGGACATGGAGTGGTGCTGTTCAGTACAGCTTTGGTCATGTTAATGAATGGCAGCACCACAGTTTCTGGGATGTTTCATGGTGTAATATTTTAAAGTACAACACACAATAATGTAGACGTGCAAAGAAGCCAGAGTTTTGGTCCCATTTTTTTGGTTTTGTTTCATTTTTCTGTGATGTGAAGCACTAATTTTGACAAAAAGTTAGGGACAAAGATAACCTAGATAAAAATATATCTGGCTATTAAATTTTGAATCAGTGCACCTAGCTAGGAAGGAGTGCCTTTACAATAATTCTCACTATTACTTTAATTTTCAGTAAAACATGGTATTCCATGTGGCGTATTAAGGTGAAACTTTTCATAATCCAAGGGTGAAAGCTTTGAACCATTAGAAGTCTGGATGTATCCCTTATGTAAAGACATTTTCAAAAAAATCTGAACTTTCTATTAGTGCCATCTTGATTAAGATAAAAGATGCTCTGAATTAATGGTTTCTGCATGCTGACCTCTGAACAGCAGGTACGCTTTGTCTTTCATACATCTATTCTACTTTTTGACCAAGTGTTAGTGGCTGTATTTAAAAAAATATTAGTACATTTCAGAGAGGTTTTTGAAACATAGTTCATGTTCTTTTCTTTTCCCTTTAGGTAAGAAATTCATCTACACTTCTTTTTAGTGCTCTGATTACAAGAATTTTTGGGGTTAAAAGAGGGAAAGATGAGAATTCTAAAAAAAATAGGTAAGCTTCACTTGGTACCAATTCTAAGTTTGCAAAACGTGACCGTAGCCAACAACAATTTGAAAGTGGTGCTTGCTTTACAGATATATTTGAATTATGATGTTAAAAAACCATCTAGCTTTCCTTAAACTGTGCTGCCAAGAAATAAGTGGTAGGGCCAAAAATATCTGCTGTTAAGCGCTGAGAGTTAATTCGTACTCACATGCAGCGTCACAGAAGGAGAACGTTGCTGAGAGGTTTGGGTACCAGTGGCTCTTCCAAATGTCCAGTCTCTCTGGTGGTCACAAACTAGCCCTATTGCTCTTGATGACAAAGGGGAGGGGACTGAAGGAGAAGAGGAGCAATGGTCGTGTGTGCTTTCCCTTACTTCTATAGTAGGCGTGGAGGTAATCTCACCCTTACTGATTTTTCCCTTTTAGTCTTCTCACTCTGGATCTGCCTGTCCTTCTTACATGTCTCTTTCTTCCAAGCTGCAAAAACTGAAGCTTGCGAAGCTGCTTCTCTTCCAAGGATTGTGTTCTTGAATTCTTTAGTCCTGCTCAGAATCCTGTACTATTTCAATGTCTTATGTAAAAACAGTTCTCCTCTGACACTTAAAACTTTTCAGCCCTGAGCATTCTGTTTCTCTGCACCCTCTGGGTGGTGTGCAAGCACCCCAATGTTTTCTTTGGCCCTCAGCCTCTTTCTTTAACTTCTGCAGCAAATGAAGCATGCCCATAACCTGTGCTCTGTAGCTGATGAACCTACTCCTAGTAGGGATGTGAAAATAATGCTGGACACAGAATAAACTTATTAAAAATACTCCTGGGTGAGTAGGTCAAAGAGTGGTCACACTATGGGCATATAGGTAACCATTTCAGAAGTTCCTTAGTGTTGATCAATGTAGCTAATATAACTTTGGTGCATGTTATGAGAAACTAAATGCCCTGGAATGATACTAGTCTTCTGTCTTTTAAACAATAGATAGGTGACATATTAACTGTTTAAAATACATAATTAATTTTGGGTTTCACTTGAAAAATTAGTTACAATGAATGTATGAGTGTGAGGAAGAAATATGGGTGGGTAATTGGCAGGAGATTTCCCTTAGAAAAGTAACTCTCCCCTAGAAACTGTTTGAAATGTTGTTTCCCCTACTGCATGAAGTTATGTCTGCTTTGTGATAAACCCAAATCACTTCTCGCCCAATCCTAGAGTTCACTCTCATGACCCCTGAAACCCAAGCAGAGCAATAAAAAGCGTTTCTCATTTCTTGCCTTCTCACTTTGTTATTGTAACAACTTTTGGAGTTTTTTTTTTAATGTAATTCCAATATTGAGCACTTATTTAAAGAGATCTACACCTCAGCTGTTTTAAGCTGGTATCCTAGGGAAAAACTTCGCACTATCTGCAGTGGGAAGGCAGACTGACTTCACAAATACGTGTAGTGTGATGAGATATGTCATCTGAGATTTCTGTTTGTGAAGCTGCAGAAAGTAGTGCATTTGAGCATGTGTTGGGGATGGGAGATACCAGAATAAAGGAAAGTAATTTTTTTTTATATTTGGATTGAATTAATTTAAAATAATGTTAATTTTTCAGTATCTGGAACTGGGAACTTGCTTCTGTGAAGCTTTTTGTTTACAGTGATTTCTTTGTAGTTGTTTTGGCCGTAAGATGTTAAAGCTGGGCTGGCTTCTTTTTCCTTCCTTTTATTAATTTTGCAGTTCTGCATTAAACATTGTATGTAGTTCTGTTTCCCACCTGCAATTGTCAACACCGTGAAACAGGTAATTAGAAAACACTTTTAAAGACAGGTCAGCGAGAGATGAGATATGAAAACAGGCAGACGTTTGATTTCAAGTTTGACTCCTGTCTCCACAAGAGATACTGGTTTAAAAGAGGAATGAGATAGAGGCTGTTTTGCTATTTTGTTTGTAAAACTTCTTCCTCTGAACCCTGCTGGTGGGTTTCAGGTAGGTTGTGTTTGGGAAGAAGTCTGTGTTTCAGGAGTTGGGCACCACGAGGTGTCCCCGTTGCTACACAGCTCACTGCAGCCACATCATGGGATGCAGCTGCGCTTGGGTGCTTCTCTTCGGGAGAAACTTGGTTTTGTTTGGTGTTTTTCAAATGTACAAGACCTTTCTAGCCACGTGAATACAAAGTAATCTGGTGAAGAAAGGTTGGAAAGGAGTCTTAGCAATTAGCCTGTTTGGTGACAGAAAGTGTGCTCTACTTAACTACATCACAGTCTGCTTTAAAGAAAGTAACCACCCCTTCTCCAAACTCTTCACAGCATGGATATTTGTGTTAGTTTAGCCAGTTGCTTCATACTTGGAGGATGCTAGGTCTGAAACCTAGTCTGCTTAGCTACTGCACTATCAGCTGTGACCTGTTCCCCAGCCCCACTGCCATGCAGCACTTACTCCTGGGCTGTAGGTGCTGGGGTGCCCCCGGGGCTGCTCTGCTTCCCAGGCAGTGGCTCTGGAGAGGAGGTTGCCATGACCCTGACTCCCAGCGTGGTCTCCTCCTGCCTGCTCTGGAAGTACTGCTCGGAGGGGCATGTTGAAGATCCAAGGACTACGCTTGGATGTGGGGGTTAATTTCCCTAGCTGCTCGCCTTGGTGGAGCAGGTTCCAGGAATGGAAAGTGTCAATTCTGATGAAAAAGCAGTTCTGTAAACCAGGCTGAAGTGCTACAGTGAACCTGGGTGATTTTTACATGAAGTAGCTGGTGTATGTATGTGTATGTTTACATTGAGCTGGGGGAACCTCCTATGTGTTTAGACTCTAGTGAAGGGAAGTTGCATATGCAGAAAAATACTTAGCTGTCAACACACATTTTCTGTGGAGTAAATGCTGATGCCTTTAGGAACAGGCTGACTGTAGTCCGTAAGTGCTCATTGCTGACTTGGAGACACACCGCTGGCAGAAGTCCTGTGCACCAGTTGAGGTGCTGCTATGCCTGAGAGGATGCTGACCGCAGCGATCGGTCCGCAGGAAGGGCAGTGGTGAGGCAGCAGAGTGCTGAGCCTCTCGTGCTGGCTCCAGCAGGGAAACGCAAGCATGGCTGGATTCACGAACCCGACCTCTGAGCTCTGTACTTCTTGGACCACATGCTACGGAGAGAAGGGCTGGGATTGCTTTATCTTGGATCTCGTTAGTGATTCCCTAGTGGATTTTCTCTGGCAACCTTAAGCTGTGGCAGCTTTTCAGTCAAAATACTGGGTCAGTGACAGTGAGGTTTCATGAGATGACTGAACCATTTACATGTCCCTGGTCCTTTTCATCTAGTTCCTTCTGTGCCACATTTTGCAGCCTGTTCCCTCCATGCCACCTTAGTTGTTCCAGTGAATACTTGCGAAGTAGTTAATAAGGATTTGGTGCAGTACATTCTCTTATGAGGGGATTGTTTTTGTTAAAAAGAAATCTCTCTCCCTTCTGTCTGCCAAAAATAGGCCACATTTACTTTGCTCAACTTTTTTGTTTCTTAATACTCTGGCTCTTTTTTTTTAATTGACTTTGACAGATTTAGAAGACTTAAGCTCAGAACTGTCTCAAGAAAACATACAAAAGTTCAGGCTGACTCAGATAACCGTTACAGATTTTACAGATTAATAGTTCAATAACAATATGCTTGTTTGCATGTAACTTTGAACAGGCTTCTTATTTCTAAGTTCCTGTATGATAGGAATAATGATGATAAGGTGCTATTAACTTGTAAATTGAAGGTAAAATTTATGAAATTTTTGTGCAGAAACAGACACAAAATGCAAACAAGCTCCTAAATAAATCTGTTTCCCTCTGTTATATCTTGAATTACTCTCTTTGTTTGACAAGTCTAATATAAAATCCTTTTTAGCAGCAAATGTGGACTCTTCTTGAGGCTGAGGATGCTCTGTGTCTATGTGATTTCTGCTGATTTTAGAAATGCAATGTGTATATCCATCTGAAATGCCCAAAATCTACAGAATCATTTTTACATCAAGATTTTATTTTGTATATAAAGAGTCAGAAAAACATTAACCCACATAAATCCCAGTCAAATCTTTGGGAGCTAAACACACAACACACTGGTGTGCAAATGTGTATCTGTGCTCTCCTGAACAATGAGGAATTTCATAACATGCTGTTGTAAGTTGGAGCCAGAAAATAAGAAGATGGACATGGTAAAGTGGTCTGAATGAAGGTTTGCCTAAAGTGAAACATTCTAAAGATATGATGGAGATATTGCCACAAACCACTGGGGTAACTTAGTCCATTCATTTGTTTTAAATAAATTAGGAGCATAATGTTAATGAGTGTTTCTACTGAGTGGATAAAATGCATTCAATGAAACAAAAATTACTGTAAACTTAGCCACTTGAGTAGATAATTTAGTTTCTCCTGTAGTGATAAATTTTTCATTAATATGAATTAATTATTCTGTTTTGTTCCATGCATAATGTACACATCCCTTATTCATTAATTTCACCTTACTAAGTAAATGGGGGCTACTCTTCACAGAGTTCTTCCAGACAGAAAGAAAGTGTGTGGGTGGTTTGGAGGTAAAATTCACAATGCTAACTTCATGGGAAGAAATTAAAAAATAGTTATATGGGCAGGCATTGAGCAGAGTTCTTGGAGACTTTCTAGATATATATACATATCTCTTAATTGTATTTATATCTGTGTATATATTCTTATGTATTTACATGCACACAGGTATAACTCATACCCAGTTCAACTTTCTGAAAAAAGTTTGTTAAAAATTATTACTTTATATACTCTGCATAAAATATATTTTATTTTAAACTATGTTTGAGATATAGTTTTATATTCATGCATGTATACAGGCACGTTTGTGTATGAATATCTAAGTTGAGTGTTTAAGTACGGGTGCTGGGTTGTGTCTGTGATGTTGGGTTCAAGTTTTATTCTGAGCCCATTGTACACTTATTTTTCTTGCTTAGTATAGCAACAAAAGTGCTTTTGGAAAAGGACTTTAAGTTATTTTAGTGAACTGTGTGTTGCATAATTATTCCTCTCAGCCACACTTTTCCTGAAGTATTTGTTCTACACAGGTGCTCCTTCCATACCTGATTACACAAAGGGTTTAATAAATAGCAAAACAAGAGGTATAAAGAAAATTGTATTTAAAAGAGATCAAAGCAAACCAGACCATGCAGTCCTTTGGAAATCTTGGCTAGCTTTCTTGTAAATAAAAGTGCTTCTAAAGCAAGAGGTATTTAACTACTGTATTTATACAGGCCTTGATTGACATTTCAATTATTAACCTCATAAAAACACAGTAACGTAAACTAGTAAGAATGTTTATTCTAGCACTTCTATCTGAAGGAAAATGAAAACCAAGATATAATGGCATATTCTTAGTTCCTTTTAAGTATTTATTTTAGAGCTGTGCAGCATAAAAGAATGTTTTCTTAAGTCAGTGAACTTGAACTATTTTGCGTACTATTCTGGGTTTTAAGTATTTTCTAATTCCTAGCAAAACAAGTTTGAGTTATTGAAAGTGCAAAGTCACCACATCTATATCAAAGGTGGCAAGCCCCACATCTTTATAATGATTCTTCTGTCACGTTTATAGTGTTTTTCATTTCATGCGAAGTAAAAATGAAATCTGCATTGTAATTAACTTGATGTGGTTATAGAAAAGTTGGCCCTTCTTGTCACTGAAGAGATTTCCTATATCCTGTTAGTTCTAGAAAAACAGGGATGCAATAATTTTACAGGTTTTTTTCCAGGCTTTGTGGCTTTTCAAGCCTTCTCCCAAAAGTACGTGACCATTTTGTCTTCTATGGGAGCACTAAAATTCTCTTACACACGTGAAGTGTGTATTTGGAAGCAGCTTGTCCTGAGACAGGATGTAATTTCAGGAATTTTATTTCTAAAGGAACCTGCCTGTTGCCATTGTCTCTGTCTCTTAGTAACAATGGTGGTGATTCCTTGGTTGTCATCCAGAGGGACTGCTATTCAAGAGCTTTCATAAATATATACTGTTTCTAAATTAAACTAGATTTTAAATGGTTATCTTTATTTCATGTAGTGTTTTAACTACTAGTGTTCACTGTGGAAAAAATAATACTTTGTGCTGAACTGAAGACGAAGTTATTAAGTTAGTAAGATCTGGGTAAATCTCAAATATTTTGTTCTTAGTAAAAAGTATTTACTGTAATTGCGTTAGTTAGTGATGGCCAGCAAATACGAGAAGAACAACATTGATCTGTTAGGAGGACAATGGTACCGAGGTGGGAAGTATCTAAGTGGAACCATACAAACTGAAAGGGGTCTCTTGGTCCTATTTCCTTGATTCCATTCAAAGTGTGACTCTTAACAGCATTAGATCAGGTCAGCCGTGGGTTTAGATGAGTTGAAAACCTCCAAGGACAGAGATTTCACAACCAAGTAACATGTTCTGTTGCTTCATTCCTCTTCCAAGAGCAGATTTTTTTTCTGTTAACCGGTTTAAAACTTCCAAGCTATAGTTTGTGACTATTTGTCCATTCAATACCATCTTTGACTGTTGCGAGAAGTTTAGATGTCTAATTTTTGGTTCCTTCAGATGGTTGTTGGCTGCTGTTGCATCTTCCCTGGACCTTCTCTTTGTCAAATGGAACAAACCTATCTCCTTCAGCTTCTTCTCACAGAGCATGTACTCTAGACCCTATCCATTTGGGCAGCTGTTTGCTGAACCCTTTCCTGTTTCTTCCAGTCTCTTCTGAACCTGGCAACCCAAAACTGCACGGAGGATTCCTTACGTAGCCTCACTCTGCCAAGTAGAGGAGGATAATAACTGCTGCCACATTCATCCTACTGAACGTAGTCCAGTATGTGGTTTGCCCTGTTTGCAGAGAGGACATGCCGTTGGCTCATACTGAGCTTAGCATCCACTTTAACCCCCAGGCTCTTTCCTGTGGGGTCATTACTGAGCCAGTTGGTTTCCAGCCTGTGCTAATGCTCAGGATTATTCAGCCCAGGTGCAAAATTTTGTGTTTCTCCTTGTTGAACTGCATGAGGTTTCTGTTGGCCCAAGTCTCAAGTTTCCCAAGGTCTGTCTAGACTTAACTTCTACTGTTTGATGTTTCATCCACTCTCCTAATTCAGTGTTGTCCACAAATCTGCAGAGTGGTTCCTATCTCATCAACCAAGTTGTTGATAAAAAATTTGGACAATGTAGGGGCCCCAGAACCGACCTATGGAGTATTCCACTGGTTACCAGCCAGCACTCAAACACTGAACCATTGATACCATTTTGGCCTGGTAGTCCAGCCCAAAATGCTTTGTTTATTCAGGCTGTACTCTCTCAGCTTCCAAATGAGAAAGCTGCTACTTTAAAGTTTTCTGCCTTGATAAAAATGTAACTTAACTGCTTTCCTTAAAAAATAAGAAAGAACAGGATCCACAAAGGATTTTAAAATTATGATAATTTTTTAATTAATTGTCACAAATCTGTTTGAGGTTCATCAGTCTAAATGCTCACCAGACTCTTGGACCTTCAGTGCATTTATGGACAAGTGTTTTTAGGTTGGTTTCTCTGGCCATTACTTCTTTATGGACCAGAAACTCTGAAACCTGGAAAGTTCAGAGCCTTTCACTAGCATTTACACTTTCTTCCCAAACTCTAGGGCTTGCCCTGGAATTTGCAGGTTACCTTCTTAGGCTGACCATAATGGGGTCATGTTTGGATGAATTTACGATTTTGCTCCTCTTCTCTCAAGTCAAGTGAAACTGCAGTTCTTTTGGAATTGTTTTTCTTGGTGGTTTTGGTTGGTTTTTTTAAGAAGACACCTGGTCACCCTTTCAGAAACATACTGCAGATTTCAGTTTTGTTTAAAAAGCAGTGAAATGCAAGCAAGTTTTCAATGGTGATCACTGTGTGCCTGGAACTTCCATACTCATCCAGTGTGCATTTTGGAATCTGCTTGCATACAGTCTTAGTCTGATTGACATTGGGGGTGAGATTTGAAAAGTACAGGTTGCTCATGTTTGTAATTCTTTTCAGTAACAGTTCAGTACCAGTTGAAGTGCATCTGTTTTACTTTTTAAGAAAGAGTTGGACTTCCCATGTGAATCAACATGCCACAAAATCACAGGAGCACATGGCAGTAAGGTCCTGTTGGTACATTTGGTTCTTGTCATACCCAAGCTTGCTATGTTGTTCCTTTTATAAACGGATCCAAGTCACATCTTAAAAACAGTTCGCTTTTTCCCACTATTTCTACAGGAATACTTTCTGAATGCCACCTTCCCAAGTAAATCCCCTTATTTTTTCCCCTGTCACAGATCTGACTATGCATTTGTCATCTGACCTGAGATGTTAGCAATGTTAGCAATATTTACTTTCAAAAAGAACACCGGAGACCCTTGCTGCCCTCAGAAGATTCGTTGTCTCTAAATCTCACCTAATCTAAACTCAAATGTAAACGTATTTACTGCAAATGTTCTTAACATGTCAGTTGCTGAAAGCAGGATGCAAGTTATAAAGCCTTCAGTTGTGAAAGATAAATGAAAGAACAGAAGCAGATAATTGACACGTGTTGCAGTAAAATGATACATATGCCCCAGTGTCACAGCATAATTTTAATCTTTGGAAGAACACTGCAACATCCATGGTTTTATTCTTAAATATATTTTTTAAATGTGATTAAATAATTCAAATATTCATTATGCATAAAGGTAGACTATTTAGATGGACACTAGTTATTTATATAATACATAGATACTGACCATTGTGTTATGAAGCATCGAGTCGTTATTCAAACAAACATAACGTATAATGACCAGAGATGTCATGGTTTTCAGCAGCATTTCTAATTTTGGTTCTAGAAATTGAAACTTGTTAATTATGTGACCTTCAGCTTACTATAAGCCTCCCAAGGTTCTACTCTGAAAAGTGATAAAGCCAAAGAACCAGTGCTAAGTGAATGAAAGAACTACTGACACTCAAGATTATAATAATGTCTTCTGGTTAATTTATTTCACAGACAAGTAACCCCCTTTTTTGCATTTATCCTAAAGGAGTGTTTATAAACACCATAAACTATATTCTTGTTCATGCTTAAAGTAGACTTTTCCTTAAGTTTTTATAGATTTACAGTCTGATTTCAGTTATGTCTTTTGTTTTAAATTTTACTACTGTAACTAGTTGTAGATTTTTGATAATTTAGCTGTGATTGTCTTACAAATGCTTACTCCTAGAAATCAGATTCTGCCCTTTGTAGCATCACATGCCTTCAGCATAACTTCTTGCCAATTTAGGTGAACTCTGTGAAATGTGTTGCTTGCTGTCATAACCCTCTTTTCCTCATAAATAGACTTAATAAGAATTTGTTTAACTCTTTGTTACCGAACACAAATACTTACACGTGCCTAATAGTGCGTATATGTTTCCAGGATCAACAAGCATAGTCAGTGATCAAAAATGAAACAACTAAATACTTCTGTGTTTTACTCTGTCTGTCTGTTTTAGTTTCTTCTCATTCCCCAGCTGCACATCTCCCTGCCTTGACATACCCAGGTGGTGGATTCACACTTAAGTCAGTGCTCTGTGTTTGAGTGACTTTTCATTTTGCAACACTTCTGCTTTCTATAGTCTTGTTTCTCTCTGAAGTGGTGGACCTTTAAAATCATCCCTCAACATCCAGTCTGCTCAGACAATTGTGTCTCTTTCTGAAAGTGTTTTTGGGCATCTTTTCTGCAGATACTGCTAATTAATGGTTTTGATTAGACTGCCTTCTCCCCTCCTGTAAACCAGTGGAGCTGTAAACCAAGTGGGAGGTTATGTAAGTTACCCACTTCAGCAGTAATCTCTTTCATTGTCAAAAAGATTAATGAAACCACACTAATTACAAAAAGTTTCAAGACTTTGTAAGGATATTCGTTCCGTTATTTAATATTGATTCAAACTTGGTTACTGAATTTTTAATACATTAATAATGGGCCTGTTAAAGGTACTTGGTATGTGAGGCACTACTTGCATGTAGTCCTCTCTTAGAATCATAGAATGGTTTGGAGTGGAAGGGACCATGAAAGTCATCTAAGTCCAGCCCCGCTGCAGTGAGCAGGGACATCTTCAACCAGATCAGGTTGCTCAGAGCCCCATCCCACTGACCTTGAATGTTTCCAAGGATGGGGCATCTACCACCTGGGCAATCTGTTGTAGTGTTTCACTACCCTCAGCATAAAAAATTTCTTCCTAATATTCAGTTGAAACTTCTTTGCTTTTAATTTAAAGCCATTACCCTTTGTCCTATTGCTAGAGGGCCTGCTAAAAAGTTTCCCCCCATCTTTATTATAAGCCTCCTTTTAAGTATTGAAATAAGGTCTCTTCAGAGTCTTCTCCAAGCTGAACAACTCAACTCTCTCAGCCTCTCTTAAGCCTCTAACCAGTGACCATCCATTCCATAGGAAACTTACCCCCAATTCTGCTTTTGCTTAATGCACTCTATTAATGCACGATACGTGGAGATGTCACAGCATTTTTTGATTTATTTTTCTAAAAAAAAAAAATAAATTACGAAGTTCTTGATGTTTTGTGTATGAAAACTCAGTAAGATGGGCTGTTTGACTTGACAGACCTACTTAGTTCTTGCATTTTATGGTATCTCTGGATTTGCATCTTCAGTTTACTACATAATGTATGTGCAAAAAATTGAAGGTGTTTTGAAGAAGCTGATGGAAGAAATCACTTGGGTGTTTTCTGCTTAAATAAACACTGATTGTCAGTATCGATGTTTTTAAACTGTCCTCATTAGTGCTTCAATTTATATTTATTCACAGTTCAAGTGCCTCCACCTAAATTTTTAAACTGAAATAGTTTTTGTGGATGCAACAGCTACTGCAGAGTCCTTGGTCGTGCTTTTAGTTACAGCAATTCACTCTACTGTTCTTACGTGCCTAGAGAAAGCTTCCCATACCTCTTTGAACGTTTGTTTCCATCTAGCGATCTGGTTTTGCTGTTTGTTCTGTGGCCTGTGGCTAAGGCATGTTATGTTAGCTGAGTGCTGGGAAAAGCTATGCTGATGCTTGCCATGTGCTCATTTACTCTTGTGTGAGTTTTTTTTGTATGCTTATTTTTACTCACATTCAATCTTGCCATCTCATCATGTTATTTTTCTAGACCTGAATCTGTCAGCTCATTGGAAGCCTTGCACTGGAGTCATGCTAACATGTACTTATTTATCTTGGTTGATCGTGTGGCAAGCAAACTCTGCAGTTGGCTTTCTTCTTCTAAGTGGATGGCCTTTTATTTATTTATTTTTAAAGGAAGTCTGGTTTATCTGCATAGTATATGTGTCTTAATTAGAACCTCCCCTCTGTAACATTTAAGTGGTTCTTGCTTAGATGATGCTCAATGGTTTCCTATAAACCATGAAACCATCCTTTATCTAATCAAAAGATTATAAAACAAATACAGAAGATTCCTACTTACCTCTTTCTAGCTTAGATAGATTTCCTGTTGTGGCTTGAACTATGCTGCCTTATTAATTCTGGCTAGGGATGAGTTCAGTAGGTATTAGGACATTGTTCTGTTTTCAATGTGGCTATTCCATCTACGCAAGCAAAAGCGTGACCATTACCATGTGCTAGAAGCAGCGCTGTGTGAAAAGGGCTAATGGAAGGTCAGACACTTATGCCACTGTGTTTTACAGATCATCTGTGAACTAATCTAAAATGTTTCTCAGCGTCCATAAAATGTGAGCATCTGTTAGTACACCTCTATTAAATATGCTTTATTTTCTATTTAGTACATAAGCCATATTAAATCAACTGTAGTCTTTTCTTCTAGCAGAATGTTGTTAAAAAGTTGCTGGTTTTAGTGTGATTAGGAGGCTAAGATCCCTTTTTCCCCAAGAAGACCCAACCATTTTAGCTGATATATTGTTAGTATGCACACGTACAGACAGAATTCCTGACCTTGTGTAAACTGTCCAGTGTCATGATTTTTAAGGAAAACATTGTACCTTGTTTGAAAGGAGTTCATCGTGTGTGCTTGGTGATTCTGACTGTCAGACTTCACTGTAGCATCAGAAATCCAACAAGTAAACTGATGTTTTGAGTGTAGCTAGTCAGTGCAGAATGCTAATTGTAACTCTTCGTTCCCTTCTGCAGAATGACAGGAAGGGAGTTTTTCTCTCGGTTTCCAAGTCTTTATCCTTTCCTTCTCAAGCAGCTGGAGGTTGTAACCAATACTTTGAACAGGTAAGATGGTGTCTGAGAAAGCTTTGAAATGTGAAGTGCAATGAAAAGGTTAAACTGAGTTGTGTGACGTACCCTAGTGCTGTTCTTTTCATTAGTGCTTCTTGAAACGATAGAGCTCTACAGTGTCTTTTGCTAAGGGTTTTTTTGTTTTACACATCGCAGTAAGTCTCTGGAGTATGAACTACTGTTGAGTAATTAGTGGTTGCTGCGTTCCTAGGGTCAGATGTTAAAGAACATATTTTTCAGGGAAGTACAGAAAGTGGGTGTTTGACTGTCTCATGTAGTGATGAGACTTCCTAACATGTTCAAACGATACGGGGTCATGGGCCTCATGTAGCCCTAAATGAATGCATTCCAATGGGTGACACGCTGACTCTGGGGAAGGTCCTTGATTTTTTTAAGGACTCCACAGATGGTAGCTGAGAGCTCCAATTTGATCAATGCAGATGGTATCGTTTGTGATGATGCTGATGCTGTTACCCCCAGGTTCATGAACTTTTGAAGTAAACCAGTGCTGGCTTTGTTTTTTCTTAAAATGCTATGGTATAAACCATGGAAGTTCAGCAGCTGATTTACAGGCGAGGTTCAACTGTCTGCTTAATGGGCCTGAGGTGGATACTTGGGAGCAGGAGCTTCTCTAGTCTTCGCATGTTTTGCAGTCTCTGCTCTAAGAAAAGAGGGTGTGAATATTCTGTGCAGCAATTGGCTTTACCTGGTGTTTTGAAAGGTGACAGTGTCATCACTGGAAAATTTTGGGAAGTCTTTAAACTGATAAAGATTGACAGCTGCTGCCTGAAGTGCTAGTCTTGAATGGTTTTCTCAGTGCTGATTAAGGGTGGTATCTTATTAGTCATTGTCTAAATCAAAAAGTGTTGATTTTGACTTGGATTTCTGATGAATTTTACAGTATGGGTAGTAGCCACTTCAAAAGAACTGTTCTTATATAAAGCTTGCTATTTACTAAATACACATTTCCTTCCAAACTGAAAAAATAGATTTATTTTTTTTTTAATCATCTCTTTGTATCTCGGCTTTCTCAGTTTCTCAGTTCCCAGTGAAGTGTTGTCTGTGCTGGGTTTTAATATTTGAAAATGAAGGCATCTCACCATTATTGGGAGTAAGGGAAGCTTCAGATAATATAGGAAAGTGAAGACAGCACTGCTTTCATGCAGGGGACCCCAAGGTGCTGTAGGAGAACTGCGTGCCGTGCCATGTTTGAGCCCAGCAGTGTTTACACTTCCTTGCAGTGATCAACCTAGCATACCTCCTTGAAACAGAAGGGCAGAAGGGCACTGTGTATGGGAAAGTCTCAAGACTAGCATGAGGAGGATGCTTTTTTCACCAAATGCTTCTTATCACTTTTTATTTAGTGAAACTGAAGAGTTGAAAATCCATCCAAGCCTGTTCCTTTTGCTTTTAATCCTGGGAAGGCTGTATCCATCTCCAATGGATGGCACTTACTCAGCACTCAGCATGGCACCGTTTGTCCCATTTATTATAAGGTAAGAGTTTTTTGTGGTGGTTTTTCATATGCTGGGAATTCTTTCTTGAGTCATTTGATTTTTTTTTTTATAAAATGCCTTTTTAAGCTTCTCTTCAGCTTTAACTCTTAAAGGAAAAACTGGTGCTATTTGGTTAACTTCCCTATATTATTAATGTTTATTTTGAGGAATTAAAAAGAATTTGAGCTCATGCAAAACATTGTGTAACCTGTTTGTAAATCTTCATCTGCAAATGCTGTATAGCAGGGGTGTCAAACTCACAACCCATGGGCTGAATCCGGCCCTCCACCTTGTTTTATCCAGCCCGGCACCTTGTTCCACCCAGCGGCAGCGCGGAGCTCCTTGTCCCTATGCTTCTGCCAGCACTGGTCACGTGTGCAGCGTGTGTGATGTGTTACATCGCAGGAGTAGGAGAACAGAGGGACTTGTGAGCTTGACACCCCTTCTGCACAGCACGATTGCTGCCACAAAGAGAGCAGATGAGTTTGACTGACTTTAACAATACAAGATTTGCTGTACAGACTTCTGATGAATTTTTTAGTCCTACGGGACGATTGATTGTTCGTAACACATAAATGTAACAACTGATACATAGATTTGTAGACGTATGTATTTACATGTCTGTATCCATTGATATATATATATATATAAAAATATATATATATGGCTAAAGATATGGATAGATTTAAAATACTTGTAAGACGACTTTTTAAGTTTTTATACTGTGTAACTTTCGTTTATCTGGTGGTTACATAAAGATAATCAGCAGATACTTTTGCTTTTATATATGCCAGTGGTGTGGGAAAGGGAGCCTGGTAAGGGAACAGGGCTATGGTGGGTAAGGAGAAATAAGCATAATCAGTATTTGAGAGGAAGTCTTGCAATCTGTGTGAAAGCTCCAGAGCAACAGGATAACAGTGTTCCATGCTGAATCTTGCTTCTTTAGTAGTAAACCAAGTTGTTGTTATTCTATGATCTTCCAATTTTTATTTTAAACTACTGTTTATGTTAGAAAATAGTAAGAGTTCTGTCTGCTGTTCTTCACAGCAGATGTGATGTATCTCTTCCTTTTAAAGATTTTTTTTTTTAATTTTCAAGAATAAATAATAACCTACCACTTTTTCTTAACAGAAGACACCTGTAGTAAGAGTTTTTAAATACACTGCATTTAACAATTAATGTTTGTTGTTCTGCTATATTTGAATCTGAAATGCTTTTTGGACAAGTATATAAAACTGTATTTGTTGGTTACATCATTGATTAGCTCTGTTTTTATGCCTTTGTTAATACACCAGAGAATGCTTATTTATTCATTCTAATATAATGTATCAGCATTGGTATCAGCAATAGATTAGCTTTTGGTTACAGCTTTTGAGTTTCATATTTGTATTATGACTACTACTATTGGCAAGGTACATACACCAGCAAAATAAGTCTGCAGTTATTTAGCACTTGGCATTATTTAAATCCATTCAAAAGGTGTAGGGAGAAAAAACAATAATATCTTTAAAAGAAGATCTTGAAACATTCAAGATACCTGTATCATTGGACCTACCTTCCTTTAACTGTGGTCCTAAAGAGGAGTGGTGTGGCAAATAAAGATGATGTGTTGTGTTTCCTTTCCATTGAATTTGACAGTAAGTGCTGTGGATACAGGTACAAGACTGGAATAAAACTCATATATTTCAGACAGAAAATTGTATGTGAGCGTACCAACATGCATTTTGCAGTGGGTTACTTAGCAAAGTATTGGCATTTTTTAGGGTTGCCAGGGCACAATACCAAGGATTCTGCAGGGAGAAATGTATGTATTTATGGTATAGCTCAGTGTGCTGATACTGGCTATATTTCTGCGTGCAGCTCCTATGCCCTTGCTAATGTGAATACTGTGATCGTTTTCAGTTCACTGTGACCACATTAGTTGGAATAAATAGGGGTGATCTACCTGGGTAAGATAAATATGTTGCTCTTTTCCCTTCTACTTATCTTCCCATTTTCCATTCTACAGGAGAAGGTGAACTAAAATGAAATTATTTCCTGTTCATTTGGTTGTTCTTTAGAAGGTGGTAATGAAGATTGTTGTGAAGTAACTGCTTAGAGAGGATCACAGAGAAGGCCTGGTGCCAAAGGCCCTGTCCATCAGGACATTAGATTATGTATATTAAATGTTCTTTGAATTGCTGGATGTAGTATTGTATTATGCATTTATGGTATTTAATTGCCATATTTTTACTTTGAGAATTTTATTGCCGTACCACAGTCAAGGGAAGATACTGCTTATGCTATAGGGAAAGAGGAAGGGTGAATGTAACCTACAATGATCTTCGGATTCTTTCCAGGGCTTGACCACACTGAAGTGGCATTCATTTTTAGCTCTGAGAGGACGAACAGAATATTTATTGTGTTTCCAAGTAAGTGAACAGTTCTCTGAACAAACCCAGGTTTAGCAGGAAGAATTCAAAATGGGCTTTTGAAGAGTTTCACTTAAGCCTGAGTGGAATTTTCCATCTAGTGGGAGTGAAGCTGTGGTTGCTCTGACCATGCTGAGATTAATTGCACAATATGAGTAGGATTAAATGCTACAAGGACAAATCTCAGTCTCTGTGCACATACTTGTTACTCCCTGTTGAACTAGGGCATTTGATTACCTATCTGCAGTTCTATTAAAAGTTATTTTTCCCCTTTCCTCTCACAGATGTTTTATTTGGAAGGGAACACTTTGATTCACAACTTATTACCTCACTTTTTTTTCCTGAGAGCTAGATAGGTCTGCTTTAATGGTTACTTTCTAAGATGAAAGAATGTACAGAATGTTTTTGATTAACAAGGGAGGTAATCGGGAGGTAATGTTTTAAGTATGAAACAAAAACATAACCTCCCTTTCGCCTCCCCCTCTCCCTTTCAAAAACCTGTGATCTCTTCAGAATGATCTAAATTTGAGTTACCTTATGTCCTCTCGTACTATGGCATGGATAGAGTGTTTGTTTAATGTTAAGTGTTCTGGGCTGAATGCTCTAAAGGAGTAAACTGGGTATTGCTATACCGACTTGGATATTTTCCAGTAATTGAAGTCTAGCCCTATTTAGGAGTGTGACTTTTTCATCTTTTAAGAAGTTTTTAAAAAAATTAGTTTTAAAATGTCAAACAATATAAGGTTTTTTGAAACTCCTTGGATGTGTGTTTCTTGTCTTTGACTTCACAAAAGTCTTTTTAATTCTTAGTGAAATTTCCCCTTTAAAATTTTGTCAAATAGACAGACTTCAAAGCAATGCTGCTTTTAGGTTTATTATGTTGCAAGTCATTGAAGAAACTTGCTGTCTGAGGACAATTTAAATAGAAATGTGAACAACCTTCCGTGAAATTAACACAGCTATGAAATAGACAATATTTTCTTGTGAAGAACTTGGTAACTTTCATCTTTCTGTAAAATGGAGGAGTTAAATTCTGAAGTCCTCTGATGCTTTTTTCGATCGGGCACCAAGGTAGGTGTCAGTGGGATCCACTAGTCCTTTACAACTGTTCTCTTCTAAAGATTCTAAACAAAGTTTAATTATAAGAGGCTAAAATTCAAGGTTCTGTTTCTAGTGGAAATTTGTATTTTGAGTAACCACATTTTTAAAATAACTTTCTGAACTTGTTGGTATATGACCAGGCTTAATACCTCAATAGCGTTTTGTGCAGAACAATTTGTGGAACAGTTTACACTGAACGTCTCACTTCATGGGAAGAGTCTGATCTTTTATGACAGAAAACCACACTTCGCTTTTAAATTTCAAGAAAAATCTTCTGTAACCTATGTATTAGTCTGGATTGGCGTTTAAGATTTTTAAAAGATGCAAGTCAACAAAATTCAGTGTATTTATCCACTGAATAAACCCAAGAGCACCACATTACATGTGTAAGACTCATGTGGAATCATGGCCTCTAGGATTTTTTTTACCTTCCCCCCAAGTCTGAAAGAAACTGAGGACAGCAGTCCCTCTTGCAGAGGGACAGACTCAAAAATGTCATTCTCTGCTGAAAAACATAAGGAGGTGAGAGTTAGGTATGGGGAAATTTAAAAGCAAAATATGGATTTCTGTTATGAAAGATCAGACTCTTTCCTTGAAGTGAGAGGTTCAGTGTTTCATAAATTGTTCTGGACAAAATACTATTCAGATACCAACAAGTTTAGAAAGCTATTTTAAAAATGCTGTTACTGAAAATACAAATTTCCACTAGAAATGCAAACTTGAATTTTAGTCTCTTATAATTAGTCTTGTTTTTAGAATCTTTGGAAATATTTGCTGGAAATTTAAAAATAGACCTCCAGTTGCACTCTGCTTGAACCTAGTAGAAAGAACTAATTGTTTTCAATAATTGTCTAAGTAGTAAATTAAGATCTTTCCCATGTAATGAAGCAACCTCATGATGTTACATGATACTGTGTCCCCCAAATACGGTTCTTAATTGCGAGATATACTTAATATATTTACATTATTGTTCTGTCTTTTGCCATTGACTGATATGTCTCTGGTTCTTTGATGCTTTCCTACTAAAATGCAGAATGTCGTTCTGATGCAGCTTTGCTTGGTTTTTTGCTCTCCATTTGTTTTCCACTTAAGTTCACAAATTCCTTGCATATTCCTTTCAGTCTTCATTGCTCAGTTTACTTAAGTATAGATAAAGGGAGAAATATCAGCGCCATAGATCATATCTTTTGCCATTGAACAGCAAATCCAATTTTGTAAAGATGGATACGTAACCTGTGTGTACTGGTGTTGCTAATCATTAAGATCTATGTTTTAGGCAGTTTGAAAAAAAAGTTTATGTAATAAGTGAGATTGATCCAAGTTTATTTTAGCTTCTTAAAAAGCAGAGCACCGGACTATGAATTCTGTGGCTTTCTAGGAGTCACAGTTGTATCTTATTATTTTATGAATCAGAGAGCTTGCTTCTTAAGGAAATGTCTTAGGGAAAAAGACCCAAGGGTAGTAGGCGGTGTGAATTTAAATATTCACTGATCAATAATGTTACTTGCAGGTTGGTTGTTTTTTCAAAAAAGTTAGTCTTTGTTGACCTGTCTCTATTATTTTTATTGCTCAGTGCGGTGTTTAATTATATGCAGTCTGTCAGGTGCATGGTCCCGTTCCATCGTAGCCCTATGACAAAGCTTGTACAGGCTTCATGGGAATTGGGTCTGGAGTAGGACAGAGTAATAAACAAAATTCAGATCTAAAATCAAAAGTGCTTGTGAGACTTTCAAATAAATTTTAAACTTTACACTGAATACAGAGCCCGAGACACAAGGGAATGAGGGAGTTGTGATAACAAGATATTTTCAGTTTGTTTGTCAAGAGCTTTATTGAAGTCATTCATGTATGACTTGTTAAAATTGCTGTTATAGAAGTCGTTTAAATGGAGTTTCCCTGATTTTTGTTTTGTTTCACACGTACAATTGTATATGTGGGTACATACATCATCCTGTATCTGACTTGAAAGCAGCCATCTGACCTTCTGTAGGCTAAACGCTGGTGTCCTTTGGTAAGTGGCCAAACAAGATAGCTGAGTGGTTGTGCTAAGGGCGCTTTCTCGGCCTTTCTCCTCTTTTTCCTTTATTTTACTGTGGCATGGCACCAGTAGGAGAACTAATGTTAAAACTTGCCCATTTTCAACTGTCATTTCTGTAAGACTGGCGATCTTATCAGAGGTCTGATAAGCAAAGGGGGTTTTGAGGGAGTGCCATTTCATATTAGATTAAAAGACCTATGTGTGTTTGTTCCAGCATTATTGTATTAAAATAGCTGCTCTTGATAACAGTTGTTTGTAAAAGCATCTCCCTGGGTTTCCATATCACATGCACATATTCTCAGTCTTCGGTCTTTTTTTTTTTTCCCTTTGTCTTGTTTTAGTTTTGGTTGGTTTTTTTTCTTTTCTTGTTAATCTAATATCTGATCAGCATAACTATTTAGTATTATCACTGCTTTCAATAATTTATTATTTGGAATGCCTGTGATACTAGGAGCAGGCTCCGACCCATTGGAATGCACGGTTCTTGCTAGGGAAGCTTGTGGGAATGACCTGTCACTGCAATATGAAGATATCCTTTACGTTAGAGGCGAGGTTCTCAAAATGCATGAGCTGGCGTAGGCATTTGGAAGAAGGACCAGCTTGCACCCCTAAAACATACATTGTTTTTTAGATTCTTATAGTACTGTATTTATATTGCATTTTGTAGTGTTAAATCTCTTCCTTGCCATCTAAGATGAAAGTTTTGCATGGCTAGGAGAGAAGGGAGGAAAAGGAATGCGTTTTCCCCTCTGAGGATAACTCCTTTTTTTGTGAGGAGACTGACTTGAAATTCCTCCATTTCTACTTAAAATCTGTTCTCAGTGCAATCCTGATTGCATACTCATTGTTTCTGATCTGTTAAAATATTTATATAGTAGTTCACTATAAGTATTTATTAATAAGAAGGTTTTCAGACCTTTTTGAGGGATTTTTAAATACGAAATGGTAAACAGGTTGTTATTTTCTCCATTTTGATTAAGTTCAAATTGTAACGGTAGCAAAGACTGTGAAGTGCTTGACTGGCAGTAGGCTATTCAAGATCTTCTGATCAACTAAAAATCATTGTGCATCTTGTATGTTCTTTGTTGTATTCCTCAGCCTTTTCTCTTAAACTGTGGGCAGATGTTCTTTTCATGTTCAAGTGGTGCTGATGGGAAATACTACAACATCTATGTATTCATTATTGATTCTTTATTCCGGTTCTTTCTATGTTCATCAGTCTCTTTGCTTTTCATCGGCTGATTATCACCTAAAGTAACTTAGGACATATTCACAGACTGTAGGGAGCTGTTAGGTCAGGGGAAATAAGAGGTGATGTCTAGCACTGATAGTAACTATCTTTCTTCAGTATTGTGGACTACTGAAGAGGGCCAGTGGCTATGCTGCTTCTTATTTGATCCATCATAAAATATGATGGGGTCCTCAACTGTCCACATGATTGGTGAAGTAATTGTATTATTCATTTACATGCTTAAATTAGCCACTCAGTAAGTACTTTGCTGGTCAAGATAGGTAGCCAAATAGTAACACTTAGCTGTTTTTGCAAAGGTATTTGCTGGAAAGGAAATAATGCAAGATAGCTGAATGGTTGTGCTGAGTGTGCTTCCTCTGCCTTTCTTCTCTTTTTCCTTTATTTTAGTGCAGAGGGTGGTAGCAGTGTCAAGGAAAACAAGGTAGTTTTAAAGCAAATATTATTTAAAAAGAATGGTCTGAGTTTGAAAAGAGCCGGTATTGGGAAGGCTTTTTTGCAGTGGGCTAGCTAATTCTGGTGGTATGGCTGAAAGGAAACTGTCCTTGAGAACCCAGATCCTTTGGTTGTTGCATGCTTGTTTACAATAAGCTGAAGCTTTCAAAATCATTCTAAGGCCCTGTGATGATTTATGCATTCAACTTTCCTTTCATAGAGTTCAAAATAATGATACAGTTGTTAAGACAAAGTAGTTTGTCTACATTCTTTGTTGTGTTTTTTCCTAACTGTTTTGCTACTAAGTGGTGTGTGTTTCTTTCTGTTACTCTGTGGTTGTGAAACATCATAGTAACTTTTCACAGATTAACGAAGTTGAAATATGGTTGTGAGTGAAATTTTTTCTTTTACAAAATCGTGAGTTAGGAGTTGTTCTTTCTCTAGAGTTCTGTGAACCAAAAACTGATGAAAAGAGACTCTAACCTCATATGACTTAAATAAGTAGTTAAATAAACCTAGAGGTTAGCTACCTGGAGATAGTATTTGAGATTTCTTCATGGGAATGCAGGAAAAGAGATGCCATTTAAATTGTGTCAGCATGTTCTATAGGAAATCTCCATTTGAAGATAAAATATTTCTATTGGTCTAAAGTTTACACACAGTATTAGTAACATTTTTCATGGGCTTATGTGTTAGAGATCTTACTTTGTTGGCTGGCTGAACTACAACAATTCAAGTTTCTGTTGTTGATTCAGCTTGATATCACTTCGTCACTTATAATAATAAGCTAGGTCTTGGTGACAAGAAAAGAGAAATGTCTATTTTGTAGAAAGCCCGTATAAACCTATGGAGAAACAACTCCTGGCATAGCTTGTGGACAGCTTTCACACATAGAAGTCTTTGTACTTTGCCTATGTATCACAGTATCACAAGGCTGGAAAAGACCTTTGAGATCATAGAGTCCAGCCTATGACCCAACACCAACACCTACTCATCATCTAAACCGTGGCACTAAGTGCCTCATCCAATCTCTCCTTAAACACCTCCAGGGACGGTGACTCCACCATCTCCCCGGGCAGCGCATTCCAATGGCCAATCACCCTTGCAGTGAAGAATTTTTTCCTAATATCGAGCCTAAACTTCCCTTGACAAAGCTTGAGACCGTGTCCTTGTTCTGTCACCGGTCGCCTGAGAGAAGAGAGCAACCCCTGCCTGACTACAACCTCGTTTTTGGTAGTTGTAGAGAGCAATAAGGTCTCCCCTGTGCCTCCTCCAGGCTAAAAAACCCCAGCTCCCTCAGTCGCTCTTCATAGGGCTCGTGCTCCAACCCCGTCACTGTAGTTCTTCCAGCATTTACAGCTACTCCAGTTCATTAAGTGCTTCTGTGGAAAACATTGCCCTTACAAAAACATAAGGTTTTATCTTAATTGCCCAAGTTGGAAGAATAAAATATTCAATGTATAAAAGAGTTGAGAAGTTTGGGCAACTGTTAGCTTCACCTTAAAGAAAATAGGTAAGAATTTGGAGGTTTAGTACTACATAAATAACCTGAAATTGAAATTGATCTGTTTCTGCCCATGGTTGTGTTAAACATTTTCTGTACTGTATTTCTGTGTTGATTGTAGATCTAAAACCTCTGACAAATGTTGATACTTTTGTAATGCTTTTCTACTTGTCTGGTAAATACTGAGATGCTGTATGAAAGCTCAGATTATTTTGAAGGGTGTTTTTGTTCTTAATTTCAGATTAAAACCCAAAAAATCGTCTTCAGGCCATTCCAGAACAGGTTTCCACAGTGAAATAAGTTTTTGAAATTAAATGTTTTTGATATTTAATTGCTAAAAATCACAGAGATACAACAAAATGGAAAATAGTTGTCTTTCCTGAAAAGAAAAACGCAAACGAAGTAAATCAAACAAACAAAAGAAACTTTATGTACATGTATAGCAAATTCTTGTTCGTATTCCAGGAAACCTTACTGTCACGTTAATGAATAAGTACTCTCCTGCTGATTTGTCCCCAGTTTGGAGGTCCAAGTTTTTTTAATTATGTAGAAACATGAGTGTGTTTTTTTAATGCTGTTTTGGATCTCTCTTTGTCTGGAAACCTGTATTACTGCATTTCAAAATTGCTAAATTTAATCTTTCAAGGGAGAACTTAAAGGGGGGAAAAAAGAACTAGTAAATCATCATGATGATTTTTTTTCTAAAAAAAGTGTTTGCATTATTTCAATTAACACAATACAGTGCTCTTGAATCTTAATAACCAAACTCTTTCTAATAGGAACTGAATCTATTGCTGAATACTTTTCTTGGTGGTCCCCATCTATGTTTTCCCTTAGTACAATGTCATTGTTTTCATTCTTGCTTTAGAACTGATAACGTGACTTGAACTATTTAGCTGCATTGTGGAGGAAAGAGAAAACCTCTATCTCATACAACTTGCTGTGTCTATACAGAATCAGACAGAAACAGTATTACAGTATTTCCATTTCAGTGCATTTGTGACATAACTGGCTCCAGAGTTTAAAGGATACCATCTACTTGATTTTTTTTTAATCTTTTGATTTTGATCAGTTTTAATTTTTACAAACTCTAGAGGCTGTTAAAATGCTTTAACTAGCAGGCAGAATTGGTTTGTTTGAATTGCAGTTGTGCCTTTCCTAACCCCATGCTGCCTCTTCTCCCAGATTCTTTTTGTGATGGTGGTAGGATGTTTGGTTTGACTTACAAGATCAGGGGTCCCTTCTGCAGAATGTTCCCTTCCTTATTGTTCAGCCTATTCTCCTGTTGTTTCAGTTCCATTTTCACAGCTGCTGTTCTCGATTCCCTCTTCTGATATTTTGTGAAGGCAATGGATGCGAATGTATTTCAGCTGTAAACAAAGCTGTGATGCTGCAATACTTTCTAGAGAACTGTAGGAACTGCACTGTTAAAGAGAAGTGATATAATTAATAATGCACAGATCACTGTGACAACATCCAGTAAACCTAGAAATAGTTATTTTTCTCCTTGTTAATCCTTCTAGCAACTGCAGATATTACTTAATGTATTGGACATTTTCAGCTACAAGTATGATTTTTCCAATTAATTCTACTTATTTCTTTCTGTGACCTTCATATAAAAGCTAATCTCTATTTGGTTTCTTAATTTGAATAATATAAGCTCTGTTGAAGGAGAGTAATAAGAATGGGAGGAAAATAAGCACATAGGAAACACCTGCAGTCCTTTTTTTTTTTTTTTTCTGCTTTCAAAACAAAGTTCAAGATATTTTTATTTACAGCTGGTGTTCTGTTGTTTGTAGCCAGAGTAATAAATTAGATGCTTTGATGTGTGCAGAGGAGTATGGAATCTTTGTGCCTTATGAGAGTTGGTCATAAATTATGTCAGTTAGGAGGTAGTTCAGGATCTAAGTCTTAAAGCTGGAACAGAGCAGTGCAAATGCATTGAATCTACGGTTACACAAACTGAAACCTTCTCAGATTTATTGACTTTTTGTTCTTGATCATGGACTGTTTGAAGTAAACATGTTTACATCCAGTACCTCGTGCACCTAGATAAACAGTACCGAGTTCAACGTGGAGTACTACTTCAACAGTTGTTAATAGCCCTCAGGATTTAATAGAAGGATATCACCTGAGGATTTTGCAGGTTTCATTGCTTGTAACTGCTTTGAGATGTAATAAAATTAGGTTGGCGTACTCTGTTTTTATACATGACAAAAATTTAGGTTTTTCTTAGATTTTTAAAGCCTGTTTATACATGATCTGTGTGTAAAGAAAGTGTCACATACTGAAAACACTTTTTTTTCCTCTCCCAATTATTTTTCAAATCAAAGAAAATGAAGCAATTTTTAAATACAGATTTGCACACATATTCATGATGCCCTAATGGATGCAAGGCTCTAGGAGAAGAGGCAGCCTACGACAGACTTTAGTTATGTTGTTGGCAGGTGAAGCTGAGAGTCTCGATAGTGAAGTGGGCAAGGTTGGAGGTCCTGTTCCTTTCTGCCAAAGCAATTGCTACCAGAGGAGTGAAACTAACCTCAGGGATGACAGTGTGTTAAACTGTTGCAGGAGAAACACCAGCATAGTTTGATTCTTAAAATATTTCTTCTTTAAGCTTCTATGTTTTGATGCAGGTGCAAACTAAGTTACAGTGATTGCTGTAATTGTGTAATGATTTTTATTAATTGCTTCCCATAGTTGTTGTTAAATCCTAGATAAAATAAATATTTAAGAATACAGATGGTGGACTCAGTGTTAAGTTGATCTTGGAGGGTGGTGTAACAATAAAGAAAAATTTGCTACATTGGGTTAGTTTGTTGTTTTGTTTGCATTCACTCTTCCTCTGGCTTTTTGAGAATTGATACTGTTTAGTTTTATTTACAGGTAAGAGATTATATCTAAGTGGAACCTGGTAAACATCAAAACTTCCCATTCATAATCCAGGGTGCTGTTACAGATTGTGGAAAAAGTAGTGTGTATTTTGACATTCTTCTGGCTAACTTCTTGCATAATTCAGGAGTAAAGCCAAGTGCCTTCAGATCATGAGAGATGTACACATAAGTGCCTTCAGGGTATGCAGAAGTTCAGGGATAGGTCACTAGTGGTGACTTGGCATGATATCTTGCATGTGTATGTGAAAAGAGAAGTAGTTTTGAAATGTTATCAGTACTTTTTCTTGCAGGGTGGGGAGGAATTTTCTTTTGAATATTAGGAGGTTTTCTAAAAATATATTTTTTTAAAAAAAAGAAACAAACAGTAGGACTGTTAACCCCTCTCACACTTGAGAAGTTACTTGCCCCTGTGAAATACTTTCCTTATGTTCCCAAATGTGTTCCTGTAAGCAGATACTTTATTTTTCTTAAACTTTGTGATGCTTTTGTTCCTTATTAATGGCTTCGTAGAAGTGCTCTTCTGAGGTTTTCCAGTAAGATGTCGGTTCCTGTGACTACACTGCACCCCATGTAGCAATCTGTAGTGCAAGACGTTTGCCTTGGTGTATGGCAGGTGTGTGGCACAGGGGCACGTTGGTGGTTGGGTTGCCCTTGCAGTGAGTAGTAGCTGTGGGTTTGCATTTCCCTGAGGCACAGAAGGTTGCAGAACCGGGTCCCCTGTGTCCGAGGCAAGTTCTCTAGCCACTGGGAAGCTAGAGGAGGAGGAGGAGGTTATTGTGTCCTGATCTAGGATCCTCAGAGCACAAAACAGAACCTTGAGGGTCCCAGTTAGGCCTCTATGTGGGGTAAGACTCAACTGCTGAGGTTCTTACAGAGAACAATAATGTGGGACATGATTAGTGGTAAAGATGAGTCTTGTCTCTAGTGTTCAGAATCGCATTTTTGCCTTATAGACATTCGGTATAAATGCTGAGGTGATGCTCTTTTGTGGATCCAGACTTTAGGCAGCTGAGACAATTTTGCTTATAATATGAAATTATTTTATCCTTTCTAAATATAGAGCAGTCATTTCTATTTCCATAATAAATTTGATGAAATAACAAAATTTGTTTCACTCTCTAATGTACTGTATATCCATATATGTATGTATATCTGTTGTAAGTCTTTAATGTCAGTTTTTACAAGACAACAACGTTAGGATCAGGTTATCTAAAAATTGCTCTCAACTCCATTTTTTATTACTAGGGAAAAACCCACAGAATTCCATTCTAATTCATTTCATCGTGTTTGAGTAGAAAACGCCCTCTGAAGCATGTAGTGGAAACCCTGGCATTTTACCCATTTTCCACTCTTCCTGCTGAAGACATGTCAGATTCCTTGAGATTTATAAAAGGTCATGAACAAAGTAAAGAACATTCTTGTGTATACAGTTATAGCTAATTAAAAACTAGACATTCATTACAGTATCAGTATTGCATGTGTTTGGAAAGAACATCTACATGTGAGAGTCTTTTGGTTAAGAAAACATGGTTTTACAGAAATAAAGAAATGATTGGAGACAAATCACTTCTCAGGTTTAAGTTTACTGTGCAGTGGAATTAAAAAGTTTTTTGGTTCAAGAAATGGACGTTTTTTATTAAGAGCTGAGCTGACTTTCTTCTTGCACGTTCTTAATACAGAATTAAAGCTTTTCCATATGGAAGAGCCTCCAGTTGTGACTGCTTTGCTATCGCATCCTGTTGGGAAGGACAGCCAGTCTTTGAAAAGGAAATATGAAGATGGCCTATCTTAAAAGAATTCGCTACGAGGGAAGACATAGGGTAGTGGAGGATGGAACATGCTGTGGAGACCTGGTGGCCCTCCAGTACCTGAAGAGAGACTACACGAAAGCTGGGGAGGGACTTTTTACAAGGGCAAATAGTGATAGGACAAGGGGGAGTTGCTTTAAACTGAAAGAAGGTAGATTTATATTAGATATCAGGAAGAAATTCTTTACTATGAGGGTGGTGAGGCACTAGAATAGGTTGCCCAGAAACGCTGTGGATGCCCCCTCCTTGGAGAAGTGTTCAAGGCCATGTTGGATGTGGCTTTGAGCAACTCGATCCGGTGGAAGGTGTCTCTGCCTGTGGCAGAGGAGTTGGAACTGCATGATCTTTAAGGTCGCTTCAAACTCAAAACATTCTATGACTGTATGATTTTCCAATGTATCTTTTACTTCCTGTCTTTAAATGTGTTATAAAAAACAGTGGGAGATACTGTCTGAAATCCAGGAGACACACTGTTGTGTTCTTTTGGAAACGTCTGATTAAGAACACGGATATTAGTAGTTTTAAATCAAACTTATAGTACACATGAATATGATTGCTGTATAGTAAGTAACATAAACATTAAGAAATATGGAACAGGACCATATACTTATCTGCTTCATGGCCTAATTGCGTTGTTTCTTTTCTTTTTTTTTTTTACTGTGTGTAAGCATGAGAATTTCTGAAGAAAAAACTCTCCAACATGGCTCCTCTATGACTTGTGTTTCTGGGCAAATACTTTCTTATTACTGAGAAGAAAGACTGTACATATGATTTGGGAGAAATGTGGTTTTGTTTTCATTGCATTATCCTTTGTTTTGTTTTAGCCACAGTGGTGAATTTGCAGGTAGATGACAAAAAATTGATATTTCTCCTTTTTCTAGGTGTGGACACTCTCCTGTGTACCGTTCACGTGAGATGTCGGGTCGGGCCCTTGTTCCATTTGTTATGGTAAATGAAGTACCACATACAGTGCTGTCCTTGCTGAAAGGGCTGCCAGACTCTACCAGTCCTTGCATACAACAGAATAATATTCATGGAACGCTTCTGCAAGTAAGTTTTTGGAGGTTGGTTGTTGCATTTGTTTCTTTGTTTGTTGCATTTGTTTCTTTGTTTGTTGCATTTGTTTCTTTGTTTGTTTTTCGTGTGGGGTTTTTTTGGTCATACTTCACAGGCAGGTAACACAGTGAGCTGTGAACATTGTCAAAACATGTATGAAGACTGCTTTTGAGTTGATTTTATCAGGTCATAAATGTGGAATGCACATTTCAACCATCATTAGAAAGCTGTATGCTGCAAATAGCAACTTTTATATTTCATGTAATGTTTAAAAGACTTCAAAAATCAGAGTGCTTTGAGACCAAGTATATTTATCTAAACATATCCACAGAGAGATATATGCGACTTTCCCAAAATCACAGATCAAAACTGAGGAAAAGCTGAACTCCAAGCACCAGTGGTATTGTAGATATTGAGACGTTCTGCTTACTTGCATATATGAATATTACTTCATTTGCATTTCCTGCTACACTAGCAGCTTCCTGTCAGTTTGCTGTACAAGTTGTGATGAGCTTTATACTGTATTCTTGTGAAAACATTCTGGAGAACAGCTTGCTATCCATTTGGAATCACAAGTTTCATCATTTTCCGTATCTTATTCCTTTGGTTTATGACGGTCGGTTCACTGTGTTTGATTTTGAAGTTTATCACGGTAATAAGTTACCCATTTTTATTGCCTGTTTTTCACAAGCAGTCCTCCTACAAAGCCTTATTGTACATGGTCAGCTCTGTTAGTCAGCATTGGTTGGCAAGCTATCTAGGTAAACGTTCCCACTGTAAACTGTGTGGTGTTTGTGTGTGGTTTTGTTTTGGTTTTCTTTAGTGTATCTTTTCCAGCATATTATTTCCCTTTACAACCACAACCTTACAGGACAGGGAAATGAATGAAGTCCCTCTAGAGCTGTTACTGTCAATGTTACCTGTAAAGGCTTTCAGCCAGTTGAGCCTGAATTTGGATGATGACTGGTTACAGTGAAGGTTGTTGCAAGATGTAGGGTGAGGGCATCCAGTCTCTTCTGCTCTGAAAAGCAGTCTGGGTACCTGTATGCGGCTGCATCTGCATGGGAAGGAGATTGCCATTTTCAAATTACCTGTGCACACACCAGTGTGTCACGAAACTCCTGAACCTCCTGAAGTGTTAGGAAGAGAGCATTATTCCAATAGGGAAAATCAAGTGCTTTCTCTGTCTAAAATGATTATAACCCTGGTCACGAGGGTATGGGCTGACTGTAGTGTATAAAGCCACTGCCGCCTTCCTAGTGACCTGGAAACAAAGTAATAATGGAGGATTGGTTCTGAAAGAGTCCAAAGCATGATCTGATTTTTAAACTAGTGTTGCTAACACAATCTTATGCATAGTTGTAGGGAGTTTTCTATTCCATACCCTTAAGGCAGGAGATATTCTTAGGACTTTCAAGTGATTTTTTTTTTTTTTTTTTGTAGTTTTGAGTAGCTACTAGAAACTAATACTGCAATTTGTACCATACCGGGGAGAGACCAATGCTGTCAGAGTATGACGTTCTTCAAAAAAATGTTAGTTGTACTATAACAGTTCAGTGGTGTTTGCTCTCTAGCATTTGTCTTGAGCTTTGCTATTATGATGGGAGAATCAAGGTTATGCAGAGTATTCATTTAGTACTTAATCAAATCTAGTGACTGAAATGTTGCACTATCTGTTGCTAGTTAAAAATAACAAAACATTCAGAAGTACAATGGGGTGATAAAGATGTGAAAAAAAGGGAGGCCTGGTGTTTGATGTCTTACCTCTGAAGTACTAATGCAAGGTAGTTCAACAGGTAGGTAGCATGCTCCTGCTGTGAATAGTGCAAAGAGCAAAGTACTGTGACATCCAGGGGTTGTTGCATGCATGATTTCAGTTTCCTTTTTGTCAGTGTAAGGTGGGATTTGCAAAGCTGCTCCTAAAGCTCGCTGAATTGTAGAAGACTGTTATGGAACTGTTAAATAAAGCACTGTTTCTCTGAAGGCTTACTTGAAGAGACAGTGATCTAGCAGTGTTTGAAACTGTTTGCATTTCCATGACACAGGAAAGAATTTGTCTTCCTATTTGATATCAAACCAAAACAAAATTCCCTACTGAAATGAGGGAGTCTATACAAAACTCAATAAAATTTAGATTTTTTTTTTTTTTCCGAGGAATACAAGAAAAATGTCTTATGAAAGTGGAATTTGGTAATTTAATTTCTTTTGTGCAGTTGCATTAGTCAGAAGCTGATGAAGTTCCTTGCCTGATTTTTTTTATTTCAGTGTTCATATGCTGTCAAGTCTTGAACAAGAAAGTTGGAATTATTCAACCTTAAAGCTTATATGGCAGCGCCAAACATAATGAATCTTGAAGTTGGATCTCATTTATGTTTCAGACTTACATAATTGTTTCATCTATTGCAAGACAAATGTTAAATTATAGAAAGATCATTCAAGAAGTGTTCAGCGTGGAGCACATGTCCAAACATGGCCTGATTTTCAAAATGCTGGGGTTGTCAAGGACTGTTTTTTTGACAGTGGTTGCAAATGTGTTGTGTTTAACTTCAGACATTTGTGTTATGTGAAAACACAGTTTTTTCCTTCCCAGTGTGATAACTGTGGCTCAGTTTATGTAGGAAAATGAATGTGCATGAGGATATAATAATCTTATGGTTTACATCTTTTAACAAAGAATTAAAAAATTATCCAGGAGGAATACTGCTGTTCTCTAACTGTTACAGAACTGGTGATGTTCTTCAAGGAGCAGTTTTGCATCATAAGTAAATACATTGACCTGAATAAGACAAAAACCCGATCTGTTCTATCCTGAGTGTTTCCTTTATGAGTGCAGTTTCTGCTTTGCTCCATAATCCAAGCTGACCTTGGGACAGCGGAGGGGGAGAGAGTCAGGTTTGTAATGCATAAGAAAAAATGGAAATCTGCTGGGCTTCTTGAATGATGAAATATTTCTGGTTTCTTTTGTTTTAAGATCTAGATTTTTTAGCTGCTTAGCTGAAAGGAAGATTTTGTCCAGAGCTTTATGAAGAGACTTTTGGAAGCATATGAAAATTTATGGCTAGGGAAACTTTGTTTGTGAAACTTTGACTTTTAGCAGTTGCCAAGGAACTTAAAGTGTTTGGGAAGATTATGAGATATCCTTATCAGAGGATCAAATGTTTTTTTGTCCTTCTGCCTCTTTAGGGCTGGAGTTCCTACAGTACATATTCCGTCTGTTCAGAATAATTGAGAAATTCAGAATCAAGCTGTAATTCATATATGTTTTATTCAATAACCTGTACTTGTGTTTAGTAGTTTCAGTGTATTGGTTTGACTTGTAGTGATATTTGTAAGCCATGCAAGTAGACCACGGTCTCGTAGTCTGCTTTTTCTTTTCATGTCTGGGTTTTTGTAGAAATGTCTAATAGACAACAGTCTTAACTGGGTCTCTTAGAACTACAGTGAAGAAGACAGTAAAAGAGTGGTTTGAGTCCTGTTGATGAAAGCTTCCAGTCTTCAGTTTGTCTAATTCTATGCAGTTGTGGTAAACCTGAATGTCTTGAGCAAAATACTTGTTAGGTCTCCAAATATTAGTAAAGTTCAAAGAATAACTTAAATTTATAATTCAAAGAGAGAGATCACATGAAAATAAGCCCTAAGTTGGAAAAGGAATTATGGAGACCTAGTAGTTCTTCAAAGAAATGATATCTTGACCGAACACAGAATGGATAGAAAGATTAATAACACACCAGCCTGGACAAATTAGAGGTTCTTTACTGAATGCAAAGCAAGAAGAAGCATTTTGAAGCAAGAGTGCGCAGAGAGGAAATTGGAAAGGACAGAGCAAAAACTGGCTGTAGCCTTCAAAAGACTTCTGCAGAAATACTTAGTCTTAGAAAATGGAAGCTGTTGACAGCTGATGTCTGAAAGGTATACTTTTCTCTCTTGAGTTCGTGAACACAGTCAAATATGAACTTGAATATCAGAAACTGCTTTTTAACATTAAGGATGGGTTAGTGTTCAGCACTTGGAAATAGGTTAGATGGATTGAATCTGCCATCATGTATATACGATTTTGCCTAGGCGTGGGAGGTGGATGGATGATCATTTGAGATTCCTGCCAAACTTCCCTTTATGTTTTTAATGATTCTTTTATCCTGCCAGTGATTGGGACATCCTCATAAAGCTATCCAGAATTTTTATTTCCGATCTGCATCTGGTTAATTCTTGTAGATTTGTGGATATAACATTCGTAGCTTTTACTGTTGTAGATAGTCTTCTGTAAACCATCAACATTTAGATGTAAGTTACTCAAATTGTACTTAATAACTGTTCAAAGTAAGTACAATTTAGATAACATGTTCCATGTACTTACACTTGGTTATGGAGTCCAAGAAGGTAACCTTCTGGGCATACTAGGGAAAGAAAACTTGAGCCAGTGTTATTCCTGACCACGGACCTTACTAGTGAAGGCTGGGATGAAGAGGATGTTCGGTACCTCAGCCAGATGCATCTCCAGGTGGGCTTTGGCTTTCCTGACTACATCTCTGCATGCTTGGACAGTGTCTCTGTATTCCTCCCAGGTTATCTGTCCCTTCTTCCACTTCCTGTATATTCCCTTTCCATGTTTGAGTTTTGCCATGAGTTCGTTCGTTCATGCAGGCCTCTTGGCATGCTTGCCTGACTTCTTGCTCATTGGGATGAATTGCTGTTGGGCTTGGAGGAAGTGGTCCTTATTGACCAGCTTGCTTGGACCCTCCAGGGCATAATTGCACAGGATTCTACCAAGCAAATCCACAAAGTGGCCAAAATCTGCTCTCATGAAGTCCAAGGTTGTGATCTTGGTTTTTGCCCTGCTTCTCTCAGGATCTTGAACTCTACCATCTCATGGTCAGTGCAGCCCTGGCTGCCTTTGACCCTGGCTGCCTTTGACCTTTCCGTCCTCAGTGAGCCGTTCCTTGTTTGTGAATATGAGGTCCAGTAGAGAACAGTCTCCTGTACTTCTTTTGTCTGGAAGTTGTCATCAGTGCTCTCCAGGCACCCACTGTATTGGTTGTGCTGTACTGTGTTGTTTCTCCAGCAGATACCAGGGTGTTTGAAATCCCCTATGAGGACCAGGGCCTGCAAATATGAGGCTACTTCTCTCTGTCTGTAAAAGGCCTCATCCACTTGTTCTTCCTGGTCTGGTGGCCTGTAGCAAGACACCCACTAGAGTGTCACCCGTACTGGTCTGCTCTTTAGTCCTTACCCGTAAGCTCCCAACTGACTCATCATCCATTCCCAGATCTCAATGTACTCTAGCTGTTCCCTCTTCTTGTCTGCCCCACCTGTCCTTCCTAAAGAGCCTGTATCCCTCCACTGCAGCACTGCCAACATGTCGACTGTCCTGTGCCTCCATGATACCAACAAGATCACAGCTCTGCATCTGCACACAGACATCGTAATTCCTCTAGTTCTTCAATGTCGTCCTTGGAGTGCTTTAAAGTAAGAGAAGTTACAGGGATCCTAACCACGATTTGCTCAGAGAACAAGGCAGCACATTTAATTCATCCGGTTGTAGATTATTTATAGTTATTAAAAAATAAAACTCCCAAATGCATGAACTTCCAGACTGGTTTGCCAAGGAAAGCAGATGTTAGACTTCTGCTTTTGTTTTTATCTTGTGAGAATCAGTTAACGTGATTGATGCTGGATTTCAAAGGCTGTGCAATGTGCATAGACCTAGAATCTAGTTGTTAGTACACTAGAACAGCACTGGTATGACTGGAGCTCTCAGTCGTACTTATAAATTTCCAAAAATCTCTCACATTTGTATGCTGGAAAAATCTGTATTCTAATGAGAGTGTACTGTACCCTTACATACTGTTCATATGGAGAACAATTTGTTGGACAGCTGCAATTAATCATGAAACAGATGTAATTACTATGAAGGTTTATTTCTTTTTCAAATGAAAGCATCTTCACATCAATTGGGTCATTAACTTATGCGTTATCAGTTTGATCTTCGTCGCGTTCACTTTGGCAGGCCAATGGTTATGTATTTTTAGAATATATGGGATCAGATAAATGAAGTTTATTAAGAGAGGAATCGTGTTTTCATTTAACTTCTCTGTGCCTTGTTTTAGACCATTCCTGAATGTTGAAAGCACTAACTTACTTCCTAAAGGCCTTGTGTGGCTTTATAACTTAGACAGTGGTGGTGCCCAGCTTGAGATTTACAGAACATTGAAAGAAAAATTTGCTTTCCTTATCTGTCCCATTCACTCTGCAGTCCCTTCTGTTTGGAGAGCATTTTGCATTCACTTTGGCATCTCTTGGGCACAGATTAGGAGAAAGGAAGATGCACTGACCCTCACCATTTGCTACTTGTTTATGAAGAGAGGGAGCTACATGACTTCATTTAAATATGCATGTTGCTTCCATTTGCTGCCTCCATCAGGAGATGAATTGTACTGCCCAAAATAAAGCTTTTCATAGAAGTTCCCAATGGGTTGTGCAGCTGCACATATCACATTTCTGTCTGGAAGCTGCTTTGTTCATGGAGATCATTGAAATTTTCAGTGGTACTTCATATAAGCAATCAAGCAACTGCATAGAAAAGAATAAAAATGCTCTGTCGACCTATGATGTCCTTGCAGGTAGCTCCTTTCTATCATGACTGGTTTTGGTCACTGCTGTAATTCAAAGTCACAGAAATTCTGCCTGGTCTGCTGTGGTCCGTTGAAAGATTTCTCTCCTGTTTCCCCATCTTCCCATCTGAGGTCTTGTTCATAGTTTCTCTTCTCACTGCAGTCTTCCCACTTACTGCTGTTACTTGGTCACTCCTACTGATTTAGCCTGAAATTTGTACCCTGATCATATGCAAATGTTTTTCATCGCAAGTGAAGAACGCTATCTCTATTCAGAGCGTGCACATGACCGGTTCTTAAAGGTATACAAAATATAACTGGCAGGAGACAGATGAAGCAGAGAGAATTTGTTATGTTTTAATGTAGGGTTAAAACTTGATGATGATAAAAATAGAAATTTAATTATTTAATGTTGGTTTGAGTGTCATCAATCAGCAATCAGTTACTTTTAATTGTTACACTTAATACTAAAATATTCTCCACACTTAGAATTTTCCCACAAAATTCTGTAGTTTTAATTAGCTAAATTGGCATTAGAGCAGTAGGCTGGTTGAAAGAAGGGGTTTGGGGTTTTTATGTTCACTATTTCAGACTGTTTGGCATGTGAATGTGAAGTCTTTCAAGGAATGTTTTGAACCTTTGCTTGTTTTGCTTTTGAAACCAGCAGCACTGTTACAACTCTCAAATCCAAAGAACAAACCAAGTCATATCAACTTAGTCAGTTGCATGTGACAAAAATTAGACCTAAAAGGAGATCGACGGCTTCATAACACTTCACATTAATTAACATTAATTTTAAAGATTAAATTTCCCACTGACTTCAGTGGGACGAGAAATTAACACTTGATATTTTTGAGGGTATAGCAGCATCCTACAGAATTAGATTAATCTTTCTGAAAGTGCTTTACGATGAAAGAATCTAGAATCCTTGTATTAAAAAATAATAATATGATTAAAAAAGCCTGCATGGTTGCATGTCAGATTGTCCTGCCATCTGTACCTTAACAAAAGTTATTTACTGTTTCTGTTTTTCCTTTTTGAAGTTCATTGAGTATGGCAAGACTTTGGTGATGGTGGAACTTCAAATTATCTGTATGAATTCTTTGGATGTGCTGGTGTTCTAAATATTAATAGAGAGCTGAAAGAAGTGATTTAAAGATGGAAGAATTGATTTTAAGAATAGTTGGAGGCTTCATTATGTCAGGGAAAAAACAGGACAAGAACATAACCTGAGAAAAGCCAGTCTGGGTCATGTGAAGATTTGTCTGAGTCACTGTGCTGCTGCCACCAAGGACTGATAGCACAAGCCTTGGAAAAAAGAGTAAGACAGACTAAGCAGCTGAAGAAACACCTGCGTATGCTCTCTTAGCTTAGAGTGCTCTTGAGCCAGAGGTGTATGGATGTGACTTTGTTGAAGATAAAAATTAAGTACTGATGAAAAGAAGCAGTTTATGGTGAATAAATCAATATGTCTAGGCAGTTTAATTATCTGGAAGAGTTGTTTGAAGAAAGATTGTTGTTGATAAAAGTAGTGCGTGCCTAATGAATGTGGATGCCTTTTTCCTTCCTTTGAGAGGAGGATGATTTTAGTTTAAGTTTCTATGAAGAAAGATCAAGCTTCAGGTATTTGAGATTATGATCACTCTCATGTTTTATGAGTTTAATATAATACTTGGACACTTACTCAGAAGTATAAAGACAATTTAAATAAACATGAGGATTTGAAAATAAAGCAGAGAAGAATGGTGTAATGATGGGTGAAGAAGAGCTAGCAAGCAACCACGGGACATTCTTTATTACAGGAATGAAGAAGTAATAAAACCCCACAGACTGCAGTGACGGGGATGTAAGAATATGACAACAGGAGACAAATTAGGCAAATATGTTTTGAAGGTCATTCTTGGATATTGGTTGCTGTTGCTGAGTGAAAGAGAGAGAGGTATAGACCTCGTTAGCTTGAGCTAAAAATCCTTAATGTGAATTACCAGCAGGGGTGTTAGTGACCATATTTTTTTCCTGTTTTGCTTTGAAGACAAAGGATCTCTGGGGACTGAGAGAATGAATGGGGAAGTAGCATATTGTTTATTTGGCTTTATTCAGTAGCACAGAAACATTGACTACGGTGAATTACGTTTTATTTGGCTTGGCTGTAATTTTGAAGTGTAGCAGTTCAACATTGGCTTATAAAAACTCAATGTAGTAAACAAATGTTATATTATCTACAGATCAAAGAAATAAACCTGCTGTAATTAAATGTTTTCCAATTAAACTTCCTTCCAGCTGCTTCTTTTCTAAGCTTAGTTTTTAGTGTTCAAGATAAGCCTCACTTTTAAGGTTAGTACAAAGAGAAAAGAAATAGTGATGTCAAGTTGAAAACATATTCACTTCTATGTAGCTGGCAGTAACAGAGCAGTTGTCTCATTTCGTGTTGTAAATTCATATTAACTGTTACATAGAGGTACACTGATATAAGCAGGCAGTTAGCATTTGGGAACAAGATTTATATTTATGACTGCAACAGAAATGCAACTAGGTTCCAAGAATGGGAGGAGGCAGTCCGAAAGAAAATCATTGAGATTTTGCCAGAGATTTTCTTCCAGCTGCTTAAAAAACCCCCTCATATGGTACTGCTAATTGACTGGGCAGATCAGCTAGTTGGATATTGCTTTGAAGTTGTTTAACTGTAATTAGTAATGCTCCCAAATGCCGTGTTTCTGACTTCCTAAGATATGTCACTAGTTTTCAAAAGGGCATGGATTTAGACAGCTTTTACAACTTTATTAGGTCTTTCCATTCAGTTTCTGCATCGTTATCGAGTTCCTTCCTACAGGAACTAAGGATATACAGAGTTGCTGTCGTAAACCTCATGTTCGCATCTTTAAAAAACAAGTGTGGTTTTGGTGCAGAATAAGCAATATTCACCAGTTAGTGTAAACAAGGCTGCTGCTCTTTTTAATTGAGAGGAAACTATAAGACTACTGTGGGTTGTGCTGGGGATAGTTGTGAGAGTTGCCCCCTGTGTAAAGTGGAACGGATGACTTGATGGATGCACTCTCTCTCTCTCCAACACCCTAGATTTTGACGCTTATGAATGTGGATATGGTGAGCAGTTGCTATGCAGATGTTTTGGCCTCTCTAATCCAGTGCACCTAGTACCACACCTTAATGAATAAAAGCTCTTGCAACCCATATAGCCATTTGAGGTGCTGTGCCTGGTGTTCAGTTACAGCCATAAAGCATCACTCGTGTTCAGCTAGCTTCTCTAGTATGGTCTCTGTCCAACACATAACTGGTATTCTAGTTATGTCTTGGATAAATGTGATTGAAAACACGATATATGAATGTGGTTGTATGGAACAACCTTTATTAGGTGTTAGGATTAAGCTAAGGAAAGAGATATCTTCCTGTAGGTACGGTTTTCACAATGGATATATTATTTTCTGTTTAGATGATGGAAATGTTAGAAACAAATACAGCTGGCACAGTGTTCTGCTTTTTACTACTTAAATATTCCTGAATATTGTACTATTTTAGGCACTGGCTGCTCAATTTGATTTAGAAGTCCCAAACCAGCAATTGAACTCTTGTGAATCCTAAATTTAAGCGTTCAATTCTATGCATATTTCTTGCACCTGTTTTGTATTATGAGTCTTTAAGTATCCCTCATGATTAGTCAGGAAAGTAATCCTATCACTCTGTCACAGGCAGAGGATGTTTTTACAGTTGGGAAGGGAAAAGTTGAAACTTGTAAAGTGTACTGAAGATATAATATTCTCCTAGGTGGTGCAGTGGCTTTATTTAGTATTCCATGGAGTTCATTTTTCATCTTCAAAAACATGTTTTCAATCCCACCCTCACAGGATATTTTTCCTCTTCCTTTTGATCTAGAAATCATGTCTTTAGAACTTTCAGAGCCAAAAAAAAGATAATCCTGGATACACTTCCTGGATATACTTTTAAAATATACCCATCCATGATAAGTTCTGATTGCTTGAGGATGTATAAAAAATATTTATGAACAGTGAGGGCTCTTTACTATGCTCTGTGTTTTCAGAAGCTCAGGCTGTAGTGAGATGTGAGAAGGTACCTTTTGCGGCCTGTTTAAAAAGCAAAACGTGCCCTCCACAAAAGGAGGAGAAAGATAGAAAAATTGGCATTTAGAAGGATGCCGGATGGGAAAAATTACTGAATAGGGATGAGTGGTTTTAAGCGGATAGCCACTTAGTAAAGACTTAGCTATTCTGAAGGCAAGGATGCAAGAATTTCAAGTAGTGTAACAAAAAATTGAAAAGGGGAGAGGAGAAAAAAACCTCAAAGTCTGAGAAAATCAAACAAAGTAAACACAAACCAAGATGAAGACACTTTTCCAAGTGTGAAGATCAATTTCAGAGTCAAATTACGATTCTTGAATGAATACAGTGTACTTCTTCCTTCTCCAACCAAGTTTAAAGCATGTTACTTGCTTTACTTCCCTCCTCCCCCCATATATATGTTACAGTTATTTCTTGCAGTGGTTTTTTAATCACAGTAAGATAAAAACTTGTGTTTTACTGTGAGAAATCACTTAGATATCTAAGTGCTGATTTCCTATTACCTAGCTGAATAATACTGAACTTGTATAGTTCATACTGTTAACTTCAGTATAGCTCAAGTTTCGTAGCATTGTTTCTTCCTTTCTGCAGTCCAAACATATGCATGTATTTAGCTTTATAATATTAAATTGTGCTTCAAGAAAAATAATAATTTAAGGTAGAAAAAGCCAACTTAAAACTTTTCTTGCTCCCCACAAAACACTTGTATGGCAAACAAAATGACTATTATATACTCATCTCACATTTGTAAATTGCAAGAAGTCTTTCGTTTATTCTTCTCTGGTTTTCTGACTGTCTTACTTAATTGCTGAAACAAACACCACTGGCAATTACAACAGGAAACTGTAGGGAGTCTTAACAGCCACTTTTTTCCAAAGGAAATAAATGGAACTATTGTTGACTGTGTGTTTCACTTGGTTCTTTTAATTCCAATTTTTTTATCCATTGAATCATTTTGTGCCATAAGAAATACCAGCTAGAGCCTTTGCTCTTTGGAATGGAGTCACTTTTGAACCCTGATTGCCTTGAGTCAAATAAGAAATTTTAAATTGTATCGACAGTATCTTATGTGAAACACTCTACATACTTCATGCTTCTAGGTTATTATGTTAATACAAAAGTAATTAGTACCGTCGTGGAAATACATGTATGCCATGGTGATGCTGCTGTTGTCCCATCTAGTGACTTGTACCCACTTCCAAAAAAAGACCAAGGAAGATGTGGAGATCAGCACAATAACACTGTGAAATACTTCAAATATACATCTTGTTGCCAAATGGTTGCTGTTAGTAGTTGTTACTTCTTCATGTAACATCGGATAAAAACCATATGCTGTATGTGCGTATCCTGTGTTGCAGCATAGAATCATAGAATGGTTTGGGTTGAAAGGGACCTTAAAGATCATCCAGTGCCAACCTCTCTACCATGGGCAGGGACACCTCCCACTAGATCAGGTTCCTCATAGATAGTCCTGAAGCATTTTGAAAGGACAGGACTTTGGGTACTACTCTCTCATATGGGACCAGTTGAGCTGGCAGTATTGCAAAGCACTGTAGTAGTAATCATCAGTGTTGTATTAAAAGTGACCGTAAAAAAGAATAAAGTGCATCAAGAGCTTCCAGCTATAGAAGTGGTTTCTTTTGTTTGTTTACTGGTTTGAGTCAATCATTTGTAATTCTGAATGATCATATTGTAAGAAATTGTTTCAAAATTAATCAAATTAAGGTAGATTCTGTAGATTATTAGGAACTGATGAGGTGATACTTTTATGAATGTAGTTATTTTTCCTGGCTTATTGTACTCTGTGAGACATGCAAAAATTACATAACAGCATCAGGCATCTTCTGTTGTCGGAAGTGAAAGAACATTTTATGTTTAACTAATGTTTATGTTTAAACATTTTATATTTAACTAATTCTAAAATATATAAAATATGGCTCCTTGGCACTCAGTGATCACGGGAGAAAAAAAATCATCTTTGTAACCTCATACTGCCTTTAGCTATAAAAGCATAATACTGTTTTCCCTAAAAAAATATGAACTGTTGGTAGCAGTTGTAGATACAAGATATCAAGATATTAAAGAAGAAAATAGAACTGAGAAGTAATGTAACCCTTAAGAGAGTTGTTTCATGTTCTTAATTTTTCATTTTTCTGAAAAGCCATAATGCACCCCTGGATAGGTAAAAACTTGTTTTTAAGTTACAGACCTTTAAGACAGACACATTGAATATACAGCACTCTAATTGCAATCTAATATGACATAAGAATTAATAGTTCTAATGAAATTTAATACTATTTGCATTATTCTATAATGTGATACTTTGTGTACAGTTGAAATTTGTTTCATGTGAACTTTAATTTGTGAACTTTCATGATCACATGGTCCAAATAAATGATCTCATCCGAAGTATTTCCCAAGTCAAGTTGCAGATGTTGTTAAATTTATCATATCCAGCTCTCACATTATTACTGCAGTAACTTTGGGGGTTTTTTACTCTGAGTGTGGTATACTTTGATATTAACAGTCAGATTTCCTTGGAAATTGAGAGGGGTATTTATAACTACCACTGCTTTTGACGGTTTTTTTGTTCCATCAGCGGTTCGACTATAATTTTGCTAATATTTTTCCATCAACCTTTTCCTTTCAGAGGAGTTTATGTTCTGAGTGTTACATTTTAATTCAGTTTATTTTGGTAATAATTATAAAGATTACATAGGAGAACAGGAAGAAAGGCTTAGAAGGTAAGAGTCTGTCATGTATATTTCTTCATTCATTCAGTACATGAATGGGGCTTAAAATGGCTGTATCTACATGGATGATCCCTGGGGTTTTACAGAAACAGCTTTGTTGAATAGAATTACAGTAGCATGATAAGCAACAAAAATCCTCAAAAAGTGTTGTAGTTATACAAATATAAAACACTTCAGAGGTGTCCCTGGATAATGGGTGATGCCATTCAATTTTGGTGTCGTCTGTGATGAGCAGGAGATGTTTATTGTCACATACTCATAATTGAGTTCCCAGAGAAACTTGATTTGCGTCTTTTTATTTAGTTAGCTTGATTTTCCAGGGAAAGAATGAGTTGTTTTGAGTGGCAGATATGATATCTGTTGCATTTGTACAATGAGTATACCAGAGAATTGGGTGATAAATTCAAGGAAATTTTTCGTTTATTTCATGATTTGCATTACAAAGCATTCATACTCAGCATTGTCACCATGTTGTACACAATGCTGTCTGTAGGGGATCTCTTCACAGATGTTTTTTGTAGTGAAAACTGTAATGTCATCACTAAGTATTTTATTTGACCTTCTAACCTGTTTAACAAAAAGCTTTTACTCTGTTGTTATCTGTAGCTTCCCAGGAGAGCATTCATCCTTCTTAACATTAAGTTAGTAAATAAGTAAGATTACTCTCCTTTTGCAGCTGATTGATAATTTTTAATGCATTTTGAGACTGATAAAGGGCACAGAAAAGGCCGAACAGGGTTTGGAGGGGGAAAGGGGAACTTGGTTTCAAATGAAGTTGTCTTGATTTTCCAAATGTATTTAACTCGTGGAATTGTGCAGAATTTAAGCAAACTCCCAATCCACCTCCTTGGATTCAGTACATTCTGATAACATCATCTTGCTCATTTATTTTGTTGTCTTTTTCACCAAATTGAAATATTTTTAGGTTCTGAGTTCATTTGAAGCAATTGTACTTCATAATGTTAAATGTGCTTTACTGTAGGTTTATTTCTATAGTAAATTTTGCTGCTTCAAAAGAACATATGCTGTGCTATGTGATGATCCTTCAACATAAACCATCAATCCCCAGCAAGATGACCAAGATCACAGATACTTTGTGATCAGGATTTAGGACAGGGTAACACACAGACACTTCTAGGGCTCTAAAGGATTGCAACACTTGACAATGGAGATGTGGAGATGCACATAAGGTCTGTGTGATGAGGAGCCATTCTGTGTGGCACCTTTTGGCAGCTTTGTTTATGGTTTATCAGAGGTTATGAACAAAGTAATGGAAACATGTGAGATAGGATAGTGGTGGCTTCCACTCCTTTTTATTCTACCAAATTCAAACTGTGAAGTGACTTAAAACTACAGGCTCTCCCTGAAATCAGGTTTAGTTTATCTAAAGCAGGGGTGTCACATTCACGGCTCCTGCAGTGTAATGCGCGTCACACACACTGCACACGTGACTGGTGCCGGCAGGAGCATAGGGGCAAGGAGCTCGGTGCTGCCGCTGGGTAGAACAAGGTGTCGGGCCAGATGAAACGAAGTGGGCGGCCAGATTTGGCCTGTGGACTGTGAGTTTGACACCCCTGATCTAAAGGTAGTAAACAAAGTGTTTAATCTGCTAACTAAAGAAACTATTGATTTTCGTGGGTGCTTTTGCACTTGCAGCCAGTGGTAAAATACAGGAGTGATAAAACACTTGGCTGTGGAGTGGTGGGTGGAGACGAACATGGGCAAGACCAAGTTGGTACTGGTTGCAAAGAGGAAAGACACTGTAAAACCCATTGAGATACTTTGACCACCTTGTATTTAGTGTTTATTTGCAAGAACAATGGTATGAAGTATCCTGATACTTCTTTGCATTGCTTATACAGAATGGTTTTCAGCTGCCTTGAGCAAATCTAGCATGTACTGAAATGGGCGGATTGCCTGTTCATGGCTCTCCTTGCCTTTGAGGCTTTAATGCCAGAGTATTTCTGTAGGCTTGTATTCTGCAAACAACTCTTGCACAGCAGTTCACATCCAGCCAATCATCACTAACCCTCTGCTGGGTCTTGCAGCTGCCACAGATCAGCTGGTGGTCCTGCAGATTTGCTCAATTTTAAATGAGCAAACTTAAGGCTTCTGCTAACCTAACCCATGTGACTGCAGAGTGGAGAGTTTGCTTTTGTTAGAAGCCTGGCTAGGAGGTTCGGAATTGTAAAACTTCAGCAGGATGCAGCATCAAGCAACTGGTAGGCGTGGTGACATGCACCACTGGCACTGTGGTGTATTCAATGTATTCAATTCCATATCCAAAGCAAGTGGAAGGTTAAGCAACAGCAGATTTTAAAAAGTATTCTTAGAACTAGCTTTAGAGACGAGACAGCTGTAGTCCTTTGGGGTAATAAAATGAAACGCAAGCATGTGCAAATGTTGGAGAAGATGGTATTGAGTAAGGGAATGTGTTTGAAGATCTTGCTTTGAAAAAAAAATTCTGCTGTAAAAACTGTTGCTGTTTACATTCCCCTTTGTCAAAAACACGTCTTACCAATTGCATGTGAGTGGAAGAGGGAAGATAATAATAAAGAACAGATCTTCCTGAACAACTTCTAATGCCTCTGAAGAGAAGGGCCCCAGCAAATCTCATCATTTTTCTTTGGAACTTGTTTGTTACTGTCGAATTCACAGAGACAGCATTTGTCTGCCATGATGCTGCTGTGATTGTAAAACAAAGCGTGTGATTTTACTAGAGCTCAGGAAATGTTGATAGCTTTGAGTTTGGCACTTTCTGTGATTGCGTAGGATGCTTTTTTGTCTGGTGGAAAAAGAAACCCCACAAGGTGATGAAGCTTTGAGGCTAATTAAAATCAGAAGGAATATTGGAGCTGTTTTGGGGAGTTATAATCATCTGACTAGCGAGATTAAACTTTGGGAACAAAAGAGAAATATATTGCAGGTAGAATTCCAAGTGTTCAAAGCAGAGATGCAGAACCCATTAACGTTGTTCTCTGATTATGCAGTTAGCCCTTTCCTTGCCCTTAAGTTTACCTTGGCTGGGGCACTTGCAGTTAAATGGCACTGTGAAAATTACTGGAAAACATTAACATTAACTTGTTATTGTAAGCTGACATCATGCTGAGCCTGATTGGAAGTAAAAATTTATAAATAGCTTGTCCATATGCATAAGGCAAAAATCTGCCGAGTTTCAGCAGTAGCGTGATTCATGTTTTTGCTGTAGTTTAAGCTTCATCATGAGTTGTCTATGTTTTTATGAACTTCATAGTCTGAAAAAAAGTATATGATGCTAGTAGAGAACTTCAGGAAGATTAGTGGTCCAAACCTGATGGATTCTGAAGAGATACTGTCTCTATTTTCTTTGTGTTTCTGATCAAGCAGCTTACTGACACACATGTATTCTTCCCAGTGTTTTCTCTAAAGAGCTTCAAAAAAGTATAATTAAAGCATAATTTAGTCATTTTTTTCTCCCCGCATAAATTCTCATGCACATGCTTACTATCTGTGAACTGGAACTTGAAGGATCTGAGTTAAGTCTGTCTCTGCGGTAGACCCCCTGTAGATTTTTCTTAAATCACTTGATCTTTCTATTCCCTTGCCTGCAAGACTTCTGTAGAAATTGTTTTGGAATATGAGAGAGAGGCAGGGGAAACTACAAAAATTGAGAAGTGATATGCCATTATAAAAGTAAAAGGATGGTGTATGTTTTGGGAAGCCAGTCCTCTCTGCTCTCAGGTGATCTTCCTTGTTGGGAAGTGGCTGTATCCACATCCTCCTGTGCCTTGCAGTACAGTAGGACTGAAATTATACAAGGGCCGTTTGACTGAGGATTGTCTTTGCCCTCTTGTGGTTCAGCTCACTGGGATCCTCTTACATGAGTTGCTTTCTAGATAGTCCTGTAACTAAAAAGGAAAGCACTGTTGTCCTGTGTACTGCTTTTGTAAAGCTGAACTACTCATAATTAGTGTTTACAGTTGGCATTCAGTTTGGCTTATCTACGGGTTAAGCCCACACATTAGCTATGTTATCTAGACATAAAGTTGCTTCTATTGCATGTTTCAGTTTTTCTATTGCATGTTCCTTTTTTGCAGGGATAGTTTTGACGGAGGAAAATTCTTGTGAGTTCGGCCTGCATTCAGCTGTATTCCTCTGCACCAGAGGGGTGTGGCATTTGAGTTCAGGATCTAGGAACCAATATGGTGTTTGCTGTATATGTATAGTTGTAGCCCCTAATATCTCCATTGTTACCAGCGACTAATTGTGTGAGGATTTCTTTAAGGGAGGGGCATTTTCCCTCTTATTTGCACTGGGAGAGAGGTAGAGCAATCCCTGCCATAGAAAAATGAGCCGTGTTTTTATCAGCAGGCTTTATAATGTTGGCTTAGAGTTCAGACAAAGAGTGCAATTAGCAATATTAAGTTCCTCAGATATAAACGGAGCCATTAAAAGTGACAATATACACAGCAAAGGAAGAGGAGGGTCATCCTCACACAGAGACACATACGGGGGGCAGGTTGTGACTGACTCCATGTGTGAATGGGGAAAAGCTTTTCAAAGATGGAATATAACCCTGAAAAGCACCACCTTCTTTTTTTTCATGGGTATGGCTACTTGACATTTAATTTGGCAAATTATTCCTCAGAATTTAAAAATACTTAGTGGAGTTTTGTTTGAAAGAGAGACCTGAATATGTGTTTTCTATTCCATAAGTTTAAAATTATTAGCTGAGAGAAGAAAATTGTTTTCTGAATCTGCAAGTTTTGCTTCACTTTGTGCTATAATGTGAATTTAAGAAATAAAAGCGTTGAATCAATATCATTTACTTCTAATTATTTTCTCAGCTTGTGTGTTAGTGCAGACATTCCTGAGACAGAAGATCACCTCTGCTGAAACCAGCAAAGCTCTGGGGTCAAGTAGCACTGTACTTTTGAGCACTCTTTATAAAACACATCCATACTGGCTGTGTCTCTTAGATGTCAGCTTTTTAGTGTCAGTGGGGTAACTGTATCCTCTAATATTCTTCCTAATTGTAAATATCATTCAGTAAACAAGGATGTGTACCTTGACCTTCTACTTGCATTTTGTCTCCTTGGATGTGTGCAGGATACCTGTGTTATAAGGATGTAGTCTGGGAAGGAATTGTTTCAAATTAATTAACCACCACCCACAAAAAAAAAAAAGGAAAATCTGCTCTTTAAAGGAGAGGGAAAGCTTCACGTCCTTTGGGGCAGCTGGATTAAGACAGCGATAAGTGGATTTTTGTGATGGCAGGGTATAGACTTGGGAAAGGAGACTTCATTGTTTGTTCTGGTCAGAAGTACAGGCTAAGCACAATTTTTAACTACTTCCAGCACAGTCTGGTGTGTTCATTTCTCTGGACTCCCAGGTTTTAATGACATGCTGCTGGGAAAGATAATAGGCTGTTTGTGGAGAGTAGAGATGCCACCAGCTCCACAGTAGCCTCTTTCATCTCAGGTCAAGCTGGCTGTTAAGAAAGATGGGTGAGAGACCCTTACTCGTCTGTCAGCTTTGCATTTTCTCAGTGCTGTCTGCTTATTGAGGTTTTCTGTGTTCTCATCAGCCAGTTTGTCCACAGGTCTTTTGCTTGGGCTTCTCGCCCAGCACACATACCTTTGGTTCCAAGATGTATGATAGCTTAAAAAGTATCTTACATCCTAATGGTCCTAATAATTATGAAGTCAGATCTCGTATCAAGTTTCTGTACAAACAGGCAAACCATGGACTTCTAAGAAAAAGTTCAGCCAGGAGTAAATAACGCTAATGAATATTATGTTAGCTGGCAGCAAACTTCTCATTGTTTTGTTCTCTGCTCATACAGAGTTTGAGTTGCATACACAAATTTTAAGCTGGAATTCAGTTTCATTCTTACTAAAACAGGAAGAAAAACCTGAAGAAAAATAAAAATTATTTTGTAAAAGGGATTGCAAGAACGTCGATATGTGAAATTTCACATTCATTGGCTTTTTTTTAGACAAAAGCAGGCATTTATCTTCAATTTTAAGAACATGTTTTTAATAATGGATGCTTTGTGGTATATGTCTGTCACTGAGAAGAAAGCTACTTGGCTATTTTTCAGCATTTTGTATCTTTCATTATTTATGGCACATTCATAGTTTTCAGATTATTAGACAGCTGTGTTATTCTTGCTCAGTTATGCGGAGTTAACTGATACTGTATTTTTATTCATAACTTTAAACACTTTTGTACCTTATTTTACAACTTCTTAATTCAATCAAAACATGCTTGCCTGCATTTTAATTAAAACAACTTGATTCTTTTATGAATTTTGATGGATGTATTTGGAAGAAGGATTTAAAGGCTCTACTTTCGCATAAATAATAAACCAAAATTGTGCAATTAAATGATGAAATGTGCTGACAAAACAAAGCTGAAATTATGGAAAAAATGAATTGTGAACCAGCTGTTGCTCTAAAGGAAAAAAAGTTTTATACAGTTTTCAGAAAAATATTTGCAAAGGGAATTATTTCAACTTCAGACTGAGTTTAATAATTCATACAAAACTAAATTTGAGAAAACAAATAATATTCTTATATAGTAATCCTATATGATAATCATATAATTTACATTTAGCAGAAATAATAATCTTATCTGTTAGTTGTAAAATCACCATCATGAAATCAAAAACTTCAAAGAAAAGAGGTGGTAGTAACAAAGGGCGATGCCTGTAATAACCTGGTATATAGAGATGATCCGGGACTGTGAGAACAATGTAATAAAAGATGGTTTTTCTAATGCTTCACATTTGCTTGGGTATGACACGAGAATTGTTAAATAGATGAAATGTTTCTTCAATATATTGTCATTTAACTGTGGAAATAAATTCAGAATATTTACTCTGCTCCGCCCTCCGCCCCAATACCACCTGCTCTCTGTTTTTCCCATAATTAAATATCTCAGATGGAGGAAAGTCTTAATGTTTGTAACAGAGTAACCAGTGCTCTCTGGTGCAACACATTTGTGTTCTGTGGTTCTGTACTGGTTTTTAAACCTTGCAACTCATGTAGCTGCTTTTGTTTGTGAGAGTAGCATGAACTGCAAGGACTCTGTTTAAACCATGCTTCCCGGTGATAAAATATTACTTTTCTTTCTGCAAAAATATACATTTTTACAGACCGGGATGATATCAGAAGGTAACCAGGTAGTTATAAACCCTGCCATCTGTTTTTATATATATAAATCTTCGTGGAAAACCAGGGGGAGGTAGTTGAGGTTTATACTCCCATTGTAATGATCACACTGGCACTTTTCATCTTTAAGAAAAAAGGGATTTTTAGGACTTGTTTTTGCTCTAGAGATAATTATTGTAACTTTGAACATTTTATCATCTTCATAAAAATGCCTTCACCTATCACAGCAGCATGCCAGTTTTTATCTGCATGGCCATAGTTAAAAAAATGAAAAATTTGTCCTCATTTTCAGAATACAGAGGTAACTTGGCAGTTGTATTTATCATGCAAGAAGAATAAAATTTTATCTGTCTTCAAATGAGAAAAGAAAAGAAAAATCACGTTGGAGGTTTTCTCACTAGCCTGTTAATACTCAGGCAAAAGCTTTTAATGAAACAATTATGAAAAAACACATTTAGCTCAGTGCAGTAATTCCCTTACTGCTGCAATTTTGCAAACACCCTTTCTTGTCTTTCCTTGTTACTTCATCCTCCATAGCTTGGTGAGTGGCGTATTTTTCCAAGCTCAGTATTTACACAGTGTTTTCTTTCGGCTGGTGAAACATCTGTACTCTTTGTATTTTTTTTAGGGAATTAGATGATCTATGCTGAGAATGTATAGTTTAGGGTGATGTCAGTTTGCTTTTTTTTTTCCCCCCAAGAAGCACTGAATTGAACACTGAGAACATTGTTTCCGTCTTGCACTTAGGAATGTGAATATTTGTACTGTATACTTAATTTCATCCAAACACAGCTGAGGGCACGCATGCAGAAATTTTTATTGCTTCAGGTCAGCTTGAGGGGAGAAAAGTTTAACTTTGCTATTTCACTGAGAAGTCTGCAATTATATAATCTTCAATGTGGTTTTGGAAAATCTTAATTATTTTAAAAAGGCACTGTGTGCAGCAGCAGGTTGAAGGCTGTGTTTTCTTTTAAATACAAAATGTGCACATGCACATCAAGTATCCACCTGATCGTTATTTGATGTCTGAAGTTAAAAGTTTACTGTAAATTTCAGAAACCTTAGTTCCTCCCATAAAATTAATGCTAATGCTACAAAATGTTAATTTTAATTTGTTAGACAAAAATGGGTCACAATAGATCAACTTTGTGGCTATTAAAAGATTGTGTTATATTTGCAGTGTCTCTGTATGCAGGAGAACTCTGGGCTTAAAACATATAAAGTCACTTGCTAAATTTTGTGTTTTATACAAGTTTTCATCTACTTTTTGCATTGCTTCATTATTCTAATAGTGTATTTCACAGATTGGAATACAGCAATTTGAGCTCATCTGAAAGTTGCTAAAGGTAATGATCAGCTTCATAGCATATCAAAATTGATGTAGGGGATAAATATGTCTCTTCTTGCTTCTCTGGATTTACATTTTTGACTTAGCTGATGTCTGATCATTTAAGTATTTGGGGTGGTTTTTTTTTAAAAAAAAAAAGAAATGTGCATTTTTTTTATACTTGATCCAAAATTAACACTTGGAAAATGTCTTAAGCTCTGCTTGGGTTCAAAGAAAAGTAGACTTATGTCATGACAGAGAGACACAGAAGTCTCTCAGTGTCGCATCTAGAAGCGCGGTGTTTGGTAGGGGATGGATGCGAACAGGACAGAAGGATGTGCATGCTGATTGACCAGCAGGGAACCAAGCTAGCTTTTTGCCTCCTCCATTGCCTGCCCTACTCCACTCTTTGCCCTTTTCTTGAGGCTTCTACAACTGAAGAACAAGGATTGGAGTATTGACAATGCCAAGGAAAGGAGGGAAGGTACTGAAAGCTGGGAATGGCTGGGGAGCAGAACAGTTTCCATTTGTTGGCATTCTGGGTCCTTGGGTTTTGCCATTAGGTTGCAGTGTCACACCTGAGCTGGCCTGCTGTTTTGGTTTTTGTGTTGTTTTTTTTTTTTATTTAGCTATGTTATTCTGCCTTAAAAAGTCCTTCCATGCTGATGGTTTTACCTGCAACAGGTTAGGTCACGCTGCCTCAGAGTTAGTGGAACCTTGCGGACCAGAGGGTCTCAGAATGGTGAATCACTGGACACTGTTCCCCATGATGTATCCAAGCATCTGGACTTCCCAGGCTTGCACTGTTTTAATGACTCTTGCCCAGGTTGGTGGGCAGTCTGTACCGTCCTGCTGGTGTCTTAGTCTGACTCCTGAACAGTCTGCTTGGGGAAGGAAAAGATTTGTGAGCATGCAGCAACTCGCCGTCTTTGATGCAGGGTTCTACAGGACTGTGGACAATGCCTTGGGTGTTGTCTTCAATCCTATTAGAAAAGGTTGCAAACATCTCAAAAATGCTTTCAGGCTGCTTTCTTGGTGCTTCATTCGTGTAAAATTAAAAGATCATCTCTGTCATTCTGTAAGTCTTCACAAACCTCCCTCTACAGACAGTACAGATCTCTTGTAAAACTAGCTTTAAAAAAGAAAAAATCATTTAAGTATTGCCTTAGTGTAATAACAAAGACAATCCCACTTACAAGAAGAACACCGTGACCTCATTGCATTTATGTACAAGTGAGGAATTTAGCAGAGGATTTTAAATCTAATAATATTTTGGACTTGAGGAGACCTGTGTGATGGAAAGCCTGTCTGTTTTGTTATCTGTATCAAACAGTCTCATAAAACTTGCTACCTCCCCGTGCAAACACTGCCTGGCTTGTAGTCTTAGATCATGGAAGCTACAGCAATATTGCTATAAGCCAAACAATGACTTGTCACTCATGATGGAAGGGAAGAACTACCGGGATTAACTTTCACAGGTTGCTTGTTTGGTTGCCTCCACTTTTAGTTTACATAAAATAAGGCTATGAATAAATCTTGTGGACATTAATTACAATTTCAGATTTATTTGAGGCATTCTAAAATCTTATGCTGAAAAAAATAGTTCTTTTGTGGGGAAAGCTTTCTAAGTCTCTAAAATTTGGTGAAAGGACCTGAAAAAATGAGAGCTTTCACTGAAATAATAATAAAATCAGTATTTTGCATATGTCAAAATTTGGACCAGGGTAATCTGTAGTAGTTGATCATTGCCTTTGGGGAAAGCCAACATTTTTCAAGAGTTAATCAAACTCCTACAGGAGTTGCACCTTCTAATTCTACTGCCTAAATATGAGTTGTGCCCTCTGGTTTTCACCTTCTGAATGGTATTGAAAGGTATGGTTCCTATAGCGACTGAACTGCAGAGGAGTTTTGATTGCATTTTCAGTACTGAATTTCCTACCTGGACTAATTTAGATCGACAAATTTGACCTACTTTGTATGCACAATTTTCCCTCCGTCAAGACCTTTTGCTTGAACTATCAAACTGCTTAGGTTTCCTTTGTGTTTAGGAGGGAGGCACTTTGGGAGTTGTTTTCAAAGCTGAAGAGATTAACTTAATTTAAGCTTCTAGGAAAAAATATGATAGCTGCTTCATAATTGTGAAACGGATTTTATATTATTGCTTAGAGGTAAATCCCTTCTCATTCCTGGAAATGAACACAAGCACAGAAGACTAAAATGAGAAAGGTTAAGGCACCAAATGATTTTCAATTAGCAGAGAATATAAAAGGCAATAAGAAGAGCTTCTCCATATGCATTTATTTTCCGTTTTCATCCCTTTTTTTTCTATAGTGTCCACTACTTAACAGAGATTGAGGGCAAGCCACAAGGAGAAATTAGTAGTAGTGGCAATTTTGTGCATTGGTTTTCATGAAAAAAAAATATATTTTGAGTCAATGCTTACTTACGGGGTTCTAATAAGCAGACAGATGCACAGGCATGAGCAAGCTGAAGAACAGAATTCAAGGTGGAGGTCTCTGGTAACACTGTCAAATGTTTGCAAGCTTGCACTTTTGTAGAAAAAACATCAAGATTCAAAATGATCTTAGAAAAAACATCTTAAAAAGATCTGCCAACAACAGAATGATGTTCAGTACAGAGGCCTTCAGAAGACTTTTAAAAAGACAAAGACAGCCATCTTTCCAGGATGTCTCTCACTTACAGAGCACCTGCTAACACAGGGAGATGAGAGTTTATACATCGTTCCTGTCAAAGAGGCCCCAGTGGGATATCTTTGTTTAATAAGTACTTCAGTAGGAAAAAATCTGGGCCGACTGAATGGTGTCCAGAGAACAGTTGTTTACTGGGAGGGCAGGGGTGGAAGTGGAGAGGAACACCTTACCTCAGAGCTTGGATTTTGAGGGTGAAACACTAGAAAAGGTTGCATACAAATATTTTGGAATCTGGTTTCTTGGCTGTTCTCAGTATTAGGACAGTTAGGGATTTGTTTCATCAGAGAATGTTTAGACCTTGCCTCAGTGTTTGTATGGTTTAGATAGTCTCTTGACATCTCTTCTGGTCTGTTTCCATGCTTATTTGAAACCACTGCAGCTGTTTTTCCACTTGAATAACTTCACAAAAAAATAACCCAGATGAAATTGTGTCAAGTTAATGCTATGCTGCAGTGCTTGTGTTTCCAAAACAAGCAAACAAACAAACAAAAAAAAACCTTGGGAGCAAATGGCAGCTGGAAAGCAGGAAACCAAGATCTGAGATGTAAAAGTCTGGATATAAAGGTTTTTCTTTTCCCAAAGTGAAACAAAGGCCTCAGCTTGATCCGTTAGTCCTGGAATTGTCACTTCGCAAGTATGAAGTGCTAGTACTCTCGCGCGTTAAGAGCGTTTCCATTTAAAATGGTCATCTATACATTTTCAGAAATTGTCTGATAGCATCTCTAAAGCTTCCTAAATTCTACACATCACCACTTTCAATAAATATTGAGGGGTTTAATTTTTCAATTTGTGTAGCGACCCTGTCACGTCTATCAATGTAACTTACCTGTGTAGGCAAACAGAATTTCAAATTTGGAGGCTGTAAGGCAAGAAGGAGGGAGAGTTAGCACCCTGTTTCTCCTTTTCCAGCTTCCAAATTGTATATGCATACAAAACTCCCTAACTTGAGTAAGGTCTTTCCCTTTAGGTTTCAGTAATCCACCAGATATCTCCATGTTTTTAGAAACTGGATCACCTGGGTGTTGCTTGTTCACTTGCATGTGAATGGGAAAGTTAAAAAAGAGGTGGGGTGATATGGAGCATCCTCACTTATGTCAAAAGTGTGTGTCACTAACTCTCTCCCACATGCACAGAGGATGGCTACTGCAGGGGCTGGGCTTGTTTGTATCAGCTTTCCTATATTATAGGAAATAGATGTATATATACTATACATCTTTTTTTAACTCCATTTTTTCTTAACATTTTTCGATATATTCAATACTACTTGGAAAGCCTGTTTTTAAATAGCAAAGGAAGGTCTCTAAAAACAGAAATTATTTGCTTTGTTAACTGTCTGACCAGAAAGCTACACATTATGCTTTCTATTTTGTGTCTTGAATTCTTCTCTTCATGTTAGCGAGGACATACCTACTAGACTTTCATGTGGCACTTCAGAGCATTTAGTGCAGTTAGTTACACAGCACTGGTGCAGAAGCTTAGTCTTCTCTTTCATTGGAAAGGAAAGGTGAGAGCATCTCCCTTCTCTGAGAAACCCAGCCATCCACTGTGTTTGACCAGAGCCATGAATGAGGGTTCTCAGGAGCAGGAATAAAGATACTTTTCTGTCAGCACTTCGGAGTGGTTGTGGATCATAACTCTGCTGCTTTTAAAAAGCTTTTTGCTCAGTATGTGGATTTTGAAGACCCTTTTGTGGCTCCTTGGTTGTACTGATACTCCACTCCATCCAGTGGGCCAAGCCGCCAGAATGCTCCATGGTCAGTTCTGCTGGCATTGGTGAGCAGATGACACCGCAAAAAGGAAAAGTTGAGGGGTGCTTGAGTTAGCAAAGGCCAATAGGAGTGGTGTTCATCAGAGTGTTCTCTACTTGCTTCAGAGGTTAACATCTTCCAGCATTTTCTCTGTTTTTATCTTGTTCAGTTACTGTGAAAAGTAAATTTTAAAGACTAGGCAACTTAAGGATACCATCTGTTGTTATGCCATATGAATCTGTGCTTTTCCTTGAGTCGTAGTTGTTCATTTTGCAGGTGTTTGTTTTCATCTTACAGTTATTTAGAGGAAGAGCAGTGGCTAGAAACTGTAGTTTCAAGTTTTTAATTTTTTTTTTATTTAGGTTTTTCACTTGCTGCAGTCGTACTTAGAATCAAAACAGCTCGTTACTTCCGACTTTCAGCAAGGACTGAGTGACATCATTACATGTATAGGAACGAAACTGTGGTTGGCTAAAAGGTAAGACAAGACACAAAGTATTTGTGTTTTTGCACATAGGTTACTAACATATGGAAGACTTTGACTATGGGGATTTTAACAGTACTTTTTTATCTTGGCAAGGCAGTAAGCTTTATTTCTTTAAACATTTAAAATTTAGATGCTCTATTGGCTTGCTGTTTTTTTAATGAGATGCTTTTTTTTTTTTCAAAATGCAGTGTATGAAAATAGTTTTACCTGCATGCGTTCCTGTTTCTCAGTCTTCTCTTAGTTCATTCTCAGCTAAATTTTACAGTCCAATCATTTTTTTTTTTGGAAAAAAAAAAAGTGTGAATGAAAATGCCTACAAAAGCAGGGGTTCTGAGGAAGAGATGAATGTAGCTTCTGGGCTAATGCCACTCAAACGAGGTTTTCATGTGGCTATTTTCTGACTTTAATCTTTACAAAAAAGTAGTAGAAAAAGGTCATGGCAATTGTTGAAACTATTAAAAGTATTTAGCTGCCCACAAATAATCCAGTGTAGTTTTGGGAACATTTTCCTTAGCTTTCTGTAACAGGATCTAAAGGATCTTCGGATGACCTATATACTGCTCTCAAGAAACGCTTTTTTCTTTTCTTCATATTGTTTAAAATCTGCTTCATCTCATCAATTGCTTTTGAAAATTCCCACCAAAAAACTTTGAAAGAATCAGTTGTGGACAGAGAGGGCAAGCCCTTGTGTAGTTAAGTAACTGGATAAAATATTCCAGAGTACACTTTGCACAGTGGAGGGAGATCACCAGTGCAGTCAGTCTCATGTTGATTTCTGATAAAACTAATGTTGCTTTGTGATCATTGAAAGCAAAATCATAAGTGATTTGGAGAAGGGGGGTGACTAGTGGGTTGACAAAGACTTCTGCCAGTGTTAGCTGAGTCGAGGTACTCAAGATACAGTTGATCTTTGAGAATTAAAGTGTCTCCTGAGAGAGTGAGGCTGATGATATAGCACGTAAAACTTGGTGTAAATAATTGTGAATTGATGCACATGACTGAAGCAGTCTGGACCTTACCTGGGGAAAGAGTGGTCAACTGAGCAAACTTACTTTGTTTGGAAAAAATCACCCTGATCTTTGGTAGAACCCAAGAGGGAAGGGGGCAAATATCATAAAAAGAATGCAGAATAAAAGAGAAAACACAGTTATGTTTGTGTATTAATCTGTGTTTTATATTTGAATATTGTTTAAATCCCCAAAAGGACACAATAGAAACGAGAAATGAAAATACTGACAAGAAGTTTAGAATAATTTCTAGATGAAGAATGACTAAATAGATTGAGAATTTTTTTTTTTTGCCTGGAAAAAGGACAACTAGAGGATGAAATGGAAAAAAAGTCTAAATGTTGAGTCACATGGAAAGGGGGTGGTTAATTAGCAACGCTTCCATGCAAGACATTTAAAAGAAGCAAAATAATGATTTTAATATAATTCTATTTAGCTATGAAACTCCATGGTAGAAGATACTGTTGGCTTTAAACCTATCTGAATTTTTAACAAAGGATTGAACAGAAGAAAAGCTCAGTGATGTTAGTAACTATGTAGATATCTCATTTGGGTTAATAAATTCTTCAGTAACCTTGAAGGCTGAGAGAGGTTTTGCCAAGTGTCACTGTTCTTAGGCTTCCCTTTCCTGTGCATCTGCTCTCTGCTCCAGTTGGAGACTTTGTGGTGGATTTGGTGGACCTTTTGACTTGACTTAGAATAAGCATTTTTAAGTCCTTAAATGAGAACAGTAATTTACTTAATTAAATCTATTGATACTGTTATATAAAAAACCAAACACCAGAGATCAAATTGACTAGGAAGATACTAGTGCTAAGTAATTCAAACCTGTTTCTCCTGCAGTAAATATGTAAGAGCCAGGCTCTATTTATTATAGGTTTTAAATATATTCTATATTTTCGAAGTATTTTTTCAGAACTGGCATTTGCAATACATCAGTCATATTAGTTCTGACTAATATTTTTTTTATTGTATTATCTCTAGAAAGGAAATGTTTTCAGGCGCTGTCTAAGAAATGAGATATGTGGTTCAACAAGGCCAAGTGCAGAGTCCTGCACTTGGGACACAACAACCCCGTGCAGTGTTACAGGCTTGGGGAAGAGTGGCTGGAGAGCTGCCTGGCAGAGAAGGACCTGGGGGTGTTAGTAGACAGCCGGCTGAACATGAGCCAGCAGTGGCCCAGGTGGCCAAGAGGGCCAGTGGCATCTTGGCCTGTGTCAGACACAGCGTGGCCGGCAGGAGCAGGGAGGTGATTGTGCCCCTGTGCTCAGCACTGGTGAGGCCGCACCTCGAGTGCTGGGTTCTGTTTTGGTCCCCTCACTACAGGAAGGACATTGAGGGGCTGGAGCGCATCCAGAGAAGGGCAACAAGGCTGGTGAGGGGCTGGAGAACAAGTCCTACGAGGAGTGGCTGAGGGAATTAAGGTTGTTTAGCTTAGAGAAGAGGAGGCTGAGGAGAGGCCTCATCACTGTCTGCAGCTGCCTGAAAGGACGTTGTGGCAATGTGGGTGCTGGTCTCTTCTCACAAGTGACAGCAATAGGATGAGAGGAAATGGCTGCAAGTTGCGACAGGGCAGGTTTCAACTGGACATTAGGAAGAATTTCTTCACTGGAAGGGTGGTCAGGCACTGGCACAGCTGCCCAGGGAGGTGATTGAGTCGCCATCCCTGGAGATATTGAAAAGACGAGCAGATGAGTTTCTTAAGGACATGGTTTAGTTGACATGTTGTATTGGCATGGTGTAGTTGACAAGGGCATGGTGTAGTTGACAAGTAGGAGTAGGTGTAGGTGTTGGGTCACAGGTTGGACTCGATGATCTCAAAGGTCTTTTCCAACCTTACGATACTGTGATACTGTGTGATGGTTTGGTAAGGGGACAGGCACAGTTGGACTCGATGATCTGAGAGGTCTTTTCCAACCGGATGATTCTATGATTCTAATTCTATAATCAAATCCTAGTATGTGATATAGATATTTGCCTAAAGAGATGTATTTTCTCTTTCACTTACATGTAAAGAGCCACAGCTGTATGTGCTAATATTATGCCCCCTGTCAGTAGCGTATTTTCATTTTGTCAGTTTGTTGTAGCCTCCTTTTCATCTTAATGCGTTCTCAATTATGCAGTTAATGATAATTTTTTTAAGTGTCTATCTCCCTGGTAGTAAAAATGTGTATTATGAATATACAGGTTTGCAACACTAAGTTAAGGCATTGTTTTTTCTACAGACAGAAACTCTTTTTGCAAATTTCCAATGTACTTTATTATTGTTTGAGCCTGTGCAGCCATACATTCTTAGGCACGCTTTCAACTCAGGTGTGTTTTCTTTTTTTTCCCTTTACTTTTTTTTTTAAGTCTAAAAAAACCAAGTAAAATATTCATTAAATGTTTGGTAACCAGTTTACTTCCAAATATGTCTTAAGCCTTATGCTGCAATAAATGATAACACTGAAAAAATGTACTTGCTTGTTAAACTCCTGCTTCAGATAAATATGTTTCACGTAGTGTGATTTAAAACCAAATCAAGCAAACAACCCAATCGAACAAACAAATATATTGAAATAGATGGTATTTTCTGGTAGTTTTAGTCTCCCACATTAAGTGTGTGGCTTTGCCATTTATATTTGACTGCGTGAAGCTGGGCGACTGTTCTGTGATAAACGGTGGGGTTTAGGATTTGTTGTTGTTCTCTTTTTCTTGTTTTAAAGGAGTTTTGGAAGGTTGTTTGGCAGCTGAGTTGTGAAACTCCCTAAATCCTTCTGTGCAGTTTTCTGGATGTTGGGAGAGCACGTCAGGAAACCAGCACTTCATTGATGCCCTGGTTTTTACCCCGCTGGTTACACATTTGCTACTGGTAACTGTCGGAGAGGGTGTTGGCTGGCTGGACCCTCAGCCCATGTACAGTCCTTCTTAACTTCTTTCTGTTCAGGCCAAGAGAGTGTGCACCACAGAGGGAAAATCAGTGGATCTCCATCTGCTTTTCTCATAAGGAGATAACTTAGCATGTCACGGACACTGTAGTGCAGTGATTGTTTGAAGGTATTGGAGGCACTTGCTATTAATTTTAAATGGATAAAAAATATAGCAGGAAAGTGGTTTGTGAGTCTGGTGAAATGGGAAACTATTTCCAAACACCCATCTTAGTTCACGGCCCAGTGTTAATTCTGTAAAGTTCTTGCTGGTGTTCTCTCAACTACGTAACTCCTTTCTACTGTGGAACAAACTTCTCTGAGAATCTTGAATTACAAAATTTTGGATTGCATAAGTTGCTCTTAAAAATGAGGCTCAGTTGTCATGTATGTATCTCTGGAAGAAAGATTATTGTTCTTCAGCTATTTGCTGAGCCGGATGGGCGTTTTTATTTGTTTGGGATTTATTTTTAATTACATTTTCAGGCCCAGAATGTAATTTCCTTTCATCAAGATGTATTGGTGTAGAATAGTTCAAGAAACTGTGGCACAATTTCTGTAATGTACTAATCTCTTTTCCCTTCTCCACCCCCCACCTGATTTTGCTTTAGAGAGTTTTGCTCACATTCCCAAAAATTAATTTCGTAGAACATTCACTTTTTCAATTGCTATTTTCTGTCTGTTGTGAAGGTAGGTTTCTGGCATTAATAGGACATGGTTGCTTTTACCCCTTTGTATCATCGATTAGAATATCAGAAAAAAAAATCTTTCCTGCATCTTCCTTGGTTTTTTAACATCTTCAAAATACCAACTTTTTTTGAGTATTCAAAAGTAGTATTCCCATTTTTGATGTTATTATGAATGAGACCTGCCTTCCATCCACTTCTCAAGGTGATGTTTGAAACTTTTCACTTTACTCGTGAGTTTATACTTCATTTGGTAGTTTGGGTTTTTTTTTTGGTTTAGAATATGCTTTTTAGCCTGAAGTGGTTTACTAAGGGTGTTGCTTCCCGTGGCCCCTGCACCAGTGTTATTTTATTGTATTTTCTGCAAATATGGGAGATGCAGAGTGTTTGAGAAGAACAGAAATGAAAAAATACATTAAATCCTTGTTGGAAAACTGAGGTGATGGAATGAAGTGACAGAAATTAATCTGGTGAAAGCTTTAAAAAAATAATCGGTATGTCAAGCTAAGCCTTTGAAAGAGTTCAAAGCTCTTTCATATGAAATTAAAAAAAAAAAAGGTAGTTTTTAGCTCAACTGCATGCCAAAGAGTTACAGGGTAACTGTAGGTGCCTTCTGCTTCATGAATACAGAAAACTTAAAGAGCAGCCTTTGGAGCTGGTGATTTGTTATACAGAAGTCCCGGAAATATCTGTCTTGTTTCATTTGTAGCCTTTGGCATGGCAGACTATTGGTACTGGAAAATTTGTGAAATCGTGTCATTGCACAGCTTTGCTGTAGGATTCTGTCTTCCAATGCTTTTAGGGTTTTTTTTAGGGTTTTTTTTTTTTCCGCCTTCATTCTTACTGGAGACCACAGGAGGGGGAAAAGACTTTGAGGTTCTGCCAGAAGTCAAATAATGCATTCTGCTAACCTCTAGCCATGTGCCATTTCTTAGCTGAGAGCTTGTCTGCACTAGGAAAGTTTACTTCTAAGAAGTCTGCTTTCTTGAAACTAACTTGTGTGGAACAGCCTTTTATTAAACCGACTGGCTTTGCATTTTGCAAAGAGTCAGTAGTTCATCTGGAATGGATCGCCTGGGGTGCGTGCACTTAGCTTTGTAACCCAAATACCCCATGTTCTGTGGTGCTCCCTAGCTTTTTGTTTAATGGATGGGACTGTTAAAATACAAACAGGTCCTGATGTAGGAGCACAAGATGCATGCTCACACAGCAAATAGGTGCAAAAGTTATTCCAGGCTCAGGCTCAAAAACAGATTCACTGTTCACTGAGGTACTTATTCACTGTTCACTGAGGTACTTGCTGCTCAGTATTCTCCAGGCTGACTCTAGGATGATCCGGCTATAGTTGCTTTGAAAGAGGGCAAATCTCACAGGTATTTTTTAGTGCTACAGAGTATGTTAACTTGCCAAGTTGATGGCCATAGCATTCCATCAAGCTTGTAGTGTCCTCCTTCCCCCCTCTGCTTTTGGCAGTGCTATGTGAGTGAAAACAGGCAGACATCAGCGTTAGATCCTTCCTACAAAGACCTTCATGCAAGGTGCCGTCTGTGTGGAAAGCAGGAATGTGACCTTGGTATGCTTTCAGCACTTGGTGGCTCAGAGAGTCTAACCTAAATATGCCCGTATTCTTCTCACTGCCCCTTAGGAGAGACAGTGGTAATTTCTAGTGAGTGGGCTATTAAAGACAAAACAGTGTTTTGTGCTCTTTACGGTGGTCGTATGGAAGCTACCGGAGGCACATGCAGGCCTATCTAGATATAGGTGCAAGATACCCATGGCTCTTCTGCAGCTTTGCAAGCAACCTCTGTGATTTTTGGAAGAGGGACGTTATTTGGGAGCTAGAAGGGGCTTTCTGTACTTTCAAAACAGCAAGTCAACAGCTAAGGAGAATGTAAGATCATAGAATCACAGAATCTTGGAAGGGACCCACAAGGATCATTGAGTCCAACTCTTGTCCCTGCACAGGACAACCCCAAAATTCAAAGCATGGCTCTGAGGGCATTGTCCAAATGCTTCTTGATTATCGTCAGGCTTGGTGCCATGACTACTTCCCTGGGAGCTGTTCCAGTGCTCCACCACCCTCTGAGTGAAGAACCTTTGCCTAATATCCAACCCAAACCTCCCCGGCACATCTTCCTGCCATTCCCTCGTTGGTCGCCAAAGAGGAGATCCTCCCTTGCAAGGAAGCAGTAGGTTGGAATGTCTCCTCAATCCCCTCTTCTCCAGGCTGAAGAAAACATCCTCCTTGGCAGAGTGATTCTTCTCTTCAGGTAGTTCCATTGCCTCTTCCTCTTTCACTGCATCAGGACAAACCTTGTACTTCCAAGTTGATGTCTGCCTTTGGCATCTTCCTGTTTTCAAACTTTTCCACTTTCCCATTTCTATCTTTAAAACGTACACAATGACACGTGCGGTTACTTAGTGTCTGTAGGCATCATACAGCTGCATTCAAAAATTTAAAATAGTTTCGATGATGGAGCCTGGCTCTACGGAAGTCGCTTTAGTAGGTTGCAGATTGAAAAGTTACCATTCTGTCAGCTGACCAGTAATTCATGCGTGTGCTCCTACAAAAACAATTGCCATTGATGTTTTGTGTGTGTCCTGTGCCAGCTGAAAGCAAAGCATACCAGTACAAACAGTTACTGCACATCAGGTGCCCAGTGGTAATTTATTAATCTGCACTTTCTGACCCATGAGCCTAATTTAGCCTGGTTTATCTTTGATTTTGAGAGCAGAGTCATAACACAGTTACGTCATTGTTCATAGGAGATACTCGTTTAAATCTTACATAATTTTAGCACGCTAATTCATGTTTCTGTGCTGCTTCGAGTCCACTCTTTCACCAGTTTTGATAACAGTGTCCTTTAACACAGCTACAAATCGTTTATTTAGGCAGTTGGTGATTGCTTGTTTTGGAACACTTGCTTTGGATACCAATATAGGTATTTCAACTTCAGTCTGAAGTTTAAGATTTACTTTGCATAAGGTAAAACATTCTTTGTCTCTGGTTCATAGTTATACTCTGAACTTAAATATGAACATTGAGGTAATATTAAGATTTGAATGAGGGTGCTTAAGATTTCAATGAGATTGTTCCCTCCACCAGTGCAACATTCATAGTAGGCAAAACCACGTACAATTAGAGGTTTTGGATATAAATCCTTACTTATATCTGAAAATGTTTTCCAATAAATAAACAAAAGAGTCTTAGTAGCTTGCCTCTTTATAGGTGAAACCCCTGATGTTAATTGTGTAAAATTCATTAAATTTGCACATGGGATTAGTTTGCCCTCTGAGTTTTTAAGGATGATGCTAAGGGATCGCATGCAGTTCTCATTAAGGGAACAAAAAAGAGAACAGACAGGATTATTTTATCAATCTGGTATGCTAAAAACAACACTATCAAAACAAAACCTTTTCAGTATCCAGGACAGCCAGAGCACAAATTAATTTTTCTTAATAGATGAAACTCAGGATGTTCTTGGTTGTATCACAATGAAAAAATAATCTGTGTAGCTTCTTTTTGAAGTAATAAATTCTCTGCCTTTACCAGGGAAACTTAAGAGGAACATAATAGTCTGGCTTTAGTGGTGGTAGAAAAAATTAAATCACCAGAACAACAACCCTCCCTTTGGATAAAATGCCTGCTGTAGTGCAGGATGAACTGATCTTATAGAATGGGCAAGTCAGGGGGATTGTGCACATGGTAATTACCCCAAGAAGATCTCAACAGCACCAAGTAGGCAAGCAGATGCTATGTTTGTATTTCTATGCGGGTGTTCCTGAGCTTCCAGGAACTCAGCAAGGATTACTTGGTAGTGTAGGCTTCATTATTTTTTTTTAAATGCTTTCCATTAAATGTAGGTCTGTTGGCTATGGTGTTTACTGATGTGCTGGTTTTGTATTACATGGTTAAAAATGCTGTGGACAAAGTTTAGTAATTAAATCCATTATTAATGTCTCCTGAAGACAAGAAGAAGGCAACGCATGTTGATTCAGAGCTACAGATGGGGCTCTGAGAGAAAATAGATTAAATTATGAAGGCTGCCTTCTAAACAAATACACTCTCCAAAACCTCTGTCTTTAGAATACAGCAGAATTTGAAAGCTAATAACCAAAACCATGGAAGATTTAATCTTTTAATCACCTACTTGTATATGCAGGTGTGATTTCCATAAACTTTGTGACCTTCCCGAGTGACAAATGATCATTTTCCAGATCTCTCTGCAGGTAAAATATGGTCAGTACAAGGCCAACTTGGCCTGCTTCATCAGAAACCATCCAAGGATAAAACTCCCTATGGATAGTCCCCTAAGGGTTACGTAGACTAGACTGTATCAAGACTCAGATATCATGGAAGATGCACTTCTTGGTGCATTTAGAAGATAATTTAGCCGATGCAATTGGAGGTCATGTATCAGAAGAGTCTGGCCCCCAGAAGAAAGAATGCTTGGCAGAGGTTTGCCTTTATTCAGAAGGGAGTGAGCTGGAAGTTGGTAGGGAGGGAAAGGTATACTATAAACCTAAAATTTAGTTGCCAATGTGCCAACTATGCAACTGTGCTTTGATTTTTATATTGTTAAATGTTTAGTAACCATTTTAAGTTGTTGTATGTTTATAGTGGTTGTTCTGCTAATAGTTTTGCAACACCTGTTTCCCAGTGTGGAAAACTATGGGCAAAATAAGCTGCATCTTTGGAAAACATTGAATTTCTATTGACTAGAATAATCAAAACCTAATAATATAGACATTAACACAAAGAACTTTGATTTCATAATCAGTGACTTGTATCTCTTATTTATGCAATGTATTATTGTTAGTGGGGGTGGTGTTCATCTCTAAGTGAAATGATGCTCTTTTGGGAAAAGGGTAAGTCAGGAGAAAATACTGTTGGTTTCGTCTTTTAAGCCATGTAACTCAGTGTCATTGAAAACTGGGGGTTTGAGAAGAGAATGAGAACCAGCAAAAGTTGTGCACTGAAATTCCTTGGTGCTTGCTCTGCGTAGAGATGTGTTGGCCACCCTTGCTTATCTATAGAAATCTGAGTGGTTTTAAGTGGTGTCCTATAATAGGCAGAAATGATGTTTAAGGGCCTCTGCAGACCTTAGTGGTTAGAGAAGCAGGAGGTTGTGTATTTATCTTGTTTAAATCTTTTCCCAGTGTTCTGACAGAATTGAGGCCAAATGTGTGAGCTTTCCATGTTCTTTGCTCCTTGTTGTTTCCCTTGGAAGAGGAGGTAATTTGCTTCGTAACTCGTTAGTGTTGATCTTCTTTAAAATAAACAGTAATACAAGAGAAAGTGAGTTTTAAAAGTTAAGCCATGTGTTTCTGATATGGTTGAAGCCGTGTGTGTGAGCAGGGTACATAGGAGGTCTGTGACCACATATTGATGATTTTTCCAATGAATGCCAGTTTGGTTTGCGTTAGATCTGCCATCCAAAATAAACAAACCAGAGACTACCTTAAATTGAGCAACTATGAAGGTGAATCAAACTTTAAAAAAATAATATTTGTGGAGCTGCAAACTGTGAGAGTCTAGAATTAATTTCATTTTATGTAGACCTAAGCTGCAGTCAGTGGTGCTTAAAGGCGGTAAAGGCAGAACAGAAATCAAAGCGGTCCCAGCGCTACTGTATGTAGCCAAGGCCCACTGGAGCAAAGTGCAGTATTGCAACGCGGAGCTTCTGAACCTGCCTAATCTGATTTACATCTACAGGGAGGGAATATCTCGCAAAGGGTACGCTTCCTGATTCACCTACCAGGCAGGTCTTTGTTAAAACAAACAGCTTACTGTTACTCTGAACGTATAATATTCTATTAACCTGAGCTTCTTCAAAGGTATTTGAAGAGAAACTTGAGAATTTAAAAGTTCTGTTAACTGTTTTCTTTTAAAAAAAAAAATCCCTACATGCTAACAGCTAACAAAAGATTTCCTCCTGCCTCTTTTCTAATGTTATATTCACATACCAGAATTGAAAATGAAATTACGAAGAAGTCTGACTACCTTATCTCCAATGATATATTTGTAGTAGTACGAATATTGTTTTGATATCCGTGTTATATATTTGTGTGGACATACCCTTATATATGAGAGTCCTAACCATCTCTGTCTCTGTCCCGTTCAGCGCCACATACAGTTTATCATCTGGAGTGAGCATATGATGTAATGATGTATTTGTTACCATTAGTGTCCAGGTTGGAAGGGAAATGAACTAATTTTTGGGTTTTGGACAAAAAAAGGAATGCTGTTCCAGATGCCTGGAGCTCCCACCCTTGCTGCTGCTGTGACTTTCTTGTTTGGAGACAGATTTCCTCAAAGTTGTTTATGAGAACACCACTTTATTTGGGTATCTGTGTTAAAAAAGAAACATCTTGTACTCTTCCCACTCTCATTATTGAAGTTCTGCACAAATAGGTCATCTTAAATGCTATGCAGTGCATTGCTTGAAATGTTCAGCATGTGATTCTTGGCTGTCAGGTCTGTTATTCAAATCACAATTTGATTGTCTTCAAGACTGAGCTTTCTGCTACAGTCTTAACACTGAAATTTCTTGGGTTTGGAAAACTGAATTTCCTGTTGTGTCTGTCTGGCACATATGGCTGAGAATTCACTAGCATCACCAAAGCAGTGGAGCCGGCCAAGAACAAATGTTTGGCATGTTTTGTGCTAGAAAAGCCTCATTTCAAAATCAAAACATGCATATGTGCATACTCAAAATGAAGTGGTAAATGCTTAAAAGATGGACTAGAATAAAAAAAAGTCGGTATTGCTGTTGTCACTTCTTCAGTAAAGGTTGCGTCAGCCATGTTTTTCCCAGGGCACAGTTCATATGTTGGAAATTTCCTTTCCAGTGAAATGACTGAATAATAATTCCATTCTTCAAGGGAGCTGAAGTGCAGTTAGACCTGTTATGTTCCTCATTTTAATTGAAATCTCTCATGGCTGGTTTCATCTATTTTTGAGTACTTGCGAGAAGCCTTCTCTCAGTTTCTTTTTCTTCTAAGCCTTTGACTGATCTGTCACTCTCTTTTCTCATGGGTTGAGCTCCTAACACTGTGAGCATTTCTTGGTGGTGTTCTCACACAGATTTGTGAAGAACTTGGGTGACTGCTGGATGCCCAAGATGTGGAAGAGAGGTTTGCTTAGTCATAGTAGACAGAAATTAAGTCTTATTAATACAGCTTTTCAAGTCCAGGCCATGTTAAAATTGCTTTGGCTTTGGTATCAGTTCTTCTTCACGTGTGTCTTCTCTGCAGGCAGACTTTTAGCTCTTCTGCTTTCAGGCAGTGGTAAGAGGCAAGCATGGAGACGTTTTCGGAGATTCGTGACTACACTAGTAAGAAAGTGTCTAAAAAGTCTCTGTTTATGCAAAAGTTTATTTCAAAAGAGAGATCCTGGTTCATGTGGTTTGCTGTGTGTTATATGGATGCCTAATACTGTAGGCCACGAAAGAAAGCGTGAATAATTTAGGCTTATTACAGACTTTATTACTGAAGGTGGGAACAGTGTTTCTTGTATAAGTTATCTTTTTTTAACAGGATCATGGGCTAACTCTCTGTAGGCAAATACAGCTGCCAAACTTCTACTCAAGAATCTCAGATCTTTCATTTTTATGTCATGATCACATATCTTATTTGAAAAAAGTTTTTTTCTAGAATTTTAAAGATGTTACAGAGTTGAGAATGTTTGTTGGAACATTATTAATTAACAATTTTTTGAAAGAGTTTAAAATGTCAAACTAAGCATACAAAGAAAGTGCCAGATAAAATAAAAATGAAATGCTGAACAGAATTAGTCATACTTTAAACTTGTGCTGCTTGATTCTAAAAGCTTTTGTTCTAGTGCAACTCCCATTGGACTCATCAGAATAATTTCTTTGTTTTGAACTGGGTTTCCTGTTTGTTCACATATTGAGTTATACTTTAAGATGCTTCCTGGATGAAGCATACAGTGATAACAATATAAAGAAAAGAAAAGATGTTGACCTAATTTCACTTTTCTAATTGGAGAGAAAATGTCTATTACTTGCAACTTGAAGAGGCAGAGCAAAAAGTAGCTTATTACCAATTTCCATTATACGCACAAAATCCCCAATATTCTTGTATGGGAAAAAAAAGTATCTGATTTTAAAAACATGCGTGCCTCTGTGTTCTTCATCAGAAGAGTGCGAGCATTATGGCTGTTAAAAAGATGTAGTAGGTACTTTTCATGGGGAATTTTCTCTTTTATGAACGGTAACAATAAGACCTGAAGACTTATTTTTGTTCATGCATTTAGTTCCACACATTACCTATAAATAAAGCAAAGACATACTTGTTGCCAGGGCAAGCTGATTGATCCAATAATAATGGAATGTATAAACTGAAATTTGGTGAAATGGATGGAGAAAGGGTATTACCGTTCTGCTAGGGAGGCTGTCATTCAGAATGGAGCAGGAAGTGAAGTTTAGATAACTGGGCCTAATTATTTTGTATATGCAGTCCAATTTGATCAGTAGTTGATTGTCATTAAGTAAAATAGACACACCAAGCTGGTGTGTTTCACTGCTGTTTCTGAGCATAGATGTTATAAGGATTTAATCTTCAGTAATTTGATTTTTGTAGGCCAAATCCTTGTTTGGTGACCAGAGCTGCCTATCTTGATGTCCTCGTGATGCTGACTACCCACTTGGGGAAGTTTCAAAAGCAAGGTAAGTCAAATGTACTGCTCTATAAGTAGGATGGTGTATCTGTGGGGTATATCTGAGCTCTGTTGAATCCAGTGAAACAGTAATATATTACTTATACTCCTGCCATCTACTGAATGCTGGAGTCCTTTTGCTGAGTTGTATAAAAGGGCCCTTTATTCTACCTTCTGTAGAGCTGGTTCTTGGGGCTCTTGGTGAGAAGAATGAGGTATGGCTCCCTGTCAAAGCTTCAAATGATTTTGCATTGTTCTTAATCCTAGAAGTACTTAACAACAAAGAAGATCCCCTCCAGTGCCTCAAAATGTTTTTCTGATCCAAGGTTGTAAATACAAACAAAATCCAAATCCCAGAATATTGCTACTTTAACATTTCCCAAAAGCCACAGAGATGTTCCTTCATGCGACACCTGAAAAGGTTTCAGAGAAGTAATGTTTTCTCATGTTTAAAACTTTTATAAAAAACAACCCTGAGAGCTTCTTTGAATTTCCTTTTTTTGTATATTGATTCTTCATCACTGAAGTATTTGAAGGACCACTCAGAACTATCAGTGGTTTTAATGATGCACCATGTTGTTTGCAACAATACAAATTGTAATATAAGCAATAAGGAAAACAAAAGTATGGAGGAAGGGATACACTTTCAAATGTGGCTGTGTGTAGCCAACTTTGAGTCAGCTGGAACTAGTTTCCTTGTGGGCCTGTTTCATTCATTTCTCATGAACAAGTAAGTAATAAATTACCTTGTCAGCCCAGGAAGACAATTAAAGAATAGTTCTTTCGATTCATTAAAATTCTTAATGGCTAATTTTAACACTGTATTTAAGTGACTGGAACCATTCTTTGTTTCAGATAGTCTTGTTTAGGGGGCTGTTCTTAATTTTAAAACCACTTTTACTTGTTTGCTTAGACCTTTGGTAGAAGTAGTTCCGTTTTAATTCCATGATTGCTATTTGTGTGATTTCTTGTGAATGCGCACGGGTCAAACTGTGATAGTTGTCAGGAAGATGATTTGGTAATAAAATGTATGAAATTAACTTCTTCAGATAGGTTGATGGAGACTCTAGCCCTTGTAACAGTAGCATAGACATAGAGAAAAAACACATGACCAGTAGGTTCCGTGCTACCAGAGGAAGATGGTTAAGGTTATTGGGGTCTTCTAGGAGATGGATCTGATCTTTCGTGTCCTCTTGAAGAGTCATTCCTCTCTTATGGGTCCCAGATGTCAAGATGTACCATTCAGTAAAGAAAGTTTCCAGATATTGTCGTGCCACAGGTCTCGTTCTGTTTGAGTGACCACTGTTTGTGAGTAGGTAAGGGCTGCGTGCTTTATAGGAAGGAATGCACCACCCTATATAAAGAAGTTTGAATACAGTGTGTCTCTAGGGATGAGTGTTTTCTTGACGCTCTAATATTTGTTTATCAATACACATTACCATAAATAATTCTTAAGCTACAAAATGTAAATACATATTGTTGTTATTTATACAAAATAAAGCTTCTTAGATTTTGATATACCACTGGCCTTAGTGATTATCCTTTGAAATATATGAGCCAGCAGTGGCCCAGGTGGCCAAGAGGGCCAATGGCATCTTGGCCTGTGTCAGACACAGCATGGCCAGCAGGAGCAGGGAGGGGATTGTGCCCCTGTGCTCAGCACTGGTGAGGCAGCACCTCGAGTGCTGGGTTCAGTTCTGGGCCCCTCACTACAGGAAGGACATTGAGGGGCTGGAGCACGTCCAGAGAAGGGCAACGAGGCTGGTGAGGGGCTGGAGAACAAGTCCTATGAGGAGCGGCTGAGGGAACTGGGGTTGTTTAGCTTAGAGAGGAGGAGGCTGAGGGGAGACCTCATCACTGTCTACAACTGCCTGAAAGGAGGTTGTGGCGGAGTGGGTGCTGGTCTCTTCTCTGAAGTGACAAGCGCGGTAGGACAAGAGGAAATGGCTGCAAGTTGCACCAGGGAGGTTTAGACTGGACATTAGGAGGAATTTCTTCACTGGAAGGGTGGTCAGGCACTGGCACAGCTGCCCAGGGAGGTGGTTGAGTCGCCAACCCTGGAGATATTGAAAAGACGAGCAGATGAGTTTCTTAAGTACATGGTTTAGTAAGGGGACAGGCATGGTTGGACACAATCTCAGAGGTCTCTTCCAACCAGATGATTCTGTAATTCTATATTTAAAAGTCTAGCTGAGTATCACGTCTACAAAATAAACAAAAACAATCCTCAAAGATTCCTTCAGCCATGTTTGGACTCATCACTCTTCTTTTTCATTTCATTCTCTTTCTTATATCTTCAAGGTTTTTGTCTGTTTTGTTTTTTAAACAATTGCTGTGCATTTGCAAAGATTTATTTATTTTTTTTTATTGACCTCTCCACACCAGGAAACTCCCCTCATTTTTTTAATGCCCCTGACTTGTGAGTAGTCCTTTGAGCCTGAGGGACTGCACTGTGCTGTGGCTGGATTACTGACTGCAGTGGATTAATTTTATTTTTCAAAGTTTGTGTGGACTGTTCCAAACCTGGGAGCTGTGAGGTACAATTTCTGTAGAAGGAAAGCAATTATTTTTGCAGACTGTCTACTCAGGGATAGTTCATTAGTATTGTCTTGCTTAAAAGTTTCATTCCTGTATAGGTTTAAAATGATATATTACAGGCAATATCTACAGAGAGTAGAAACTTAGACGGGAAATATGGTTTTGAAAACTTGAAGATACATCAGGGACAGTTTTATATATCACAGGCAGAAGCCCTTCAGAAAAGGAGTAATATGTTTATATTAAATAGAACCTGAGTGTCCCATGACACAGTAAGAGAAAGACAACTCAGCAGTTAAAAATGAATGTTTTGAGTCTCACATTTAAATGTTCTGTAAGGAATAATTTTTAACTGAAGCTTTATACTTTTTTGAGATTAAATATCTTACCCATATATGTGTATCTCTGGTTATGAGCCAGTTTTTCTCTGTTTTAATCTTGATTTGCAAAGTTGTTTCAATGAATAAAGAGTGAAGGACAAATCCAAATACAACTGTTTCTTGATGTGTTTATCTAAGAGGCCCCAGGAAGTGCTGTATATGAGTTCCAGACCACGGTTTGAAACTGATTTTCATCAACAGAAACAGGAATGAAATGTAATGAGCCTGCAACTGGTTAAAATCAGACCACTTCTAATTGATTATGCCTGTCTAGAGGGGCTACAATTACAAAGAGATTTTCAGAATACAACCCTGCCTAGGCCTTTCCTACATTATGGTTATTTTCTGTAAGTGATTTGTTGTCTTCAATTAATAAAATCTGTCTCTTAAAGTGCAGGACAGCCCTGAGGGAATTTACTCCACAAATTCAAAACAATTTAAAATGTCGGATAAGGAAGGCAGGGAGTAATGGATACCAAAAGCATCTTGTCCAGCTAAAAATTTATTGCTGGCCAAAGGATGATTATTTATCTTAAAACAAACAAAAAAAACCCCCGTAGTTATTCTGATTTGCTGGTTTGGATGGAAGTGTTGCCCGATTCATGTCACTGGGAAAAGACAATTTTATTTCCTTGAGTTGACAGGCAAAATCTAGAGCATTTTTCCAGCTCTTGATGTGCTTGAGGGTCCTCTGATATGCAGAAACAATACATAATGTAAAGACTATGTAAACTTGCAAATTTTTTTTTTTGGTTATCAATTGCAGTTGGATCTCAGAAAAAAACTGAAGCAACCCCTTTTTTAAAAAAAAACAAGTTATATGTTTTAACTAAAAATACGATTTTTGCCTTTATTGAGAGCAAACAAAAGTTCTTACCACTTCTAGGATTATTTCATGAGCTAATGTTTATTGTATTAATAATTATTAATAATATACAGTGAATTTGTTCTTGCAGACATCTTTGATATATTGTCTCCACAGTAACCGTTCCTATAGACTTGTAATCACAGATATTCAGGGCCTTTTTCTGTCTAATGGGTAGCAAAATGCAATCCTCTTCCAGAGGATTTTTTGGCACTTGGACCTTGCTAAAAAGCAGTTAAGTTACTGTAAAATATCCAAATGCTACTGTGCTGCGATGTAGTGTTCCAGTGGATACAATTCCTATTTTGAATATGTGAACTTTTGAGAGGACCTGTTGTAGGCATTCCTTTCAGATCTTCTGATAGTATTTTGGCAATTCATGAAAGGAAAACTCGCTAAAATACACTTGTCAGTAAAAGCATATTTTACCCAGGGTTGTGTTCAAAAAAATGGCACTTGTTGGTAAAGTGTTTGGTTGAGTCCATAAAGACCATCAACATAAATGAAGTAGAATGTAGATCAGAAGACGAGGAAAAGGTGAAAGAGAAACTTGCTGAAGATAGTCCTTCTGAGTTGTTCTTTTATCCTGTATATGTGCTGTCAGATGGTGCTCCTGGCTGATTTGGCCTGTTATCAAGTATAGTGTCTTCTGAATCCAAGTGTGATGAGAAAGAGAAAACGTTTAAACAGGACGGCAAATGGAATGAGTTCTGTGATTTAGGAGAAGCTGCCACTTGAAATCTAACCATGCATTTTTCCTTTTTACATTTGAGGGTGGAAGAATTTATAAAATTTCCTGAGATTAACCAAGTGTCCACTGTTGTTGTCGCCAGTGGTAACAGTTACTCAATATTTACATAATTAATCCTGTTCATAAATAGATTGCTTTGATATCAAAATGGAGCAGCCAATATTCTGCTCTCACTAATATATCCTTTCCCTGAGTTTTGCACAGACTTCCATTTTCTTACTCTCTTCCAAACAGCTAAAACTTTTATAGATGTAACTTAGTTAAGATTCTTAAGTTTTGCCTAGGAAAACCAGAAACAATTGGAAGAAATACTGTGCATCACACGTGTGTATGAGATCAGAAGCATGGGCAATAATGTACAACTGTCTGCTGGTTTTGGCCATTTATTTGCTTTCAAATATGACAAAACACTGTAATTTAAATAACATACATTACAAATACCTTTCTTTTAGTTATAATTTTCCTTTTTAATTGGAAGTTATAAAATATATTGGCAGAAATAATATGCTTAAAAAACTTCTAGATGCTTTGCAATGAAAGCACAAATCTTTTTTTAAGTAGGAATCTCTTAAATGTTTTGCCTGAGTGATAAAATTTGTAGGACTTTCAAGTAAGATTTGAAGACTGTGCCTACATTTTTTCTATTTTGTACTTCTTATTTTGAAAAGAATTGTAACTAAATGGTAACTAAAATAATTTTTTCTACAGGTTAGCTTAGAAAGTGATTAAAATAGTAAAAATTTGGCATCAATAATTACGTTGATTAATTTAGCCATACTTTAACTTTCTTTATCTAGATCCCTAAGAAGTGTGGCCAGACAATTATTTGAACAAAACCACTGGCAGCTTGTTAATTTATGTTTTGGTTATTTGATCTAATTAGATGAAATTTAAGAAATTCCATCTGAAGAAATTGAAAGCATTTTTTGTTTGCCATGTCAGAAATTATATAAACTTTGTGTGCCAATATAATGACTGAGGCACTTAGTCAGTGTTGTTATTTTGACTCAAAAATAAAGATTTAAAGCATATTTATGGAATCATCTGAATGGGCTATGCCTACTGATTTTAAATTAGACAAGTCAAAAGGAAGTGTAGTTAGGTACTCAATATTCTAATTCGATGCAGACAGGAGAATGAAGAAACTGAGGGTGGGATTGTTGGAGGTCCAAGAGATGGGGAGTAACTGAGAGTTGCACAGGCAGTAAAATACCAGAGGCAGATCAAGTGAGGGACATCCTATGTTAAAGTAGCCAAAAGACAGTGCAAAAGTCAGTACAAGACAGAAAGCCAAAGCAAATGGGCTGAGGCTGACAGGAATAAATGTTGAGAGAAAGGAGGTGGAGGTGTGCAACACCAGCGGGTGGTCAAGGCAGTGTTGGAAGCAGAACTTGTGGCACAGACCCAGGAGGAGGAAAGTAGACATGATTGTGGGCGCACAGTGAAAGGAGGGGATTGTGGAGGGTAGAGCATGATATTGCTGGAATGCTGTGTTTAGTAGGGAATATGGAAAGGTGTTGTAGGAAATGAGTGTCTCGTGAAGGTGAAGATTGTTCATCCTTCTGAAATCTTGTCTCAGGTTCTCTTTTGATTCTAGCATCAGACTTGCACTGTCTCCATGGGGTTTTATGGTTTTCTACAAATGCAAAAAAAAGTGGAAAACCTGGTGGTGTGCCAGAGAGAAGCTGTAAGAGAAATGACAGTCTGTGTCCAGCTCAAATGCTTCCCCCCAGGCCTTTCTTTTAATTTGAGGAGTTCCTCTTATACTGTGCAAAATGCAATGGGATGCTTCTCTCCTCGATATATTATCCATGGATTCTGTTAATCACCAATACCCTTTTCCTGGTCATCAACAGTTATCATAGCTCCACATTGTAATGAAATGCGCTTTTCTGTTGTCTTTCGGGGTTTTTTGCGCTTTGCATAATCCACTTTTAATAAAAATGGAAAATGTGAAAGAAAATACTTTTTCTTAATATTTATCTAGGAAAACCTTTTCTTGGCACTGATTACATTTCAGCCTTCTCTCTAGTCATATGGTCAAATAGCCTTGGTTAGATGGTAGTTTCTGAGTGCAAAGGATTGTAATATCTTCTAAATCCATAAATAATTGCAACTTCTCGAAGATCTGTGTGAATATTGATGGATATCCCGATTTTGGATGCTTGGACACCTTTTCCATAATATTCCATAACTGCAGACACAGCAGAATTTCATTCTTGCTCCTTGTAATTGTTTCTGTCTTGGCAGAATGCCAGAAAGTTTTCTAATAGCTGTGGTAGTTTCACCCCTTTCTGCCTGCTCTGTTTGTGTTTTCTGGAACCTCTAGTAGGAAGATGGCACGGATGCTCAAGGGGTCACATGCAGGAGCTGATCTGTATATTTATCTTGGTGAGCAAATGCTTAGATGTATCATAATCACAGATAGAGAAGGAAAGCTTTGACAGGGTGTATGCTTGTTGTTACAGAGAGGTGTCCAGTTTGCAGTAACCTAGACACCCACTGTAAAATTACCTAATCCAACTAATACTGTCCTGTGCATCAGCTGGCAAAGCGATTAAACAAGTTTAGATTTTAAATATGGAAGGAATTGAAATTACTTCTGTCACTTTTGAACGTATGGTAGAATCATTGAGATGGAAGACAGCTGAACTGCCCATCAGCTGACAGCTTGTTAATCCCCACACAGGGTATCTTTTCTGTCCTTACTGTGTGTATCTACTTATTCTGGGAGCAAAATATAGAGTAGTGCCTGCCTGCCACTGCTGAGAAGAGGAAAAGAAAGTGGATGAGTAATCAAAGTTTCACAGCAAGTCAGGCAGGGCACAGGTTTTGGAGCTGGCTAAACTTTGACTAGGTTTGTAGCTGGAGATTCACCAGATCTGCCAATTCCATTCTGCTTCTCTTCCGTTCCTCTTTATCTTTAAACCATGAAAGGTAATTTAACATCATATAACTGACTGTGAACATCAGTTGTTCACAAATAGGATTAACAAGCCCAACCCTTCAAACCTAGTTAATGTGACACAGATGTCATATGGGTATCTCAATGTAGTGAACACAGGAGTTGAGGAAGACTGTGACATTTTCGTGCACTGTGTTGAGGAGAACCAAATTGTTGTGTAAGATGTGTCCCTTCTTAGAAGAGAGCCAGGTTCTTCCTGTACCCACAAACGAAACAATCCTTGGGGGGAGGAGGTGTGGAAATTAATCCACTTAATTCCTGGGGGCACTTTTGCGTCTGTCAGCATCCTGGACAAGACTGCTGTTTGCCAGAATCCTTGTTTGGTCAGCCAAAATTTGCTCTTCCTTCTCATGGCAGCTGGCCCCTCAAACTGTACAGTGAATTTTGTTTGTAAATAAAACTATGTCTTTACTGTATCTTAACCACAGAACCAAATGTTTACTTTGGGAACCAGTGTGGGTTTTTTGGTTTAGTTGGATGTTTTGATGTAAGCCAAAGAAAAGAGTTTACTTAAAAGCTAAGCGGAAGAGAAAACATTTACACTAAAACTGGGGAAGCTTTCTTAGTGATGAAGTTGAAAGCAGGAGTATTTCTGATACATTGTAATAAGACAGGGGCTTTCTTTCCTTCTGTACATATTTATTTAAAACAAGGATATTGGAGAGCATGTGAAGCACAAGATGAATGCAGAAGGATTTGCTCTGTCCTGTGCTGAGGCTAAGCAAGTATGCAGGTGGTCTTATTTTGCTGACAACCTTGGTGTTCAGACATCCAGTTTTAAAGAAATTTTCTGTAAAATAAGTGATCCACAGTGTCCAGTATTTCACAATTATAGGTCATCCAGAAGGCTTCCAAAGCAGAGAAAGTATCTGATATGTATAGAAGAGGATCTGTGGCAGAAGGCTCTTGTATTACAGTCTCTGCAAACTAGTAGTTCTAGAAGAGAGGAGATCCACTGTGGTTTTTATATGAAATAATTTTCCTTTTCGGAGATGATGACACAGAGTGAAATTATGCTGGCCTTGCAAAATTCAAATGATGGTTTGTTGAACCGGATCTAAAGCTCAGTGCATGGCCAGCTCCTGCTCCTGGAGTCAATGGCAGGGTCACTGCTCTCTCTGATGTTAGGTTAGGCTCAAGCAGTGTTGACACCAACAAAATGAATGACACCCTCCTCCTCTTAGTGTAATGCTTATCTGTATCTCTTTGTCCACCTAATGCTGCTCTTCCTTGCCTTGCCCTAGAGCTTTGGCTCTTCACTCCTGTTAGTCTTCATGTTACTGCGGGCACATACGCTAGCTATCTCTCAGTGTAAAGCAAGGTTGGTTTGCCGATGACACCAAGCTGTGTGGCATGATTGACACGCTGGAGGGAAGGGATACCATCCAGAGAGACCTTGACACACTTGAGAGGTAGGCCTGTGCGAACATCGTGAAGTTTAACAAGGCTAAGTGCAAGGTTCTGCACATGAGTCGGGGTGATCCCAAGCATAGATAAAGGCTATGTGGAGGATGGATTGAGAGCAGCCCTGAAGAAAAGGACCTGGTTGTGTTGGTGAATGAGAAGCTCAACATGAGCTGGCAGTGTGTGCTTGCAGCCCAGAAAGCCAACTGTATCCTGGGCCCCATCAAAAGAAGGGTGTCCAGCAGGTCAAGGGAGGGGATTCTCCCCCTCTACTTTGCTCTCGTGAGACCCCACCTGGAGTTCATTTCTGGAGTCCTCAGCACAGGAAGGACATGGATCTGTTAGAGCAAGTTCAGAGGAGGGCCACGAAGAAAATCAGAGCACCTCGTAGGTGAGGACAGGCTGAGAGAGTTGGGCTTGTTTAGCCTGGAGAACAGAAGGCTCTGGGGAGACCTCATAGTGAACTTCCAGTGCTTCAAGGGGGCTACAGGAAAGCTGCTATCAGGGAGTGCAGTGATAGGACAAGGGGTAGTGATTTTAAGCTGAAAGAAGGTAGATTCAGATTAGACATTAGGAAGAAAATTTTTACTGTGAGGATGGTGAGACACTGGCACAGGTTGCCCAGAGGAGCTGTGGATGCTCCTTCCCTGGAGGTGTTCAAGGCCAGGTTGGATGGGGCTTTGGGTGACCTGATCAATTGGATGGTGTCCCTGCCCATGGCAGGGGGATTGGAAACAGATGGTCTTTAAGGTCCCTTCCAGCCCAAACCATTCTGTGATTCTATGAAATAAAAGCCTTTCTCTTGCAATATACTTAGAAATAAATACTTGGTTTGAACAACTGAGCAAGTGGACTCGTATATTGCTGAAAGGCAGCGGAGGAGGAATGCATGTAGGAAGCTTGAGAGGGTACAGGGCTCCAAAACTGAAGCTGTTTCTCTTCTCAAACCAAGGTGCTTGAACTTGAACCTTTTTCTTTCCACTGCGTAGGATAAGTTCTGTTGTTAAATTGCTGTTTGTGGAGTCAGGTTGTGTAATAACTGGGATGAAGGCCTAATCCCTCTCCAAGGCAACCAGACAGTTCAGAAATTAAGGAATTCTGGCCGTTGGATACTTGTTGTGTGACATGGGCATTAATGCTAGTTTATGCTATCGTGCCATTATGTAATGCCAGTCTGGAGGGGGTTTAGAAAATGTAGTAAATAAAAGAGACAATTTTGCATGTTCTGAGGTGGAAGCCACCTGTGTCCTCTGGAGGATTAAGCTGTGACATAGTTTCTCAGTGATATTGCAGTTTCTTTGACTGCATCCAGCTCATTGAGGAAAAAAATATAGTGAAAACATGAATGACAGAACTAATGGTTAGGTAATATGTCTGAAAATCTTTTTCAAATACCAGATTTCTTTGAAGCTTGTCCAGAATTACTCAGAAAATGTTTCTGCCTTATATGCTAGACAGTTTACAACCAAGTCAAGTTTCTATGTAAATGTCAAACAAATTAAGATAGCTTTGGAAGAATTTGAATATGAAAGGGCAGGAAATTTAACTGCAAATAGAAGGATTAGGGAAATGTCTTCACAAGCAACAAAATAAACCTCTATTTGCATTGCAGCTTGATTTTGAATTCAACAATTCAATGGTAGTACTTGGACAGGCTTTTATTAGTTTTCAGTGCTTACTTAGTTATAAATAGCAGTTACCTGACAATGAGTCGTTGTCTTGGAGATACTGAAGAAATCTAAGTAAGCTTGCTTGAGTCTTTGTAATTTACCTTCAATGCATTTTGATATTTTTAAAACCTCAAACTCCTAACATCCCTCAGCATCAGCTGCAGTGTTGTTCTTTTCTGTGCTTGAGTTTTTCTTCATGATTTTCCATGTTTTCGTGTTTCTATCTGAATTAAGTGGAATATAGCGTATTAATTTCTGTACCGTACAAGCTATAGAAACATCTGAACTGGACAAAAATCTTGGTTTTGATATTATAAAATTATTTCTTCCTACTGGTGATGGACAACAAGGTTGAACTTGATGCGTGTGAGGATTTCAGTCTGTGTGTGGGAGAGAGGGCAAGTGATTTCATTTTCTGCCGACTTTGCCAATTTTGCTGGAGCCAGAAGCCCTCTGGTATCACAGATAGCAGGGGCCTATTAGTTTACTCTGTGAGGTGGTTCTTGGGCTGGGCTGTGCCATGTGGTCTGGTTGCACCACTGCAGCTGGCTGAAATGCCATGGGTCCTGTGCTGGTGCATGGGAGGGAGTCCAGTGCAGCTTCTTCTTTCTTAGCTGTGTTACCTGTTCGAAGTTAATAGCGGTAGGAAAAGCGTACTGGATTTTTTAATCAGTAAGTTCTTCGCATAGATTGGTACACACAGGTCAGATGTAATTATGTGGAAGGAGCACCACCTTAATAGTAACCTTTTCTGACCAGAGCTATGAAAAATGGGAGATTTTTAGTATTATCAGAATAGCTCTGTCCTTGTTTCTCCTGATTTTGTTTGCAGCTGAGTATGGTGACAAACAGCATTTTCTCCAGTCTGATTTCTAGAGCTATTCTGTCAAGTGTAATGTGGTTGCATATTTGTATATGGTGCTTTTTGAGGTTTCCAAACTACATACATTTTTTTTTCCAATAAATTTAATACAGTGTCTTGGTATTAATCACCAAAGTGCAAAGCATAGACAATTTTCTAGACTATATTAGTACCTTGATTTAAGGAAATACTTAATGAACTGTAATTGGCAAAGGTGACAGGCAATCTGCAAAGTATTGTAGCATTTTAAAGTTGTTAGAAGCTTTCATCCTGTGAGTTGAACAATTTATAGTTTTCAGAAAAGTTTTTATCCTTCTTTCTTTCTATTTAAGTATGAATACACATTATATCTAGGAAAGCTCTTTTATAGTTCAGAATCGGTGTAAAATGAAGAAGAACTACAGTTTCGTTTCATGTGTGAATTTATCTTGAGATATGTTTTGCGTACTTGATGTTTTTCAACTTCAGAATCACTTCATGGTCTGAATCAGATGGTAACATTATCTATTTGTTAACTTTACTTAGTTTTATTCTCATTTCAGGCATGCAATTGTTTGGATTTTGGGAAGACATGAACAGAGTTATTTCAGATTCTGAATTGATGTCTGGTATTCCCTACTTATCTGCAGTACCAGGACTGATACAGTATCTCCAGAGAATCACCAGACTTGTATTATCAATGCTGTCAGTAACTGCAGGTCCTGATATCCAGAGTAGCATTTCACCTGTTGCAAAGACAATAGCCAAGCCATCATTGTCACTAGTTCATCTTCTTAACTGTGAGTTTCTTGAAGTACGCCTGCTTGCGTTGGAAGCAGTCCTGCTCTGGTTGAAGCAAATAAATTCCAAGCAAGTTGCAGAAGAAGGAGGAGGTGTATTGTGTTTACTTATTGGTTTGGAAAGCACTTTTCTCACAATGGCGCTGAAGGAAAAGAATCTTCAGTGTTTTTGTAAGGTAGGAGGGTGTTGTTTTATTGGCATTTGATATATTTTCAGTAAATCTTATTTTTAGTTTTAAAAATATAGTTGAAATGTACACGATGTTTTCTAAATAGTGAGTGCATGGGTTGTTTTCTTTTGTGGGTTTTTTTACATTGGAGTTGTGCTATAGTTCTGTAACAGCTGTTCTTGCGTAAAAGCAAGAATTTCCTCTTTCTTCTCTTAGCAATGTCAGGAGTAGATCGTTGTGTTCTTGGAGTGGGGTTTAAGTCAATATTTTATTGACCTGAAATGTACGCATTCATTGTGAGATTGTTAGTAAATTGTTTGTGAATTTTGTGTGCAGGTGCTGGAGATTCTTTATAATATGGATCTCAGAAATGTGCTTCCAGAGGCAGAATCATCTATAAAAATGAATCCGAATGAGCTCTTAATCTGGAGTTTAAACGTTGTAGACCTCTCCAACAGGTTTGTCATGCTTGTAAAATACTTACATTTTAAAAACTTAAAATGTTAAAGCATTTAGTGATTTTTGACCATCTGTTGATGTAAAATCAATGTTCCAGAAAAGTGAGTGTGGCTTATTTGAATAAAGAGAGGTCTTGATGGGAATTCTTCAGAGATGTAAGACAGGGATCTGAATTATTAAAAATATCCAAAGTCTTACTGTCAGAGACCCTGTAAGTGTCGAGTAATGGAGTTTGTGAAATGAAGTTATTCCGGCTGTCAGCCAGTGAGCATAGCTCTACCTGAGTGGTAATCGGTAAAGACCATAACACGTAGAATTAATGATCCAAACATACACTCATCCGCTGTCGATCTACCGTACATCCTATCCGGGTTTATCTGCAGGCGGTCTGTAGAAAGAGTGACGTATCTGATTTAATTTGTTAGATTGGCAAAAAAATGGTTAACCCTGATCCTTAGTGTTCACACTTCTTAATCAGAATGTAAAATCAGCAGAAAACACTGAAAATTTGGAGCAAATTTGTACTTTATACTGAATTAGAAGTTGTGTCTGTCTGTTCATAATGGAATAGACAGACAGGGTTAAGTGTCCAGGCTTTAAGGGCCAGACCGTCCTGTTTCAATTAGTCTCTTTTTTTAAGCCATATAAACATTTCACCCCAGTGTTATCAATGTGGAATATTTAGGGTATAGAGTGTAGAACAGCATTTTATAGCTGTGCGCATTTGTTGTTGATATGCATTAAATTTTTCAAGTTCAAATGATGACATGGAGTGTTTATTTCTGGAATGAAATAGGATTCTTGCGGTAAAAACCACTGACTGGTGCTGTTAGAGGGAAATAACTGAAGTAGCAGACCTTACTGCTCAGGTGTTGCCGTTCCCTGTGGTGAGAGGAGCCCTTCAGGAGCCACAGTGCCAAGTGCCATATCCTTGTTCCCTGCTGGGCAGTATGGAGGCTTGGCAGCCAGCAGTTAGCATATTCTGCACTAGTAGCATTTCTAGCAGCTATGGAAGAGAGCTTTCTGGAGCTTAACTCCAGCTTGAAGAAATGTTTTTGTTTATAATTTAAAATAATGTCTGATTTGTTTGACTTGGCTTCCATTTTCAAATGTGTTTTTTTATGGGAAGTATGCAGACAGAAAATAAACATGGCAGAAGTGAAAGTAAGAGCATATTTCATTTGCACATCAACTAGAAACTAACGTCAGGATCTGTAATGTAAAAATTCTGAGTGTTCAGTTTACAAAATACCCATTGGTGATAATTCAGGAAGGATTAAGAACTGGCTGGTTTTTCTAAAGATGAAATGATAGCAGAAATAGCTGAGTCTTTTTTCATGTGTTCTTTACCTTGTTTTCTCAGCACTGAAGTTCAAAGCATAACTCTCAAATTTTCCTCCAAGTTGATTATCCATCTTTTGCAGAACCATCAGCAGGTAAGGGAAACAGAGCTGCTTAACAGTGCTGTAGTTCTGGAATTGTGGGTTTTAAAAGTATTATGTGGCTTCTTTTAGATAGAAGCTCCCAGCTTGTGTTTTCTTGTGTCGTTGCACCTTTCCCGGTGTTACGCCTGCCTCTCTGAATGCAGTGCCATGAGATGAAATGAAACAGCTATGACTATCATCTCAGTATATCGCTCTTAAAGTCACTTCAAGTTACATGTGTAAGTAGATTTTTTCTGATGGATTAATATCAGCTTCTGAGAGCATCCAAAATAGTCACTGTAGTATGGAAAGAAAAACGCCTACAGTGATTAACACTTCTGCTGAATCCAGTCCATTTACTGAAGTGCAACTTTGTTGTGGTTTGTAATTGCTGGGGAGCCAGGAGGAGAGCAGATCCAAGGGGAAGGCAAGAAGCTGGAGCAATGGTTGTGTGCACTTCCCTTTCTCGCTGTGTGTAGTATGACCTTGCCAAGTGTCGGCCTCAAATCACTGAGCACAGCAGCTTGTTGTCTGCATGGACTTTCTCATTGAATTTCCTCTTAATATTTGTTTTTGAAACACTAGAGTAAATAGAATAAGTCTTGTAAAATTCAAAGCTCTATGTCCTCTGTTCCTGTTTATGAACTATTTAATTTAGATTTATGCCAGCACAAATTAATGGCTCAGATTTCTTTTGATTTTAAATTGTCAGTCTGTGAGGGCCAGATGTTTGTGTGTATAGCAGTGCAAAGGCAGGTTTTATTGCTTGACAATTTTTTTGCTTTGGTTTTCAAGATGCAAAAAACATTTAATGGATATTTAAAACCAGATAAAATACTCATGATGTGTTATAAAATTACGTTTTTTCCTTAAATAACTTATTTTTTATAGATTGTGCAGCAGAATTGATTCTATATTGTATGCTAATAGTCTTGCCTCATATTAAAAAAAAGGAAGCCACGGATTTGCATACAAGAATTGCGAGCATGGATTTTGATGTTAAATGTTTTTAAGAGAGGCAAAATGCAGGGTCTTCAGTTTGTAAACATTAAAATAAACATATAAACCTGGTTTCACAAATAGATATGCAACATGTTATTGCTCTGAGGATTCGTATTAATTTACAAAAAGGAATTAATGAAAAATGCTGTAACAATCTTAACTGTAGCAATGCTAAAACAGCTTTCTCAAATACGCTTGTACCTCATGGGGATCTAAGACATCTCTACAGAGAGCACCTTCCGCTTTGTAGAAGACCAAGTACATCAGTTTTACCTCTAAATTCTTTCTTTGGGCTTGCATTCAGTATTTGCGTCTGTAGAGGGAACAGTTTCTCTTACATAAGGTAAAAGTCAGGTTCTGTCGTTCTAGATAGTCCACGTCTGTTCAAAATTGGACTAACTGTAACTTCTTGGGAGATTTGGGGTTTTAACCTGTTACAGAACTCATAGGACATGATCTGGCTCTGTCCCTTTGTGCAGTGCGGGTACATGACCATGTGCCACGCAGAATGAGACAGAACAGGACCGAGGTTTCATTTATCCCTGAGTGAGTCCTTCTGCACTTCTCTGCCCTGTAACCTGACTCACCTTTTCATTGGTTCTCTTCTTTACCTTATTTGGTTGTTCTGTTTTTCACTTCCTTTAATTAAAAATAAGTAAAAAAGGAAAGAAAGGAGGAAAAAAAATATTAGTTGCGCATACCTCAAGTGTCTCTAGGTCAGGCTGGTGCTGCTTTTCCTGTTCTCTGCATGAGATTCCAATCTCTTTGGTTTGGGGTGGTTTGTTTTGGGGTTTTTTCTGCTCTGGAGCTTCCTTCTAATTGCCATAGTGCACACTTGCTTGTAGCTGTGCCTGTATGCCACATCCTGCAGTTTGCATGTTCTATTATCTAACCTGTGCTTGAGGTTCCTTTACCTTGACTGGCCCACTGCCCTCCCCAATGTGGCATTTGCAGCAGACCCCAGTTTTTTCTTGGTCACCTATGGAAGTTAGAACTTTCTGTTCCCAGTTATGGACCAGCTGTTCTGATGGAGATCAGAGCTGACAAGTCTTGGAAGCACTACTTGAGTTATCGCTAAAATGCACATTATTTCTTTCCACAAAAAATCTAGTGGCCATCACTACGCATCAGAAAGAGTTGAAGCTTTGTCCTGTTATTGCTAAGTAGTAGTTTTCCTAGCATATGTCTGAGGACTAAATATTCTCCAAAAGATGGCGACTGGGTTTTATTTGAACCGGGAAATATCCTTCCTGTTGTTTTTTCTAATTCTTTAAGTTTTAGGACAGTGTACTGAGTGTGTATCAACCAACATGGAAATTCCTTCTGTGTTTTGAACACACTAGCAGAACCCAAGGTACCTCAGCAGCCTTATTAAAAAAAAACCCCATCCTCAGTATCTGCAGAGGAGACAGATGGCGCTGCATTCACCCGTTTACCAAGCATTCCATCATTACCGAAGCCTAAGATTGATGCTGCAGTTCATACGCTCCTAGTTGGTTTTCCAGATACGTGTTTGTATCTGCATGGGATGCTTCTGAGAACTGCTGCTCTTTGTAATAGTCCAGTATAGTTGTCTTTGGCTCGTGTGTTTAGAAGAACTGTGGACACAAAGAAATGCTTTGACACCTGTGGTCATTGGCGAATCTGTTGTGAAGGGACAGGGTGAGAGAATTGCCTACATGAGTACTGCTCTGACTAAAAGAAAATCTCCCATCTTATCTATCTGTGACATAGTAAGCCAGCTTTTGAACGGACATCTGGGATTCACTTGGATAAAACCCTGCATTTACTGATAAGTAGTATCTCTTCAGCAGTCCACAGGTTAATGTGATGGTGAGTGGTAACATTGGATTGTACAGCATACTTCTTACGTGTTCTGTGCCTTTAGATTTCAGAAGAAGTCCTGAAAAAATGGGTTCAACTGATAGTTTATTTTTGTGGCGATGAGCAAGAGACAGAGATGCTGTTAGCAGCTGCTGAAGTTCTTAAAAGTATAACATCATTTCTTCTTATCAATGAGAAGCTCATTCTTGGTAAGTAGTTTGAACATTAATTTTCTGGATCTTTTTAAATGATTCCCATTAATAGATGACTTAAAATGTAATGTACACATAGATATTTACACACAGTCAAAACACGTAATTACATCGAACAGGATATTTTGAAAATTTTAATAGGATTTAATGTACTAAATGGATTTACTTAAATTCTGGTAAAAAAAGGACGTGCAGAGCCACTTGCAATAACTCCACAGAAGGAGGCGTGAGATACTGTTGTGTGTCCAGGCCACTATATGTTGCTGTATAGATTTAGTGGCTTGCAGTTGCTTTCTGACTTGAATCTTTGTGAATTATCCTGTTGCTGAGGTTAATTTAACACTGAGTGTCACAAAGTTGTGCCGGCTGAATGCTGAAATTAAAGGGTTCACTCTGGAAATGTGGTGCATACTCTACTACGAGAGTGATTAGTATTTGGGTCACATTATTTTATGTTAACATTCAACTATCTCTTTAGAAAACCAATCAACAAACAAAAACTACAGAGCCTTATTGAACAATGCGTTACTGACTGAGAGGCAAAGTTGTATGAATTTTTCTTTTCTGCTTTGCAGAAAGTGTAGATTTTTTTTCTTCCCCCTCCACTCCATCTTTGGTGAACAGTGAGTAATGGGATTTTGTGACTAAGGGGCCAGGAGATATGCGAAAATAGGTAGTGATAGAAAATGAAGAAATGATTTGCATCCTGAACAAGACAATGAGCTTTAAATACTTAGCTTCTGGGGTTTTTTAATTGTAATATGGTTATGTAAATGGTTTTATTTTGGGCAAGTTAAGTCCATTTATAAGGACTGGATACAGATTTTTGTTAGATGAGAAGAATGGTAGTATTTCCTAAAGTGTACATAGTGGTATTTTGAAAAAGTTAGCTGTTTATTTTGAGATGTGTCTTTTAAGAGGTATTGGTAACATTTAACACAGCTAAATCTATTATACGAGGTAGACATTTTACTATTAAGTGTTCATAGTAACAGCTCTGGAAACTTGACCTTTGCCATCTGCTTACAGCTCTTAATAGGACAGACATTACCATTTTATATCAAATGAAGACAGAGGAGGCATTGGAATGAAAAACTCCCAAATGTTGTACTTCTTGTCTGTTGCCATTTGGATCCAGTCTGTAGTTGATGGAGAAGAGAGTTTCCTCTTTGATCTTGTCAGAACAGTTACTGGTTTCCGTGCTTTCCAATCAGGCAGATGTGAAGATCTGAAACAAAAAAATAGCAGCAATTTGTATCCTGCTTAAAATTTCAACAAAACAAATAAAAACCCGAACCAAATCACAATGTACAACTGTGAAATTGTCAAGCTCTGCAGTGAGAAGTTTAGCAAATCAAGGGTGTGATCTGGCATTTAGTTGCAGTGATAGGAACCCAGAACCATTCCATTAAAGTTGGAGGAGTTATGCACATATGAACAACTTTGGCTTTTATGCTTCATTCTGCATCAGCTTGCTTGACCATACATAGTACAAAGTAGAAGTGAATGGTGGTTGTATGCAATGGAGCTGTAGTCATTCCCAGAAGCTTCCGGTAAGTACGTTTATGAGAGGAAATGGGAGAATGCCAATCAGTATGACTGGATCTCTCCATCATGTTACTTGACGTTTCAGAAGAAGTCTTTCTGGAAAATCTATTTGCAAACTTCCACCTCTCCTAGAGATAAAGTAGAAGCTTGTCTAGGTGGGAAAGCTGGCTTTGGTATCTAGAAGGGAAAAATTATTCTGCCCTAGCTGTGCTGTTATAATGTTATTGGGTGTATCATGCTAGAATAAAAGCTACTTCTTTCTGAATAATTATACTCTGTGCTATTCTGATATAGGAAGTTATGTGAAATGCTGGAATGCTTCTTATGCCTATGTAGAAAAGCCTTAAGCAATTAATTTTGACCAAGCAGTGAAATACAGGTAATTGTCTGGCTAGCCTTGTAATACAAATCTCTGATAGACCTGTTGATAACATGCTTGAAGAAAACCAGCGCAGCAACAAAGCACCAAAGTCAGCTGAAATCCCAGCAAACCTATGAGTTGTGACTTCAGCTAGTCATCCTCGTGTGGCACCACTAAATGGCACAAGGGCTTGCAAGTAGAGCATGGCTTGTAAGATGTGAATTGCCACTGGGGTGGTATGTGGAGTCTGCCTGTTTGAGGTTTACCAGATGAGCATATCCCTCTTGGTGGTTATCTCTTATTAGTCTTAACTGTGTGCAGGTCATTACCACATGGATGAAATCTGCCTTGCTTCCATGTAGTGGGTGTAAGGGTGGCAGGGCATGCTGGTGAGTGGTGGGGTGAGGTGGGTATGGGAGAAGTAGGTGATGGTAGGTCCCTGGGATATGGGATTGTTGCCATTCCTGCAAGGAATGGCATTTGTGGCCAGCGCTACTGGCAGTATCTGAGTAAAACTTGGTTTGGCAGCCTCTGCTCCAGGCAGATCGCAATAGCAAATCCATGATCAGTGTGTTGATCAGTCTTCAGTGGCAAAAGTTTTGCTGTTGCCAAACAGGAATTCTGCAGCTTTAGAAATTGTAGAAAAGTCAGAGCACACGGATTGAGAGAGGTCCATTCTCTTATCTGTGGCCCAGTGTTTAAACCAAGCTGAGTCAACCGCCTAGATAAAGTCCACACATGCTGAAAACATTTTGATTATGTTGCCAGTTGTCTTCCCAGTGGTTTTCCAGTGCATTTCTCCTGTCCATGTTTCAGTGTTTCACTGCATTTTTAGGTGTGAAAACAGAGCTCTAACTTCTTTGAATGTATGTAAGGAATAGAATTCTCATTTTTCTCCATAAATACAGGACTGTCTGATACCCTTGCTATGTGGAAATGTGTGATTCTACTGCTGCAGAATGAAGATTTGGAAGTAAGAGATGCTGCTGCTGAGGTTATACAAGTGGCACAGTCTGAAAAAAAGAGCAGTAAAGGAACAGGTACGTTAAATTTTCTTTACTTTTAATTATTAATGGATACTTGGGAGACAAAAATCTTCTGATCATAAACTTCTTGCTAACTGTAAAGTGATCCATGCATCTCTTGCAAACACATACCATGGAAGATAACAGGAAATCATGATTGACACCCACTGTGTTGTTTTATTTTGCTTTTATTGTTCCTGGTATGATTTACATATGGTTATATGGGTGTGTAAAAATGACAACTGCAGTATTCAGCTTTATGGTTCTTGCTGTGATGAGTCAACTATCATATAATTTCACCTTTTGAAAGTTCTCTAATACCAGCTTTGGTCTAATATAACCCACTGGAAGACACTCTTTGAATCCCAGGTCATTATAACAGCTTGATCACAGAGATAGGAATCTGGGAAACAGTATTCAACTCATTGATTCATTATTAGACCTTAAAATCCATTTAGATCCAGATCAACAAAGAAATTCTCAGCATACCCACAATGTGCTTTCAAGGATGTGGGTCTTTTTGTCTGCATGCCCTAGTTTACTCAACCCTATTAATTGTAAAACAGCCACAAAACTTGAGTAAGCTTAACTAATTAACATGCTTCGCTTTGAGAGTCTTTGCTGATGCATTCTTCCATGTGTTGTGAATAAATTAGAATTTGCTACTGAGCTCATCTTGCTCTGGTGGTCCCTACCAGCCTGTGCTACTCAGTAAAGCATGTACCCGCCGGTCTGCAGTCAGTTCAAATGAGTCAGCCGTCTCTGTGTGAATTTCTGCTAGTCTGTGGTTTTAAAAGGAACGTAAGAAAAGGCAGTACAAATGTACGTTTGTCACTACTGTAGACAGAGGTAGCACAGTGTGTTTGGATCTTCTGGATCTATTTCATGGATCACCAGTGCTCTCTGTCCTGGCAATTTTTATACTACATTTAAATACTTACTTATTTTTTCTCAGTTTTCATACCGTGGAATTCTGCTCTTTCATCACAGACTGATTCTAAAATATCTAAGCTGATAAACTGAAATTCATTAGAAGCCATAAAACAGGTCTCTTTAAACCTTTTACTTGATAAAAAATTGCAGGATATCTTACATTGACTGACTTTTCATTTCCATTATACGATGACAAATAAGTAGTTTTATCATGAGATCAGAAAAAAAGATGACTCGAGATCAGAAAGAGGAATGGATGTTTAGAAACCCATTTTCATACGTTCTATAATTGTTTCAGCTTATTTTCACCGCCATTATCACTAGCTAACATGAGAGAATAAAGAGACTATTATAATTTCTGCTTCATATATGCAACACAAATTTTTCTGTCCTAGTAGCCATTATATTTCCAGAAGTATTGCACTGTAGAAGTAGGTTATGGTGTGTTTCACCTTTTACTGCTGTTAATCTGCTGTACACAGCAGGAATGTTGCTCACAAAATCCAAGCACTGGACTTACCAGAAATTTTGGCACTAACATCATTATATCCACTCTTAACAAAATCTCTCCTGTTGTAAGGTCGTAGGCTGTAGCTGCCTGTGGAAGAACTGTATTGTTGGCTTAGGGAATTGACACCTGAAATGTTTAATTTATATGTGAGATCCAAACAAATCCCTGATTATAGCCTGACAACTGCCCCTGCCCTTCATGCATGATACAAGCCGGCATCTGGTTATCCTGTGAAAGAACAGAGTATGAGAGGATGTGTACTTCGTCCAACAGGTGGAGCGAGACTGTATTTGTATTCTGCTTCAACAGTGCAAGTTGTGTGAAGTTGGACTGTTGTTAATAATAACAAAGCTGTTTGCGTAGATTGTTCATATAGTTGTTACAGGACATTTTTCCTTTATGTACGTTGCTGAATGTGTACAGTATTATAGTGTCAAATAATAGGTGTTTTCAGGTCATTTATAGACAGTGAAACTGCAGGCAAATGATCCTGTCCATTAGTGTGGTTTCATTTCCATTCAAGGCTCATATGCTGTGTAATTCTTTGAAATACTCTGTGAGGTCCTGGAAGAGAATATGAACTTTGCTTTTAGTAAAGGCAGAACCTCTGATTTCCTCAAGTAACTGATCCATGCAGCTTTGGATCACTCAAACTAGGAGAATAGTAGCCTTGCAGAGTCTGAAATACGGGGTAACGAATGGGATACAAGAGTCCTGTGAAAACTGCAGCCCCCACTCTCGTTTGAAAGGAGACAAGTTCCGAAGACCAAAGCCTGATACAGCAGAGTTCCTGTCCTAACTGTAGCCCGCCCTTCACCCCTCAAGGAAACCCCTTACAAACCTGCTATTTTTTATAGAAGACAAGGACTTCTACTTTTAAAATAAAGTTAATTTTGAAAATTTCCTTCATTCATAGAGAGAAGCTTGATTTAATTCTGTAATATGTCTAAAAGCTCAATATTAGGAGGGAAAGTTACTGGGGTTGGCTGACAGCAGTCATTTCTGAGCAGAGCAAGTCAAACAGCATCCTATCTCACTAGAAAAGAGTAACCTTTTTGTTTTCCTTGTTAAAAATACCAACTTAACAGGTAGTTAAGGTTTTCCTAATAACTTGAACAATATAAACCCCATCTGTAACTCGAGGTATTGTATGTATGCTTTGTTGTTGTTTCCTCATGCATTGAGGTGTAAACTTCTGGGGGATTGTTTTATTCCTTTTAGTATGAGGGAGGGTACAGGAAGTATTGTATTCAGTGTAAATGTAGAATAGCTGCTTTGAAATCTAATTAAATTAGTGACCCATGGCTGTGTAAAGTCTAGACCTATTCACAGCAGCATGTCTTATCCAAGAAGGTTACTTCTTCCAAGAAAGAAGATCATTCAAGGCAATTTTCTTTCTCTACTGATGATTGCTTTACTGAATATCCTGAAAAATTCAAGTATCTCAGTGCTAGAACAAAATCTGTATTCATTGGTGTCATTTTCCTTTATGGCTTTTTTTATATAGAGAAGCGTTAAGTGAAGTTATGAGCTTGTCAGTATTAGAGAAGTTTGAATAAACTATTTTTTTTTTACTACTGTAGCTAAACCAGTGCAACTTTATAACATTTTATTAAAACAAATACCGTTAGTCAGCTTAAACTTTGTGCTGGTAGATTACCAAGTTAACCTTAAATTGGTTTAAGAGGATTTTTAGTGTTGTCATTTACACCAATTTAGCTGATTTTTAAAATTGAGCTGAATTAAGCTTACAGCAATTAGATTCGCAGACCTGAGTAAATCTTTTGAAAGTCCTTGGATGACTTAGCAGCCTAAATATTCTTCTCTAGTATAATTTAGGCCTTTGGGAACCTTCTGCTCCATTTATTGTGAAATAGCAGCATAGTATAGAGATGAGCAAGTTCATCTATGGACTGGAAGTTGTGCAGCATGAGCTAGAGAAATGGCCCAAGCTGAGCCATTTGCACCCTGTGCGTTGTGTCTTTGAAAATCAGTCCAATGTTGTTGTTATTACCCTTATTTCTTGAGTATTTTTGAGAATAAGATGGGGGTTATAAATGATGTAGTCAGTTTTGAACATACTGCCGATTTAATCCACTGGCCAAAAATTTGGATGCATAAATCCTGTTTCTTCCGTTACTATGTCACATGGTTAAGAAATAAGCACCAGATGATAATCCTGTGCCAAGATTTCTGACCCACGAGACAATGCAAAGCTCTCTTTTGTTCTCCTGATGATTGTTCCTTTCCTGATAGGTTCTACTTTTTGTCTTCAGAAAAAATAATTACTGAAAATTACAAATGTCCTGTTTTTTGATTCACCAGCAAAAAACCCCATTGCTAGCTGGCTGGTTTAAAGAAGCTGACTCCCCATGCTGAAGGGCATCCTCTTGGGAAGGGAGTGGCACTGTTCTACAGAGCAGATTGCATTGAGATTCTTGTGGAGGTCTTCACTGCTGGGTATTGACCTGTGTTTTAGTGGCCTGTAGTATCTCAGCCCTGTGTTGCTATCTCAGACTATGCATGTTAGGAGCCCTTCAGCAACTTTTATTTGCTTATTGACTAAAGAGTGTAAATGTGAGTAAAGGGAAAAGTTAAAATGTGCTGCTTGTGTGAGAAAAATAAAAAATATCATTAAAGTAGATCACAGAAGTAAAACATTGCCAAGGTGACTCTGAATTCCTTTCTAGGCCTTAGCATTTGACTTGAGTAGAACCTTTCTTTTTGTGAACCATTCTGTCTCCTTGGCATGAGAATAGCAAAGCGGCTTGTTTCTTTCATTTTTATTTCTTTCACACATCATGAATATAGAAGGTAAATTCAAAATAAACTCCTTCATGAATCTCAAATAGGTGTCTCTATCATGAAGGTGCGAGCAAGAAGGCTTATTTGGGTTTTATTTTGAAGGGTGGTGGTGTAAATAAGCCTTATCAGAGGTGGGAGAGGAAAAGTTAAGAGAAGATCAGACTAACTATATTAACATTTGAAAGAGAAGAGGAGGGAAGAAATTCTGCTCAGATTTATGTTCCTTATTTTTATCCTCTAAAATCTTCCTCATTGAACCTAAAGCTGTGCAGAAGTTTTCATACATATGCGCCCTAAGAAGATCTAGTAAATCACTTGAGTGAGAGATGGGAGATAACACAGTGTGTGTGATGTTGAAGCAGCACAATGGTCTGGCATTCATCATCAACACCACGGATTATATCAGCAAATCATGGGTGATTGGCATGGTCCCAAACTTGTACCCCAAATGTCCTTTGCGACTGATCCATGAAGTATTTCAGGACAAGTGACTCAGATTTAATCTGCTTTAGTTGCTAGTGAAACAGCTAAGAGTAAATGTGGGGCAAAACTAAAAGACTAAAAATACCGTTGTCGTTGGTAGTGTTCAGCTGCATGATAAAAGCATCCCACACATTGTGCAGGAAACAGCAAAGAAAGATTTTTATTTTAATTGTTGCCCTAAGTGCTTGTTGGCATTTGAAACTGTGCACTCAAACTGTTCCTTGAACTACATGCAAACTTTGGCCATAGCGAAAGGAGCTTTTCTTCCACATGTTTACCTTTGGGTTAATGTGATTTCTTAAAGCATCAGTTCATCAGCATGTTGAGTTAACCCTTGTCTCACCAGAACCGTTACTTACAAAGTGTGAAGTCCGTGTTGTGGAAGAGTAATTGGGGATTGGGAACTGTGGTCCTCTGCTTTGTGCAGCGTGCAAGTTGTAAGTTGCAGTGTGTCTCTCGCTTGATGCAGCACACAGAGGAGGGATGCTAACAAGATGACTAATGTGTTCATCCTCTTGCCAAACCTGGGGACAGATTCACCATTTTTTGATCTCTTTCTGTGCTGGTGTAGCAGCCTAGTGAGGCTGATGGAGGACTGTGGTGAAGAAAAGAAGCGTCAGGTTACTCTCAGCCTGGACAAAGATTAATGTGTAGGGTTTAACTTTTCTCATGCCCTGCATGACTTGCCCTGATGTTCAGGTTAGGCTAATAGACCTCTGAGGCCCCAAACAACTCCTTTAGTTGTGGCTCTTAAAACCAGTTCTGGCAGCTGCCTGTGTTTGAGAAATAAGTGGTAATTACCTGAACATAAACTAGAGAACTGCATACATGCAGACTGGTTTGAGGATGCATTAACTGGAGTCTGTGGCAAGATCATATGTGATAGATTTCCTTTTTGTGATTTAAGTCAGACTTGTGCATTTTCTTCTCTATTCTGAGTTTTGAGTTTCTTTTTTATTTAGAGATTTGATGGAGGGGTTACAAAATGCACAAAGTCACAACTTAGCTACAGAAAGAGCTGTGCTGGAACTGGTGTCTGGAACTCTTCCACTAGCCAGCTTGAAAATGGAGGTTGTTAGTGAAGTGGATGGCGACAGCTGCATACAGAAGACTGAACATCTTCATTCTAGATAACGTGACATCAATCATCGTGATGCGGGAAGTTAAGAGCTTCCCACAACTGAATCGGTTTTGAGTCTTTCTTACTGCCCTGGGTAGGAAAAAGCAAGTAAATTGGAAAGAACATTTTTGCAGTACTTACTGCCATCCATGATTTTCAAGCTACCTTAAGAGTCTCTTATAATGTTGGAATCTGTTGGTCAGAAAAATCCCAGTCAGATCTTGTGATATGCCACGGGTTGCTTGGGAACGGTCCAGAAGTCCTCACAGCATTGTCTGGGTTACTAATGGAAAACCGCTAATCATGTTAGCCAAAATATGCTTATGTTCCTTGTACTGGGGACAAGTGGAAGGAAGTTTAATGAATTTTTTTTCTGGAATCAGCTCCAGGATTTCTTCTGCTTTAACAGTTGTCTTGATAACTACGTTCTGGTAACTAGATGCACAGCTCACTAAAAAGAACTGGATTTCTAAACTTGCTGTAAAAGAGGAGTATTTTGATTTAAAGGGAGTTATATATTAGATGAAATGGGAGTTGGCATTTATCCAAGTGGCCTTTAAGCAGTGGAAAGCAGAAAAGGCTCATAGGCAAGCCTTATGTAAGCAGAGGAAGAGAGCATGATGAAGACCCAAGACAATCAAAAGCAGAAGAAACAGCAAAGCAAAGCTGCTCCTGTTGCAGAACAAGATGATTTTCTACAAATTAAATTTATTTTTTAAAGATTGTGCATGAAGTCTACGTAATAGCCTATGTTAAAAGTGGTACTCCTTGCAGCCTTAGTGGAGAGGTATAAAGTAGTGGCAGCCGTTTGCAGTATTACAGCCAAACATGGTATAGGACTGTATTCAGAGATACTGCAGGGTGGTGACATTTCTGTGGTTATGTTAGATGAGGCACGCTGAGGACAGGAGGAGGTCAGACAGCTGCCTGTGCGTTCTGGTAATCCTCTGAAGTGTGTCCTAGAGGGGGAGGCAGCAAGAATTACTAGAACACTCTATGTGGTCAAGTACACCAGATGTCACTGAAAGTACTGTAAACCGTGGAAGGTAACATCACTGATAATGTACTTATGCAATCTGTAATTGTAGAATCATAAATAGAGTTCGCAGAGAAAAAAAGGCAACATTCTCTGCATGAACACTGCATGTTCAGCCTTCTGCTTAAGGGACCCTACCTTTGCCTGCATCTTTTTTTTCCTTTCTGTGGTTTTGATGGTTAATACTTCCTCACACACATACACAGAACATGACTTCTACAGGGAGACAAATGTGTAATGATGACCATTTAAATCCTGGCAAACTAAATACACGGTAAATACCTGTGCTTGTTGGTGAGTACCTGATGACTATGGTGACCTTACGTTTAAGAACTTTGCTCCAGAAAGCAAAATGACACGTGGTAGAGATTATGAAATACTTACTGTGGCTAGAAGCTATAATTTGGGGTTTTTTACATCTGCTGTAATAGTTCCAAGAAGGTAGCAATTACAGGTCAGTTGCAAGGATGAAAGAATTGAGGTCTAGGAGTGTAAAGAAATTCATCTAGTGTCTCTGTTTGAATGAATTTAGGGCTGTTTCAGGAGCAGATTTGACCTGTAGCCTATTTGTATCATATTTTTATGATAATAGTTATATTTTGGGTCTTTGTAATAATATTTCTTTTATATCTGACATTCTAGTATTATACCCTAAACAAATCTCCTACTGTTATGAAAACTTTTGGAAGATCTCATTGGGAAGTAATTGAGCTTTTTTAGATTGCCTGTATCATATGATTGTTTCCTGTTTAATAATGGTTCTTGAATAATATTTAGCTCTTGTCCCTAGATACAGAAGAAACATTGGCTGAAAAAGATAGAAAATTAGCTTAATTTTTTGTTTAGAAAACTCTTTGGTAATTACCTTTGGGCTTGGGGATCCATCACTGAATATATTTTCTCTTTTTGTATTTTTTTTTCTCTTTAGTCACAAAGCTAGCATAGAGGAAGGCTGTTTGCTACCCACAGCTCACCTACTAAACTAGGAGTCTTTGTGTCTTAGTAAAATATTAATGAAGAATCATTTACATGAAGCTAAAGTAAATTCACACCCTCCTGCAGTTGTTTATGAAACTTCCTAAGCTTATGAAACCAGGTTTTCCGATACATGCTGTAAAAATGTTGTCCCTGTTAGCTTATCAAGCATATGCCCTTTTGATAAAGCAAAATAGCACCACTATTGATCTTCCTCTGCTTTTAAAACATTGCACTTTATTTCTGAGAGATATCTATGATATTTCAGTGTAAAAAAAAAAAAAAAAAATCCTGTGTGTGCTTCTTTTATTGACTTGCATTTTACTCCTGGGTTAGTTATAGAAAAAGTAAGTAGCAGTGCTAATGGTCTTCATTGAAAAAAGTAGTTTTGCAAGCCGGGCCAGTGCAAGATCAGCCTCTCCAGGAGTAAACAAAACCTGAAGGGCTGATCATATTCTTCTTCTGAAAGAGCTATTTCATGCTTTCTCTGAGTGAGCTGGAAGTGCAGAAGAGCTAGTGCTTTAGAAGCCTTTGAAACAGAAGTATTCTTTTCACAAGGGAGTGAAAGAATGTCAAGGAATGCCAGGTGAAAAGAAATTGTATTATCTGCCCTACATTGACTAGATCTTACAGCTAGGTCATGAAGGGTTGTGGTGGGGTTTTGTCATTTTGGTTTCTAGATTGGCTTTTATAGCTGGCGTTCTGCATTGCTAATTGTGAGCATACTAAGGATCAACAAAAAGGTTCAGCTTTTTAGTCATATCTAGACTTATGAAATATGATTTTAACGGATTTATTTAGAGATGTAATAGAGGTTCCATGTTCTATAAAGATTGCAGGACCTGGCCTACAGCGTGTATGACATTTTGCTACTGTATTGAGCTCTTGTTATATCACACAGTTCAAATGTGTTACTCGGACTCCAGTTTTATTGGTTTGAAGAAGCTGAAATGAAACTTGCAAAAGTGATGTTGTAGCTTGTCCTTCATCTGTAGAAATGAATTCTGGGCACAAATTGCACTGTGTTGCTAACCAGTTGCTGCAGTTCTCTAATTTTATTAATGCAGCTCCTTCTGTTTTGCTACTACTATAAAAGGGTAAAGTTGTCCCAAAAGATGTCTTTTTGAAAGACCAATGGGTAACGACCTGAGCAATTTGATATGGGACAGGTATTAAAAAAAACCTTGAAGATAGATTGTGTTGCAAAACAGTCAGAAAAACAACAGTGGAAAAGAAATCCTGTTGCTTCAAGACTTCTTGAATAACTAGGAACTGGGCAAAGGGAATATGGGAGAGTGGAAGAACGAAAGGGAGTTGCATACAATTTAAAATGAAAATAATTTCCTTTTATACAGAGCTCAGTTTCTCAGAGCATACAGTCAGGGCATTAGACATGGTTAAGACAGAGATATGGAAATTGGTGTTAAATTTTGAATAATTTGTTACCCGGCATAGGTTAAAGCTGGAACAAACAGGGTGCTGTTCTAACTGGGACTGTACACAGAAAGACTTTAGTGACCTGTGACCTGTAACTGTCCCCCTGCTCCTTAGATTGCTTAAGATGCAGAAGTCCAAATGAATATAACCCAGTATCTCTGGTTTGGTATCCTGGATGTCAAATTCACATACAGTGCAGCTAAGAACCATATTCTACAAGTTCTGATTGAAAAGATTTGGGAGATTCCTCGTTAGGCAAACCCATACACACGTGGTGTTCTATAAAGGCTGAGATGGGATACCTGCCAAAGTCATGTGAGGGGCTGGAGGGCTTGCAAAATTTTATAAGTTTCCAATTAATTATTTCCATACCTTTTTTCCTCATAGCCTTAAATGCACAGAACTTTAAAAGTCTGTCTCAGAACTGTAGACGTCTAGTTTGTAAACTGCTCATATTTAAGCTAAATATATGAAATATTAATTTAAATATCTTATACATATAAAGAGTACAAAAATGTATGCTAAGATGGGCATGTATAATGCTACGGGAAATAAAATTTATTTTTGTGAATATTTGGCTTAAGGAAAACCAACAGCTGTGGAGAATGAAGGTCTCTTATCTTTCAGCAGCAGAGATTCAACAGATATGAACAGTGCAAATTTCCTCTAGTTTTGCCTTTTGCATCATAATATAATTACCCCTACAAGAATGATACTGAAAATTTGTGCAGAGCCCTATGCAAAATATTTGTTTGATGCAAGGCCCATGCCCGAATTCAAGGCGTGCACGTAGGTTATTGGTGTTTATGTGTAATGTTATTTTGCAATGAGAGGTGTCTCACCAAGAATGAGGAGATAATACACTTCTGCAAGCGGATTTTTTCACACAGTATTTCATTTTTGTATGCGTGCGTGGGAGTGAGGTAGGGGATATAAATACCTTTGCAAACAAACCACCAGCTTGTTTTCATGGAAGTCAGTGCTCAGCATTGACCAAGATAGTAACTACCTGTGCCAGAATCAAAGCAACACCCTAGAATGAAAGGTGGTTTTATTGTATTACCAGTTCCCTGAGCCATAACCTTACCACTGATGTGGTTGCTTTAATTTGTGATGTGTTGATGGGGGGAAGCAGTTGTGAAATACAATGGGTTCTTACTTCAAAACTTAAGATGTGTAAAATTCAGTGTCTCTTTTTCTATGAACAGTTCCAAATAAGCTTTTACAAGAGGAACTTGAGACTGGCTTGGTTGAACAAATTGATTTCTCATGCATCAGAGAGTCAAGTTAAACATCCTTGGGAAGGCTAGAATTTTAAATTTTGAGAATTAGGCTTTTTATAAAGGGTTTTTGATTTGTTAGATTTAGAGCAAAACTGTTGAAATCACTTTGAGTAGCAGAATTATTTATGGGACTTGCTTATAGTACCAGTGTAATGCTACTTTTGTGTGCTTTTAATTTTGTTCCTTCGCATGGTCTGTGCCGTGTTAATGATCACCTTGTCATACTAGCAGTGGAAAATGCTTTTATAAATAATTCCCACTAGTAAGATGAAAGTGTTAACAGAAATACCATAGTGAAGGTCTTGATTAACTTACATACTTGGCTTGATCACAGTGGAAGTTAGACTTACAATATCTTGTTACTAGGGCTAATAAAACTCATACATTTTTTCGTGCACTATGTTAATTACCCTTTTATTTTCCCTCGTGGAAACACACAAAAGCTGATTTCATGTTTGTGTTGAAGACCACAGTTACACTTCGCAGACCTCTCCTTGCTCTACTTATAAATTCATACCCAAACAAAACTGATTTTCCCTAATTCCAGAATCTGTATGTTGCATGTTGTAATACTAGAACTTCAAGACTGTAGACCATTACACTTAGGTGCCCAATTTGGCCTACTTTGCTGTAAACAGAAGATAGATTTGTGGGTTTTTTTCATTTTAATTTCCTCATACTTATTGAAAGCTCTCTGTCTAAGGTACTGGCTTTAAGAAGCACAACTAAAAATTAGTTTTCCAGAATATCTTTCCTATTTATTTCACATTTGCCAAATGTAAATTATTCAAGAAAATCACCATATTGCAATATAGTATAGTAGCATCCCATATTCCATTACCATTGCCTCTCAGAAATATCAGGAAAATAGGTATGTCCCATATTCTATTAAGGCCAGTAGCAGCAGCATCAGATAAACTCGTGTTAATGAACAAGTCAAGGGTCTTTCAGAAAAGATATTCCCAATATTGATTTCCTTCTTCTAATCTGATGTGTGTTGCATAATTAGTTTAATTAGGCCAGATCATACTAAGATGGGAAACAGTCTCTCAGGTTATATTCCAAAGTACAGAGGACCTCATTCATTGGAGCAAATGACTTCACACTCCCCCAGTGCAAAGTCGACGCAGACCTTGGAGTGCAAATACAGTGGGGTGGTAAGGAGAACCTAGAGGAAAAGGGAACTAAGGGTGAAATAGTACTTATATATACAAACTGAATTCTGTCCTCTGCTGGTCATTTTATGTGAATTTCCCAATTAGTGGTGAAAGCTCAACTAGTGCCATCCATGGCAGAGTGGAGCAGAATATGGCCTTTCCTGAAGCAAAGTCATTTGAAACATATGGATTGAAAAATGTTAAATACAAAAAGAGTCTTTATGTTAAAAGCATATATGTCTATGATAATAAAGACTTATGCCAGTGTGGAGTGTAATGGCAAATGGCATAATTTATTTAAAAGAAAAGGAACAAAAAGTTCCTTGAGCAGTGAAATGAAGGGAGCTTGATTTTTTTCATTAATGTTTTGCACATAATTGCATTTTATCATCTCTGATGACTGAAGTTTCAGCTTTTCACTAGGTAGGACACTAATAGGTCTCTCTTCTTTACCCACCTGGCCTGTTTCATAGAAACAAGACTTAATATTTTGGATTCCCTTATCCTTTTTGTCAGACTGCATTGAAATTGTACAGCTGCTTCAGAAGTTGTGGGAAACACGTACACAGAAGCATGCCTGCTGATTTCCTTATTTTGTTAAGAAAGGGGACACAGATCCCTTTGATCTTTTTTATTCTTGTAATTGCCATTCTGATCGAATAGAGTATACCAGAATTGTTATTATTTTCTGTGCATTGAGAGCTCTCTCCATCTCTACCTACACTCCCACTTCACCCTCCCTGATTCTTGCACCTTTTCAACAGAACTTAACATTGACTTCTGTAAACTTACTGCTTTCTGCTTTTCTGTCTCCAGCTTCTCTTTATAATTTGTTTTGCAAATTAAATTAATTGTGTGAACTGTGTATTTTTATAGGCTGGGATGATGATCTGTTGTTAGTGTTGCCTGACACTTCTCACTATAAAATTCTATTTCTAAGCTATTTGTTTTGATCCTTACTAGTTGAGATAATAACTGAGATTTTCCATACTGTGAATTTTTTTTTTACTTCAATTTGTTTCTATTACAGTAATCAAGATTCTATATAGGAAGTTAGGGGTAAAATGCCTTCTTCGTGCAGGCTACTAAAAGAACTGAAGGCCTTTTCTTTTGAATGCTGTTATACATTTATGCTTTGGAGCAAGATATTGCTTGTAAAATATGTAAAATCTGGCTGGGAAATAAGACTATAAAGTGCTATGCTTTATATAGTTGAGACTGAAAGAAGCCTAAAAGCTAAAACCTCTGAAGATTGTTGCAATCAGTAAGCATCTTAAATTTCTCTCATGCTTACCTGTGTTCCCAGCAGTGCTACTGAGGCTGCTCTGTGCTGGAAACACTGTGCCTCAGGAAGACTCTGCAGCTGCGGGCAGCTCTGGGCCAGGCTGCATTTAGGCAATTTAAATGAAAACTCTTGTGCTTTCAGTAATAGTGGTGGGTTGTCAGCAAAATGGGGAGGAATGAGCCATCACTTCTGGTTAGGGAAGGGAAAAAAGGTAAATTTACACAAAAATTCAATGGACTGATAAAAGCATGAAGTTGAACCGCTGAGAGTAAGGGAACGGGAGGTGGTACTCAGTTGGGTTAGGGGAGGAGACTTGCTCTTGCCAGTGTTAAAAGAGGGCGTAAAGTAGAAGAAAGATCTTTTATGAACATCGTGGCAAGAGGGAGACTGAACTGAGTCCAAAAGATGAATAACGTAGGGAAGAATCAGAACAGATAAAGGAGATTTAAAGGAGTACATTTTCCTACATTTTGGGAAATAATGTGACTGGAGGTACTTAAGAAGCTGAGTGTCAAACCCAGGGCTTAACTTGTCAAGATAATTAGACCTCTGTTGAGATACTGTGGGATCTGGTGACTGGGACTAGAAAGAAGACACTGGTACAGTGCTAAGGGTATACTTCCCATTTCCAGTAATGTTAATGTTTCCTTAGTTTCAGGTAGCAGATGCTTGAGCGGTCAGCCTTGTGGCTCCACTGTTTCTCTGACTTATAAGCTTCAGTATAATGTCATGTTATTTGGGTCAGGTACAGATTTCTTTTTGGTTTTTAAAACTTGGAAGATTATACCATATTCATTGCCATCTTCCCCCACCACACTTTCCCCACACTACGAATATTCGTAAGATTGCAAGGCCAAGCACCCAAAAGTTAGGAAGCCTCATTGTGCTGCCTGTATTGAGAAGCAAGGATAAGCTACAGGATCACTGTTTGGGATTTTTTTACAGAATATCTGTAATAATTCAATAGACAAGGCATATTAGCTCTGATGATAAATTGGGAACATGTGGTATAGGAATTTATCATCTCCAACAGTACTAATACCTCAGCTGCAAAATTGCAAATTATAAAGCAAGGAAGACTGAGATCAAAAAAAAGGACATGACAAAGCCATTAGTGTTGCCTTTGTGATTTGCATTCTATCGCTGCCTCTCCCAGGGAGCTGTTTTGTGCAGGTAAGCAAGACACTCCAGCCAGGGTTTGGAAAGGAGGTCACTAGTTTGTGGACTGCTTAACTAGATACCTTGGCGGCCTGACTTGCACACACAACTGAAGCCAGAGAGAAATGCATTTTGAATATTAAAGCATTATGGCGTGACGACTACTCCATGAAACAAGTCATAATGTCTCAGATCAGAATCTAAAATCAGTCAAGATATTTTCATCTTCATGGCTGTCTACTCTGCCTGCAGAATCGAAAGTGCCATTTCTTCTTTCCATGGGCATTGTACAAGTATAGGTGATTGGTGAAGCACTCCCTATCATGGTGAGTGATTGAGAGTCACAGGTTATTTAGCCATTCTTTCTTCCTTGAGTGTTTATAATATTTTGGAATATCTGGAATAAGAAAGGTTTAAAGCCGTGTATTAAATATTGAGAAAACAGAAAGAGAGGTTTCTTCACAGTGACTGGGAAGTCCCTGGTGTTGTCTGATTCATGTCTGCATTAATACGTGAAACATAAATGTTTTCATTTTTGTGGCATCTTATGCGAGGACTTCTATTCAGCACATAAATATATTGGGGAGAGCACTCACTTTAGTTCCTTCTCTGTTGAAGAGACACAAACCAATTCCTGAAAGGACTTGGAAGGAAATGGAAAAGACTGAAGTAAAACCTGTATTAGGCAAGTATACTGCAATCTGTGTTGGACTGTCCATTGAAGAACTCTGATTACTAGTTGAATATTTGTCAGTCAAAAAGTCTGTGTCTGTATTCACATTATGGGTAAGACTAAGCAGGTCCGTCCTGTAAATTTACTTGGAAGGAGGCCTCAAAGTAATTCATACAAACCTAGTTACAATTTGACAAGACCTCCAAAATGGTGGGTGTTGTGTCTGATGCAGATGAAGTTGCAGGCAGCCACCCCAGAGATGTCTGAGACAGGGGCATACCATCCAAGTCACTTAGACACCTAGAAGTTTCCTAGCAAGTTGTGACCAAGCCATTATGCACTTAGATGACACCTATATGGAAATGTCAGATCCTCAGGTATTTCAGTAAGAGGGATAAATAAGCCAGAGGACTTCCAAAGAAGTGTGGACCGGCCCATGTAAAGGAGAATGCCCTGGGTCACTACAGGTGCAAAATCCAGAAGTCACCTAAAAGGCAAGAGCTGTGTAAATGAAATGTGAACATCAGCTTTCGAAGAAATGTTGCGTCCTGATACTAGAAATGCCTCAGCCACACTAGAGGGATTAAGATCAGCAAGCATTTCTGTTGATGAAAACTTTTGGTAACAGAGCAAGGAATATGTATGCTTCATCTCATTTCAGAGTATTTCTGAAAGAAAGTCCAGGAACCAGGTGAAATCATCGGTGCATCACCTTTCCATTGTGAAGAGCAAATGGTTCTCTCAGATGTCACTTGTTTTTAATAAGTAATATGAAATAAAGATGAAAATTAAATATAAACCATCTTAAAAGAAGTCTGTCCCCATACTCTTTCATTATAAGGTATCGGAACCTTATGTGAAGACTGAGTTCCTGAGGCTACCAGGTTGCTTTTTGCTATTATGCTTAAAAATGCCTGCATTCAGAAAGTTGCACATACACCTGCATCAGATGTTATGTAGTAAGTTAGCAAGTGTCTTCTCTACTCAGACGTCCTAATTCGCCACAGCTTGCAGGAATCTGCAACTCTTGCATTGTACCACCCTTTAGAACAGAACTGCTGGAAGAAGAATGAGACATACCAATGTAAACTAACATTCAGGATGAAATGTAGAACTAGATCAAAGCATATTGTAACCGAAGTGCTCTTCAGTAGTTCTGAGGTTTATACGTGAATTAGAAAATTCTCCAATAATCTAAAATTACGCTAAATTCCAGTAATTCAAAAGTGAAGTGTTTGTTCAGCAGTTGTTACCAGCTGCAACAAGCGTTATAGCTAGAACAAGGGTTATAGTACCAAAAAAATTAAGTATAGTGTTATATCAGTACCTGTGTAGAAATATGTGGCATTTTTGTGCCTGAATTTGTGTCTTGCAAAACATTCCACTTTGTAATTCAGACCACTTGGTTTAATTAAAGAAAAGGGAGCACTGAAGCTCATAATTGTCTTAGCATGATTTATTGGTGTGTATGGTACTTGTTAAAATCAGTGGCTTTTCCAGTGGTAACTTGATATTACATAATTTCTACTTGAAGAATTACATTATATAAGAATGTGTAATCACTGTTACTTTTTACTTTGCGTTCCCAAATTTATTTCAATACCTTAGAAGTTATTCTAACTTCTCCAATGTTAGATCATCACATGGATGAAGGAACCATTTGCTTTCTAGAATACAATGCCTCTAATTAAAGTTGAAAGTGAATGGACTGAATTAGAATCAGCCCATCCATCAAAGACTGGCTACTGATTATTCACTGACAGCGCTTCATTTAGCTCTATTAATTACACAGTGGCATCATTATGTAAAGTTTATGAGTTGTTATACTTTTGAAAATTAAGAAAGAATACATGAAAAATAATTCTGTGTGCTCAGCGCTGGAGTCTGAGAGCAGTAAATGTTAAATGCGTTCATGTGAATAATCTATGACATGTTTTTTTTCTCACCAGCATTTTAACTGCAAGTGAGTAAACAGGACAGCAGCTTACAGATCTTGATAGGCTCCTTATGCAAGCTGTGATGGTCGTGGCTATGACTCCATAGCAATGAAGGACAGCCTGCCTTTCTGTTACTGCTTTAAAAATAGCTTTACATATTTGAGTGTTCTGCTCAAATTGTGCTGGTTTTCAAGTATTACGGTGAGAAGAACGTTGTGTACAATCTTCCACACTGATTACCCACCCTTTACTTATTCCTTTATCCCTTAAATGACAAACCTTTCACCACTATTCTCCAGATATTACTCTAAAATCCCAACTAAATTGATCTCCTGCATTCCTACAGCAGAGCTGTAACACACACCTCATTTACGTTCCTTAATCTTTATCAGTGCTAAGCAAAAGTCCCTTAGTTAGAAGATGCCAAGTTTTCAGTCATATGTTTAGTTCTAGTGATACTAATTTTGAAACTGTGAGTATGTATCTTCATTTTTCCAATAAATATGTAATTTGAGTTAAAAATGATTCACATTCTCATTGGCAATGCTTTAAACAATTAGCAGAATGTTATTTTTTACCTTTTGAAAAGGAAAAGCATGAGTTCTGTGGGTTTATGCAGGGGGCATTGTTTTTCTGCTGTTTAAATTAGAACATGGCGTTGGGGGGAGGTTCTGCAAAAGCAGTAATGCAAGTGGTAAAGTCCAAATGTTCATTTCCTCTGACAGATCTGTGAGCTGTGGTTGTTTTGTAATAAAACCCTCTGAGTACAGGAGGCAAGGCTTGCATGGCAAAAGCTTATATATACGTAGACATATTTAAAAAGAGGAGAGAAATATAGTTACTGACTTGAAAAATATTGTTCTGTTCACATTTAAAAAAAAAAAAGCTTGGAAAGATGATGAATATGTGCATGTTGTTTTGTTCAAGAAGGAACTTCAGTTTTCTGCTCAGTCCTGAGCTGTAAGTTTCTGTCATAATCGGACATGTTATTAACTCAGATCTGTTTACAATCAAAGTCAAAGCTGAGAGCAGCGTTACTGCCACTCTACTCAGAGACTGCAACTATTAAGAAATTAGTTTTGATTAGTTTGTTTTGTAATAGTGTTGTGTTTTGACATCGTGTTGCATGATGTCAGGAAGGGCCTCTTTTTAAAGTCATCCTGAAAAAGCACGGCTATAAAACAGACTCAGGCAGGAAAATGGAAAACAGATGAAGTAGTTGTACGTCATCTAGGGAATGATATTTCTCGAGAGGATAGAAGTGATCTAATCGCCTTTGATTTTATGAAACACTATAAAAAGAAATCTGCTTATATATTAGATTTTACATAAATGGTCATCTTAGAGTGGAAAGTTTGATGTCTGTAACTTAAATTGACAGAGTGCAGTGAACAAGCACCCTTTCAGGAGCCATCTGCCAACTTGCAGGACACAACAGTTACCATTTCTCAATTTTCTTTTTCTTTTTTTGTTTTACTTCTCTGTTGTCCTCTTTTAATCTTAGTGCTCTGAAGGATGACATTATTGTAAGATTACATGTGGAAACTGAGTGGATATGAATACCCCTTTACTCTCTATCTACTGTGACCGCCTTTCTTCTGTCATGTTTTCTGGTGGTAAGACACCTGTGTGTTGCCTTGCTGCGGAATTGCACAATTCGTCTCTAGCTCAAAGTGTTAACGTATAAGCAGGTTATTTCAACATCATAAATTTGGTTTCTAACCTCACTTCACTTACCAGCCTATGTAACTCTTGAGTTGGACCAGTAGGATTTCTTTTTCTTGTTTAAATTAGGTGGCTTTTTGAGTTTTGTGAAGCCTATGCATACATAAACATAGTTTTTTAAGTAAAAAAGTATATCTGCAACGATGTCTGTCTCACTCAGTTCTCTTATATTTTATGTCAAGAATAGAGGCAAACTTGATTATTACTTAACATGAAAAAGCAGAAAACCTTCAATGCCTTCAGCCTTTAAAAAGCGATCAGTCATTTAATAGATGAGATTTTCCATTAGCAGATGTAACAGTACGGGTATTAGTGACTGTGATGCTGGATCTGCCATCTTTTGGATGGGAACCTCATCATTTGCTAAGGTGATGTATCAGAAAACCTAAGATAAATCTCTAGTTTTGTCAAGCAATCATTCAGTGAGCTTTGAATTAAGTGTCAATGCTTGTCTCTGAAGCAAGAATAACTACCTTATTTTACTAGGGTGTTATGAAGTACTGTACTGATAGTCATGTTTATACCTAGGTAGGCAGCACTTTGTGCAAAAAAAGTAAATAAAATTTTACCAGTTTATACCTGGTTGACTTAAAATATTTTCTATAATTTGAGTTGGAGAACTTGCCCTATGTGTTTTCTTGAAAACGTGCATGCTGTTGGTAAACCACTTTTCGTGAGGCTTTCCCTCAGGACTGTTACACTGAGCTCCCTTGCAGTTTTACTTCTCTTGATCTTTGTTCTAAAAACAGTATACATTTACAAAAATTGCATTACTCTCTGATATAAAATTAACTTAACTAATTTCCAACAGAAAAACAATTACAAAACACTTCGTTGGGAGAGGAATATGTTCAACTTTTCTATTTTGCCTATATTTTATCGTGATTGTCCTTAAAATCTGTGTATATGCTCTTAATACATCCTTTCAGTTCCCCATAATATCATTTAGGCTTTAACAGAGAACAATTGTATAGTTGGAGGATGCGTAATAGGCTACTAGAAGAAATATTTACATCTGGCATGATCAAAGCTTTTGGAGTATATGAATGTGTATGTGGGAGGTCTAATTTTTATGTGGGTGGATTCACAAAGACTAAAACACTGCAATACTTAACCCCTTTCCCTTTATGAAAATTCACTTCCTTAAAATGAAAAAAACATGTAGTACCTGATCCTTATCTTATGTTTTTCATTTCAAGGAGTAGTATTAATTCCTCTGCTTGTAAGTACTTGTTTAAGGCACAGAGATTTTTTTCTTGTATTTCAGCCCCTGTAGTGGCTTATTTAGCGAGATTCTTATCTCACTCATGATGTTTTTGCGTGTTGCAACATATATATGTTTTAGAATTTAAAAATCTGATAATTTTAACACTGTTTTGATAGTCGGTAGAACTGTCATGGTAGGAGCACTAATGTATTTTCACTATTTGGTAACAGATACGTCTTCAGGTTCAATTTCTGCTGGTTTAGTTCTCATGGCAGCAGTTGGCTGTGAGCAGCTTCTAGAAATCTGTCATTTGACATTTTTTTATTCTGTTACTTTAAATGGGTACTTCCATTATTAAAGGCTATTAATACTCAGTCATTTGAATCATCTCTGTTACTATTTTGTTTACATGACTCCAACGGGAAGTTTCAGATTATAGCTGACCTGAGCTAACAGCTTGCTGAACGAGGTCTCTCTGTCTTTGGCCTCTTCCCTTCCCCCCACTGCCCTGTGATCTTCCCTTCTCCGGCTCCCAGCTGTACCAATTCTGACTGCAGGGTAACCAGTCCAGCCTGCCAGCCAAGCAGAAGAACCCACACGCCAAGCTGCATGCCAAATCTGTATTCTGCTATTCTGAGCATTAATTTAGCAGGTGATCAGCAGAGAACTCAAGCTGGCTGCAGGTAAGCATCAGAAGCCTGTTGCCTGAGGGAGCTGCAGGGAGAGGAGAGCCACGGGCCCTTTTTGCCCCTGGTGAACTTCCAGCTTGCTCAGACGACTTCTCTGAAGTCATAGTGTGAGTCATGAACACAGCATTATGTGCAATGTGTGGCTTCTTGAAAATCAGCCCTGTTTTTGCAGGCAAAAGATGATGTGAGGAGCAGTTCTTGTAAATACATCAGTGAAGACACGTACGTTTATTTTTAGAAAACATACATCTCTTACAGGTATCTTAAAACATTCTTACAACACCTGTTACTGCTTCTTGTGGAGCTGGGGTTCATCAAAGCAGTAGAAAGATTTTCCCTCTCAAAGCATTTTTTACCTATTAAATCATGGGTACATATGTGACTTTGCTTATTATTTACCTGTATTACCTCACAACTCTGAGCTCAGGGAGCTGATTTACCTTTTTCGGATACTTGCTCTCTCTTTGTTGTCCTTGTGACAATGGTAGTCCCCAGACCTGATCTTGAACTACTCTAGCATCAAATTTGTGTGAACTAGTATCAAAGTCAATTAATGTCAATGTGCTCTGTAACTAACGGCAGTTGAGGAAGTGATTCAGAAACCATGGAGCCATTCCTGATGCTCAACAGTTAGAGAATAGCATGGGATGGGATGGGCAGGTGGAAGCAAAAATTCTTCTTCTGCTGAAGTTTCATCTGTTGTTGATCTGTGTCAGCACCTCGAGAACCAAGAAGCCGCTGTGCTAGCTTCTCCAGCACAAAACACAAGGTAGGCACGCTCTTACCCAAATTTTTGAAGCACAAGTCTCACCATCATCAAAGAGAAGTTGCTTTGTTTTCCTCTGGTCTTGATGTCAGAACTGATGCACTGAGTTTGGTTGATCAGTTAAGTGGTATCTGCAGTTCACAGAAGGGTGGTCGGCATCTTTTAGGTTGGTGCTGTGTTCAGAGTCTTCATGTTTTTCCTGTGTGTTAGACTTCCTTTAAATGTTTTCCCTGTATTTTTTTCTCTTCTCTTTGAGGTTAGGGGTGGTGAGGAATTTTACCATTTCCTTTGTTGCGAGATTGCTGTGCTATATGGCCACCAAACAGCCTTTTCTTCTATGTCACGCTGCTAGTTAAGTAAGTTCAGTCTAAGTAGTGCCTCAGCATTTCTTGTTTGCTACCTCGTTGCAGTTTTCAGCATGTTCATGTAATAACAATTTAGAGGCCTCGGTATATGTTTTGGTGCTTTTCTCAGTAGTCCAGTGTTCTCATCCACAAGGAGAGCATGACTGTTTATACTTAAGGAGTCTAAATCTTAAATGGAAAAATAACGCCCCAGAAAATGGCAAATATTTTAAATATGTGCAGTTGTGTATATAACCAGTCCTCCAAAGCAACAGCTAACTTCAGGAAGACAGCAGTAGGAAATAACGCGTTTGGGTTTTAGCTCCCAGCATCACTTCATTTGCTTAATATTCAAATATAAATAAAGTGACCCACGCAAGAGATATCTTATAAATATTGACAATTGTAGGCATCATAAAACTCTGAAGGATCATGAGAATTCAAAAGAGCTGGGTTTAAAATGCTGCGTTTTGAAAGCGTTTGTAACTGGGATGTTTGTTTCAGGCTCAGAACTCCATGCTCTCTTTCCATTTCTGTTCTTCCAGCTCTGAGGATTGCCAGTATTTCTGAGGTTCCCATAGCAGTTGAATAAAACTGTGTTTTCTACCAAGCGTAAGCAAATCAAAACAGAGGGGACAAATATTGTACCTGTTCTTTAGAGGATCAGACTGGTACAAAGTAGGGCACAGCAACAAAGAAAGCAAGTTGGGTTTTGTTGTTTGTATGTTGTTTTTTTTTAAAAAAAAAAGAAAGTCCTATAAAGAAATGTCAGCAAAACCAATACCTAAAGAACTCAATACCTAAAATAAATGGTGTGGGAAAGTTGCTCTGCACCCTTGCAAGCTCTCTTATAGGCAAAGCTAAGGGGTGTCCTGATACACTGGTAAGTCTTGATGTGAAGAAAACAAAGTTGAACATTTCATTTTGCTGTCTAGCAGAGCTGAACTGTGTATGTAATATTATTAGTGTCATCAAGAGATTGACTGCTTGCCTTCCTGTTTCTTGGTCAAGGGGATTTCCAGTTACCCTCATCTAACTCCAAGATAAAGAAGGGACCATCTGTTCTTTCTCCTTCACTCCCTCCCTTATTACAGTCCTTTGTTCTTGTAGTCTAAAATACTAATTCATCCTCCCTGATGTCCTCAGTACATTGCCTGGTCTGTCAAACACCACGTAAGCAACATTTCTTCAGTCTGTTTTGCCCTAAGTTGTTTCCTGCGCTTCCTTATTTGTTGGCACACGTATTTCCCTCGTCCTAGTGTTTTACTGTACATCTCTCCACTGTGCCACGTACTGTAGCTGGCATGAGGGCCCAGGAGCTGTTAAAAAGGGAGATCCACGCTGTAGCTCTGTATGTGGGCTGTGGAGGACAGGACTCGGCTGCCCTACTACGCCTCTTTCATGTCAATAATCATTCTCTTTCATAAGAAATGCCGAAAGACACTCAGACACAAAACATAAGGTCTGCCTTCTGTGCCTGTATTGATTTTTTTCTAAATAATTCTGACTCTGCTGTGTGGTCTGCTCATAAGAGTGGTGTGTCCTTATGATTCAGTGAACAGTTGGTCTTTTGCTGGTGACTGTGGACAAGGATGAAGTTTTCCAAAATCCATTTTACAGTAATAGGGATTTTATAGGGGCTTGTTCGTTAGCTCTGCTCCTCTGGTCCTCTTTCCACATCTTCATATTAATGTTACCAGTAGTGAAATTCATATGTGTAAACGCAGTTATCAGAGTTCTTGTGCAAATGGGACTTCTGGCATTTTTGTGTACTTCGTTATTGAAGCCAGCCTTAGGTGCCACACAATTAAGCCAGCATATGCCCAAATGAAAGCAGTGGGGAAGTCTAAGAAAGAAATATGGTGTGGATGATGGCTCTGTGTACAATTCTGGCATGATTTATCGGTTTCTTTGCTCCCTAGGGAGAACACTGTAGCAGCTGATAGCAAAACCTGTATAAATATAGCTCTGTGATGGTACTGTAACAGTGTCTGCCTTTCCCTTCTTTAACAACTCTAAGCCTGTCTTGCATGCTTGATATCTCTTAGGTATGTTTGCACTTGTGTGTATGTAAATATATGTATGTATATCTTACTTCATACAAAGACATTGCACACCTAATAATGATGCGTTTTCTATCCCAGCCCTTTAAAAACTGTATAATGTGCTGTAGGTTTTGAGTTCCAGTGAAACATCGAATCAGACTTAAGGCATAGCTGCAGTTTTCCAAAAATAGTCACCACGTTATAGTGTCAGGACTGTCTCTGGAGATGTTTCAAACAGACATCTTTGTATATTTAAACTCAAATTAATGAATGTAGCTACATGGGCAGGAAAAAAAATATTAAGCATCAGCATTTTCAGTTGTTTCATGTATTATTTTGGAATTGAGAAAAGGCCCCAAGTGGCACAGAAGTAAACATTCATCTAACTAATTTGCAGTGTAAGTCCTCATTCTACATGTGTTTGTGCAAATTTCACATCTGTTTTCAAGAAATCGGTTTTGTGCTGACTTTATTTGAAAATGTTTGTGGGCTTGCTATATGTTGTTACGCATATTTTCTCTCAACAGAATTTGTACTTAGGATAGTGAATGCTCCACTGGCCTTGGATTTAGCATTTGGCATACTGTGTGAGCTGCTCCAGCGCTGGGGGGAGATCCGTGCTGGTGTACCGATCCTGCTGGAGTGGTTGCTGGGAGACAGCGATCTGAAAAGAGACTTAGAGACTTCAGCTCTGGTAATTTTAACAACCAGTTGCCATATCATGTTGGGATCGCTAAGTTTATCCCGTCTTGTGGTAGGAATATAATGAAATACCTCATCTGATGAAGCCTGATGATCACTATTCCAGTATTAATTGATTCACAATTTAAAAAACAAGTCACGTGGACAGTATTTAGAATAAACAGAGTTTGATAGCTGCTTTCTGGCAATATCAGGATAAAAATTAAAAATGCCAACAACCAAACACTGAAATTAATCAAGAGTTACTTAACAAATCATTGTTGACTGAAACATTTTGAGATTGTAACTAACTGCATTCAGTATCATTGCAGATGATGGCTTGACTTGAATTTAAACTGGAGCTGTGAGTGCCAGGCACGTCTCACATTTAAGCCTGGTGTTCTCCAAATTGCTGGCTTTTCCAGAGTGGTCGTTTAAATATTTGGTAACTTTGTGCACCTTCCTTATGACTAGTTCTGTATAGCATACAACCAGCCTTGTTCATATTACTCATTGTCTTCAGGAATATTGTTCAGCTGAAGAAAAACTTTGCTATGCTGGTTCTGTAAAACCTAATGCAGTATAATACACTGTGTACTCTTAAACTGTAAAAGTCGAAATAATGCTGGAAGGTAAAGCAGAAGGAGCAGGAGCAGCTGCATCTTTGAGATGTTTGTTTACAATTCATATGACCCACGAAATACATTATGAATCGTCTCTTAAGCTTGTGCTTTATGTATGCCTTACTGATATTTCACTGACTGATACAATTTTTCCTTTTTGATTTAATCCACTCAAAAAGCTCCACAATATACCAAATTACCATAGTGGTTACAGAGAGTGCTCTGTGAAATATAAGACAGTTTCACAGGGAAGGCAAGCACATGTTAAGGATTAGGACCAAACTTTACTTCCGCTGTTTCCCAAGGGTTATACCATAACTGCCTGATTTTTTAAGGTAAAATTTCTTTAGCAAAATAGGAAACTTTCCTAACGCATCTCTCCAAACTTTTGAAAAATGATGCATATGAATTATTATTTTTTTTTTTGCTATAAAGAAGCTGTTCTGTAACAGCTTCTATTCTCATGTATATTTTTTCATAGATCTAATAATTTTCTTATTCTTATCAAGAGCACAAATAATTTTCTAATCACTGTTGGGTTTTTTTATATTAAGGAAGAAGATGATTACCTGTTTGATAAAGGGGAAGTGAATTTTTGGGCGGAGAAGTTGACTCATGTCAGACGACTTAGTAAGCACCTTTTACAGCTTATATCAGTGACTCATCTAACTCTACCAGATCACAAAGAACTTAATCAACTATCAAGAATAGCACTGGACCAAGCCCAGCTTGTTGGACACCTTCTTGGAACACTACCTCCTACTCCAGAGTTTACCAAAACTACAGAATTCACAAGATTGGCTATTCAAAATGAGAGAATATCGGTCTGCCTTAAAATATTAAAGCTGCTGAAGTCTGATGATAGTTGCAAAAATGAAAATCTAGAAAACTAAATTACTAGAAGTTCATCCTCAGAGCTGTGCATGTTTTACTAGATGGGCAGGGAGACTGAATTCTAACAATGTTAAAGCAATAAGGGATTGCTATAATGACTCCAGTAAACCTGCAACAAAAACTATTCAGTATTCAAGCTAAACCCACATTTTTTATATATGAGTTCATTGATTTCTTTTTTTTTTTGGGGGGGGGGGGGGAGGGAGGCAGATGTGTTGTGGGAGATTCTTCCTTTTAAATGCATTTGCTAATTTCATTCAGTTGAGCATGGTTTATTATAGCTACTGTAGGAAGTCAAGCAGCTAATATTTAACATTCATCCAGGTGCAGGCCACCTGTAGTTGTGTTATGTTTTAGCCCAGATTTTTACCTCCTATATTTTAATACCAAGAAAAACTTGATTTTTTTTTCTCTCCTTTCAAGGTGTAGAATGACAATTATTAAATTAATATGGTATTTTTAAATTTTATTTTAAAGTTTTTATAAAAAGAAAAGAAACAAACCTTGGCTTCTTTGTCCATGACAATTTATAGACTGCATTTTAAATTTTACTGCATTTTCCTCTGGAGAAAGGCAAGGATTCTCACTTTGGTAGTATCCTTAGTTACACTTCTGCATGCATCTTTTTTTCCCTGTAAATCAAATAACTTCTATAAAATTGCTCTAAAAATGAAGGCTGCTGTGTTAAAAATAAAGCAGCTGTCCCATTTGGAACAAAACAGTTCATCTTTACTTCAAAACACCTTGCTCTACAAAGAGTTTTGGAACGTAAGGGCCTACTCTGGGTAGCATTAGGCCCCCAGAAGGGTACCTGAGGTGCTTCTTGCTTTCAGAAGATGCTGTCTCCTGATTCTGATGATTCTGGTATATTCTGATGGCAGGAACTGTGCCATAGGAGGTTTAGGTTGGATATTAGGAAGAGGTTCTTCACCCAGAGGGTGGTGGAGGACGGGAACAGCTCCCAGGGCAGCAGTCACAGCACCCAGCCCGACAATATTCCAGAAGCGTTTGGTCAATGCCCGCAGACACACGGTGTGAACGTTGGGGGTGTCCTGTGCAGGGACAGGAGCTGGACTCGGAGATGAGCCTTGTGGTCCCTTCCAACTCAGTCATTCTGTGATTCTATGGCGTGCAGAATATACCAAGTGCTCAACAGTTCCACTGTCTGGAACACAAAAATGTCTGTTGTGCTTTGCAAATGTATTTTTTCTAGGAACTGAAATTTGTTTCCAAAATGAAAATGAAGCACCGAAAATAAATACTTATCTTGAGGGGGTCCGTTATGGGCTGTTACTGTGCCCTTGGCTCCAGCATAGCTGGGCACAGCCACAGCGAGGGGCTGCACCGGCAGACGCCGTTCCTGCCGTCTCCTTAGAAGACTACTGTGTCCAATAAACGGCTGTTTGCTTTCGGTCTCTACACGGATTTGTGCATTAGCGCGGTTCAGTCGTAAATCGCGATGGCGGTGCCGGTCATTAGCAGCGCTCTCTCGGCAGAGCGAGCTCCGCCTGTGGCGGCGAACGCCCAGCAGATGGCGCTGCAGCGCCGCCGCGCGCCCGGCCCGACCGCGCCAGGGTCTGGCCTAACCTCACCACGGTTGTGCTTAGCTGTGGTGTCATGGTCCAGCCTGACCTCACCAGGGTCCGGCTTAACCTTGCCAGGGTCTGGCCTAATCTCGCCAGGGTCTGGCTTTGTTGTGCTGCCAAGGTCCAGCCTAACCTTGCCAGGGTCTGGCTTTGCTGTTATGCCAGGGTCCTGCTTCACTCTTGTGCCAGGGTCTGGCTTAGCCATGCCAGTGCCAGACCCTCGCCGTGGCAAGGCGCAGGCCCATGCCGCTCACACTAGCTGAGTACTGTGATGCCTGATACACGATTGCTTGCCACTTCTTGAGCTTAAATACGAATCTGCTGTGAGCTGCCACATGAGGTTTAATGAACATCTGAAAACTGCACAAGACTAAGTCACTACTGAAAAGAAGATAATTTAGGAACAAAAGTTTAAATACTTTCTGTACGTTTCCAGGATTCAGGGTTACTTATATATATAAGTTACAATGAAATGTGAGACTTTAAAAGGCAAAAGGGAAATGTTAGAATCTGAGGTGAAAATATGTCTTACAGAATGCACATTACCTAACAATACTGTGAGTTAGGCTTGAAATTAATTTGTTTGCATCTGTTTTGAGCTCCTGGGGAAAGAACAGCCCAGATTATGTCTGGAAGCCACTCTTAAAAATAGTCAAGACCTGTACAATTAATTAACAGCTGCCAGTTTTACCACGCCTTGCCAACATTTTTGAACTAGCGCAGTAACAGCTTTTATAGTAGAAAACAAACAGAACTTTGTATATTGAAATTACAGTGCAGTTGTGTGACCTTGCTCATGTCAGTGGTTAGCATAAGGCTCTCTAGTAATACTGACAGTTTTCTTATTGGATAGAATTTAAAACGTGTTAGTTCATACATTCAATATCAACAAATGTATAAATGTAGACAGGTAACAGCATAGTAGTAGATCCAAAGTGACCATAGCAGTTAAGTAACTTTGTGAAGCCTTGACGACTTGGTTAATCAGTAAACCAAATAGCTTGAAAACTCGGTCTTCCTTATCATGGTTTTAGAACGCAACTGTCATCCCACTTTGGTTTATAAGACAGTAAATAAAAAAAATTTTACCAGCGTGCATACATTTCACCACACACTGCTGGTGACTTGAGTTACTGTGTAACTATTCTGACAGGAACCTTTAAACCCTAAGCAGCAATTGCAGAAGATGGTTAGCAAAATCTTATACCGGAGTACTTATCCATCCATGTGTTTGATCAAAGTCAGTTTATCAAAGTGTTCCTCCAACTCACGATGACACATTTGCTCCTTGAACAATTATCATCATAAACTGTTTACTCAAATCAGTAGCAGGGAGATTGGCTCTGAAGGTGATGTCTGCATCACAGAGATGTCTGGGAGGAAGAAGAGTTTGGTCTTGGGTCAGCAGGACAGTGGATCTGAGTGGGCTGGGAAGGAGGTTATGGGAAAAGGTGCCCATTAATGGGAAACTATGCCCATTCTGAATCACACACACAGAGAATGACCTGAGTTGGAAGGGATCCACAAGGATCATCAAGTCCAACTCCCGTCTCTGCATTGGACAATCCCAACATTCACACCATACTTCTTAGGGCATTGTCCAAATGCTTCTGGAAAATTGTCAGGGTTGGCACTGTGACTGCTTTCCTGGGAACTGTTCTCGTGCTCCACCACCCTCTGAGTTAAGAACCTTTCCAAATACCCAACCTAAACCTTCCCTGGCGCATCCGCGTTAGTCCCACTTTCAAGTGGCTTCGAAAAGCTACTAGCTGTGGAGCTGCAACCCTTCCGCAGGGCTGGCGGAGGGAAAGGGAGGAAGAAGTTAAACTCAGGCTTAAGGAGCCCTAGGAGAGCAGGCCGGGCACTAGGGGGTGGCAGATCCCCGCGCAGCCGCCTGTCCCGTCCCTCCCGCCCAGACCTGCGGGTTTGCGAGGGGGCGGGGCGGGGCCTACCCCGCTTCCAGAAACGCCCGGCGAGGGGTGACTTGCCTAAGGGAAGTGCTGGGGTGGGGGAAGAAACGAGGCTGGAGCTTTTTATCCCCCAATCCTCGTCTTTCTGGGGCTTTTTTTTTCCCGATTCCTTGCGCTGAGCTCAGCCTTAACCTCGCAGGCCAGGCTTTTCCTCCTTTGGGTGACCGCGCCCAGGCGACGCCCGGGGGGAGCAGCCGCGCTGCCGGTGACCCTGGGGTGCTCCCGGCGGTTCCCGGCTGCTTCCCAGCAGGAGGAAAGCAGGAACCAAATGGGAGCGAGAGCTGCATGGCGGCGGGGGGAGGGCGAGTGTGAAACACCGATGCGACGTGCTCCAATGCACCCACCCACCCCCAAAGTTCCTTTTTTCCCCTTTGCAAATGTGTTTTCAAAGCGCAGCGTTCCTGTTGACGTGGTCAGCTTTGCACCCTTGGATATCCAAGGCCTGGCATCCCGGCTCGGAAGCTAACAGAGAGGATCAAACGCCTCTGCTGGCTTTAACAGCAATAAAACTTTATACTTTTCCGTCCATTTTCCCCTTCCCATTTGTCCCAGGGCAGAACACACACAAAAAAAAAAAAAAAAAAACGGGAGGAGGCGGGGGTGGGGGTGCGCAGCGCCTTTCCCACGTCGTGTTTGCGCAGCCTTATCGGCGCGGCGGGGGGAGGTGTTGGGCACGGCGGCTGCCCTGGATCGCAGCCCGCCTCCGGCTCCCGGCCCGGGGATAGAGCCCCGTCGGGATGGGCCCGCCGCTGCCTTTGCCCGCGGCCCGGCGGGGGGGGAGTCTTGGCCTGGGAGAGGGGCTGGAGTAGCCTCGCGGGTCACAAGACCTTGGCGGCTACCGGAAGGGATGCGGAGGGTGGGGGGGTGGCGGGGAGGGTGCGGGACGAGGGGTATGCAGGGGGGATGAGAGGTGTTGGGGTGCAGGGCGAGCAGGAGTGATACAGGGAGTGACGGAGGTATGCGGGGGCTGAGGTGTCGGGGGAGAAGGGATGCAACGGGTGAGGGGTGGCAGGAGAAGGGATGCGGGGGTTGAGGGGGGGCGGGGCGGGAGGGATGCGGGAGTTGAGTGTCGGGGGGGTGCAAGGGGGGAAGGGTGGGGCGAGAGCGGAGTTGGGGAGGAGGGTGCGGGGCAGAAGGCATGCGAGGGGTGTCGGGGGAGGGGGGAGCGTAGGGGAGCGGGATGCAGGGGGTGAGTGATGCGGGAGGGAGGAGTGCATGGAGAAGGGGGGGGGTCGCCTATCAGCTCAGCTGTTGCAGGGTTAACACCGCCTGCCTCTAAATGCAAACAGAAAGCAAAGCAAAGCAAAACAAAAAGCTCCGAACTCCCAAAAAAGAGGGGGAAGCGGCGGGCGCGCGTCCCGCCGGTCGCACCGGGGCAGCGCGGGCCCGATCTTTGTTTCAAACCCAATTACGTGGCAAAAGTTTATTTTCGGTGGGGCGGGAGGAAAGAGGTGTCCCCGTCGCGACCGCGCCTCTCTTTGCCCGGCGCTGCTGCCTTCCCTCCTCCGACTCCCATCCGGCCGGGGAGCCCGGAAATAGGGTGGAAAGAAGGGGTGCGAGGAAGGGATCGAGTCCTCGGGGACTTTTTTACGAGGGGCAAGTAGTGATAGGGCGAGGGGGAACGGCTTTAAATTGGAAGGGCAAGATTTAGATTAGACATTAGGAAGAAATTCTTCATGCCGAGGGTGGTGAGGCACTGGCACAGGTTGCCCAGCAAAGCTGTGGATGCCCCCTTCCTGGAAGTGTTCCAAGGCCAGGCTGGATGGGGCTTTGAGCAGCCCGGTGTGGTGGGAGGTGTCCGTGCCTATTGCAGGGAGGTTGGCACTGGATGATCTTTAAGGTTCCTTCCAACCCAAACCACTCTACGATCCCGCAGCGCAGGGGACCGCGGCTGCCGCTCCCCGCGGACTTGGCGCGGCAGGACCTGGCGCGGCCCCGCGGGGCGGGCAGGAGGGCGGGCAGAGCCGGGCACCGCCCCGCGCCCTGCCGCCGCGTTTATATGGGAGCGGCGCGGGGCGCCGCTGAGTTCTCGCAGTTCGCTCGCTGCTGTGCAGCCGCTGTCGCCGCTTCCTCGGCCCGGCACCCGCCGTCCCTACCGCCTCGCCGGGAAGGAGACGGGGACCATTCCGGATCTCAAGCAAACGGCCCCCTTCTTGCCTAGTCGTGGCTTTTCCAAATCCTCCGAGGACAGCGGGATCTTTCGGTCCTTCCTGTATTTCCGATCATTACAGGATCTAGAAATGTCTACGACACTTTTATCCGCTTTCTACGACATTGACTTCTTGTGCAAGGTACGGGAGGGAGTGAGCGTGGCTCTCAGGGCAAGACCCGCGGCCGCGGCTTGCAGGACGGAGCTGCTGGGGCCCGATCGCGGCGGGACGGGGCACGCGGTCGGCACTGCGGGCGGGTCCCCGCCTGACAGCCGGCCAGGTTAAAGCTGCCCAGCGGCTGATGCAAGGCTGGGAGCCCCAGCAGCGCGGAGGGGCGTACAGCACCGCGTTGCTACCGCTCTTGGAGGGGGGGTGGGGTTTGCTCTGCCAGGGCTCTTTCTGGTGGGGGTGAATATTGCTCTGGGAGGGTTTGTTCTGCGAGGGCTTTTTCGTGTGTGTGGGGTTTCCTCTGCGTGGGCTTTTTTTTTTCTTGGGAGGTGGGGCGTGGGTTTGGCCTGCGAGTGCTTTTTCTGGGGGATGGGTTTGCTCTGCCAGGACTTTTTCTGGGGAGGTGGGTTTTGGGAGGGCTCTGAGTTTTCTCTGCGAGGGATTTCTGGGTTGCTTTTTCTCTGCGAGGGCTCTTTCTGGGTGATTTTACTCTGCAGAGGCGCCGAGCTGCGCTGCAGGCGCTCGCGTGCAACTGCTGCTCTGCCGGGAGGAACTTTTTAAAAGTTTGCATGCAGCACATTGTGTAAGGGGGCTTCTCCTGAGCTCTGCCCGCTGTGCGGGCCGGTTGGGCGGCGCGACCCCCGCCCCGAGCCCCGCGGGAGCCGTGCTGACGGGCTCGCGGTCACCCTGCAACACCCTCTCTCTCCCGCTCCCTGTCTCCCCCCGCCCCCTTCATCCTTCCCTCCCCCCGCCCCGGCAGACGGAGAAGTCCCTGACCAACCTGAGCAGCATGCTGGACAAGAAGGCCGTGGGGACCCCGGTGACCCCCCCCAGCTCCAGCTTCGCGCCGGGATTCCTGCGGCGGCATTCGACCAGCAACCTGCCTGCGCTGGCCGGCGGCTCCAAGTTCCCCAGCCCCACCGGCTCCAGCTCTTCCTCCACCTCCTCCTCTTCCTCCTCCTCCTCTTCGTTCGGCAGCCTCAAGGAGACGGGCTCCGGCGGCGGAGGCGGCGGCAGCAGCAGCCCCACAGCCCTGCTCAACAAGGAGAACAAGTTCCGGGACCGCTCGTTCAGCGAGAACGGCGAGCGCAGCCAGCACCTCATGCAGCAGCTGCAGCAGCAGGCGGCGGCCGGCAAGGGGGGCGGCTCGGGGGGCGGCGGCGGGGGTGCCCCCATCAACTCCACACGCTACAAGACGGAGCTGTGCCGCCCCTTCGAGGAGAGCGGCGCCTGCAAGTACGGCGAGAAGTGCCAGTTCGCCCACGGCTTCCACGAGCTGCGCAGCCTCACCCGCCACCCCAAGTACAAGACCGAGCTCTGCCGCACCTTCCACACCATCGGCTTCTGCCCCTATGGCCCGCGCTGCCACTTCATCCACAACGCCGATGAGCGCCGCCCGGCGCCCGGCGGGAGCACCGCAGCCCCACCGCCCGCCGCCCCGCACCCCGCCGGCAGCACCGGCGACCTCCGCGCCTTCGCCCCCCGTGAGCACCCGCTGGGCGGCGGCTTCGGGCACCCCCGCGGCGGCGGCGAGCGCCCCAAGCTGCACCACAGCCTGAGCTTCTCCGGCTTCTCCGCCCACCACCAACACCACCACCACCAGCAACAGCAGCAGCAGCAGCACCCGCCGCCACCGCCCGCCGCGCTGCTGGAGAGCCCCGGTGGGTCGCGCACGCCGCCGCCGCCTGCCTCCTCGTACTGCGAGGAGCTGCTCTCGCCGCCCTGCGCCAACAACGCCTTCGCCTTCTCGGGGCAGGAGCTGGGCAGCCTCATCGCGCCGCTCGCCCTGCACACGCAGAACTTCGCCGCCGCCGCTGCCGCGGCAGCCGCAGCCGCCGCCTATTACCGGTGCCAGCAGCAGCCGCCCGGCGCGGGGGGGTGCCCGGCGCCCCCCGCCTCGCCGCCCTTCAGCTTCCAGCCCCTCCGCCGCCTCTCCGAGTCGCCCGTGTTCGACGCGCCGCCCAGCCCCCCGGACTCCCTCTCCGACCGCGAGAGCTACCTGAGCGGCTCCCTCAGCTCCGGCTCCCTCAGCGGCTCCGAGTCACCCAGCCTGGACTCGGGGCGCCGCCTGCCCATCTTCAGCCGCCTCTCCATCTCCGACGACTAAAGGGGGTGCGCCGGGGGTTGCCGAGCAAGTAAGTTATCGAGCGAAGAAAGTGAATCCTTCTCCTCTTCTTCCTTTTTTTTGTTTTTGTTTTTATATATCTATATATATATCTTATCTATATATACACCGAGAGCTGAACAAAACAAAAAAACCGCGCATTTTCGCAAAAGGGCAAATGACACGAACTGAACAAACCTATTTTTATAGAGAGACCTTGGAAGAAGGGGATTTTTTTTGGTTATTTTGGGGTTTATTTCGTTGTTGTTGTTCTTTGGAGACAAGTTATGATATGCACCAGCAGCAGCCATTCCATCTGTGTTCAAAAAAAAAAAAAGAGCATTAGAGAAAAGACACCACCAGAAAGCAACAAACAATCCGGGGAGCGCCAGTCCTGCCTGTCCAGCTCCTCCAAACCTTCAGACACGCAGGAAAAAAAGTTAAAAGCTAGTTTGTGTTTCAATCCAGTTCAAATAAAAACACAGCGAACATACTAAACCTATAAGCTTTCTTTCTAAAAAAAAAAATCCAACATCCTGCCAAGAATATGCCTTGATAACAACCTTTTTTATATATCTATATATTATTATTATAACAAATGCTAAAACCTTCATTCCAAAGTTTAATATTGGTTCCATTGCCACCACTTAGTGGATGTTCGGCTTAGAACAATTTTTTTGTTGTTGTTGCTTTATTTGGAAGCACTCAGCTGAGTTTAGTTTGTAATTGTTGGAGAATAACTGCTGATTTTTTTTTTTTAATTTTTTTTTAGCTGTTTGAGTTGATTGCATGAATGAGTCACTGCACACAACTCAATATGAAACTATTTAACTTATTTATTATCTTGTGAAAAGTATACATTGGTAATTTGTTCATACTGTATTTATCAGGTATGATGAAAAGCAATAGATATATATTCTTTTATTATGTTTAAATTATGATTGCCATTATTAATCGGCGAAATGTGGAGTGTGTTCTTTTCACAGTAATATATGCCTTTTTGTAACTTCACTTGGTTATTTTATTGTAAATGAGTAAAATTCTTAATTTAAGAGATTGTATGTAATATTTATTTCATTAATTTCTTTCCTTGTTTACGTAAATCTGAAAGATTGCATGGTTTCTTTATAGAAATCGGTCTCGATGCTGTGGAAGTAGTTTGAGGAATTTCTATGGGGTTTTTAGAATGTAAATGGTTGTAGCCCGTCCGAGTTGAAAAACAAACAAACAAAAAAAAAAAAATAAAAAAAAGACTGACCGTAGCAATCAGACTTCAAAGTGGCAAATCTAATTCAGACTTGTTTAAAGTAACCAAAAAGTATTTGTTGCCTAACTCTACCAATCACACTGTGATATAGTCTCAAAGTATGTAGCAATAATTGGGGGTCCCAGTATTATGTCTCACAGTGCCTTCTTGAGGGTCCATGCTTGCCTTAAATCTCTCTCAACCAAATAAGTATTTTTCTTAATGCTTGAGATAATTTGAATGTAGGGATGGGTTTTAACTACAGCAGATTTTTGCCACTCTTTATTTTATAAGAATGGAGGCCATCTTTGGATCTGAAACTTTATACAGTACACGAACATATCTTGTTTAATTGAATTCCAAAACTTGTAATTTTTTTTCCTTATGTAGAAAGTCGGGAGTTTTCTGAAACTTTCCTGGACGGTGGATGAATGAGCAGTAGCTTAGTTTTGTTTGTACATAGGTACAGATTGAGCACTATGTACTCTTTTGGACTACTTTAACAGAAGTATGTTTTGAATGTAACTAAAGGATAAGTCAACTTGAGTTGTAATATATTTTTCGGGAGTCAGTTCACTACAAATTGTGTGAGACTGTAAACTTTGTACTGTAAATGTTTTGTAGTTCTCCCAATAAAATTTTTTTGAAAAAAAAAAAAAAAAAAAAAAGAAAAAGAAAAGGAAACTAACCCTTCAAAGTGTTAAAGCCCTGTCTTGCCAGGCAGGGAGTATTTCTTGTTCAACCCTTCCACCTCCCGGATCACAAGTGTGTCTAGCTACAGATTAACCAGTTTGCACTGCAGCTCCAGTCCATTCCTGCAGCAATCACTGGTTGGCAGCCAAAGCTAATAAACGCTTCCAGAAGGTTCGGGAGTATTAGCAGTGTACTCTATACTGCTTTTTAAAAATCATTTTTTTTTTTTTAAGAAAAGTGTGAAGGATCAAACCTTTACTGCTTGCAGCTTAACAGCTGGAGTGGAAAAATCGAGTAATGGCATTTATCAGCTGCATGGCTTGTGGGAATGCATGAAGGTGCCATTAGCCTTCCTGGCTGATTTGGGGTAAGGAGGAAATGGCAGTTTGGGTAATAAAAAGGCATAATTAAAGTTTACCCTTTGTCCCCAAAGCTTTGTTCCTCTTCACTTGCAAGAATGCGGACTTCTGCCTCAGCGCTTCCATATCAGTGTTAATCAGGCTAGCATTAAATGTGTTAAATCAGTTGGGGTTTGGATTTTAAACAAATTACCTTTCTGACAGAATATTTATATAACAAAATACTCAGCAGCCTGGGGACTCTTGTGTTTGTTAACACTGGAGGAATTTTCTTAGCTAATAACTCAATGCTTTGGTCCCTTATTCCAATCAATCCTTCAGGACATGATTTTTGCTGACTTACTTTTGTTCTTTTATCATACTAACAATGTATGTTATGGCATCTTTGTGCTGTCTGGACTGCCACAGTACCTTCTATAAATACAAGGTAGAATGTAATACTGGTGCCATATGTTTGTGTAACAAACCTTGGACTGACTCTCAGTTTAAAATTAAAACAAACGTAAGCAATGTATGACAACACAGCCCAGCTACAGCAATCAGCCTTTTTTTTTTTTTAATGGATCAGTCTGACGTTTTTGCTCACAGTTGCTCCCTTTGATTTTCAAACTAGTTTCTGAAGTAACTTTTTTGGAGCACAGCCGGATCCTTCCATGGGTATCCCTAGTACAGATACCCTGGCTGCAAGGAGGAATAGGAGTTCTCCAGTATTTTGTATGGACACAGAGGAGCTGTTAGTTTGATGGGCATCTAAGCTGATGTTTTAACTCACTTTTGGGATTTTGAAACTAATCATTAGACTAAAACTGCATTCACTAGGAGTGCACGTGTCATTTAATTTCAGACTTTCCTCTTTCCCTAGGTATGTTTTTCATTTTTCTCCCTTGTCCATCTTTTCCCCTAAGCCAGCCTTTTTCTTGCCACGGTAGATAAGGACTTCATTTATTGCTGTTTTCCTTATCTAGGACAGCTGTACTGCACTAGCGCAGTACTTTCATATTCTTTGTGATGTTCAGTTGGTTGAACAGTATCTTGGTGAGGGTGCTGGGGTTGGCTCTGGTGTCTCCTGGCTGGACGAAGAATCCTGGAAGCTTTATGACAGCTGCCCCACATGAAACAACTGCACTGGTGTCAATGCCAGTGTTTTGTGTGTTGAAAAGGCTGCCAGGATGGGTGGCAGCCCACGGGTGTCTCCCAGCAGGCTACTGGCACGCTAGTATGTGGGGAGAGCAGGGCCTGAGCCTCCCTCTGCCCTGCTCCAAGTGAGTGATGCTCTGAGGTCACCCGTCTTGCACCCTGTTTTGTTTGTATCTCTGCAAAACTGTACTGCAAAACAATCTGTTGCAGCATTTGGTACCGCTGTTCAGAAAACGAGAAGTCCTTGAACTGGGAAGATAAGTGCCTGTTTCTTGGGCTGCACCAATCAAGTGTTAACCTTTAAACCGGTGAATTATTTTGTTGATTTAAGCAAATGTTCTCTTGCTTTCATTTCAAAATTCAGTGAAGCATGTAAAGCTGGTCAGAAATTTCCTGATACCTTGCAATAAATCGATAAACTGCATAAACTGTTTTTCTTCATGAGCTTTGGATTGAGAAGGAACTCTGAGATCTCTGCTGTTGCCCAGTAGAGATGTGATAGTTCTCTTAATAGTTGGGGCACTTAAAGTGACTGAGGATCTGGAAAATGCATTTTTTACTAATTATTGATGAGGACTGAGTCTTGCATGCTTGCTTCATTTGATAACCTGAAAGAATTTGCAGCAAAGACTTAAATTTGTACAAATAGGTGTAATGGTATAGATCTTGAAATAGGAATTGGTTTCATATGGCTTGATGTGGTCATTAAGAGGTTTTCAAATGTATTGAATCAGCAATTTTGATTTTTGCTTCCTAATCCTCGCAGTTTTTTAGGGGCTTTTATATTTGTTTGAGTTTTGTCAGTTTGCCTTCTTCAGGCAGAGTGGGTGTGCTGTAACTCCGGTGCTTTTGCTTTCTCTGGGCTTTGTGGTTTGCCACCTGACCCAAGGTAATACAAAAATTAAACCCAATTCAGCAAGTACTGCTGGACAGATTGCACACCTTCAAAAACGCTCCCAGCAGCATGCCATGAGGCACAGGAATGCTGCTCTTTGCTTAGTGTGTCACGATTGAAGCATGAGCTGATTTTGCTGTACCCCCAGATTTAACCCCGGTTCAAGTGTAGAAGCTGGAACTACAGCACCGTCTGTGTCACTTGTGGAAGAGGGCACATTGCCACCAGAGGAGCTGGTAGGCTGCTGGTTCCTCTGCTGTATTGCTGGGTGCAGAATGCAGGAAACCAATCCTCAATAGTTAAATACAAGGGCAGGGAACGAGCCCTTTTCCAGAATATCATTTAAATGTCCAATGCAAGTCTTGTATTACTTTGAAGAAGAAATGATTGTCCTTTTCCTGTTTTCTGTCCCTTCCTACCCCATCCCATCCCATCCCATCCCATCCCATCCCTAGGCGTGCAGCTTAGTTTTTAAAAAAAAAAAGGGCACCAGACAACCTCATTTTCAAAGAAGGCCCAAGATTTCATTTTGCTTGTGATCTAGATGTATTTAGTTTTTGTTTTTTATTTTGATAAAATAGCTTTAAAGATAAGGAGGGACTTCTATTATATATTTTTCAGGTTTTTAATTGTGTGGTCTATCTTTTCTTGCTGACCTTGAGCGTGAGTCTTGACAGAGCTTAAGGTGGTAGTGCTCTGTCATTGATAAAACAGGACATTTCAGGTTTTGCCTGGTAGTGCCTTAGCTCTAGAAATTTAAACTTCACTTTCTGAACCTGCAGCTTAAACACAACATTCCTCACTGGTTTAAGGCAAAGGCTTCCCACGTTGTTGCATCTGAAGTATAGTTATATCATCCCTTCTGCCAACCCTGCAGCTAGTTGGTACCTGCCCAGAGAGGTGCAGGTATATCCTGAATGACCACAGCCAGGCCTGTAAGTGCTCATCTGCTAAAGACGCAAGTGGAGGGTTGGGATGGAAAATGATATACTTGAGGTGATGTTGCAGGTTGCCTCCACGCTGTGCTCCTCCCCAGCCCTTTCTGACCCACTCCCTGAGCTAGTTTGGGTTGCTAATCCTGTGGAGCACCCTGGGCTCCTGCTTACACCTTGCACTATGTGGCCTGGGATGGGTCCTTGGTCAACTGCCACCAAAAGGGTCCACTCACCCCTCAGCCACGTCTGCCTGAGGGCTGATGCATTTTATTAACCAGGCAGAAAGGAAAAAAAATGTTTTCTGCTGAGGTAGAGTTGAAGCGGGTCAGTAAGGAGTCTGACATGTTACAGAGCTGGTGCATCGGGTAGCATCCTGGAAAGGAGGCAGGAGCGTTGAGTGGAGGATGAGGAACCTCCCCACCGAGCTGCTAGATTGGCTTATCCCTATGTGTGGGTTTTGCTCAGTTTGCAGAAACATTGTTTACTCCACAATGTTCTTTGGGAAATTCTTGGTATGCTGGTTTTTAAACTACTTTTCTGTATTGGTGATTATAAATGACTCGCATGGACCTTGAGTATTTCTTGTGTTGTTTGAAAAGGCAATGGCATATAAGGGAAGGCCCAAATCAAAATAAGGCTTAATGAATGTATTTCTGAGTAGTTATTTTGTCTGGCTTACTAGAAAACAAATAATGGTTGTGTGGCAAAACTCGGCATCTTCTGAGAGGTTCTGAATGTGAAAGGAAATGTGTTATCAGCTGGCATATTTAGCAGGTTATGTAATTTTTGCAGCATATGTACAGAAGAACATTGATTTATATATCCAATTCCTTTATTAATACTAAGAACTTGGGATAATACTAAGATATTGGGAGAGAGGATGGAGGAATGACATTCCTCCCTCGAGGTCTAGAGGGCCTTCTGTCTAAACTGAATTTTGTGTCTCAAAGCTTAGTCAAATAGATACAAAGTACTTTCATCTCTCCTTTCAAAGAGGGCTAGTGGCTGTGGTAATGGAGGCATTTTGGGGTGAACCCCTTCAAAATTTGCATTCCTGAGGTAAGCAGGCACAATTACACTGACAAATCTCTCTGTTGCCAAGGAGGGATAGATGACATCTGCTGAGTAATTTCTATTCTGTACACTCTCTGAGAAGGAAATACAGGGTAATTTAAACCCCTTTTTTTTCGACCCTGGTTAATAACATAAACAGGGAGCTGGATATGCTGAAATACAAGGGTCCTGTGTCAATGGATTATTACCTTATCTTTTCTGAATGTGACGTTCACTTGAATACCTGGAATCGTAATGGCTACTCAAGATAAGAAATGGAGGGAAATTCAATAACAGTAAGAGGCCTGGTAACTTATGAGATCTTGATTAGCCTTAGGCTGTGCCTAAATATTGGGAAAGGATTTCCTGTACTGTGTGCAAAGGGAGCTGAATAGCAGTATAAAAATCATTCCCTCATTGCAGAGAAGCACTGACAACTCACTTTTGTGATTTTTAAGGCTTTCTTGTATCCACATATATGTGTATATATGAGTGTGAACCTTCAGACTCTTCCATGGATGACCCTTTTTCACCATAATTTGTAACTGCTTTAAAATTCCAGCTTTGCTAGCTGTGGATGGTTGGTAGCTCTGGTCCATGTGGTGGTCTCAGACCTCTTGCTTGCTGCAGGGTTGCACATGCAGCTCTGAATCTCCTAAATACTGTCAAATAGGGCAACGAGGCTGGGGAGGGGCTGAAGAACAAGCCTTATGAGGAGCAGCTGAGGGAACTAGAGTTGTTTACTTTAGAGAAGAGGAGGCTAAGGGGAGACCTCATCACTGTCTGCAACTGCCTGAAAGGAGGTTGTGACGAGGTGGGTGCTGGGCTCTTCTCACAAGTGACAGCGATAGGACAAGAGGAAATGGCTGCAAGTTGTGCCAAGTAAGGTTTAGACTGGACATTAGAAAGAATTTCTTCACTGAAAGGGTGATCAGGGATTGGATCAGCTGCCCAAGGAGGTGGTGGAGTCTGCATCCCTGGAGGTGTTTAAAGGATTGGGTAGATGAGTTTCTTAGGGACATGGTTTATTAAGGGGACAAGTGTGGTTGGACTCAATAATCTGAGAGGTCTTTTCCAACCAGATGATCCTATGATTCTGTGATTCAAAATCTGAAATTTGCATTCCTTTTCTTAGTAGAGGCTGTAATCCAGCTAATGCCGTTGGGTGGTAGTTTACTCTTCCCACGGGTGAGCGAGCATGGGGAGAAGGAGTAACAGAGTAGAGGAATCTGTCCACTCCAGCTGCCTGCCCTGGGTGGGTTCATGAGCTGGTCTGATGTCTCGCTGCTGCCAGGCAGCGTGATGGAAATGGTGGATGTGCATCAAAGGGAAGGTCAGCATATTTCCTTCTGGGGCAGTAGAGCTCTGGGTCAGTTTGTGCCTGTTGTGCACCTGCACTTGGATGAGGGCAGATTGTTTCTTCGTGTTGGGTGCCATTTGGCTGTGTTGCAGAAGTGGCACAGCAGCGTAAACAAAGAAGGTTTGATACCGATTGCCCCTGTTGGAGTAAGAGGGCTGAGAAGCACGCTGTAAATCTTAGGAGATGACTTTAGTGTTAATAAATACTTTTTTTAAAGGTCAGATTAGATGAGGAATGCAACAATTTGCCAATCCAAATGAACACTAACTCCAAAAAGACAGGAATTTGTTTTCTGCTAGATTAATGCTCTGATCTGGACTCATCCCATGGCCTCATGGCTGTAGAACGAAAACACAAGCAAGGGCAGGAGTATGGGAGTAACATGAGGCTTGGACCTCAGCTTTCAGCATCAGTGCGACTTTATATTGACTTGAACTGCCTGTGAAACCACAGCCTAAGCTATGTTCTGTGGGGTCTTGCCTGCATACATGGTTGAAATCCCAGGATGTATCAAATGGTGTTTGGGCGTGGGGGAGGCAAAGCCCTGTGCAGCAAACTATGTTGAGCTTTCTAGAGCTGAACCTGAAAATTTTGCTTCAGTTTAGCTGTTTTGCCTTTGGGGAGGTACAGCGGGGGGGATTGGGGAGATGATGCTGAGGAAGGGGAAGCCTGGAAAAGCTCTCTGTCCTGGAAATAGTGCGCAGCTCTAGGCTAATGTCAACACAAACACCAAGGCATGACCTCCCCTGTTCTACTAAAATATTTCCTATAGAAACCTGCATGTTGAAATGAAATTCAACATGGAATTTAGAATCCATAGCAATTAATATTAAAATTGCTTGCTACAAGAGAATTATAAAGCAAGTAATAAGCATTGCATTCTATGGGGTATATTTCCATCTGCAAATATAAGGCAAGCCAAAATGCAAGGCCATCATTTAATGGCAGCAACAGCTTGCAACAGCTGCTTTCCGATGACTGTGAACAAAACATGGGGCCAGTGAATATTTCCAATAATGCATCTCCTCGGCTTTCAGAAATGAACAATCTTAAGAAGCTGAAGGGATGAGACACCTGAAATCTCCAGCTCTATTGAAGAAGATGATAGCAACTCATTAAAAAGTTTCTCTCCATTTTCCCATCCAATAGTAGATATGGGCACACAGTCAGGGACTACTGTGGATTGAAGTGCTATGACTGAAATAAATATGTCCCAGAAGGTCAGCACCTGGAGAGTTAGTAGGACTTAGTGGAAATAATGCTTATTCTTAAAGTAGTTACAGAAATGCAACCTGACTGGTGAGTACTGTTGCAGTACTAATGGCAAGAGCGTTAGAAAGGTATTCTTTCAAACCACTGGTAAATACCAGCTCTCAAAGAGGTAACATGAATACCATAGAGCAGACATCAGCATGCAGTGAAGCAATACTAAACTTCTGCTGCAGAGAGCTGTCACCTGTAGTTTAATAGAAACAAATAAAATGTGATAACAAATTTTTTTAAAAAGTATTCAGCGTAAATTACTGTAACGGTGATCAGTTTAGATTAGATTTACAGATTTTTTTCTTAAAATGCGTGTGACTGAAACCTCCCAGAACACGGAAATGTCTGCATATGTTTTATGTCTTGAAAAAACGTGTTTACGTGTGTGTCATCGTATCCTCAAGGGGCCCTTGCTCTCACAGGGGTAGATCCTGTTGTGAGAGGGACTGCAGCCCTTGCTGAAGGGTGGTGGCTAGGCAGCAGAACGGGTCTGTACTTTCAGCTTGCTTTCACCACCTGAATTTGGGAAGAGTTTGACTCAGAGTATAACTAGAATTTGATCTGGAGGAGACCCTTTTGGAACAGTAAAGCCAAGAGGGGGCAGAATCCTGGTCAGTCCCTTGCAAGAGACACAAGGGTGTTCCTCTAGCATATCAGAGACATATTTGCTCCTGGTTTTGCTGATTTTAATTGTTTTGTTAAGAAATACTATTTAACGTTGCACAGACTGCTCCTGCAGTCATTGACACAGGGAATCTTAATCCAATACTTAATCATGAAATGGTTTGGGCTGAAAAGGACCTTAAAGATCATCTAGTTGCAACCTGCCTGCTATAAGCAGAGACACATTCCACTGGATCAGGTTGCTCAAAGCCCCATCCAACCTGGCCTTGAACACCTTCAGGGATGGGGCATCCACAACTTCTCTGGGCAACCTGTGCCAGTGCCTCACCACCCATGCTTCAAAATGACTTACAGAGACCCAGCAGTCCTGATAAGCTTTGGGGGAAGCAAGATAAGCCCATGTTTGTGCTGACCTTGGTGTCTACAAGTCCCAAGTGTTGCCATGTGGTGGCTTTCAGAAAAATACTTAAATATGTGACTTTTTAGTAGTTCTTTTCTAAAGAGTTTTTTGTGTTTTCTGCAGAATGGAATTTTTGACTTTTAAACAATTCTTTGTAGCAGTTGGGGTAGGTGGTGAATTTAGAGAGATGCTGGTGCCTGTAGTGATAGAGCTGTCTTATGCCCCCATCAGTGTTTTGTAATGTCAGCTGTGCATCTGGCTTCTTGAACTTGTGTTTGAATTCTGGTGTGGAAAAAAGAGTGCCCAAAGCTGTGCAGCAGTGGTAGACTTGAGTTTACTGGAGAGTGTTCTCCTTTAACTTTCTTTTAAAGGGCTCTCAGCACTCACTCAGCGTAAGAGGTGGGCAGCTGGTATTTGGAGAGGGCTAAGAAAAGCGAGAGAAATCATACTTTATTTGGTAAATATAATGACACCTGATAAATTTAATGGCTTCATTGCGAATGCTGTCTGCGCTGTCTCTCCTTGTTCACAAAACTTACTCCCTGTATGTATCTGACTGTGCTAGATCCTGTTCTGTTGGTAGGGGTATGTTCTCCATGTGTGTTAGAGCTTCTATTTCTCTCTAGTGTTGCTGAGCTATTTAAAGAATATCTCTCTGAATACAAGTCGGGGAGGGTAGCTCATAATTATAAGTAATACATTCCTTCAAGCATGGTTTTAGCTCTTCACCCACCCTAGTTTTCGCTACCTTGCCTATGACACTGTCAGTGCTCAGAGATTGTCACTCCCAGAAAAATGCCAGCCTTGACCAGCCACTGTCCTGTTCTGGCGCTTGCTCAGGAAATTATAACTTCTCCTGGTGGGCCTGTGAAGAACTACTCTGTTCTGCAGGGCTTGTGTCAAGCAGGGGCTGATGTGCAGTTGGTAACACCAAAGCAGAAGGCAATATGGAGAAATACGTGCCATCTCCTCTCTGACATGCAGACCCTCTTTCAGTAGGTAGTACAGCTTCTGGCTGCTCCTTCTCATGGCTCACCACCGCTCCTATGTGGTTTTTCTCCGACCAAGTGCACAGCCTGCTGGTATCCCTGGGTCCCACACCCTAAAGGTGTCCTGTGCTGGCTGGTTTCCTTCATTCGTGTGTGCCAATACGCTCTGTTCCTGTGTAGTATTGTTGTCTTGCCAGCTCTGATGCAGGCATTAATTTTATCTTCAAGTGGATGTTCAGCAAGTTCAGTGGTTGTTTCCAGTCTGTCATTGAATACATTGAACTGTGACCTTCATGTTTCCAAATATGTGGTCTTTAAAGGGGACACTGTAAATCCCTCTGCATTATAGCAAAACCTCTTTAACAATTTTTAGCTGGTAACGGCTCTAGTATAGCTACAGAGTAGATGCCTTATATCTCAGTTTTGTATATTCTGCTTTAGTTAAAAATGATCTTCTGATGTTTGAAGGACCAAGACAGCGGTGTATTTATTTTGTTTTTCACTTTATTTGACTGAAGATCTGCATAAGTGCACCAACACTTATTTGCTGTATTTCTTTGCAGGTACTGACTGAATTTTCCCATGCTCGACTTGAATTTGATTGCTAAAAAGCAGAGTGTAGTTGCTGCATTTTGTAGAGCTATGGGTCTGGCCTCCCTTTTAAAATTTATTGCCTTCCTCAACATGTTATTCTTAGCATTAACCTTACATTTTGTCTCTCTACGTATTCCCTTATGGAAAACATGCAGCCTAGCGTTAGTCACAAGAACACCAAAATTCTGTAGTGGGCAAACAGCACCCTGTTCCAAGTTGTGCAAAGCTGTTTATTGATCTTGTGATTGTAGAAATGAAAGGGTTGCCTGTGTTTTAGCTGGGCTGGTGTGTGGTATGTGTGGCTGTATACATTTACACATGCATGTGTTTCATGTATTTATAGTTTATATATATATAAATAAATATAGGTATATATTTAAATAAATATAGATGTATATTTATTTAATGTGTATTTATAATAGATATGTATTTAATAATAGCAACAGGAGATTCCTGCCATCCATTTGGCTTCAGTCTGGGCAAATATCTTGGTTGGTCATGACTTGCAAGACACTCGTAGAGGATAAGATTTTTTTTTTGTGTGAGGATAGATTGATTGGTCACTCATAACACTGTTTAATAATACTTACACAAGTTGGTCACTTGTGGTAGGCTGTTTCATTACCTGAGCCATCAACTCTGTTTCCTGAAAAGTTTGATGTAAAATCCTTTTTTTTTTTTTCCCTAATAGAGTATTTCACTCTTGCTCTGTGATGATCTTTTATTACGCTGTGTATGTTGCTGATGAATAACATGCAACATTTATGACAGGTCTATGAACATGACAGTTGTGACTGCACCCTCTTTAAAGTAGTCCACAATATAACAAGTGATGTTCAGCACTTGACCATTATATTATAGTCTGCTGGCAGAATTCCAAGCAGATGCTGAGGCACTGTTTAAGGTAAACTTGAATAATTTGTGAGGAAGTGGAAAAGCGGTTCTGCTGTTCCAAGGAAAACTTTCCATCATTGAAAAGTGTTACAGTGTGCACTTGCCTTGTATAGCCTGGATTTTCATACACAAGTGAATGTATATTAATCATTTGGGGATTGCCAGGCATCCGGTTCTGCTCCATAGCATTATATCCATTTGTCCAGATGTCATTTAGAGTGGCAGCTTTGCCATTCTTAAAATAATTTATTCTTAGGCTAGTTCAACTCATGTATGCTGTGCCCCAAAATGATTAATTTCCCAGTCTCCTAATTACTTAACCTGGGGTGTTAAGTTTTGCTTGGCATTGCATAGCGCTCAAGGAATCGTTTTTTTCTCTTGCTGTTCTGGCTCATTTCAGCAGGCTCTGAGGACTTCAGTCCTGACAGACTTCTTTCCTCTGTCAGTGCACATTTGTACTTTGTACAAATACGAAGGCTTTCTTGAGAAGAAGGCTGCTTCATAGGTCAGTTTGTGTTAGGACAAAGTTTTATCAGCAGGGTTGGGGTTTTTTTCTTTCTCTAAGACATCAGGTAGGCTGTATCTACACACACACACACACACACGCCCCCAACCTCTATTGAAAAAAAAAAATAGAAAGACTGGGTGTAGGCTTAGATTTAGGTGTGTTTGTATTTGGACAAGCTGTGGTAGTTGATGTGGTTAATATTCAATCACTCTTGTGTCATTATTGAGATGAGGTGACCTTGTAGTGCCTCTTATATGGCATTTCCTAGGTGGATAGGATGGATCCAGTATCCACTGGCAGGGCTGCAGTACTTACCTATTGGTCTGAAGTGCTGTACTGAAAACAAGATGAATTTAAGAAGACCTTACACTGTTTCCCCTTTCCTTTCTTTTCCCGCACCCAAAATGACTCATCCCTGACACTTGAGGATGGTTAGTGTCTCTTATATACATAACACTTGGTGCTTGTTATCGGTGCATGATTTGTCAATAATTTACTTGATTCTGGAAGGACCTACAGATGTTATTATTGATGCCAGTTCTAATAAGGGGTTATTTAGTTGGCATATGTTTTGGTGGAGTAGTCCTTTGTGAGGATATACACAGATGTCAGAAACCAACAAGACCATCATGCTTTTCTCTTCCTCACAGCTATTGGGAACTTGCTGTGAGAGGGAGTCCAATTTACTGATTCGATCACATCTGCAGCATCTGTGCCAGTGTCATTTTGGGGGCTGGATGACTCACATTGGGTGCAGGACTTTGTTCTGACAACCTGAAGGAAAAAAAATAATTGTTTTTGTAACTGTTATAATTTGTCTCTCACTGGAAACTTTTACTGCTTTCAGGAGCTTATGCAGGGACTTTGGGCTCTTGTAGGTGTAAATTTGGCCTTGCCATAGAGGATGTGCATCTTTGCATTGAAATTACACCAGAACTTGCCTTTGGTCTGTAGCTATGAGGGATGTTGCCTGAGAACGCTGGCTGTGTTAGAAGTGGGCATTGTTTTAAAAAGCAATGGATGTCATTTAATGTATGACTGTGAAAACAACAGCTCATGTTTTCATTTGCTGCCTCAATATTTCTAATGCCAGTTCTGGTAAGAATCTGTACTTTCTCAGAATTCATACCCTTTGTCTAGTGGAGAGGATAGTGGTGTTAAAAACCAGGTGCCCTGACTCCAGGCTGTGAATTTTTTTTAATTTTGTTATCTTGCACAGACTTGCCCTTTCTTGTGTTTATTTCCCTTCGGTATAGATGACCCAACACATAGCTGCTTTGCAAAGCGTTTTGAAAGCTACAGACTAAAGGAGCACATTCCGCATGGCAAATGACTCTTGTCTATTTGGCAAATTCACTTGTACAGCTCTTAAAGGGCGTGTACCTCCAGAAGCATCTTGCCTGACTAAATCTGGTGAACTGTGTTTCCAGGTAGGAGTACCTCATCGCTGTTACTGGAGACTGTGCCATGACTCTGATGAGAAAGAAAATGTGCGGTGGTGTAGTTTTGGGAGAGGAAGCCTTATCTAGGCTTCCAATGGCAGGGATGTACAAAAATCCCTCAAAGGATTGTTTTTTTCTTTTTTTCACCCAGCATCATTGAATTGATCTACGTACGCACACACTAGTGCAGAAAGTAAGTCCAGTCCACAGACAATCTTTCATGCTTCTGGGGACTCTAGGGCAGAGATCAAGCTGAGTCTTGCACATTTTGGGTCCGAAACCATTTTGTTTGTGTGTGAAATCGAAGTGACTCGTTCGGTTCTTGGCTTTTATTACCACTGTGTTTAGTGACTGTAGATCTTTTCTTCCCAATGACCTTGTGTCCCAGAGTCTAAGCCTTCATAATGTTGACGATATATTAATCGTAATATTTGTCCTCAAAATATATAAAAAGGAATTATGACTTTGGCATAAGAAATGAAAATAAATAGGTAAGGAAAGCTAGTATTTATTTTTTCAACCTTTGCATTCTGTTAGTGACTTCATAAAGTGTTTTTCTAATGTGAATTTTCTAACACTCTGGTAACCCACTGATTTGTTCTTAAAACACTCCTTTCTGCACAGCAAGCTTAGTGCTTTGCAGACCACCCAGAACAATTGTATTTAAACTGCAAGACACATCTAGTGATTGGGCCTTTTAAAAATGTCAAATAATAGTTTGTTTTCCTTGACTTTTTTTAATTAAAGCTTATATTTTATACATGAGATTTTAGAGGATTAAGAAAGGGAGTGCCTGTCCTCTTCCTATTTACTAAACCCACAGGGGGTATTTAGCCTGATCTCATTTGAGCTCATGCTTGTCTGACAGAGCTTACTCTAATGTCAAGGAGGTATAGATTGCACCTATGCAAATAATAGATGTATTTGCTCACACTAAAGTATTGATAAATGCACATTCATCTGTGACTGGCAGTACGTGCTCTCCATCTAGCTGGGCAGTTTCCATCTATGGCTTGTTTCTGCAACAAAACTCTGCTTTTCCTTTGAATTCTCTAAGTGTCTCTCCAGCTCTGGTTCTAAAAGAGTGTAAATTCAGTTTTAAAGTATGTAATACTGGAATAAGTTGCCTTGATTGCACCTTGAAGAAGTAGAGGTGAGGTGCAATAGGCAGTGAAATGGCAGTCGGACCAAGCCAAATCTGGAGTAGGAACCCACTGCTCAGCAGCCACGTCTCTGACACAGCTCTCCTACCTGGGCTTGGCCAAAGATACAGAAGCTCTTGGGTTGCTTGGGAAAGATCTGCTAGGAGAGCTACTACAGTTTCCCTTGCCATTTTGACAACAGCTGTCCTGTACAGCTGTGGTAGCACATTCCCCATCCCCTGGAAAAAGAGAGAAGGGAAGGAAAAGAAAAAGGCAAACCTGGAATGAACTGGAACAGTCTGCAGGGAGTTGCGTGCTATGGTGCACAGCCCTGCACCAGAGAGGACGCAGCAGAGTGTGCATATGTGGCTTAAACCAACACTGAAAGAAATATCAAACTATATGTCAGTTCCTCATATAGCAGTTTAGCTGTCTTCTAGCTAGAGTTATGTAATTGTGCAGAGCTTTCTCATTTGTCACTAGAAAGGAATTTTCAGCTTAGGAGAAATATCTATTTAATAGATGTGTAAATATGAGTGGTCCACATTCTTGGGGATGTTTTGCTGCCACCTGTGTGGATTTTTTTAAAAAACTTTTCTCTCAATGGGATGTCAGCACCCCTCACTTATAAGGTCGTTGTTAAAAGCAGCTTCACAAGTTATTGTGGGAACTTGTGCTCTGTAGAATTTCAGATGCTTATCTTTCCAAATATATGACACAGCAGAGAAACTGCCAACAGTGGACGTGAGAAAATAATTTCAACTGTTGCCTATCAAGCTGTCTTTGATCTCCACAAAGACAGCAAGGGGATCCAAGCAGATGAAGAAGTCAGTGAACTTTCAGTGAAGAGGTCTTGGAGGTGCTGAATAAGGGACAAAGATTAAGTTGAATGCACAGATGACTTGCAAAGAGGGGAGAGAAAGTCCATTCTTGGTTGCTAAATAGAACACCCTCAAACACCAAGCAGTGGACGATGTTGGGCTTGGTTTGCACTGTGCTTTAGTGGTTATATTGCTGATGTGTGTGCAGATTAGTTAGAAATGTGACTGCTGGGGTGTGTGTTGGGTAGCTTGATGTTAGCTCACGTCAGCAGCACTGGAGCTCAAGGTGTCGTCCAGTCCCCATCTGTCCTAGGGAGCCTGTAGCTACAAAAGCACTAAATCAAAGGCATGACTGAGTCAGGTAGAATGAGGTGAACTGTTGGCGAAGGCATCATGTGCCCCGTCACAAAACATGCATGGAGCACAGCACTCTCCATAGACTGCCTTAGCAGGCCTCTGTGTTTTCTGCCACCTTTCTAGAGGTGGCTGCGTCCTTTCTGATGCAGGTTAGGAGCTACCATAAAATCAATTCAAATACTGAGCCCCCAGTTTAGGCCTAATGCTACTGGGAGACTAGATGTGCCACAGGCATTTCTAGTGTCAGTGTGCCTTGGGCTGCTATGCTCCTTCTAGGCAGCTTCTTGAGCCTGGTTCCTGGAATGGCTTTTGTAAATCTCACTGGAAACATCAAGAAGCCTCCAAAACCAGTTGGCAAAGAAACTTTCTCAGCAGACCCCAGAAAAGCAGGTTGCAGTTTGTGCTGAATGTCTCTCACTGTGGGGGAAGATGAGAAGTAACTATTATTTTGAAATCTCTCATTGAGTGATGATTGATAAGAGCTGTTCATCACAGGGAAACTAATCCAGGAGTCAACAGGTGCCTCTTCTGCATTCTGCAGCCAGTCATGGAAAAAAATGAGGGAGAGCACAACAGGTTATTCTAATTTGACATGCAGTGCCTGGGAACAACAACCGACAAGTCCCAATTTGTGTCCAGCTGCTTAAAAACTACCACCCAGCTTGGTATTATCCTTCTGCCCTGGGGGAGTTTGTCTTGTGAAAAGAGTTATTGATGGCTGATTTCAGCATTCCTCAGGGCTGTGCTCATGGTGAAGTATCTGCCCTGAGTCCTGATTTCAAAGTAAATGGTTTCTGGGTCATAAATAAGAAATAGCTTTCTTTAATATATTCCCTTTGTCTATAATATCAGTTCTTATATAAATCTCTCCTTTTGAAGCTTTAGGTGAGGAAAGACTGGGAGTCTGAGCCGCAGATCTTAGCAGAGGTGATGCTGCAGTGTTTTCAAGTCCTATTAAATAATGAAGTATAATATGTGTTTCTGTGCCCTGAGTAGTTACCCATTTAAATCTGATTAATAATCTGTGTTTCATATAACTTTCCCCATTAAGCTCCGCTTTCCTCACACTCCAAGAGCTTTGCAGAAAGGTTCCTTCTCATTCTGAGGGTTCATTTTGCGCATCTTAAGTGGGGCAAAGTATTTTTGGATTGTCACAGGGCTCGTAAGAGAGGTCATGGTGGGGGCTATATGGCCTGTGGGCTGGGTCAAGGCTGTCAGAAGTGTTTCTTCGATGTGCTGCCAACTCGCTGCAGACCCATGTCCTTGGGATGCCGCAGAGTGGCTAGAGGTGAGGCTGGGTAGACCATCCTGGCAGTTGGCTTTTCTATTTTGTGGGCTCACTGCCTGAGAACACATCTTTTTGCGTGTGCTGCACAGCCCAAACTTGGATGTCATGGGGAAGTAATGCAGCTTCCTCAGTGTAGGCATTTAATGCCATTTATCTAGCTTAGGGTAAGGACAGCTAAACCTAGTAGAGCTGGTTTACAGCTGCTGGTCCAGAAAGGCCGGATCTCCTGTGGCTATTATCGTGTTTCTGTCAACCCTGTGCAAATGTCCCGAACCAATCAGGGCAGCTCAAATGACACTAAGTGCCTACATTTTGGTGCTTTGTGTGGGTAATGTGTGATAATTGTGGCAGCCTGGTAGAAGATAGGGGCTAAGAGCCCCTGGTGATGACAATGTAAGTAGGTATTGTAAGAAGGGGGTATCAGTCTTCTCTGCTTCTTGGCAAATTTGTGCTAGTTAACTTTGTATTAGCTTCCTTTCTGTTCCTCTCCCTTTCCTTTTCTAACATCTTTGATGAATAAGTGTAGAAGCAAGGGCTGATGGACATGCCCTGCTTCCAGAAAGGCGTTTAATCCTAGCTATTACTTTCTTTTCTCAAAAATAGGTATGTCAGGTAGCTCAGTCTTACAACTGCTTCCAGGAGCAGAGACGTACCATTTTTATTCCCCTTCTGTGCAGGTGGTTTACACAGGTATCTGTAGATCATGACTCGAAGTATTAATCTCTGTAACCCAGAAAAGAAAACACAATGTTGCCAGCTACATGCTTGGAGTTGCATCATTATTAATCACCTGTAGCTATTGCCATCTGAAAAGCAATTCTTCTGTAGTTATTCATGGCTGCTTTGTGTTAGTGTATAAACACAAATGAGAGATAATCCTGTTTTGTTGAGTTGCAATCTAAATAAACAAGCTACACAAAGCACTGAAGAAAGCAAAACTGTGAAATGCCTTAGCATATACAAACCTTTAATCTCTCTTTTTTCACTTCCACTTCTGTAAAATGGAGTAATGGTGTTATCTTCTAACTTCTATTTAGATTGCAACCCCACACCAACAAGGATTAGCTTCTAATTGTTGGGGTTTTTTGTTCTTCTGTGCTTCCACTGTGCTGAGTATAAGATGCCAAGATACACTGATTTTGATTAGGAGCTAGGGGTACCACTGCACAAAAAATGTGTATTGTATTGGGGGCGGTGGATATTTTCAGCTCAAGGAAAAATGAGACAGGATGATATATGATCCATGTGGTGCTAATTGCTACCTCTCACTGCCTCATTCACTCTATGTATAAAAACACGTTCTGATGCCTTGAACTGTGTTTGCACAAAAAAATGTGAGATGGAGATTATAAATGCCATTTGTACTATAATAAAGTTCAAGGCTTTTGTAATGAAATATGAACTCCTGAGCTTGATTTTTAAGTTTTAGAAAAAGGATTTGTTTTTATTAGTTTAGGAGTTTTCTATTGTTGGTTTTTGGGTTTTTTAAAGTATATTAAAATCACTGCTCTGTAGAACTGACCCTTATGCCTGGTACATTCTATATTTTAATACAGGCCTTTTCACAGGGACGAGTAACCCTACTATTTTTTTGCAAAGAACGAAAACATCTGCATGCATGAATCTCTGCTGGCATTTTTCACAAAATAAATGTAATCCTATGCCTTTCCCTTCCACAGCTGATTTGGAATTGAGATATATATAGAGAGAGTGCATTTTTAAATATTCAGCTGACTTCTGTGCACAGATAGAATCCGTAATAAAAAAGTCGCTAAGCTTCTTTTGCAAATGTCTGAAAACTAAGGAACTTGTAAATAATAAAATCATGTGGTAGCCTTGGCACAATGATATTCAAACAGTTCATACTCTTTTGCTAAGTGTGAATTCAGTGTGTCATCAGTCAATGGGGAAAAAAATGCACTGATCTAGATGTATGGGTGCTTGCAGAAGGGGAAGCTCAACAGTAGGTGCAGCCTACAACACAAGATGTGGAAGCAGCTCTAGCACTTGAGCACCATATGCTCCCTGGGGTACTTTTTGAGGACATTTCCATCACCAGATAGGACTACTGTGACCAGGCAAATCCTTTTTTTTACTCAATCACAGCAGCAACTCCTTTATTTTGAAGCTTGTTCAATGCCTTGTCCCCTTGCTCTGTCTCATCAGCACACAGGATCTAGTAGAGAGGGATGAGTAGCTGAACTGTGCAGTAGTCCCTTGTGCAGAGCTCCCTGGACTCGATGGGAATTTTGCCAGAGCAAGATTGTCTCCCACTAATGGAAAAGACTTACTTGGGAGAAGCACTAGGTCAACAAAATATTGTTCCCTATGCTATATTTATCATAGAATCATTGGGTTGGAAAAGACCTCTGAGACCATTGAGTCCAACCACACCTATTCCCGTACTAAACCATGGCCCTCAAGCTCATCTACCCGTCTTTTAAACACCTCTGGGGATGGAGACTCCACCACCTCTCTGGGCAGCCTGTTCCAATCTCTGACCACCCTTTCAGTGAAGAAATTCTTCCTAATGTCCAGTTGAAACTTCCCCTGATGCAACTTGCAGCCATTTCCTCTTGTCCTATCTCTTGTCACTTGCGAGAAGAACCCAGCACCCACCCCGTCACAACCTACTTTCAGGCAGTTGTAGGCAGTGATGAGGTCTCTCTTCAGCCTCCTCTTCTCCAGGTTAAACAACCCCACTTCCCTCAGCCGCTCCTCGTAGGACTTGTTCTCCAGCCTCACACCAGCCCCATTGCCCTTCTCTGGATGTGCTCCAGCCCCTCAATGTCTTTTGTAGTGAGGGGCCCAAAACTGAACCCAGCACTTGAGGTGTGGCCTCACCAGTGCTGAGCACAGGGGCACAATCACCTCCCTGCTCCTGCTGGCCACGCTGTGTCTGACACAGGCCAAGATGCCATTGGCCCTCTTGGCCACCTGGGCCACTGCTGGCTCATGTTCAGCTGGCTGTCAACCAACACCCCCAGGTCCTTCTCTGCCAGGAGCTCTCCGGCCACTCGTCCCCAGGCCTTTTAACAGGGTTGTTTTGTCCCAAGTGCAGGACTCGGTGTTGTTGAACCTCATACCATTGATCTCAGCCCATCGATCCAGCCTGTCCAGATGCCTCTGCAGAGCCTTCCTTCCTTTATGCAGGTTGACACTTCCACCCAGCTTGGTGTCGTCCACAAACTTGCTAAGGGTGCGCTCAATCCACTCATCCAGGTCATTGATGAGGATATTGTACAGGACTGGACCGAGCACTGAACCCTGGGGAACACCACTCATGACTGATTTCCAACTGGATTTAACTCCATTCACCCCACCCTTTGAGCCCAGCCATCCAGCCAGTTTTTAACCCAGCAGATGCTGTGCCTGTCCAGGCCAATGGCAGCCAGTTTCTCTAGCAGAATGCTGTGAGAAATGGTGTCAAAGGCTTTACTGAAGTCCAGGTACACCACATCCACAGCCTTTCCGTCATCCATTAAATGGGTAACCTTGTCATAGAAGGAGATCAGATTGGTCTGGCAGGACCTGCCTTTGGTGAACCCATGTTGGCTGGGCTTGATCATCCAGTTGTCCCGTGCGTGCTGTATGATAGCACTCAAGACAATCTGCTCCATGACCTTCCCTGGCACCAAGGTCAGACTGACAGACCTGTAGTTCCCCTGATCCTCCCTCCGACCCTTCTTGTAAATGGGTGTAACATTTGCCAGTCTCCAGTCAAGGGACACTTCCCCAGTCAGCTGGGACTGCTGGTAGATGAGGGAAAGGGGTCTGGTGAGCTCCTTTAATACCCTCAGGTGGATCCCATCTGGCCCCATAGACTTGTGTGCATCTAATTGCCCGAGCAGGTCTCTAACCAAATCCTCCTGAATCGTTGGAGCTTCATTCTCACTGTCTTCTGGCTCAGGGGGCTGAGTATACTGAGAACATCTCACCTCACTATTAAAGACTGAGGCAAAGAAGGCACTAAGTACCTCTGCCTTGTCTTCCTCCCTCCTCACTACTGTCCCTCCTGCATGCGGCAAAGGAGGGAGATTCTCCTTGGTCCTGCTGTTGTTAATATATTTGAAGAAACATTTTTACTGTCTTTCACTGGAGTGGTTAGTTGGAGTTCTAGCTGGGCTTTAGCCCTTCTAATTTTCTGTCTACATGATCTCACCTCACCCTTGTAGTCCTCCTGGGATGCCTGTTCCTCTTCCAAAGCTCATAAACTTTCTTCTTCTTCCTGAGGTCGATACAAAGCTCTCTATGCAGCCAAGCTGGTTTTCTTCCCTGCCAACTCACTTTACGGCACATGGGGATAGCCTGTATGTATTTCATGGAAATTTAAAAATTAAACTTCTACACCACGTCTCCATAGCCTCTATGAATAATTGCAGCTATTCATTTACTGCACTGGCGTAAAGCTCCTGTTGTTTGGAACAGGGCAGCGGCTTTCTTATCTTCAGCAATGGTGATGAGAGAATAATTGTGGTGGCAGCAGAAAAAGGTACTTATTTTTTGCAGAGATGACTGGGTAGGCTGGAGGGAAACTGAGCTTTGCTTATTCCTTCCCCACCTGGGTTCCTGGTCTGACTTGAGTTTTAATTTATTTTGTTGGTTTGAATTTGTAATAAAGATGTGGATTAATTTCATGTGCCTGGTGATCATTAAAGGACAGCTGCTCTTTGCCACTTCTCTTGAGCAGATAAATGTGTCTTTTGTTATTTTTGTATTTGTTTTCCTCCACTGGTTTTGTATTTATCAGTTTTTCTAATTAAAACAACAATGACAGATGAATGGGAGCTATTTCTGAAAAGCAAAAGCCCACTGCCCCCAATACAGACAGTCAGTGTCATTTTGTTGACGGGGTGATCCGCTTTTAAGAAAATCTGGCATTTGAGCTTTTTCTTGGCTTTTGAGAGGAGCCAAATGCATAATTCACTCGGCCTCTGTGCGCTACTTCTGAATTCTGCTGTGGCTCCATTTGCAAGAGAATACCAGGGAGGATGTACAGTGCCTATTTCTTTCTTGGGTTTGTGGCACAGAAAGAAGAGGTGTTGGCTTGATTAACTATAGGCCACTGAAGAGACAGATGAAAAGTGGCAAAATGTAAATGAACTCTTTCTCAGCTACTTTCATTGTTTGCCCTTGCTTGTGTATAATGGCCCATGACACTGAAAATGCAGTTTCTTGAAAACTGTCATTGTGTAAGCTTTCACTGGTGGACTCTGTGAGTGTACCTGGGATTTTGGAAATGTATCTTTAGGAATGGAGAAACCCCGCACAGGCTTGAGCCTGAAATTAATTGTGACAGTTGTTTTTGAGGTATCGGTGGCATCACTTCAGGTGTTAAATGGTGGGACACCTGCAGTGGATGCCTGTACACACAATTTTACAGGAGTGTGTTTTGAAATCTGAGCCTTTGAGTATGATCTTACAGTGGCTTAGTGTTAAAAGCCTTGTTTTTCTTGCCTGAGACTCATTGCCTTGCAGCTGTAAGGCTCTAGCTAGTATAAACATCTATCCCTGAATGCTATTTCTTGTCTGACTTTAGATTTGAACTTCTTTTCCCCAGTTCCCAGCTTGACAAATGTTGCAAGATGGCAAAGGTGTTATGGCAGAACCAACAGAATGAGATAAAAGCATCCCTTCTTGCTCAGGCGTGTTAGTGGTTCAAAGCCATTGGAGGGAGCATCACCGTGATCCAAACTCTTGGGAAGAAGGTCATAAAGAGGGAGAAATGGGTGAGATATCCACAGACTGAAGAGCCTCAGATTTCCAGGAGAGAAAAGTAGAAAAATAGGTTTCTCCATGTTCTGCCAGTGGTGCCAAGAGTGAAGTGGCTGAGAGGTCACTGAGTAGGGAGCTTTGTGAGGTATGCTAAAACAAACAGGGCAGGTGAGAAACATACAAAATATGTGCTGTGCCTCTAGATCTCTTGGCTTATTTTGCAGTGAGTTTTAAAAAAATACCCAAACACCCCCCCGCCAAACAAACGCAAAAACCCCCAACAAAACCCCCTTGCTATATGTATCTTTATTTTTTTCCCTACCTATATTCACCCACAGTGGGTGTACTTTTCTCTCCCAGACATTTTCCAAGTTCTTTGCAAATATTAAATCTATTGGTTTTCCTACCGGTCCAACAAAGAAAATCGATTTCTCTTAGCATAGATTTAACTGTAAATACTTCCTTGATGACTAGCAATGCAGCATCATGGTAATCAAATCACCTTACATGCCAGAGATAGTTGCCCGTAGTGGGTAAATGTTGAACATGGCAGAATTTGTAAGACGAGTGACAAAGATATATTGGCAGAGATGTAAAAATCCCCCAAACCTCACTTTGATAGATGCTATATGCTGAGGCAGCCTCATTAACGAGGTCTCTATTTCTGAAAGCAGCTTTTAACTGGAAAGGTAAAATTTGTATACGTTTTGAATACCTGGTGTAGGTAGAAGGACAATTTCTGCCTGGATCTCCTGTCAATCTCTCTTCTGTGAGGCTTGTGTAAGAGAAAAGCAGTGCAAAACTTTGAGACAAATCTCAGTCTCAGCTAGTTTATAACCCACCTAATTTGACCTGGTCTGCTCAAGCTGTGGCACTGTTTGTAGTGTGAGGACTCTTCAGTCTGAGAGTGCCTAAGCAGAAGCACCAGACAAGTGGTGAACTTGGGATCTGCACTAACGAAAATGGACCATCAGCCATTGCTGAGAGGTGCGCAGCTGGTGTGACTTGAGTCATGGCACCGCTTTCCTGTGGGAATGAGATACAAGTAGGGGCACTGCACAATTTAAAGCTAAGCAAGTGCTAGTGGGGAGGTTCTGGCAAAGCCAGAGTCCCCAGCATTTCTGAAAAGCCCGTAGGGCTAAGTGTCGTCTTTACAGCATTGGGTTGCTGTTCTGTGTCTGCTTCGGCACCAGAGCTGAACCCACTGCCAGATACAATCCTGGCCTCTCCCTACCCCAAACACATCCCCAGTGTGTGCCGGCACAGACATACCTGGAAGCCGGCTTGGGAAACAGATCCAAATGAAATCAGCTCAGCAAATACAGCTCCAACACTCAGCTTTTGCTGAGATTAGCTTCCCAATTCTGGTTTGCTGTGTGGCCTCCTGGTTGTTTGTGCTGGTCTCAGCATGGAGTGAGCAGGCGGACAGGGTCAATACTGCGTTTGGGATCAATATGGCCTTATGCTGCACTCAAGATACTCACGAAACTAGACTTTAGATTGCTAAAATGTGGTTTCCTGTTTTTTAGTGAAGTTTTCACTTTCTTCGGTGTTCAGGGAAGAGTGCTACTGGCCTTGGATTAGACAGTAATGTTCATCAGCGAGAAGCATACAGATTTATTAAACACCAATAGAGAGTAACTTTGCCAAATATCAATTAAAAAGATAAACCACATGGAATTACATTAAGAGAAATGGCTCGTCTAATTTTTACTGTGAGTTATTTGGTGGTGGTGGACAGTGTGGCGTGAGAAGGTGGTGTGGAGCACTGTCTTTGTGAGACAGTAATTCTAGTGTCTAGAGGTCCTTAACAAATATATATATACACATCTATACACAAAGGTCTGGTATATTAATGGTGGATCTCTTCCAGTTGTCTTCCCAGCATTTGCCCTCTTATTTTACAGTTTCTTTTTTTAGGGAGGGGAAGAAAAACCAACAACAAAAAACCAGGCAGTGAACCTAGAATGTGTTAGATCAATGCAGACACCATGAAAAATAACCAGGACATGCCTTTGTGGCTTTTGATGTAGCTATGGCTGTTGCTGAAACTAACAGATGCAAAAGCTAACTGCCAGATATCCAGCATGTGTGCCAATGCTGACAAACCTGCCAGATGCCTGGCAGCTGGTCTTGCCCCAACTCCAGTGGCTCACTTGTGTATAGATTGCCTTTTGAATTAAAAAAATGTTTCTCTGAGCTATCTTATAAAAACATCTTCCCATAAATTCAGTAAATATTTTTTTAAAAAAAGTTAATAATCTACTGAGTTCATGTTAGAAGGAAGAAGAATGCCGAACCTTTGGTAATCTTTATCCAGTATAAGTCAAGCTTTTGGATGGTCTGTGATTCAGAGTGTAAATGGTCATTCTGTCCCCCACAGCAAGACTTGTTATATGTAAGCCAACTGGGCAGGTTGGAGAGAAAAAGCTATTTGGATTTTTATAAACAAAGTCTTTGCTGTTCCAGGCTATGATGCTGAAAGGAAATCAATGTTTTTGCACCGAATGTGGGTTTATCTGGCCAGAATAAACAGTTATGACAGGATATTGGTGCTAAATTTATTAATAGTCTTCTGTAGCTTTGACATTCTGGGAAAAATTACCTGAGATAGCCAGAGAAAGTTAAATTCATGTCAGTTTTTTTCCTTTGCTTCCTGTTTGAGCTTCTGTTAGATATAAGACAGTTTAAACAGCTGACCTGGAATATACCATGCAATAATATTAAAAAAATGTAGAAATACAGCTGAGGCTAGGATAAAAATATTCCCTGAAGAGAAGCATATAACATGATCCTACAAGGAACAGAATCTCCCCAACCATTAACTTGCTGCTGGTATTTTTAACAACTTCATGCTGCAGCTTGCGCTAATAATTTTCAGAAAATACTATTTCTCTTCAGACTACAGGGCAGGTGGGTTGACTTGCAGCTTTTAGTGTGAGAGCTTCAATTCCATGTTCTTGAAATGTCAGATATAATTTTGTCCATCATTAAATTAATGAGGCTCTGTTCTCCAAATAATGCTCCAAGATGTTCCTTGAAAGGATGGGAATCACCACAGTTTGCATCTGCAAATATTTTATTGGGTGTTTGGCAGTCAGGGGGGATGAGAGGTTTTTGCTACGTGTTATGCCCCAAATCCTCCTGAATCTGTCACTTCCTTCTGTGGGCTTACTATCAGCATGCTGACAAGATGAGATCAGACAGCTTTATTTGCAGTCTGAAGTATTTTATCACCTTGTATGTTTCTTGCTTGTGCATTTTTCTAAATACAGACACCAATGCTACAACTGAATTCTTGCTGCCAAACACCCAAGAGTAACCTGATTGTCTCTGAATGTCCAGGAATACTCATTATAAAGGTCATAAATCTACAAACTCTTGTAGGTCTAGTGCAGATTATGAGTGGGTGCATAGGTTTTGGCACAGCAGCAGTGCTGTATGGTAGTTTATAGAAAGAAATCAGAAAACTAATACACATTTTGACTTGCATCTTTATGTGTGAATTCTGTTCTTCTTGATCTGCTACAAACCTCTTTCTTTTTTTCCACTGGTTTTCAACTTTGCACTTAGCCAGACTAAAACATACCACTGCTCCTAGTGTTTTTGAAGCACCTTTGCTTACTTTAGAAGCTATGGAGAGGAATGCTTTGAAAAATTGGTTGTTATTATTATTATTATATGAGTCGCTTTTAGGTAAAGGTAACTGTAGCACTCTAGTTGCTCTGTGTTTGAAATATTCTATCAAAACCACCATTTGCTCTTTAACCCAAGTTACCAAACATGCTGAAAATGAAAGAGCTCATTCAGGACTGTGGTACTGCCAAGCCGCAGCCATGTGTGTTTCCCAGGACCTTATTTACGAATGAGTTCCACCTTCCCAGACTTGTAAGAGATTCAAGAATATGAAATTTTCAGAAAGGATAAAAAGAATCACTTATTTGCTTGCCTTGTGGAGAACTGTTTAGCAAGATCACTGTGAGGTGTTTTGCATGTTGAATGAAGACTGGAGAGGAGCTTATTTACCCCTGAAGTGAAGTATGTTGTAAAATGGGAAAATACATAACGGTTGCCCTAGAGTCAAAGGCTTTGGCAAGTCTGCTAGCTTGCTTAAGAAAGGGTACAAAGAAGGATTTGGTCTTGAGTAGCCCAGTTCCTCATGCCTACCCCAATTTGTACATTAATTATTTTATCTTAAAAGACTGTTTTTTAACTTTAGCTTTTGAACTGCTGATCCCGTTCCTTTTTTAAATATCTTAAGTGAAGTATGGGGGAAGAAGTCAGATAAGACATGAGTGAAGTTGGCAATGAAGTGATATGAAATTATCTGTTATTTATTCTGTTGTGCATAAGGGTGTATAGAGGTAAGGAGCCTGTACCTTGATATGTAGTTGTACTGGTACATGCTGAGGCAAGGCTGAGAAGAAGATTACTAGGTCAATTACTGCTGGCATATGGCACTAATGAATGGACTCTGGATTTCCTCTCATCTGCTATTTCCCCTGTTGGTTTTGCTTACCTGTGTAGCTTTATATCTGTGTTAATGTGCTCCTTCTGATTGTGAAAGTCCTGGTTAGGAGCCTGGAGGTAAGAGGTACCCCTAAATGGCAGGAGGAAACCCTTCCAGTTGTCTCCACAGTGCCCTGTCTCCCCCTTTGCCTTCCCTCTGCTATGATGTAGACTGCTTAGTCAGGCTGAGCAACAGGTACTGGTCCTGCCATTTTTTCTAGTAGGAGCAGGTCATTTAGCAATCTCCTGTGGAAGCTTTTATCCTGCCTCCATACTGATGCAACACAAGGGAATGGCGACCAGATACCTTGGCATCCACTTCCTGGTACTATGAACAGCTTCTGCAACGGGCTTCTTCCGGCGGCTGCCTGTCGCCAAAGTGAGGGCTGGAAACCTTCTCAGGTGAAGCATGGGAGGACAGTGAAAGGCAAGGGGCACTTAACAGCACAAACTGCCTCTGTCCTGCGGGAGATAAAGGAGCAGGAGTTTTTTCTGTCTCACTTCACAAGAGGGTTCTTCTAAATTCTGGAAAATAAGCAACAAATCGGATGTTTTAGTCCATGCATTGAAACCAGGGATGAGATTTGGATGGTTTAGGCAAGCAGCCAGGATGTGGAGAGTGAGGCGTGTTCTCCCAAGCATAGGAGGAGCAGGGACTGACCTAGGCATGCCATCCCAGCCCTCTGCTTAAAATTAGGTACAGAATTTTGTGTATCTGAAGGAAATGGAGAAACTGCCACCTAAGAAATTAAACACTCCCCTCCACCGGCTGCTCAAGACTTCCATTTATGAGGACTTCACCCCAGAGGAAGGTATCCAGAACAAAGTGACTTATAGACCAGGTTGTTTGGAAAGACCTTGATTCTCAGTGGGAAGTGCCTTGAGGTGGCAATTCTGTGAGGGAAACATCTGTTATGGTCCCCGTATCTCTATATGGCTGTGATGCCTGGGCAAGTGAATGCAGGAGGAACTACCCCAAAGGCTGTTGTATGACTTTATTCTACAAGTGTTGGGTCATTGCTGTCAACCTTGATGCAGACCTCTGGCAGGCTTGGACACTGCAGGTACTGTAGTGTGTTGATCTGCAAGGGAACAGAAGGCCACTTTGATTTTTCGGTGCAGTAAGGGAGGAGAGGGGCCTGGGCGTTTATAGAAGTGGAGGGGGCACAGGAAGCCCTGTATGGTGATCCTGTCTCCCCAGGGAAATGTGGCTCTTGCGCAGGCTGCCCATCTTCACAGACACAATACAGTAGCTCGTACTCCAACAGGGTCACATCCCCTGGAGGAAGCTATTTAACAGCAAATTGGCCTGGTAATTTTTAGTGATGACCTTGTGTTAATTACATGTTGCTATATTAGTAAATCCCTCCTGAAGGCCAGCTGTTGTGTTGGCATTAAATCCCAGGCTCAAAATCAACTGCCTGTTTACTAAGTCCCAGGGCAATTAAAACTATATCCCCCCCTCCTTTTATTGTTTTTATTCACCTTGGCACAGTCAGATGATAAACCCTTCTCCCCCCTCCCTGTTCACTGTGTATTCCTGCCTAGCTGCTGGAATGGACTGTGTCCGGTAGACTTCTCCTTGCTAAGTACTGGGTGTTTGATTGCCTTCATGTGGGATGTTGACAAGTCCATTATGGACCAGCACTCTGAGAGGATTTGTACAAGGGAAAACTGGCAGTCTCTCTGTTAAGGGTCTTGGTTTTAGTGAGATCTTGGCAATCACCCTGAAACTCTTTGGAAATGGAAAATATTATTGTTTTGGAATGGCAATAGTCATGTTGGGGATAGGCCATAGGGGGAATGGGTGTCCTGTAATGTAGTGCAGGTCTTGAGAATGGGAGGGGAAAGTTTAGGCTTGGTTTGGGTAGACTAGTGGTTACAGCACCACCTGAGATGAGCCCATAAAAGAGTCAAAAGGCAACTTGGGATAGGCTGTCCACACAGCGACTGGTGGTTGCTGTACTTATCGGGGGCAGCATGTTCCCTCTGACAGCGGTGTGGTACAGAGCTGTTCCTTGCAGGTACATGTCCTCTGCTTGGAGGCGAGCGGGTTCCACTGCAGGTTGCAGTGCTGTGTCCCCAGTAGATGACACAGTTTCAGGACTGAGTAAACTTTTGGTGTTGAGTGCCTCAAGACTGCAGGGTGTATAGGCAGCAAGCAGAGGCTCGGCAGGGAGCAGTACAGGGTCTGTGTGTGAGGCTGGGATGCTGCTGTTCCCTGTTGGTGTTGCATTGCTCAGATCTGCTTTGAGGTCTTCTGGTATCTCTGGATGCACATATTGCTAGGAAAGCCTGACTCCTGTTTGTACCTGTTTCACTAGTGTTTGGGCCAGAGCGTGGGTGTAGCTCTCATAAGTAATGGTTTAAGTAGAGGTTTGCATAGAAGGACAAAGGGAAGTGCTGCCAAAGACAGTAGGGCTCAGCAGCAGCTGCCCTGGGAATCATGGCCAGTGCAACTGCCCCGATACTGCAGGGGTTTCCACTCACATGGGGCTGCAGTGGTCCTCCAGTTCTTAGAGCAAATGAAGCACATGGAGGAGAAGGCGGTTGGAACCAGTTGGTCTGGGGGTACCAGGAGTAAATCATGACTGATCAACCTGATTCACTTCTTTTGAAACGACTGGATTTGTGCATGAGGGGAGAGTAGTCATTAATATGACTTTAGCAAGACTTAGAACTCTGTCTTGCAGTGTTCTTATATGCAAGCTAGGGTGGACATTAGATCGTTAACTGTCTGATTGGATGATCAGGCTCAGAGGATACTGGTTCATGGGTTGTACTCTGCCAGGATGCCAGTGATGAGCACAACGTAGCGATAGCCTGCACTGGGGCCTGTCCTGTCTTTATTAGTCACCTGGAGCAGCTGACAAAGTTCACTCATCAGGTTTGTGGATGACACCAGACTGGGAGGACCAGACAGTGCACTTGAGGCCAGGCCTGCCATCCAGAGGGACCTGGGCAAACTGGAGGGACGGGCCTACAGGAATCTTGGGACATTCAGTTAGGACAAATGCAAAGTTCAGTTTGTGGGAAGGAAGAGCCCCTGCCAGGGATACAAGCTGGGTATAGAGGAGCTGAGGGGAGCTGCTCTGTGGGAAGGGCCCCGGGGATGCGAGCTGGCAGCAAAGGAGGGCAAACGGCATCCTGTGCTGTATCACCAAGCACAAAATCAGTAGATCACAGGAAGTGATTGTCCATTACTCACCGCTCACTAGATCACATTCAAGAGCTACATCTTGATTTGGGTTCCCTGGTACAAGGCACTAGGGTGGCTTCAGCTGAGGCCACCGTGGCTTGCCCTGTGAGGACAGGCTGAGGGATTTGGGCTTGCTCAGCCTGGAGAAGAGGTGGCTTTGTGGGGTATGAACGGCAGCTCCCCGGTGCCTGGAGGGAGGTTATTGAGGGGATGGAGCCAACCTAGGCACAGTGCTGCATGGTGGGAAGGCGAACAGGCATAAGTTGAAACAAGCAGTTTGGACTGAACACAAGGAGAAACCTTTTCCTGCATGAAGGCAGTCAGGCAGTGGGGCAGGGGCCCAAGGTGACTGTGCAGCCTCTGTCCTTGGAGGGTGTAAAGACTTGCCTAGATAAAACCCTGAGCAACTTGTTCTGACCTCAAAACTAAGCTTGCTTTGAGCAGGAAGGTTGGATAAGAAACCTGATTTGGGTCCCTTCCAACCTATATTAGTCAATGAGAAATGTTCATAAAATTGAATGAGTAGCAAAGGTCATATTCCTCAGGAGTTAAATATGGTTTGTTTGCAAGTGCATTTCATGTAGGAGTAAAGATTGTGAGGAAATCAGCCAAAGTATGCAAAATACTACATTTATACAGTCTCCCCCACTGTGAATCTCAAATTAAAATCATAAATTAAAATGTAAGACAAGGCTTTTTGTGATTATTTCCTAGATGAGACATTTGCATTTTATGTGCCTAAAACTTCTCCCTTTGTTTCCTTACCTATCAATCTCATCCATCAAAATTCAATTTGTATTAAAGACATTGAATTTGTCAGGTAGAATAGATTTTAATCTGGATACTGATTTATTTTAAAAAAAATACATTTTTTCCCCCAAGGATTTGTTCTCTGTCTCCTCCTGAAGAGTATAAAAAAAGTCTTGTATGTCCCTCCTATCACAAGTGACTCCATCAGTGAAAGCTGCAAAGCAAACACAGTTCTGTGCAGTTCTTCTGCCCGATGTATATGTCTGTATGTGGATACATACTGTAGCTTCTCCTTGCCCCCAGCCCAGCTCCCCTGCTGCAGGGCTGCCTACTGAGGTGCGTATGCAGGCACCACGCAGGGTGATGGTGGCAAGTCCTACTTTTGTGTTCCTGTCTCAGGAGGGGCTCCCAAGCAAGTGTGAGGCACCTGGAAAACTCTGAGCATACACCCTTACTTCGGCCTCTTGATGGTCAGGCTAGTGTTTTCAGACAAATAATAAAAAAGTGAGGTTGGTTTTTTGTTTGTTTTTTTTTAAAGCCCACCTTGGGGGCATTTGATATTGTGGCATGTATTGTGCACATAACAGTAAGTGCATTTGTGTTTTCCCTGTGCCAGTCTGCAGCAAAGCCTCGGCTATGCGAGTGTTGGTGGCATATTGCTTACTGTCTCTGTGTGCTCTCTTGGTGAACCCCCATCCCTGTCTTGACTCTGAAAGGTATCGGTTATACGCGTGCATACTCCTCTTTGAAGGAGGTGCTTTCCTTCCTGTGGGAGCATTGCCTTCAACCAAGGGCTGGTTTTGTTGTTTTGGGTTTTTTTTCTTGCGTGTTTATTTTGGCTGATTCAAGGGTGAGGCCTGTGAAGTCCTCAGCATACCCAAAGCTTATATATGTTTTGAATATCGGACTGTAACCCCACTGTTTGCACACGTGCGTTACAGCTTCAACTTTGCACTGTCCCAGTGAGTAGTGAGCTGCAGTTTGCCCTGGGGCAGATAAAACAGAGCCTATCTATGTGTCCTGCAGGTCCTGAGGCTGTTGAAAAGCATATGCAATTTGCCTAAGTTGCATCTGCCTCTTTGTTGTTGGTTAGCTATATATTGGTACGTGCTTCTAGGAGGCTTTAGTCAGTTAATAGCTGCTTCACTGAAGAGTGCAGGTGCATTTAAAATTTGTAGGCCTGTAATATTTGGGATGTCTTGCCGCAAGCAGATGCTGGATGTCTCGCTCACGCTGGTGGCTGAAGTATTGAGCGGAGTAGTGTTGTCTGGAGGTGGTTACTGCTTTTTGTTAAGGAAGAGGATTTTGTGGGCTCAATGAAAGGATGATGTGTGTATAACGGAATCAATAATAAACATGTGACTGGACAAATTTAGTTGTTTACTTCTCTGCATCAAAAATAGCCACAGTAGATCAAATGCAGACAGCAAGTAGGGGAAGGAATATGACAGTCCCTCAAGAAGAGTGTCAAGAAGTTAGGATTAGTACTCCCCTATTTTATCTATTAATTAAGCTGAAAGATTGAGTTTTGTACTTGAACAAAAATGTATGGCTCTTAGCAAAGGTGGGCAATGGAATAAGATCAGAGGAGGTGGTATTTTAGCAGTACAAGAGGAAAGTTTTGCAGGCAATGTTGTCAGGAGTCTAAGCTGTGTGCCTTCTACTGCATATTTGTGCAGAGTTAGTGCAGCTTAGATCAGGTGTAAAGGAGCAGATGCAAATAATTTTCTAGGTGCATTTGTGTTGGCTGGAGAGGTTATGTTCCCGGTCTTTGGAGATGGTGTGGTTTTATTTTATTAAACAAAAAAAATTTTTAATCGTAGGATCCCCAAAGAGAAGAAAAAGGATCTTGAGTTAATGATGTGAAAATTGTTCTCTGTAACTTAAGCAAAAAAATATGTCACAAGCAAATTAAATATAGACATACACATATAGATACATTAATATAAAAACATGTATTAAGTATATAGTATAAAACTATAATTTAAATAAACCCCCTTCCACTCTGGTCTTAAAGGTGGATAACTTCTTCAGAATTAATGAAGTCCCTTGACTTCCAGGAACTCTGCTGGAAATTTGCAGCCTCCTACTACTCTGCTGCCTTCACCTACCTAATGAGCAATCCTGATACCAAAAGCAAGCTTTGGGCTCTGCCAAGGCACCGCAGAGGGAGCAAGTACTGACTTAATTTTTGACCTGTTCTTGACACAGCACTCACGACTCAGCCAAAATCACAGCTTTACTCATTTTTAAAGAAAGGTGCAGAGAAATTAATCCTGAGAGCATTTTCAAAGGGCTTATTTCTTTTTGTGGCAAATATTTACTAATCAGCGGGATGGTAGTGAGCAGAAAGAATTAAATGTCAGGGAGTGATAGTAATGGGGCTGTGTCTATAACCTCTCTATATATGCAATATACATGCCCTTTCAGTGGCACATTTCCGTTCTTAGGGAGTAGTATGATTACATTTCGTAGCTGCCACTGCTTTGTAGCAAAATAATCTTGTCACTAGAGGCCAATGCAAAAGTTTACACTTATGCTCAGAGCAGCTAAAATAATTCATGTCACCACTACAGTATTTCACCTTGTTACAGTGCATACCTGCAGGGCCAGAGCAAGGTTTTTCCACTGCCCCAGGCAGGTACAAAATTACTGCCTAGATAAGAAAGGGCACCAGCAGTATCGCTGCTGGCAGTTTGAACTGCTCCTCCGCTGTGGCTTGCCGCCCTCTAGTAGAGGTGGCAAGAAGAAGGCATGTGGCCAAATTTTATTTGCTCCCAGCAGTTTGAATAGAGATGCTGATCTGTAACCTGTGATGGTAGAAGGGGAATACGTTCACCTTTCTGCTATGTCTGCTACCAAGCAGCTATGTTGGGTGCCAGAGTGGTGTAGGTATCTGGAGGCAGTGAATCCTACCAGGGCCGCCAAAGTTGGCTCTAAATTGGGGTAGTAGAAGCAAGTTCTTGCTCTTTGCTTTGCTTCCACAACAGGGGTGATAATGTCAAGCAGAGGGTAAAGTGGATGGATGGTCATTGTAACACCTGTAAATATGGTGGTTTGATTATCTCCTCTTTCCCTCACCTGAGATAACAACGCCTGTAGCAGGCTTTTGCTACCTTAGGTCTGGGTTATGGGCATGTAACTGGTAAGAGAACTTAAGCCCAGTAAGGCTATTGCTGCATCTCAGCCTCATGTCTCTGCCACTGTGGCAAGGGGTGATGGTAGCCTGCTTGGAAAAGAGATTAACATGCGGAAAGCAAAGAGAAGGATGAATTGTACTGATTGATAGATCCACACTGAAGTTGTGCTGTGTCAGTGTTTTGTAAGCCTACGGTACTGTCAAAACCCATTACCTGTTGATGTCAGCTGTTACTGCGAATGTTCAGTAGTTTTGCAAAGCACATCATAGTGTCAAATTGCTCACCCAGGAAATCAGGATATGCTTTTAGTGACTGTGCAGGATAGTTTGGTTTGCTTTTTGTTCGTTCTGTTTTCTTTAGTTGATTGAAATACCAGAAAAGACGCAAAGGCAGGTTTCATTTCTTTACTTCTGAGCTTGTATATATCTAGAACTATCTGAAGGGAAAGGTTATAGGAATTATGATAGGCTAAGGAAAGAGTATGATTTTTTTTTATTAATCACATTCAGATAGAGCTAAGCTGTTACAGTTGAAATTTTTCTTCAAAACAGAAATATCAATCAGAGGCGGATACCTGGCATGGACCATTTCTGCCTGAACAGTAAGAATTTAACAGAGTTAGATGTTAATTTGTAGAGTTTTATGATGTCAAGCTTTGAGTGACCTTAATTATAGCCCGTACTGTCTGTAAAGTGTGTGAAGTGTTTGCATGGCGTGGTAACATGTAGATACATATTCATCTCCTTTTTTTTAATAGTAGCCTGTTCTTTCAAAAGCATTCGCCCTTAGAGGCACCTAAAGGCATGATGATTTCACTTGGGACTCTGCATAGGTAGGTAGCAGAACGCTATGGTTTTAATGGTAGCAATAGTTTGTTCACATTCAGTAGGAGGCAACGCTCATCTGGTGTAATCCACATACCAGTGCAACAGCGTGCTGGGACCGTAAAGACCGTACAATCAGGTGGATTTCAACAGCATAAGCATTTCACTAACATTGTCACTAGTAACCCCTGCTGCTCCCTGCCAGACTTGTCCTAACTGTGATCCTCGTAACACGTGCTGCTGTGAGTCTTGGGGCTGTTCCTCATTGCTGAGTAAGCCCGGGTCAGAAGCTGCTGTATTTTAAATCTACCCTCAGTCAGCTCACACACACTGGGCAACTCTCAACCCTGACTGTATCTGTTACCTCTCAGCCACCGTAGGGATGCTGCTGAGATCATTGAAGACGCACAACTGTATAGAAAAGGATGTAACTGTGTATTGTCTGTATGAGAATCTACTTTACGTCTATTCAAGAATGATTTGTCCAACTTGCATTGAAATTTAATTTTGTTTGGCAAAAAGTGTTGTAATATCATAGCCACAAATGTATTGCAATCTTACAGGGATAAATCAAGATTTAAGGGAGCTGTAAAACATGGGGAAAAGATTTCTGCTGAGTGCTGGCTTGCCATTCACAAATATTTGGCTCTGTGCTGTCACCAGGTTCAGGGTTTAGGGTTGACTTCTTAGTGTAGTGGTTGGTATTGCTATTTCATCCATGCAGAAATCATGAAGCTGTATTATAAAACTTGGTAGTATGACACGAGGATGTCATTTTCTGGCCTGTTCATACCTTTGTAATTTTCTGGGTTTCATCTAGGAGTCTTAAATAGACTAATACATTAATTTTGCCAGTATCTTAAAAGAAAGCTGAGATTCTCAAAAAATAACATAAAAATACAGAAGCTGGGTCTTGAAGAGAAAAGAAACACAAGCTTCGGGTGCATTTTAAAAAAGAATTTAAAAGCTGGCCATTGAAAACCAGATCTGTCAGGTAACACTTATGCAAATGGATTTTAACAAAAGGCAGTTGCAGTTAATTTCCCTTGAAAATGGAAGTTTATTTAGTGATATGAAACTTTTTTTTTTAGGTGACAACCATTTAGTCCAAGCTTTCTACCAAATTTATTAGGGCAGCAATGTTTAGACTCCCCTTCATTGTAAATTTAACATCTGCCAAATACTTACAGAACAGGATGTTGTTTGAAAGCTGGTATTGTTTCACAGTTAGACAAAGTGATTTCAAATTGAAACCATGAGTGACTGAACCATCTTAAAATTCTGTTAGCTGAGCAGTAAATGTCTTTTTTTTTTTTCCTTTTTTCTTCCTTTTTTGAGTCAACACAGACTTCCATGTTTGGAACTTAATACAGAAACTAGGGACTGAGCACACAGTACACCAAATTTCATTATTTTTTTCTCTTCTTTTTTAATTTTTAACTTATATTTATTAATTATTGTAAAATGAATGAATTCTGATTTCACTTAAGAGGGTTGGAGAAATTTAGTGTCATTCTTAAATTTACATAGATCAAAGCAATGTTAAGAGATTATAGAAGCTTACAAATGGTGATGAATGTCATCACTGGAAAAGCAAACTATACCTAAAGCCTTATTCCCAGTTGCCCATTCTTAGGACGCCAGCTCATGTTTGCTGGTGGATTTAGCTGGAGTAGCTGGAGCTGTTATTGCTCCCAATGGGCTGTGCCTCTGTCATTGAGATTGCTGTGCTCGTGGCGCACTGATTGTGTGAGATGTGCCTCCAGCCCTCAGCAACTTAAATCCATGCGTGTTAACCTGCACTGCATTTGGCAGTAGATTGTGAGGTCAGTTTTCCATTTCACAAAACTAATTGGAGGAGATGGGGGAGCAGAATATAAACTAAAATAGTCTGCGTTTCTAAAACAAAGTGAATAAGGATGTGGTTTATAAACTTTTAGCCTGATAATTACCTCAGATTCTTGCAATCAGCATGGAAATAGAGGAAATCTAGTATAAAGCTAGTAGGACTTTCTGTGGAACAACATTTTATTCATCTGCAAAGAATTGAGTGCTTGAAGAACAGGCTCTAAACCTCAATTCCCATCACTGCATAATGTCTTTTAGAGATAAAATGGAGTCATGAGAGTTTTGTGAGGATTTTTTTTAATCTTATTTCCCACAGTCAAGGTGACAACAGGGGAAACTGAGCAGATGTTGTCAAGGAAAGTGGCATCAAAACAATTTTGACAGCTTCGTTTTAATGAGGATCACATAGATTCTGACAAAAGTAAAATTGGAACATTAGCATAGTTCCTTGAAGAGTTCAGGAAATCATTGAAACTAAATGGCGTGACAAAGTATAAGTGACAATTAGGCTTTGCATCAACAGTGCTTGCTGTTTGGTAGGTCAAATGACTGCCACGCTTCCTAATGCCATGTAAAATGTAACAGTGGTATATCTGTAACGCAGAGACCTTTGGCCAATTCACTGTTGACGTCTGAATCTTTTTTTCCTCCTGCTTCTCAGACTGAATTTAGAATGTGGGATCCATGATATACAAAAGTCTTTATTTTAGAGATAATTGCCCTCTTGACGCTCATCAAAGGTTTAGTGTCCAATGGTGAATGCCTCAAGTGAACAGGCCTCTTTTTTTTGGCAAGTTTTACAAAAAAAAATAAAAAAAAGAAAGAGAAAAAAGGAAACAAACAGAAAAACCTCCTCATGTCTTGGAACTTTATATCTTTTATTAGTTACTTCAAAACTTGGTCTTGGATTATGTGTTCAGTTGCAATTTATGGCTCTTCTAGACTTGAAGTCTGATCATATTTGCAGATACTATAAAAAATGCAACTGAAAAGCAGTGTGTGATCTGGCATTTCATACGTTTTCACATTTTTAGTAAGTTTTAGAGGGCTCTTGCAACCATGTTTTAAAAAAAATTTCAACGTGCATGTGTTTGTTGTATGAGGTCCTTGGATAATAACAAAAGAAGCAGCAATAAGGTTGTGTGAAATAGATTGACATCCTAGATTTATACAAAATAAAAACCACATGAGGCTTCCCTGCGCCACCATTTTTGGGGATCCAGAATTTGTCACCAGGGCAACCTCACTCATAGGTCTAATATAGTTACTATTTTTACTGCCTCTGGTGTAGTTTGCAAGCTACAGCATTTTATTACTGATGCTTTGCTGGTGCTTAACATGTTGTTTGGGCATTTAATGTACAAATTCATTTTCTCATCCAACCGTTAGTATGTAGGTAAAATGAATTACTTAGGAGTTGCCTTGGACTGAAGATAGTGTGTGAACCTAGCTTTCACCATCACAAATATTGAACTGTCTTGAGGCACCTTTCCCCGAGGTCACTTTGGTGTGATCTCTCCATTAGTTTTCAAGTGCACAGGGCCTTATAAAAGATTGGAGTTTGAGGGGTGGCTTCACTGTGCCTGGCTCTTCGTTGCTGTCGCTGTTCTTTTAAGATTTCATTGCTACCCATTCACTGAGGAAGAGTGATAATCATATGCTGCAGCTTTTGCTGTGTGCTTACAACAACCATTTTTTTGTCCCATAAAAAGAATCAAAAAGGACAAAGTACAAGTGCAGAGATGGAGGGTCATTACTGGAAGATGACTGGTGAGACCTGGTCCCCCACCTTCACTAGTGGTGCTTGTAGGCAGCCAGAAGTTGGCCATGTTCTGCCAGGAGCTGGCACCCCCTCTGCAGCAGCCACTCGCTTCCCATCCTCCTCCTCGGTGCATCATGCAGTCCCAGTATCGGGAACACAAGTGTGGGGTTCTCCATGGGCTACTGTGACTCCTCCTGTGGTGAGTAGAGGCCAGGAATGCTGCTGCTGCTACTGGGAACTTCATTCAAGTGACAGAGCTGGGCTTGAACTCCTGATGGAGAGGGCCTCTGGGAAGCTACAAGAGTAGCAATAATGTACAGTGCTTACAAACTGGAGTCAGGGGAATCCCAGGGCTGCCAAGTCTATTGCTTCTTTTCTTGCTGTCTGGTGTTTTTCTTAAGCTCTTCTAAAACCTGGAAAAAATCACCTTTTAATTAAAACCAATGACTTTAGAGAAGAAGTTGGAAATTTGAGCTCTAAACCTCTACAAGACAAACAGAAGAAAATCACTGTATCTTATTTTTTAAATATTATGTGTTTTTTTAAGACCCTCTCAAAATAGCTGGCTAATGGCTTTTGAATGACAACCCTAGGCCCTTCTGAAAATACGTTTCTCTGGAAGTCAGATTTTAACTGACATGGTGTCTAATTGCACAATGTTCGATGGTGCAGAGTTATTCAGAACCCCAGAAAATCATCTAGATGTCTTTCATCCTGTATCTTTGCTCCTCTTGCACACACACACACAAAATCCAGCCCTCGATGAATGGGTAATGTTTGGGCTTTGCTAGAGTTTTGAATGCTGCTTTGTTTTTCGGCTTCGATTTTGAACAACTTGCACGTACTGTAATAGTCTGAGAGGCATTTGCTGACTCATCTTTAAAGCACAAACCCAGGTACTATTTTGGTTTCAGGATGAATGTTTTTCGCTACCTATTCTTGCTCTGGTAGTCAAAGCTGAAATATTTGTTGGCTTAAACTATTTTATAAGGACTACATTATCATTGATAATTTAATTGAGTTATTGTTGATGTAAAGACAGAAACATACTGTGTTGTGCTTTGTTATGCCCTTTCTGAAGTGGATCGATGTGTGTGCTGCTGCTAAAGAACAAAATATAGCTAGGTGGCTCACCCAGGACTATCCTCCCTGTCAAAACGCAAGGATTTTGTACAAATAAGTCACCCTTTTTCCTTCCATCAGTATCCATCAGTAGCCAAATTCAGCTGTTCCAAAGAAAGGTCCTTTTTTTTTTTTTTTATGCAACCCACACACCATGGAAGTTGCAGTCATATTTTCCACTAACCACAGAGCTGTGAGCGATGGCACGTGTGTTTTAAATAAAACTGGGAGGAGAACTGACGTAATGCTCTCTGGGACATGTTTTTCTTTTTTTTTTTTACTTTCCGCATCTTTCTCCCTCTTTTTCTTCCCTCCCCCCTAGTCTGTTGGCTGCTGTATGACTTGGTTTTTTTGTGCATGTGTTGTTTTGAGATTTATTTTTTTGGTTGCTGCGAACCACGGTGAGGGAACTGTTGGAAAGGGCATCTCTGACACCCTGAGCTCAAGTATGGATGGTTTTATCTAAAGACCATAAAATTACAGGGTGGTGTGATGTACCAACTTGTATCATCTTAATAGTTTTGGAGTTTTTTTCTTCTCTGGAGGGTATAAGTGAATTTAACATGATACCCTGACAGAGAATGAGTAATATGTCTTTTTCTAGTGGCATGTTGAACTGCAACTGTCTGTTTCTTCAGGGGGATCACAAAAGGGTTTTGAAAAAGATGTATTTCAGTTTTAGTTTAATAAACTGTAGAGGCTCGTTTGGGAACAACAAGTGAAACTATTATACCAGTACAGTGACTCTGCTCTGCAGCTCCCCTTAGAAGGCTCCGAAGGGTCTCAGTCACCTACTGAGAAGACTCAACTGATATTCCTTAAGTCCGAGATGTATTATGCAGTTATGTAACAGTCCATCATGTCAGCTCGTCTCTTTGTATGCCATTAGAAAAAGTATCTCTGGTTAACTTACAGGGACTGAAGGGTTAAGCCCATGCCATTTAGACCACAAGGTTAAGCCTGAACCCTGAAGGTTAGGATAGCTCAGGTTACCCTGTACTTGCTGTGGGCTAAGAGTGAAGAGCATACAGGCAGACTGCCTCAACAGATGATCTGGCAGCGTAATTCATTAGCTGGAAGCACCTGGTTTGTGTCTGTGTCCCTGGCCACTCCCAAACAATGGCACTTAAATTCACAGTTATTTCCAAAATAACCTAAGGACACAGAGCCATCTCAGTTTGAGCTGATCTAACTCCACACTGACATGTCTCTTCCTCAGTTGCTCCTCCTTGCCCCAGGATGGAGTGTTGGAGCTGATTTAGCTCACTGAGCCAGCTGAAATCTCTCTGCTATTTTTATTTTGAGAATTACCTTTCTGCTAGCGGAGTTGTTTGACGCAACGTCATGTATGATCAGGAGCGTGCCAGCTGTGGAGGGAGAGGGAATGCATAGGGGCGCAAGTCAATTTGAGATGTGGTTGCACAGTGGTTTAATCTAGTCTAAATTGTGTCAGACAGTCAAAGTAAATAAACCTTTACTATAGGGGGAGGTGAAAAGAGATTTGCCCTGCTTAAGCTGTTGGAAGCAAGTGACGGTTGAGGGCTTGCAGAGTGGGATCATTGATGAGCAGGTCTCTGCTGCAACACGTGAAAAATACTCCAAGGAGCCATAAGAACCGAAGGTCATGTGCCATGAAAATAACAAATCTCTCTTGAATGGTGCTGAAATGTTTTTTTGACAGCAGATAAAGTGAAACAATGCAGGAAAAGAAAATGCTAAATCAGCCAGGCTAAAGAAGTTTTAACATGGTAACTGTGATGGCAAGTGCTTTGCTCTCCCTCTCCAGAAGCTTGTCCCTATAGAAAAAACTGATGTTACCAGATGCAGGTTCTTACGCTCACAGCCTAAGGTCAGTGTGTATAGTTACAAAAATTAAGAGGATATTTAGCATTAACCCATTGGACTAATTGTTTTGTTTAAAACTTTCCAGGTTTTCTATAGTGGAGAAAAATCTAGAATTATACAGCCTTCTTTTTTTTTTAAAAAAAAGGTTTAATTGGATATTTTCATATCTAATCTTCTTGGGCTTTGGTCTCTATTACTAATTAAAGTTTGACGTTTTGGTTTGTTTGTTTTGTTTTGTTTTTCTGTTAGACTTTTCCAGTAGCTCTTGTATTATTACTGAAATGCTACATCTTCCAAAGAAATGCAGGCCGATTCTCACTAACCACTGATAAGCACGCTCTACACCTCCTACATAGATTTTAGGTTTTCTTTCTTAAGAAAAACACAAACTCATCTGAAAACATGTATATTTATTAACCAGAGGAGTAGGAGGAACTAATTTCAGAACATCTTTGGAGCTTTAAGGAAAGCAAGTAACATGCAGCACCAAGGAGCTTGTCAGGAAAGCAAGTGATTTGCTGGCTTTTAATAATCTTTATGCTTTCTTTGTCAGAGTCAACACCATCTACGGCCTGCAGAGCAAAAGCCTAGGAGAAAATGCCCTGTGGGGAATGTGGCATAAGCTTAGCTTGTGCTCAGGAACTCCTCAGAGCTGGCGGTTATTTACCACATTTTGATAAGAGCAGAAGAGTGTGGCTGTAAAATATAAAACTGAGACCAAAGCAGTGCCGTATCAGTACAGCTCAAAACCCAGCACTTTATGACTGTTAACAGCACTTTGCCCTGCTCATTGTGAGCTTTAAACCTTAGTTAGAACTGACAGTAGGCTTGCAGGTTAGTGTAATATGCTTGCAGTGTAGGTGCTATTTATAATAAGTTGTGACTATAATTTATTTACTGGAGGGAGGAGGAGGGGAGCAGACAAAGAGGCAGTCATTTCATCCTGCTAAAGTCAGTGAGCAAAGCAGAATAAAATCCAGGTGTCCCTGAATCTAGTTCTTCCACTTCCAGTTTTTCCACTAAGCTGTATTTAGTGTGTCTGTGATGTTATGTATTTATAACTGCACCTCCTTTAGTGGCAGGGATAGAATCCACATGGATATTTCTCTCAGCAGAAGACTTCTTGCTCCTCTGTCCCACTTCCAAGGAGAACAGTAATAAGTTTGAGACTACCATTAGATGGGCTTGTGACTTGATAAATAAATGAACAAGAATCACACTTTCTTTATATATGATCCAAAAAGACTCGCTTTCTTATTTTTCTTGTAACACTGAATAAAAAACTTTGAGAATAATAAACCCAAATGTCAGTAGTTATTTTGTCTCACTCACTTTAAGTTTTAATATAGCTGAAGATCAATTTGAAGCCCTGTTTTTTTTCAAGAGATAGCTTATGCATTTCAACAGCCTCAGGACCTGCAGGACACAGAGATTACGCTCTGTTTTATCTCCCCCAGGGCAAACTGCAGCTCACTGGGACAGTGCAAAGTTGAAGCTGTAACGCACATGTGCAAACATGGGTTACAGTCTGATATACAAAACATATATAAGCTTTGGGTGTGCTGGGGACTCCATGAGCCTCTCTCTCGAATCAGCCAAAATAAACATGCAAGAAAAATAAATACATGCAAACAGAATGATTTTGAGCTAAGAATGAAGGTGATTTGTAGCATTAAAAATCACATATCTTTGTTCCTAATTGCAACCTACTTAGTGTTAGATAGATTGGTTTAGTGACCGCAATAAGCATTAACGTATTTCCTGTAGAAAAGCATGTTGCATCCAATACATATTTTTGCTATAGTAACACAGGTTACGTAACAAATGCTTTCTGTCAAGCTATGGCTAATATTTATGCTGACAGACAGATAAAAGACTTAGCCATCATATTGACAAGATGAAGCCCAAGATCTTTTTCTTGCAAAATAATCTTTTATAGACTTGATAACCTTTGTTTAGCTAAGCATATACAGAGAGAAAAAAGGAAACATATTTTCGTAACCCTCTCAATAAGGACACATTGTCCAGTTGCTTATTACACCTGGCTTTGTGTGATGGCCTCTAGCCCTAACTTGCCTTAACAGCAAAAAGTAGAAATTGTGTGTGTATATGAATGAGAAGCAAAAATCTGGCTTCAGACTGAACCCAAATGGAGGAAAAAACTTATGAGGTCAGATTCTGGACAAGCTGTTGTATAAGTGCTGTCCTTGGGGCTTAATTCTGATCTCATTCCTCTGTAACTTCAGACAAACTTCAATAAAGCTGGTAGTGACTGCTGTGAACTGCCATGAGGTCAGGCTTAACTACCATGATATTAATTATAAACAAATATTGTAATTCTTCTGCAGCTTTCAGAAAGTGTCCTTCTCATATTTTAGTGGCAGCATTGTTGTAGCTGGGGTGGTTTAAGATGCAAGGGCTAATCTACACAAAAAAGAAATTCCATTTCACTATTTGCAATTTAATGGAGTACAAAGAGGCAGGGAAAACACTCTACATAAATACAGATGTCTCCACTTCTTAAGCTTTTCTGTATTCCTGCTACTTAAATGGGGATCAAGAATCATATTGTTCTATGGGCTCGTTCTTTGTTTACAATAACCTCTTTGAAACTCGATGTTGAAATGGGTTTCCTGGATTGGTTATTGAATTCTGCAGGCTGAGACTCCACTCTGAGCCCTGGGAACCTTTGGCTTTTTCCTTAAAATAATAGCCCAGGTTTTGAGATTTGAAAAGCAGCTGTATTTTGCCACCACATGTGCTTTGCTTTCTCTGCTTCTCCAAATTTCAAGCATAATGTTTGTAACAGAGCAAAAAAACACCCTTACATCTCCCCATGAACAGTAGAACTTTACCTGTCCTTTTTATGGCCATAAATGACCAGAAAAAAAGAATGGGGATAAGCAAATCACATCCAATGGTTTTATGGATTCCTGAGCTAGTGGAAATGAGATATCATACAGTTAATGTAAATTGTCAAGGATGGTGGTTTAACCTCCTTAACGTATACACAGAGACCCTCTTGTTCTTCCTCAAACTGTGCTGTGTAAGTCAGCCTCGACCAGGCACTGCACCACGTCACATACCTCACGCTGGCTTTCACTGACTGTCTGTGCAAAACCCTTACTTTCCCTCTAAGTGTATTTAACAGACCAACTCTACAACCAAACTCTTCTAGTTACGGTGAGGTGAGTGCCACCCAGAGCACCTGCCAAGGGAAGTGGAGAAAATAAGCCCAATTTTAGCATTACTAAATTTGACACTCTTCTTGATCCACCGTGCAGTGGGATAGCAGGCATTTCCATGCGCACAGTGTTACATACAGCTTCCTGTGCTTGCTGTGCATCAAAGAAGACTGCTTAATGACAGACTTCTAGCCTTTGCTCCAAATGTTGTGGTTTTCTGTATTTTTATTTCATTTTAGTCAGACCCCTGAAGTAATTAGTTCACCCTGTGGGTTTTTTGTGTGGTTTCTATCTGAATACCCATGAAGGAGTTAATTAGCTAGTTTGCAGTATCTCATGAATTCATTTTCAGCTGTGAACTTAATTGCTCCTTTATTACTGATGAGTAAAATAGCTTTAGGCTCCCAATTAAAATGGACTTTGATGGATGTATAATAGCTGGGCTTTCAGCCTGTTGAGTAAGCAGTAGAATCGCCATTTTGCATCCCATTATTGGCTGGGCTCCTTCATGGCGTTGTGTCTTGGGGACAAATTCCTCCCAGTGGCAGACTTGGTCTTGGAGTTGGAGTCATTGTCTTCCCCTAGTAAGGACAGTAATTGAACTTGAGTTGGACACTTTAAACCTCTGTGTATAGGTAAAACTCCAAAAACACATGGAACCACTAAAGAAAAAGCTTGTTACTGTGGTAGCTGAGATGTACAGAAATAATAGTCCCCTCTGTTATGAAATGGTGACTTTACTGAAGTCAAGCTCCCAGAGGTGGAGATCTAGATTTCTCCCTAGGGCATCCTGAAATGTACGGAAGATTTTCAGGTGTTTGCGGGCATATCAAGCATTGGTTCTTGAAATAACTTTTCTTCTTCCTGATAGGTACAAATGGCTAAATGCACATTGATTTGCTTTTCTGGCCTTTGGATTTTTCTGTGACAGAAGTATTTCCTTTCTAATATATTTTGAGATTGCTGGATGTTAAGCGTTATATAAGAACCAGGAATACTGATGTAATAAAGAGAAATAGCCACGTTAATTGGAAATAGAAAGTTGCAAATCTGTCTTTTTTTTTTTCCTCTTTATGATTCAACGTGAATAATATGTGATTTATATTCCCAGTGGTGACTGGCTTGGATCCAATGACCTTTGCAAAAAAATCCATTGCTAGCATGGAAAATGTAGTAAAACAATGTAAGCGTGCTTGCTGTAGGCATGTGTATTTCTTAACACAATAGATCCTGAGACTAGATGAGGTCTCTGAATTCTTCTGCAAGAAATGATGCCACATGGGAGCTATTGTGATGCTCCCTCTGCTGGCTCTCAACCCACCTCCAAATTTTCCGTAAAAGACCTCGTTTGGGCATTAATCCACAAATAGGAAAATAAACAAATGAGACATAGTAATATGAAGGGTCAGTACAGCCCAAAGAAGGGACTATGTTTCCGCTTTGAATGGACAAGAACAAAAATTGTCAGGAAAAAGACATCTACCTTTCAGATAAGTTGATTACAGATAGCAGGGGGAAGAGCAAAGTCAAGCACTAAAGACTTAGAGTCCATAGCTTTAATTTTAACTCTACTTAAAGACATTTGAAATGCTTTAAGCATAATACATTTTCGTGAGAAGGGAACACGATCAGTCAGTGATTTCTGTTTTACAAAAAGATCTAGAACTTCATAAGCTGAATTCCACAATGTTTTTAATACTGTGACAGCTTATTTGCTTTACTTATAAAATCTGAACTCTTTCTGACTTTTCCTTAATTATGGGTTTGGGAAGAATTTCTGTTTCCTGGAATAGTGAAGGGGGAAAATCCTGTTTACTTTAGAAATAACATTTGCTTTTTGCTTTTCTCAAATCAGAGGGTCACAAGATGACCAGACTCTGCGACACGCAAATTATGAAAAAAGTTGATGAAAGAATGCAAATTTAAACCAAATTTTAAAACAAATGAATAAATATGCTGAAAAGCTTGTGGCAGTACAGTCTGCTAAGAATTTACTCTGGAATTCTCTATGAAAATTTTGGTTATTGTGCAACATATGAGATCTAGCTATGACTATGCTTTTTCCAAAGGCCAAAAAGAAAAAAATCGCCATCTTCCTTAGATGATACTATGGCACCTCTGTCCCTGTTTTAGCTGAATGCTTAAACACATGCTTAATGAATGTGCTTAGAGAGTCTGCTGATCTAAGCTTTGCTTTGTTACCGACTTTAAAGCTAACACAGGCTGACTAGAGTTCTTTGTTGACATTACAGTGCAGTAGGACAATCACTTTTCATTCGCAGAAGTGACTTGACTCGCTACTTGAGGCAGCATCCCCTTTGACAGAAAAAGGGACGATGTGCCTTGGAACAAAGGCAGGCTACAGTTCTGATCTGCGGTAGGGAGCCCAGATACTAAAACTAAGCTTTCAATTTTAGAAAATTTTATTGCCAGCAGTGTGCCCAGGTGGCCAAGAGGGCCAATGGCATCTTGGCCTGTATCAGACACAGCGTGGCCAGCAGGAGCAGGGAGGTGATTGTGCCCCTGTGCTCAGTGCTGGTGAGGCCGCACCTCGAGTGCTGGGTTCAGTTTTGGGCCCCTCACTACATTGAGGACATTGAGGGGCTGGAGCACGTCCAGAGAAGGGCAACGAGGCTGGTGAGGGGCTGGAGAACAAGTCCTACGAGGAGCGGCTGAGGGAAGTGGGGTTGTTTAACCTGGAGAAGTGGAGGCTGAGGGGAGACCTCATCACTGTCTACAACTGCCTGAAAGGAGGTTGTGACAAAGTGGATGCCGGTCTCTTCTCACAAGTGACAGCAATAGGATGAGAGGAAATGGCTGCAAGTTGCACCAGGGGAAGTTCAGACTGGATACTAGGAAAAATTTCTTCACTGAAAGGGTGGTCAGGGATTGGAACAGGCTGCCCAGAGAGGTGGTTGAGTCACCATCCCTGGAGGTGTTTAAAAGATGGGTTGATGGTCTTCTTAGGAACATGGTTTAGTAGTGGACAGGTACGGTTGGACTTGATCTCAAAGGTCTTTTCCAACCAGATGATTCTATGATTCTGTGAAAATGGGAACTGAAGCAACAAGACATGAAGAGGAGAATGGGAAGGAGGTGAAAAGCAGCTCATGAGGGTGCGGGTGACAAAGGGCTCACCAGAAGTCATGTACAGCTCCAGGTAATCCTGGCTCCTGCCCATGGCTTCTCACTTTCTCTGGGTTCTCATGATGATGAAGCTGCCTTGAGCTTACAAATTGCTATTCTGGGTCTTGCTGAAAGGAAGTACTGCTCATGAGAACCTCTTCCTGGCAAGAATCACTTTACGTTAATTCTGGCAACTCTGTCTGGCCTGTCATTGCTATCCCAGTGCCTAAGCAAAGACTCTTAATGAAATCTCTTTCTGGATGATGGTCCTGTTCATGATGCTTTGGCTCCTGTTCCCCTGCAGGCACTGGCTTATACAAGGGAATCTAATTAAATGTATCTTTCCACAAGGAAGGTTTCTTCTAACTTGATCTTCAGAGAAATTAGGCACTGATGCCCAGACCTGCGTGTGCCAAGCTGGTCTGTGGCTGTGGTGATGTAGACTTTTGGAAATGTTTTCCAGGAGTCTGGAGAATAAAGATAGCTGTAAGGCTGATAACCAACGTTTAACCCAACTGTGCTCTTTATTAACCTAGGTTCATGGTAACTGCAGTAACAAAGCTGATGGAAAAAAGCGGGGGAGGGAAAGGGGAGTTACCACACTTTCAGTTTAGCATTGGGTCTTCTGTGGGTTGTGTCTATTAATGTCTTAGTCAAGTATCTTTTAAGGTCTGATTATTTTTGTAGCAGATGTGCATGAAGTTCTGCTTCTGCTGTGGTGTGACCCCTACCTGTGTTGAGAGAAAATGACTTTTCTCACAGTTCCTGCCCCTCTGGTGGAAACACTGTTTCCATCACCGTATTCCTGGGCAAGTGTCTCTCCAGCTCTATCTGATGTGTCTATGCTGCCTTCTTTCTGTGCTCTACTGGTATTTTTTTTTCTGCTTATCTCTTACACACACACAGCTGCAAGCAATAACTCTCAAACCCTCCAGAAACCCCCTGAAACTTCACAGTACAGCTCTCCTCCCACTCCAGCCCTGCACGTGGTCTGTGTTTTAGGCAGTGGCTTTTATAGTTTTGGTTATCTGTCTTATTAAGTAGCTTCAATACTGTTTTTTACGCTGTCCCCGAGTTGGAGATGGTTGTTGCACCCATCAGCTTACTGACAATAGCCAGCAATCACTTCACCAAGGAGGCTCTAGGGTGGTCCAACAGAAAGAGAGGGACAGACTATGGTGAAATAAGCAACGGAATTCATGGTGTGTTGGACATATGTTATCATCACTATAGTCTTGCTTTAAAGTTTTCATGCATGCTAGATTTGAATCTTGCCATTGCTTAAATTCACACATGTGTATAGATAGTCTCCACATAACCCACTGTCCTACTTAAATTGGATGAAACCGCAGATGTCTTAGTTATGTGAATTTAATACAAGATCTGAGGGCTCCCAAGAGGCTAGCGGGTAACCTGCACTGAGAAAGATCTGGTCTAAATTCCACCGCAGTCAGTGGCAATCTGGCTGTGTGCTTCAATAAGCACAGGTCTCATCCCTTTGAAGAAAAATACAGTAAAGAGGCAGAATGTCAATGCAGTAAAACATATCTGAAGGAAGATGTTTGTCATGGCAAAAATGTCAAGTGATATTTTTAGTTTGAAAAGGAACAAAGGGGAAAACTTGAAATGTTTTAATTGTTAGAAAAGTTGTTTGCTGCATTGTGAGAGGATTTCTTCACTTCTGTGGCAAGATCATTTTATTCCTTTTGAAAAATTATATCCTTTGCTAATATGCATGGATCTGAAGACACTGGGTTGTGTTCTTGATTGTTGTAAAATGATGTAGCTTTGTACAGGAGCTGCACTTATGGCAGATGAAAATCTGTCCCTTCGTGTCTTTTAGGGAAAAAATTCCACAACTGTGTTTCAAGAAGTCAAATTTTTTGCATTGTGGGACCCCTAGGCTTAATACTACTGTCAAACCAGTAGAAAAGTTTCCTAATTGCCACTCTGATAGAAGGCATTTGGCACTTACATTGCAGTAGAGAATGCGATTTTCACCACATTGTGGTGAAGTTATTCAGTACGGTATTTTTCTGCAACAGCATGATGCGGCTTGTGTTCCAACAGCTTCAGATAATTCAAGGACAGTTTTCCCTCTGTCTTACTATTATGACTTCCATGTTACTACTATACAGTCAAAATTCTGGTAATAGATACACATAGTGAGCATCGGGTCTGGTAGGTGTGAGAACCATCACAGTTCTCGCATCATGGACCTGTGAACTCCCCTATATCTGCTGCTTCACACCTTGCTGCAAAGACAGGAGAGTGGCCATTTGGAAAGCCAAGCTCTCTGTGTCCTTGCCAGATCCTTTATAGATGGGCTAATTTCCTTCCCAAATGTTTGATTGAGGTGGTGTTGCTGATGTTCCAAACACAGCCTGGCAAACGGCTTCTTTTTGCTGGCAGGAAGGACCTGTCTTTGGAAATTTAATTCCAAGTTCACTTATTCCTGGGAAAATAAGAGACAGATTTCAGAAAGCAAAAAGCTTCAGACTTCTCATCTTGGTCAGTATTCCCTCATTTTCCCTTCTGAAATCTAGAAAGGTTATTTAAAAAGCAAGAGACTTCAGTGAAATAGGAAATAAACTTCAGTGAAGAAAATATTTTCTAACCAGATAATGACAATCCAGAAAGTGCTTCTGAGCTCTGAAGTACTGGTTAGTTAAACAAGAGCTGGGTATTTTTCCTGATAATGAATATACTCTTTCTTGTTTTATATATTTAATTAAGTCATTGTAGAGAATATTAAATACGTGATATTTCAGAAATTCATACTGGTTTTGTGGACTGTCCTGGAGCCTCTTTTGTCTTTCATCATGTTTGCCTCTGAATAAATGTTTCTGATTATTTGCAACTGAAAATTAATTGTTGTACTCAACTTTATCCAAGCATGCAACTGTTTCTGGGAAGCTGAGAGTAAAGTAGGGCATAAGCAACCAGTCTCATAAGTATGTCCCGGGGCCAGCTGCTAGGATATTACGGTACATTATATTCTGTTGAGAGATAACACAATCTTTTTCCTGCATGTGCAAAAGATACATGGGTAAAAATTGCTGGTGAGGCAGCTCTAGGGAAACCAGACCAGAGCTAGCAAAAGTCTGGATGAGAGCTAAGATTGTGATTCTGAGAACTTCTGCTCACATAATACCCAAACTACTTGAGTCCCTGGGCACTAAGAGCTCTTCTGCATATTTTTTTCTTGGTTCTTGGTGGGGTTGAAACAGCTGCATCCTTGGCCCTTGCAATGAGTGGCCCTGCCTGCAGTGTGTTCCAACCCTGCACACAGCACTTTGGTGGCTGCTGCTTTTAAAACACAGTTGGAGAGCGAAAGGGTAATTCTTTCTTAATGAGACTGCTCAATGTCCACGATATTTGCCTCAGTTTCTCATCTAATCAGATTTCTAAGGGGAAGGAGATTGGATCTTTCTTCCACTCCAGAAGATGTTTCTATGGGATTGCTTGGAAAGGGCACATAAACCCTTCTTCCCATGTACCTTAGCCATGAGGGCAGGCAACACAGCTCAGTTTTGCTCTTTCCCTGGCCCAGTGAATGCTGTGTTATGCAAGTCATAATGCCTTAATTGGGCAGAAAAGGCATAGAAATCTCTCCTCTTCCTTCAAAGCCTTCAGCCAGGGCACTGGGATGTGCCCCTGGTGGGAGGAGACAGAGGACTGAAATCTCTGACCTTGCATTTCCCATTTCTGTGTGATCCTTTTTTGTGTATATATAGCTATATATTTGCAGAAAAGATGAAGTCCAGGTCAGCTTTTAAAGGAAAGGTATGATCAGGGCATGCTTCATTGACACAGAGTAAAATAGCACATGGAACACGCCCACCTGCCCTTTGCCCTTGCTTGTTTTGGAGAGTGACATCATCAGCCAGAGCTGCCTGCATCTGGCACCTACAAACTGGGGTGCCGGATCCTGTTTATGCAATGATCTCAGAGGTACGGTGCTTAACGATGGTCCTAAAGTTCACTTTGGGGCCAAGTGTCTGTTTTTTAATATTTTCTAAAAATTTTTAGGCATCTTTTTCCCTCACTCGGAGGGAAATCCTGGATGTGTTGCTGACAACTTTTTAATTTCACTCAGTGCTGAGGCTGACTTTTTTCCCCACAGAAAGAAAGAGAAGAAAGCACCCAAGAAGGTACTGGTGATGGTACTTCGGACTTGGGTTTTCTTGCAGATGTTTATCCCAGTCCTCCCATGTGAGGGCTTCCCTTGGCAAGCCCGCTTTGAGCAGTGAGTGTTGCTTGCTGCTCCTGCGATGTCATTTGGCCCCATGCGACGGGTACACCACACAACCGTAACCTCTTCCTCTGGCAAACAGCAGTAAAAGTATTGCAAGGAACCAACTGTGGTCTATTGCCCCTCCCCCCATCTGAAGACTTTCTCCAAATACCTCCAAGTTGCACAGAAATGACAAATCACAGTGCGTGACTGCAGCCTGGGATCTCCTTGTTGTTGTGCTGGGTTTAGCAAGCCTGACACGCATCACTCAGCATGGCTGGGTCAGAGTACGCTAAGCAATGTCATGAGGGAGCGGAAGAAATTGCTTTCCCAGCTGTTTCTTGCTGCTTTTGTGCTGGGGACTGCAGGCTGGTAAAGCTACAGGTGGAACAGGATGAGTGTGCGCATCTCAGCTGCTTCTGAGCAAGGCAGCCTTTGTCAGCAGGTTGCGTGCAGGATTTCTCAGCGATGATACAGCTGTGTCAATCCAGCAGCTTCTCTCCACTGAAGGGGATGTCTCCCCCCTTCCCCCTCTGAAGGGGATGTTCCCCCTCTTCCCACTGCTGTGGTTCTGCCCCTTTCTTCACAGGGAGTAGCACCTGTCTGATCTGTTGGCTTGGCTCACCTGAGCAGAAAAAACACAGGGGGGTGGGAGAGGGGGGAAGGACTAAGTTTGTTGGGTTTGTTTGGTGGGGTTTTTTTCTTCTGTAGGTTTAGTGAGCAACCTGACTCTGGGAGGTTGGAAAGTTAGGAGAGCCTGTGCAAAGAGGCAATAGGAGTGGCAGGAGGGGAGGATTTGCCCCTTTAGTCAACAGTAGTTGTTAGACCAAGCTCAGCTGCACTGGTAACCACAGCCTAATTAAAGAGCAAAGTCTGTGGCATGCTCAGCATTTTCGCCTTCTCTGAATGCCACAAAGCATAGACTGAGCTGCACATCTGCAATGCCAGGAAGAGATCTACTTCAATGTACAAATTAAAACTTGCTAATTATCTCTTATTTTTGCAGAATACCTCTTATAGTTTCTTCGCTATGTATTTTTCATTTTTTCCCTTTTATTGGCCAATGAGAAGAAGAAAAAAAGTTTTTTTTTAAAAAAGAAAAAATCTTAACAAACAAAACTCTTGTGCTCAGTGACTAATGCAAGTAAATTCATTGGATATTTTTTTGTTCAATATGAGAAATAAGACTTTCAATGATTAAAGAAAAGTTGGCAAGGATTGCCAATACTGGCTATTTTTGGCAGTAAATAAATAAATTAATGTAAATAATTCTCATCCACATCAAATCTCACAGGCCAGAGAGGTGGAAATCCATTCCCTGAATTTTAAGACATTTGTGGACATAATTCCCTTTGGATAAAGGAAGATTAGGGGTTTCTGGTGATTTCACTGAAGGAAATGTCTGGGCTGGACTTGCCTTTGCATACGCAAAGGGCAGTAAAACAGGCAGCCAAACGGTCAGAGAGGTCCCATAAACATATCAAAGCTTAATGCTCAGTTTATGTAGCAGACCTCGAATGTCTGTACAAGATGGGTTTAAGCTGGGCTGCCAGACTTGGAAGCACTGCAAGCACGAAGGTGTACTTGGTTCCCCAGCTCTGCTGTGAGAGCAATAACAAACCAGGGGTAGGAAGAGGGGGGTGACCAGAAAGTGGGTGACACTTTAAACCACTGGTTTGTGAGTGTTTGGTGTGTGAATGTATGTCAACACCTAGAGAAAAGGGAAGACGCGCAGTGTTCGGTTTGTTTTGGGTTTTTTGCAACCCTGTCATTTAACAAAGAAGAGCTGGCACCTCAAACAGGGAACAGGTTCTGCCATTGATGTCTATAATAGGACTGTGCTGGTAATAAATTACTGTAATGAGCTTGTTAGCAGAGTTCAGGCCTTAAACACTTGCTTAGTTACTGTAGCTATAGCTCCAGATCATCAAAGTGCTCGAGGCAACCCAATTCCTGTGACAGAAAAGCTCCTCTAACCCAAGCTCTGCCAGGGGAAGGGGCAGGATTTTGTTGGCTCCGCCTTACAGTGCTGCTAGTAAAGGCTCAGCAGCACTCAGCACAGCTCTTCTGCAAAAATAAATAATGACAGCACTATTTTATTTTATTTTATTTTATTTTATTTCTATTAATGTATTAATTTGGCCTCCTGTTAAGGTGTGGACTGACTAGTTATATATAGAAGAAAGCCTGCCCAAGTCTACTCTGCAGGCAGAAAACAGCTCATCTTCAGTCTTCCATGAAAAGACTTAGATGAAACAGAAGATGGGAGCTTGTTTCACTCAATACTAATCACAGTAATGTAATATATATTTGCTTTTCTCAATTACAGGCCTGAAATAGGAGCCTCTAGAGAAAACATTTTTTTCCTTCTCTGACAGTCTTATCATTTTGATGCTGCCCGCTATTTATACACGAAGGAAGGAAAAAGAGGGGAATGATAGCACAAAGCTCTGAGACCCAGGCTTAAAGCGACAAAAAATGAGGAAATTCAGTGACAGGTCTGCAGTTGAAGTCTGCTCGGTGCAGGTGAGGAGGAGGAAACAGCAGCTCATTGCTGTGTCTGTTGGCTCAGTGCTACCCAGGGCCTCCTTTGCGGGTGCCGTGTCAGTGTGTGTGTGCTTGGTGGTTAGGTCTGCTGGCCTCATGTGGCTGGCCCCAAAATTTCAGTCACATCTGGTACACTGCTGATTTGGGGCACAGCCAGTAGAAATGCCCGGGAGGGGAAGACTGGGAGCCAAGCGGGATCCCCACACCTGCACCACGTGGCTGCAGCCTTGAGAATCGCTGCCGCTTTCGCTGTGTCTGACCACGGTTTCTTTCAGAGGGGTGCCAGGTGCCTTTCCAGTACCCTTTGTGTGTGGCCTTTGTGGCATGAAGGACAGTGAGAGAGTTGTCCACCATGTGGGTGGGAAGAGGAAGAGGAGGAGGAAGGTTTCCATGGCTGCTGTTGGGAGCAGGGGAGAGTGCAGGATCCTTGTGGCATGGCAGGCGCTGGGAAATGGGACAGATGCTGCCGAGAGGTGGCTCCTTGATCCTCTACGCGCGTCCCCAAGAAAGGTCTGGAGCAACTGTGAGATGGAGGGAGCCTCAAGAGGTTACAGGGTGGGAAAGGAAGGCCAGAAAGGCAACAGCCTGCTATACAGCTATGCTTGCGCTGATGTGTCGAGTGCATTGCTTTCAAATGGATAAACCAAATCGCTGAACCTGGTTAAGTTTGGAGATACGTGTCTGACCAACTGCATGCTTAATTATTGTCCTTTTCTCCTGTAGGATCTAGTTCAATCTCCAGTAAAGTCAGCAGAACCTTGTTGACTTAATGGATTGTGCCTTTTAGGGCCAAGATATTTTCCACAAATATCTTAGAATTTGGGTGGTGGGTGGGAAGGCAGTTGGCTAGCCCTGCTTCCTTTCCTTGCAATTAATTTTGGTTAGTGGAAGTTTTGTTCTTTTCAGAAATGATCTTTTTTTAAAAACCAGAACGTTTGTTTTTGCAAAAGAATGCTTACTATTTTAGAAAACTTTTAATTCTTGAATTGAGAAAACAATGCAGATAATTTTCATGGGTTTAAATTTTGGATTTACTATTTTTTCATGTGTCTCTTTTAAGAAGCTAAAAAGGGAAGGAACGAAAGGAATAATTGTAAACTTCTTTTTCGAGAAGAGGCTTCTGAAACTAAGCATCTTGAAACTGCCAGAGAAAAAAAAAAGATCAGTTTATACAGTGTGTTGCCAACCTCTTCCCTGTGACCTTACACTTATTTGACTTAGGTAGAGTTTATTGGAATTTTAGGCAGTCACCCAGAAGGAGAAAGAATCATAGAGTCGTTTGAATTGGAAGAGATGTTTAAAGGTCATCTAGTCCAACTCCCCTGAGATAATCAGGGATATCTTCAACTAGACCAGATTGCTCAGAGCCCTGTCCAATCTGACCTTGAATGTTTCCAGGGATGAGGCCTCTACCACCTCTCTGGGTAACCTGTTCCAGTGTTCCTCCACTCTCATCATTAAAAAAATCTGTTCCATGCATCTAGTTTATTTAAATCTACCCACTTTTAGATTAAAACCATTACCCCTTGTCCTGTAGCAACAGCACCTGCTAAAAGGTCAGCCTCCATCTTCCTGACAAGCCTTATTTAAGTACTGAAAGGCTGCAGTAAGGTGTCCCCAGAGCCCTTTCTTCTCCAGGCTGAACAACCCCTACTCTCTGTCTGTCGTTATAGAACTGCTCCACCCTCTGATCATTTTTGTGGCCTCCTCTGGACCCCACTCCAAGAGGTCCATGTCTCTCCCATGCTGAGGGCTCCAGAGCTGGATATGGTGCTTCAGCTGGCTTCTCAGCAGAGCAGAATTGCCTGCCTTGTCCTGATGGCCATTCTTCCTTTGATGCAACCCAGGGTACTGTTGGCCTTCTGGATCGTGAGTGCACGTTTTCAGTTCATGTTCAGCTTTTCATTCACCGATATCCCCAAGTCCTTCCCTGCAGGGCTGCTCTCAATCTTTTCATCCTTCAGCCTGTACTGATACCAGGCTTACCCTGACCCACATGCAGTACCTTGAAGTTGGCCCTGTTGAACCTCATGAGGTTCACATGGGTCCACTTTTCAAGCTTGTCCAGGTCCCCCGACTGACATCCTGTCCCTTGGGTGTGTGTGACGCATGACAAAAGGGAGCTTTAAGTTGTCCAGTTCTTCAGTTAATTTGAGATCTGTGAAAAAAAGTTATCTATTTATCTCAAATTCAGTAAGTCTCTGTCAGTAGATGCCTCAAAAGTGGAAGATTACTGAACTGGAAATATGATTCAGAGTCAAGATGCAGTATTTCAGTGACGTTGGGGGTCGTGTATCACTGAACACATACAAAGATGCTAAAGAAGCCTACAGGTACATATCAAAGTCTTATTCACTCCTAAAATCACTGGCCTGTCTTGTATATTCAAGCTTCCGGTTTTCCGTTTAAACCAATATTTATACAGAAAGAAAATATTCATAAAATAAAATATTTTAATATATAACCCCCACTGTCCTCCTAATTATTCAGTCAGCTGTTTGGACATGTGCACTGACAGACAGTATGAAGAAACAGTGGTTCAAGTGTTTTTTAGTGAGAAGGGTGTTTTATCTGTATTAGCAACTCTTCAGTAGGCAGCAAGCCCTTAATAACAAATATTTTCTTATCCTGATTTTGTTTTATTTTTTCCTGTTACCTTATTTCTACAGCTTGCCCATCAGCTTCATGCCAATCTCGGTCTGTCTCGTCTGAGGGATCAGAGGCAGTGAAAAATGTCCAGTTTCTGGGTGGCTTTTTTTTCTACTGCATGGCTTTGTTTATAGGATTTTTTTTTTTATTTCTATAAAGAGCCCTTCATTGCAGAGAATCCCCAGTACCTTTAGTGGATTTACTGAGAAGCAACAAAGCGGTTTTTAATGTGCTGAAGAAATCCAGTCACCTCTGAGGAGGAAGCTGTTATTTTTGCAGTTTGGGACAAGGTTTAAAACAAAAATATCTGCCTGAACTCAGAGCATGGAGCACAGGGAAGTGAATTTCTAAGGTGTTGTTAGGTTTCTGGAGTTAAAAGAGAATGTAGAAGAGCTCTGTGTGTTTAGGTACTAGCTTGGGTCTTATGTGAGAGATGGCACCCCCCAACCCCTTTTCTCATGTTATAAAATTGGATATAGTTTTGGGAAACAGTACTCAGTCTGTTGGGTCAGAAGCTAATGCTCCCCCTTGGTGCTCCCTCTAAAATAATAACTGAATTGAAAAATATTGATCCTTTGGTGTGATGTTTCAAAAGGGCTGAGCTTACAACTGAGAGCCCATACCAAGCAAAGCACGATGAACTTTCAGTGCATGGGAGGCTTTGCTCATGCTGAGGTAATGAAGGACCCCACAGCTGTGTTCCTCCAAGGTTTCTCATAGTAATTTTCCATGAAGCTATGGAAAAATATTTATCCTTCCTTCTATAAACATGTCTGTAGGAGATTTAAGGGAAGGTGTGCGTGCAGACACACAGGGAAAAAATCCTCTTACATAGCCATAATTAACAAAATGTCTATGTTTTAATATTCTAGGAGGTTATGAAGAAAAAAAAAAAAATGTTTGCTTTGTTGCCCACTCCATTTTTGTGTGCAATTTGACCCAATGTATGTAGCAGAGACATCTAAGGTTTTCCACCTCTGCGCCAATCCACACACTGGGAGGACCATCCTGAGGGATCGTATAGGTTATTTGGAGACTTTCAGCAAGTCTGGGGTGTAGAACACTAAAATAAATGCCGGTGAGGATAACTCACCTTTGTATTCCCTCCACACTCACACATACCTGGATTTTTTTCTTTCTCAGGAGCAGACTTCATGTGCTTCCTACCTTTGTGTAATTAGCAATATTTCATTGCAGCAAGGCCCTTTTTAATAGTGGGGCTGGTGCTTTTATCTGCAATTATGTTTCGCTAGCATCTTGCCAATGCGCACAATAAGGTAAAAAGGGAGAGCTGAGCACTTCCCTCAAATGGAAAGTTGTGTTTATGTGGTTGTGGCTATGGTCGGACAGTAACCAGCTTTGCATTCCTGGGCATACACAAGAGATGTGTCTGAATTTTCTGAGTCTGCCAGTTCACCCAACATTATTTCAACAAAAGGTCTTTGATCGGGTCACTGAGTGCAAGATAAGAAAGTAATCCTTTGACCGGGAACTACTTTTGCTAATTCTCAAATGTAGGACCTATAAAGGGTGAGCACAGATGGAGATGACTTTTCTGCAGGAGGTAGAATCTGAACAATCTTCCTGAGTTTAAGTGGGGATGACCTGGCCATTACTGGAGTAAACATTTCTTCAAGCCCAATCAAGTAGAAAATGATGTTACTTTTCTCTACAACCTGCAGCTTTTTCTAAAAATTAAGAAAAAAACGCCAAGCACACCCCCTTCCCCAAACCAGCCAAACCTGTCATGTAGAGACAGTCAAACCTATCATATCAGTTCTGTGAAGAATCACGTTACTGGTTGCAGCTGAAATTAAAATTACTTATTTTGAGTTTCTCACTATCATTTTTTCAAAGGTTTAATTTCTGAATTTTTATCTATTTGATGTTCAAAATAGCGTCAAGGTGTTTCAGTGCCGAAAACACGATATTTTGACTTAGACGAGTAATCTTAATTCGATCAATAGATGAATTGAAACCATAACAGGATTTCTAACAAACAAGAAAACCCCAGAGTAATTCAATATTCTGTGCTTGTGTTGTAGGCAATAGTAGAGCAATAAGAAACGTGAAAGGTCATATAATGGGATTTTAAATGACATTTCTTAAGTTTCCTCAATTAAATTTTAAATACTTTTTCCTGTGAGGCTTTCCCTTACATTAATTGAATTTTAAGAAGAAATTGTGGTTTTATCAAAACAGACTTCTGGAAAGGTATTCTGACCATATTTAATACTAATCAGCTAGGGTTTTTCCTTTTCTTCCTTTTGGAAAATGCTAGTTATTACTTTTTTTTTATTGGTTTGTTTTATGGTTTGTTGGTTTTGGTGTGTTACTTTCTTCTCTTCTTCTTTCTTTCTTCTCTTCTTTCTTTCTTTCTTCTTCTTTCTTTCTTCTTTTCTTTCTTTCTTTCTTCTCTTCTTCTTTCTTTCTTCTCTTCTTCTTTCTTTCTTTTCTTTCTTTCTTTTTCTTTCCCTACTGAAACATCATATTTCAGTCATGAAAACTTCTAATTGTTAAACAACCTCTAGCAAGGTGGAGACCTCTAGGAGATATGGGGTTATCATGGCCATAACCACATCCTGCTGCGAACTGCTGAAAGGATTCTGCTGTTTCTGTAAGAGGAGGATGATGCCTTCAGCAATTATAGAGGCATAAGCCTTGGTAAGGAAGCTCAGGTGAAGGCGTGCTATCCCACTCCAAGCCAAGCTATTGATACTATTTTTTTCAGTTCAAAACTTGTTGCTTTCTTTTGGTCTGAATATTTTTTTGGTTTGTTTCAGCTTCCAGACACTGTCTTTTCCTGCCAAATTTCAGATCTATACAACCTTTATGACTATTCATGTTCCCTACTGGTGACTGGAAATTGTGAAACATTTAACTTTTATTTTGATGTGCTGTGTTGATCCTCTTGCATCTCTCCGTGTTAAGCCTCTCCAGATATCCAGATTCGCACTTGGTCAATAATGGTCTCATTAGACCGGGGAACAAAATGGAACTTCCTTTTTTACAATGTTCTAAACGCAAAACTGCTTTAGCATTATGCTGTTGGGGTGAATTTACTACAGAAACTGTGAGAAAACAATCCAGAAGATTGATTAGTCTCTGCTACTACTTATCATATTTCTGTCATTTTCAGATGTTACCTGCAGTTATTCTATACATATTTCTTTTGGTTGTTAATATGGTTATTGGGGTGTACTGAGCACACCATAGACAGGTGCGAGTTTTCACTAGAAACACTTCCTCTAGCCAAAGGCTTCTGTGCGGCGGGTCTGTACTGCCCTGTGTGAGCCTCAGGTGGATTATGAAAAGCTACTGATTTTAGTAAGACCCTGTAAAATACAGGGAGCTGCCACCAAAAAGAACCTTGCGAAATCGTGGATCTAGATAAGAAATTCTGTAAGGCAGAGATCACAATGCCACTCTTATTTTACATGTTGTGCCTCCAGTCCTCCAGTGTAATTATTGCAGAAGCAATTACTATATTCTGCATGGCACAGAAATTTTCTTTCCTGCCTGAGCGGCCATGTGTTTGAAGGCAGCGATCTCCCTTGTCATTCTCCCTTGCTTGTGCCTGATACTTCTGCCTCAACAGCACTTGGCAGAGCTGAGTTTGACCTTAGCTTGCTCGGGGCTGGCTACTGTTGATTCCAAGTTACAACACGTAATGACGCTGGGGATCTCATTGCCACAAGGAATCAACACACCTCAAAGTCTTAACAGGATCCTAGAAAGAAACAGAAGCTCATTTGTATGCGAACAGATGAATAAGCACATGCATAATTATGTGAAGAAGGTACTGGCCCATCATACATAAAATCTGCTTCTTTTTCTAGATTGCCATCAATCCTCTTTTGTCCCTTCCTGTTTTACTGTCCCCCTTATCTTTCTCTGAGCACGCTGTACTGTTTCAGTGTACCTACATTAATCAAACAACATGTATCAAACAACATCCTTGCTGGTTCTCATTGCAAGATAATGCAATTTCTGTGACCAATACATAAAATGAACTCAGAGGAGGCAGGGTTTTTTTTTGTAAAAAGATCAAATCACATTCAGTCAGAAGCAGAATGATTTAAGTAAGACGGTTGCAGCCATTCCTCTCTTCTTATGGGATTTACACCTGTGTAGCTGGGAAATGTGTTGAGCCCTGTGCCTTGCTGTCTACTACTTCCAGTAACGCTTCACTTTTCTATTGACTAAATATTATTTAAATACTGGCCTTGTCAAGCTGGGAAGAAACAGAAAGGCGAACAGCGAGAATGAGACAAAATATGATGTAACGATGCTAAAATAAACATGGCACAGGAAAGGCAAGAAAGTCTAGCTTACTGAAAGCTGTAGAATGAGCTGGAAATGTTATGATGGAAGGTTTTTCCAACTGAAAATGCTGATTCATCCAACCCTTTGCAAAAAGGTGTTAATCTCAAATAAACCTTATTTAGAAGGATTGACTGAAAACCATCTCCATAACATTACAGTCTACTTTTGAACGTTTAAAATTACTTCATCCTTGTCTCTGATATTTTTCAGTCTCTTTTAAAATATTGATTGGCTGGGAATTTCAATTTCTGTTTAGCTTTTGCTCTCTTTCAGAATGAATTTGTTAATTGGTGGTGCTTGATTTCTTCTTTTTAAAGAAATACTGGCTTTTCCCACAAAGGGAAGAAAAAGAGTTAAGTTATGAAAGTCAGTTAAGGGAGAGAGTAGTTGAGTAAGAGTAACCTGAAGGGAAAACTCTATGAAGAAAATAGAGAAAATCTTGTACAATGGTACCTTCAGCATTACGTGATGCTGAACTAGGCATTTTGGTGATAGCATCTCCAGGTCACCCAGCACTCAATATGTTCATAATCAGACTGTCAGGGTGTTTTGGTAAGAGGTCAGCCCTGTGTGGTAGCCAGCAAAGTCTGTTGCTGGGTTTCAGCTGGAAAAAATTGACCTTCTCTTTCCCCATAACTTTCCTGGTCTGTTTGTCTTTTGAAAACCAAGAGAAGAGGATGATCCTAATGAGCCACAGCCCCTTCCCATAGCATAGGGCAGCAAGCTCTCTTTCCTGCTTGGTATCTGGGCTCTTCAAGGCTCGAAAGGAGCTAGCAGGGTTGCTCTACCCATGTTTACTGCTGTTTGTACATTTTAACCTCATGGTCTTGTGGGTCTTGTGATTTCTGACCACTCGGGGGTGACCATCCTAAAGCACTGCTAGGAAACTCTGCCCTTCCTTACAGCCAGGACAAAGAAGTTAGGGATACCGACCTTGGAGGACAAAATAGGAAAGCAGGATGAAAAGTGGCATCCTTTTGTGTGCTGACTTTTAGCCAGCTGAGTTTAAAATACAAGTAGGAACAACCAAGGAGGGCTTGGGTTGGGGGCAGGGGTAACGCTGTGTGGAGGAATCTAAGGGAATCTAAGCCAGAGAGGAACTGTAAATGCCAGCCAGCCATAGCTATTGAAGCCTGTTTAAATGGCCCTAAAAAAGAAAAAAATGAGAAAAGATTTTTGCATTAAGTACTTGCTGCACAAGGCTTGAAGCTTGGCAAAGTAACTGTCTCTCAAGTCTTTGTTCGAAAAAAGTAGGACTTTTTTTTTTTTTAACAGGAAGATTATTGCATCAGTGAGAGAACAGACTTTGTCATCAATTTTTCCACTTAATGGAAACAATTTTGGCTAACTGCCTGGGGTCAGCAAAGACTGAGAATTCATATGCTGCTATATCACTTCCACGGCACATACGGAGTTCTGCCCACAGAGTTCTAAGTGTCCAGGTGACACGATTCAAGAGAGATTTGTATCTTGGCTCCTTAGTCAAAAGAACACAAGTCCGATGTTTTGCAGCTATGACATTTGTGTCTTCCAAGTCAGGAGGTTTTAGCCGTAATAACCCTTTGTAACCTCCTGGAAGAAACAGCACATACTGGAGGGGTTAATTTGAGAAATGGGGACAGCTTAGCTTGAGGTGAGGACTGTGACTCTGCACCCTTGCCAGGAGTGGTTTGCTGTCACAGGCTGGGCTGTGAACTGTGGCACATCAGCTGTTGTTTCATGAGCCACAGAGCTGTCCTGACAGGAAGGGTGAAAATCTCTGGTGTGGGTGTGGGAGGAAAACCTGGGGAACTACTGCAGAAGTTGCAGGGTGAGCCCTTTCCCTGCATGAATCAGAGCTCTCATAAAGAGATGGAGGTTTAGCAGCTACTTGGAGACATAAACACACGCCTCTATTGCTGTAATGAGAAATAGTGTGGAGACTGCGGGCCACAGGCGGGGAAATGACCTGTGTCTGTATGAACAGCTGCTTCTGACCTGTCCACAAATTAGCATGAGAAATAAGCATGAAAAATGCACATAGGCCCATTGTGCATTGAGATCTCTGCCTGCAAGGGAAACACAGCACGCGTTTTTGAAATAAAAGTGAAAAAGAAAGTCTGGTAGCAGAGTTTGCTGAGCCAAGCATTTCTGCTGCTCACAAGGACAATATTTTAAAATGATGCCTTGTTGTACAGGAAGATACAGGAGTACGATGGTAGGATGATTATATCTGGTTTGCTGTAAATTAGCATATGAAAAGCTTGCTGAAAAAGTGGGTGGGTCATAGGAATGAGTTGTGATATTAGAAGAACCTGCTGAGCCACCTTTGTAACTACAGCATTGTTACAAGAGAAAGAGTAAAACCCAAACGCAGCAACCCACCTACTCTGCAGTAATGAACAGCTTTGGTGGCAGAACAGAAGTTCCCCAGGTTCCTGGAACAGTCTTTTGTCAGATTTGATCTCAGTCACGGCTTAACCACCGTCAGAAAGCATATTAAAGACATGTTCTCCTGCAGGTCATGTTTAGACCATGAAAAGAGCATTTTTTAAATATGACAGCTGGTATGCTTAATAAATGCTCGTTAAAAATCTTCTATCTATCTAAAATAATATTTAAAACAATGAGTGTATACATACATATTTTTTAAAAACTTACTGAATATGATTAGTTCCCTTTGATAAAACTCAAATATATATATTTTGATATACTCAAAATTTTGCTTGTCGTAAAACATAGAGTAGCAAAAATAAAGCTGTTTTCCCACTGCAGCCTAAAGCTGTACGGAGATTGTTGTTTTTGATAGTGGTAGAGGCATATAGTTGCTTCCTTAACCCTTTTCAGATCTGGTTTGGTTTTGTGACGCAGATGAGATGTGCCTGGCTTAGGGAACTTGCTAATAATCTAGTGATAGGTGCAGCGTGGACACCTTCCACAGAGCCAAAATTACGGGCAAGAAGGTGGCTTGCAGAAGTAGTCAGGCCAGCACAGCATTGCTGGCTGAGCGTTCAGGTTGGTGCTTATTCTGCCGGAGTCCTGTTTCACAAGCATGCATTTTAATGACGAGTTAAATGGGCTTGCTTGTTTAATTGTGTGATGCTTTTGGCTTTGGGAGTGAATCATCCTCTGCGCGTATCCATGGGTGCTGGCGATGCCTGTTGTGCGTGGGGGAGTTCCTGGCAGGGTGCCGGGCATGCGTGAGCCAGGGGCAGCGGCCACAGCTGTGGGCCCCAGGGACTCGGCACACTGGAGGCGTTTGTAGCTTGTGTACAACTCGCTGTGCGCAATTCAGCAAACTCCCTGCTCTGGTACAGCTGTGGTCCTGTCCCATCTCTGTGCTTTCCAACTGGATGGACTGTGCTTGCTCGGGACAGATGTTGCTACTTGAATTTGTCTGAGTTTTGCTTTTTTCCAACCTAAACGTAAACATTTTTGTATCCAGAACAGTTCAAAGATGAAGGGAAGCAGGAAAGCTTGTTATCTGTTTAGCTATGAGAAATCTGAAGCTGGGTACCAGTAAACAGCACTAATTTCTTTTTTTGGCAGGTATCCGGAGGAGTCTTTACGTGTACAATCCAGGGTGGGGGTACATGTACACGTATGGATGGGGACTTAAAAAAAAGAGAGAAATGGTGTCCCGTCTGGCTTAAATATACACATAGTTTTAGTTGACTAAATGAGTATTTGAGTTCAGTTGACCTGAGCACAAAGAGTGCATTTCCATGGGGCAAGGGGGCTCCTTCAGCCGAACTCCTTTTCTCTCCCATCTGCATTGTCTGCTGAAATAGTTTCTGCTGTGGCCGTTTCGACACCAGCTCTCAATGTTGTTAACCTTGTCATCGGGTTTGACTGCCTCCAGACTGACCTTGTCGACTGTGTAGGCAAAAGCCAGAAGTTTTGAAGAACAAACATTTTCCCCGTGTACCTGTCCTACTCCCGGAGCAGGGGCTCGTGGTGATATGTAGTATGCACAGCTCCATCCAACCCCGTATTCTGATTTTCGTGGTTCTGTGTTTAGTATTGTGTTTGGCTTTTGCAAGTATCTTCAGGATTAGACTCTTAAGGAAGGGGGTATAACTGTCTTAAAAGATTATAAGCAAATTGCTTTTGTTGATCATTGATTTAAATTCTTAATATTTGTAACCGATTTTATCTAAATGTGTGATTAACAGCATAAGTCTCCGTTGGTGTGTATATTTGTGGGGTTTTTTGACAGCTAAAGAAAACCACAAAATTTCTCCAGATCTTTCCCTGTGACCCCTTTGTCTCCATCCTTCCCTCATTCTCCTTTTCTCCTTGCATTTAGAAGTGCTGGCAAAGAGTCCAGTATAAACTCAGTTACTCTCTCCTTTGTATATGCTTTTCCTTCAAACGGGATGTCTGTTGTGGTCACGGTTAGGGCTTGGAAGCTGCCTGATCTTAGCAACAGGCTACAGCTTTCTGCTGCTCTTCTCCTGTTACCTTGGCATCTGCAGTCCTGGCAGTGTGAAGGTCTGTTCAGGCATGTCTGTCCACCAAAGCCTGAGGTTAAACAAATGTGGCCAGCTTTTGGTTTAATCTAAAGGCAAATAAAAACCACCAGAGTTGTTAGATGGCTTTTTTTTTTTTTTTTTTGTCTTCACAATTAAAAAAAGACTTCAAATTTAAAGTTATGGTATAACTGGTTTAGCCCTGACTTATCTTTTGAATGATTAGTAGAAATGGGTGGTTCTGTTAGAGGAACTACAATGGACAGCAGGTTGTAAGCAGGGAACAGTTTGAGTGAGGTTTTTTTGTCCCCAGGAAATAGGAATTCCCTGTCCCTACTGGAAGCCTGTCTTGGCAACAAAAGATGATTTTTCCAGGAGCCCTGAGCTACCTCAGCCTTGCAGGATGAGGTTGCAAAATGTGTTGGATTCAGTGGTAGATCTGGGTGAAAGCACTTCCCAGCCCTCCTCTCCTGCTGCTGTGCCAGGCTGTTCCCTTGACCATGCTGGTCGGCAGCCTGCCCAGCGGTGGTGGCAGCGGAGGTGAATGAACCGCACAGAAATGCCCAGAATTAAATCCTCCTGAGGTCCGTGGGAGGAGGAGAGCAAGGAGTTGCAGTGTAGAAGGGGAACTGGCCCAGCACAATGAATGCAGAGGTGAGCGTGTACAAGGTGGCTGCTGCCAGCAGCGTGTACCCTTTCTCCCCAGCACGGAGGGTAAAGGGTTGCTGGTCTCGCAGGAGGTCTGCCAAGGTCTGTGTGTAGGCAGGAACGATCTCTGCTGTCTGTCCTTCATCCTTTTTATTGTTGATTGCACAGTGTCATGGTGACATTTTGTGAAAAGTCAATAAACGCAGAATACACAAATGCTGAAGTGAAGTGCTGAAGGCCGTATCTGTGATGCCGTCCTGTATCGGCTGACCCTGTGCTCTTAGCACAGCCTTGTCTTCATTTACCTGGAACAAACCTGAATTCAGTGTGGAGCTCAGCAAAAAAGAACAAGCAGAGGCTCTTTTAGGCAGAAATATGAAGGGTCTGGCTAAGAACAGCGAACTAACAACAGCAAAAACGCATTGGCAGATACATCCTTTCTGTTTACAAATACTATGCAAACATTCTTTGAGTTTTTTTTTCTTTTTTAAATTCTATATTTTTTAACCAACTTGTTATGTTGCTCGGTGAATGGTTAGAGGGAGCAGAGCTGAATCTGGAGAGTACTTGCACATGAGTTGAATATTTGTTGTTTGCTTTACCTCCATTGGTTGCTTGCAGTGTGCTGTATTTTTTTTCCTTTTTTGATACCTGCCTTGGGAATTCCCAAACCACAAGAAGCTTTTACATTAGCTCTGCAAATGCTTTCAATGCAAATAGTTGTGCCAGTCTTTTAGCATATCTTCATTAACGGATATATGTTTGCACAAGAACCTGCAGTGCTATCCATGTTTGTGAACCTTCTTGAAGATGGAACTAAATGGCTATGAATGTTTGCAGTAAGCTCATGAAAACGAACCTTGAACACTGTGAATTTGCAGAGTTTTCTTGAACAAATACCTGTAACTACTTTTCCTTTTCCCTGCTGTACTATTTTCTCTAATAAGCATCTAGCTAGGAAAAGCAGTACCTATATGTTTCAAAAAATGAAAGCTTCGTCACTTGTCACTGGAAAGGATGTGTTTTTGTGAGCTGAATATAAAATAATTTCTTAAACCCTTGCAGCAGAGTAGGGGGAAGTGTGGACTGTTAAGCTCAGCTGCTTGCAGAGAGATGAAGGGCAAAAGGCAGAGTGAATTCTTCCTGTCCTACCCCATTGCTTTAGTGGAAATAAAACCTCTCTGTACCAGTAAGACTGGAGTAGAGTCTGGAGTATGCGTGATTTTCCTTAAGCAGAGAGCAGTGTCGATGCTGATCTGGCAGTGAGGCCTCCTGTCTGGTCTGGTTAACAAACAAGACCACCTGCAAGAGCCGTTCAAATATATAGGGATGGTAATGCTGTCCTCATAACTGCTCCCCACTCTTGAAAGGAGACGATTTACCCAGGAAGGCTCTTTCTTATCCTTATCAGGCATTTTCTGAAATGAGTATTCCAAGTTCCTACACGCAGCTGGGTTTGTTCATAAAGCCCTCCAGTAGCAATGTCTATTACAGCACACTTTTTGTCTCCATCAAGATACGAAAATTCAATGTAATTAGTGCAGCCTGTTTGCACATTAAATATGGTAGTCCCTTGATATTTTTCTCATCACATATACTGCCTCTGCTTGAATTGTTTGTTTGTTTTGACTAACTCATTTACTTGAAAAAAATTCTTTTTCTAGTTTGCGGAAGGCTATATGTTCTCTTTTTTCATGCCTTCGTATTTTAGAAATTTTTAGTCAGTCTTTGAAGGTGGTTTCATGTTGGAGCAAGTGTAACCCCTTTTTTTTGCAAGAGAGAAGACAGCTTTGACTCTTTTTATTTATTTTTTTTAGAAGTGTAGGGTTTTCAGAAAGTATATGCATATCTATCAGTCAGTTGCTTTTTAGCTTTTTTTTTTTCTTTGTATGTTGCTTGTTTAAGTCCTAGCAGAAAGGATGTTGTGTTGTCTGCAGTGTCTGTGGTTTTGCCCTGTGTTTGTAGAGAGTGTATATATTTACTGTTTTGGTGAAATAAATGCCTATCCATTATTATGTTGTACAAACGCGCTTTATCTGTTCAGCCCATGTTGCTTGATTCCGAATACATGATTTGTCCTGAGGAAATAATTCAATTCTGGCAGAACCTCCTGGTGTTTCGTTCTGACAGGCCTTATCAGACAGCATAGACTTTGAACTTTGATTGTCTCACCCTTTTTGTCTGCTACTTCTACGAGCACAGGTAGAGGCAATGTTGAACTTACGTGTGGCCTGGTACGTTTGCAACTCTCGTAATGCACTAAAAGTTTTGGAGTTGCTATCAATAACTCTTAAGATATGTTCTCTTGTGGTTTCTGGTCATTTTCTGCTCAAGTGGGTTTCACTTCCTTATCTACTTCCTTATCTACTTAGGGCAGATAAGCAGATCTGCCGTTAGGTGAATTGAAACAAGAATATAGAAATACTTACGGTGGTTGTGGGGATGGCTCCTTGATGATGTTCTTGGTCTCCCCAGACCAGGCTCAAGATATTTATGAACAGCTGCCCCTCATGCATGGTCCTACGCATGCAGGAACTGAAATTGCATTTCACAGTAGGGCTACAGCCTTTACATATAGGATTGTCAAGTTACCCAAGGCAGAGAAAACACATCCTGCCGGGGAAAGGACCTATTTAAAATTTGCCTGCTGTGGGCTATATCTTTCGCTCTTCCACAACTTTGTAACTCCTATATTGCTTCTAAGAGACTACATCAAGAGACTTGCCAATGAGAAATTTTGATATTCTAACATGAACATTTAGCAGTCCCAGCATTAGAGTGATTACTCCAACAGACCACTTCTGAAGTGTGCTAGGATAAGTACTTTGGTGTTTGGAGAACTGCTAGGGTAGCTTTCTGTTGTCTACGCGACCACCTGGACCACCGAATGTAGGGTAGGTGACGTCTAGAAATTTAGAGAATACTGCATTTAGGAGAGGGCTGATGACAAAGTTCATGCAGAGGAAGTAGTTCATGCTGGGCAGCTTTGGCTTTTTGCCTGTCTCTTCATGCTTAAATGTTGAACTTGGTGTCAGAAAACGGCCTCCTGCAAGTATGTGAAATCAGGAGCCTAAGAATATAAATAATATATATAAGCAAAGAACCCGAATGCCAACAATACAAACCAAGAAGGCTGAGACATTGCTCTAAGGACACCAAAAAAAGACAGAAAGGGGCAGATGCTGTTGAACTGTTGGTAAGCAATAGCTGCTGTAGATTCCAGAAGCACTAGGAACAGCAGCTTGAAGAAGCCCTTGTAAAATTTCAGCTACACTCAAGAAATATCTTCAAACTGCAGAAAACACAGAGTATCACATGCAAAAAGTTTTAATCAGCTATTGCTGAGAAGTGTTTGGTTAATGCCAGTGGTATAAAATGAATGTATTGTGTGAGCATCAGATTTCAAAAGTCAAACTATACCTTAACAATGAGGACTGAAACGATGTAATTTTGAACAGGGCTGCTCAGAAAGCTAGAAATAAGCCTGTCAAATATGACAGCTATGTTCCAGGATAGTGAGATAGCTCACATCAAATACAGAGTGTAAGCAGAGAGAAGAAAATGCATAAAAATAAACCAAGTCTTTGGGCAGGAACAAACACATAGAAGAAAGCAGGAAAAGATGAACAAATAAGAAGGAAGTTCTGGGCAGAGGGAAATCCCACTGTTTTCAAAAATGCTGTAAATATGCCACCTGCATTGATTGTGTCAGATGATACCATTATTGAAAAGTTTGTAAGCATATATAGATCCTCAAAAAAAGAAATACAATAGTGCCTTTGGAAGACAATGCTCCGACTTTTGAATAGTAGCGCAGACCGTTTGTAAACCTCAATCTAACACCGGCACAAGGCAGCTGCATGCAGACAGGAAACTGTATGCCTTGTGGAGTACGTGCTATCAGTAAAGGCGGTGCAGTATTAAAAGCAAACATGTGAAGTAGTCGAGCACTGCAAATATTAAAATCTTCATGGATGGATCATCCTCACTCTACCACGCCAATATAAAATGCAGGGAAGGCACCAAGAGGGGCTTTACAAGATAAAGGGGCAGTTAGTACTGAGACGATGCCCAAGTCACTGCTGCTCACCAATACCAGTGAAGTAATAACCCTTGCAACATGCAGAATGGGACAGACAAGTGATTGATGTAATAGAGACACAAGGAACTCTAGAAAGCTAGTCTGAGCAGACGTATATTGTGGTATCCCTACAGCAAAACTGCTGAAAGATTATCAAAATTTTTTTGAAGGTTTGAGATTTCTTCCAGGCACTCTGCACCTGGAAAAAGATTAAAGAATTTAGCTGTTGTAGCACTTGCCCCACAGAGTAATTGCTGTATGAGGAGGGAAAAAATGTTAGTTATAGAGAAATTGATGGGGGGGAAAGGTAACATTGCCGGTTGCAAAGTCTACGCAGGCAATCAGCATACGGTCATCATGGAAAGACAGCCAAGTTGTGATTTTTGCAAAGCTGAGCACCTTGGAGCTCACTACAGATTGTCTGATTGAGGAAGCAGTGGCAAAAATGAAAAGCAGTCATCTTTGGCACTGAGTATTGAGGGTACTGGCAAGTGGATGCGGAAAACACCTACCTTACCACATTCTTGGCATCAGCAAGTAAACAGAGATGTTGAGGATGGCATTTAAGATCAAAGCTAGTATAAAGATTATCAGTGCTACCAATAAGATACCGTAACATACAGGATCTGTTACTGATGACACTTCTGTGGACTGATGGAGGGGTAGAGGAATGGAAGCTGTATCAAATCAAGACCTCAAACTCATCAACTTGTTGGACAGCCAGGGATGTAGCTCCATAGCAGAATGGAAGTAAGACAAAAGAGTGGTTGTCTGCAATACTGTATTTAGGATGAATTTTGAGGTTGTGATGTCCTGACCCCAGTAGTAGATACCGTCAGTGAATTGGTATTTAAATCCTGGACCAATTTAAGCTCTTAACAGTTCTCAAATTCTCTCTGAGAGTATTTATTCCCAGCTTCTCAGCAGCCATTTGGACATCTAGATACAAACTTGTGGCATGGGATATTTTTCCAAATGTGCTGCAGCTAATACGCTTACTTGTGCCACCCATAGACAGTGGCACAGCCATTACTTGTGTAAATGTGCTGGTAGATCCCTGCATTCTCTCTGGAAATGATATTAAACATGATGCCATTGAGATATTCCTTGAGATGTTCTTTAAAAAGAGTAGTTGATGGCTTTTATATCACACCATGCTGATTACTAGAGCTAAGTCAATCCCATTGAAAAATTATTTTGGTAATAGGGTTTTTTTTGTGTGAGATATGTAACTTTTGGATACAGGGTTCTTGATCCATTTGCATCCTGTGGATTTTTAATCTTCATTCAATATTTCTATTTTGAAAGCTGTCTCTGCCCAGTATAGTGTTACATTTGTCTATATAGAGATGATTTATTGTAATATGAACATAATGACTATTGGAAATGTAAGCACCTGAGGAAATTTTGAAATTAAGCTCCATGAACTTCAATGATGGAAATGCCTCCTCTAACTGGGTAACTTTGTGTTCTCTTTAAAGGGCTGCTGAAAATGTCTTTACCAGGCAGTACCTGTTTTCTGCCTCAGACTGGCACTTCCCTTGTGAGTGAGAATGTGCCTGAGAAACAGCCCAGCATGCCTGTCTCAGACTTTGGTTGCAGTGGTCAGTATGGTCTTGTAGATGCCACTGTCAGAACTGTTCCAAAGACCCGCAGGCTCCTATCTCGGTGAATCTAATTGCAGATCTGTTTATCTGCCTGGCTGTAGAAAAGGACTGAAGACATTTGAGCAAAACACAACCATCAACCACAAGAAAACACGTCACTAAGACTTCTGATAGTAACCCCACAAGTCTTTTGGTGCAGTATTTCAAATAAAGTGTACAGTACTATAAAAGAGACTGAGTATATGATTAACAGCTTTATGTAAAAAGAGTTTGTAGCAAGAAATTGTGCCACAGAGTAATATCATGAGATCCTCAACCTGATAGAGAGAATAAGCCAAGCCAGATGTGGGCCAGTGTGTGGGCAGCAGTTGGAAGGAACTGTGGAAGAAGCTGCTCAACACAGACAGAGGTGAAAGAAGGGATGGACTTGGGAGGACTTGCACTTATCTACCAGACTTATCGAAATGAACAAAAAGTTCAAGACAACACCATCTGAAAGCAGATGGATCGGTTTGTGGAGAGCAGAAAATATTTAAGAAAGGTATAGTGAAGCAACTGATTAAAATGCTAGCGATTAGCCAATACCTGATGAGCAGTTGTAAAACATGATGCAATGAAGCCAAAGGAAAAAAAGATAAAGAAATACACAGCATTACTGAAAGGCCCTGGAGACCTTTCCTCGTAAGTGATAAATATTGTCTCATTGTAAATTACTGTTTTGATTTTGGGAAATCAGTTGAATTGCCAGCTGTTGTTAATGTGACTGTCACGGATAGAACAATGATGCTTCTAGGTGACATGGTGTCCTGGGCTCTGCAGTTTCCATTAGAGAACTCCACAGTGCTTGTGTTGACTTTGGGCAATTTACTCATTAAAGAGAAAAAAGATGTATCGTGGTACTGTCATTCCGCAGCAGTTAAAGTAGTGGGACTAAATCAATATTTTAGGTTGCTAAAGTTCTCTTAGACAAAGATGCAGCAAGGAAAGAAAATAGAAGGGAAGCTATTCCTGCCTGAAGGAAGTGCTCAGAGAAAACATAAGAACACTGTGCTACAAAATTAGTCAAGTTGTGCTTGGACCTTGGTGCTTTTTGCTCCAATTTGCATCCTAAACAACTGTGTGAGAAATAATTGTGTTTTGATGCTCTGTAGAGTCTGTTCAGACTTATCTTTCCAGCTTATGTATGGGTGGTTCCCTATGAAAATCATTATTTATTTAGCCTCTGACTCTTAAAATGTTAGCTTTTAAGGCCCAAGTTAGTTTTCTATCCATCAAGTTGCAATATGTACTGACTTCCAGATGATTAAATGTAGGGCAGAAACTGTTTTGGACCCAGTTTGCTGATTTCCCTTATGAAACAAAGAATAAAAGAAACTTGAAAAGTATGATGTGGATTCATTGGTGAAAGAGGGATGGGCATTTCAGGGGAGACTTTCAGGAACCCTAGGCTTCAGAATCATGCATTTAAGTCAGCAGCCAAAAACCACGGAAGCTTTTCCCTCCATCCTTCAGACTGAAATGTGCACAACTTCTGTTTATACACATTAGTAGTCCTTTTGAGTTCCAGGGACAGCCCCATGTATGTAGCCATTTCTGCGAATAAATACTTTCAGAACGGATATTTAGTTTTGTACCGATTTGCTCTCCTAGAGAAAGTGAGTTTTCATCCACTTGCTCATTAGTAGCTCACACTGCCTGGTACTTGCAGATGTGCTTCCAAGCTGAAATATGTAGCCCACAAGAGTGAGTTGACCTTAGTGATTTGCCATTTTCCTCATGAAAATACTCTGGCCTTTCCTTTCCCCTTTCCTTTCCCCTTTCCTTTCTCCCTTTTTTCCCTTTCTCCTTTTTTTTCCCATTCTCCTTTTTTTTCCCTTTCTCCTTTTTCCCCTTTCCCCTTTTTTTCCCCTTTCTCTTGTTTTCCCCCTTTCCCCTTTCCCTATTGTGAACAGAGAACTGCTTCTCTGGTGTCTGCAATTTATTAAAGACCGTGTGCTGAAGAGTTGCTGTAAAATTACGTAAGCATGGAAGGAAGGCTCGCTTACCACAGTGACAAGTGACAAGGTGCCGATGAGCTGCAGTGGTATCTTGGTGTTAGGACAGGAAAGCAGCAAGTCCTGACAACTCTCTCGCACTCCTTCCCTCTGAAGCACTGAATAAATTGGTTACCTGCCTCAGTTTCCCTATCTGTAAAAATATAAGAACAACAACAAGATGATAGTTTGCTTCCCCCAAAGGGGTTTGAGTGGATTAGTTAGTTAATATCTTTAAAATGCTTTGAAGATGAAAAGTACAGTGTAGATATAGTCTGACCAAACATTCATATTAATGGGATTATTATTGTGGAAATTCAGCACAACGTGCAATATAAAAAAGTGCATTTATAGTGGTGCAGTTAGTTAATATTCATGGCTTTGTTCTCAGTTCATAACTTCGCAGTGTGAATGCAAAGATGGGAAAGAGAATAAGGGATTATTGTAGAACAGGGCAGAATACATGTTGCAGACTAATATAACAAGTCATTTTGTCACTCTAAAACTGTAGTCAGAGAGCTGCAAGGATTCTCATGTGCTGGAGCTAGAACAGGAGAGGAAAGCAACAGATCTTGCTAGATTCGCTGCTCTAATAATAATAATAATAATCCGTTTTCCCTTCCAGGCAAAGCCTCAGGGCCAGACCTTGCTTGTTGTGGTGTTTAGTCACCTTTACACTTTATCTTACCTGCAGATCTCAGGCTGGGAATCAAATTGCAGACCTCCTCAGCAGGTTAAGTCACTGTGATCCACCTTCTATTGTTAAGGAGTGATTGCTAAACTAAATGCAGGAGAAAAATTACCTGTCCTGGGGTGAAAAGCAGAGAGGCAACGCTGTCCTTCCATCTTGGAGAACCTGAAGGCAATGAGAACTTTGATTTTTTTAAGTCTTTTTTTTTGCATTTGGGAACAAAACATGCTTTTTTTTTTTTTTTGCTTTCACAGCAATATTTCTTTATGTGCCTAATGTATGGTCTTGAAACCATTATGACTTCTGTGCTTTCCTTTGGGTTAATATTTAATTCCTTCTTAACCATTAACCTTGGCTAGAGTTGCCTTTGTAAAAGAGGACTGCTGAGCTAATAACACTAATAATTTCCTTTGAAAAACATGGGAACAATGAGGAGCACTGTACATGTCTGAAAAGTAAACTGTCTTTCAATGACACGTGTTTCTGTTTTGCAACACAAATATTTTTTTTGCTCTTTCTTCTGATGTTTACAAACTCTTCCTGCCCAAACTGTAATCCATGAATATTCTGTGGTGAACCCACCTCTTGTACCTACACCTTTGTTGTGAAGCAAAGCAGTAAGGTAGAGATCAATGTCCTCTTACTCTCACCAGTTCATGTGGTATTAAGTCAAGAGCAACTCAAATATAAATATATATGTAGCTATAACGACCAGATGAATGGCACTGGACACAAACATTTCTCAACCACAGACCTCAGGAAGAGATTTATTTATTTATTCATTAATTGTAAGTTATCTGGCACCAAAGGCTGCATGGTCAAATGCATATTAGCCCTTTCTGCAGAGGTGCATGCATGGGTGTGGTACTCTTGAAGTGGGACCCCAGCAGGTTTGATCCTCCGTGGGAAATGGGCATTTGGGGTCTGTGATTGTAGGCAGCAGAAGCTAGAAGAAGAGGAAGAGCTGTTTCCAGACACTTGCAGCAGGCATAGCTCTGCAGGTGGAAGCAAGTAGGTAGGGGAAGTTTGGGTTGGCCATGCTGAATGCCTCTGTCAGGGTCTAGAAACCCCAGCTGAGCAGTATGAGGCAGCCAATAACGCAGGTCTGAATATGGGGCATTGCCCTGCAACTGAAAAACTTTTCCTACTTGTGTCCCACTCAGGGTTTAGTTATCCTCCTTGTCTGAAATACAAAGTAAGGCCATTTTTTCTCCATTTTCTCTCCTTGTAGAGGAGTGAAGTTCCTCTATAAGCAGCATTTTAGGTAATTAATGGATGTTAAAAGGACAAAAACATATTTCCTTTCAACAACCAAGCTGCACATCAGCACCTTAGCTCCTGGACAATTTCAGGGATCAGTTCTGAAACTGATACCTTCCCTGCCCGGCTTTCGGTTTTGTTTTATGTTATGCTGGCTGAGTTGGGGAGGGCCTCGGTGTTGGTCAGGTGAGTGCCCCAAGAGGGATCAGGCTTGGTGCTTGCCCTGTGCAAGCCCCTGCCTCCGGGATCTTCAGGGCAAAGCAGGAGAGTGGCAGATTTAATGACATTTTGGGTTTAAATTGGTAGGAACAGGAGTGAAGGGGTTTAAAGCAGCATCCGTAGGACCCAGACTCAGTCATCGTGGCCAGGTTGGTTGCTACTGGCAGGTAGAGGTTTCAAATCACCTCTGTTGACATAATTGCCTGCACTATCCTATGCACCAGTGTTTTGGGTAATGATGACATAGTGCCAGGACCAGCACTTGGTGCTGCTGTCACCCCAACTCTCAGGGCCACATCTCCCATGTATTCTGCTGCCACCAATGCACCTGGCTGAGCAAGGGTGGCAGCAGCACCGGTGTAGAGAAAACACTGGGGACTGAAGAAGGTGCTGCCAGGGTGGGCATGGAGAAAGATCTATAGTGGTGTGACAAAATTTTTGATATAACTGCTGCTCTGTGGGAATTTTTTGTTGAAGAAGGGCTATATGCTGCAATCACACGTCTTTGCTGGATGTTGATAAAGAATGCTGAGACTCCAGCAGGGCTTCCCATGGGAAGCTATTAAGCCCACATATTCTGGGTTATTTCTTCTCTAGAGGATTATCTGAGAGCCTCATTGGTGCTGCAGTTCCAGATACCTCTTGGCTGTCCATGAACATCCCTCCCTACACCACCAACATGGTCTGTTTTTAACTGATGCCTGAGCTGAGAGAAGAGAAAACCTTCTCTTCTGGAAGGAGGCACTGAGGGAGTGGAGGCGAGGTAGGAAGGTATATTCTGGGTGATGCGTAACAGGAATAAGAGGACCTCTTTCTGGACATCCATGGCTGATGTAGCTCTGTTCTTCTTGCTGATGCTTTTATGAGTACAGTTAGTGCAGGCTTTCAGCCCTCTGCTGGTGCAATTAACTTCTAGATACCTTTTCTGCAGGGCAGGAATAGTCCTAATTATTTTGCGGTTCTGGCAAATCAATTTTTGTTGCCATACCCCCCACATTTGCATAGTAAGCCATGCTGACCAGTCAGCAGCTCTGCAGAAAGCATCCCAGAAATGCTACTCCTCCAGTTCTGCCAGCCTGGGTGACTGCCCAGTTTATGTCCTTGGATGTGTTGGCCACAGTGAACTCCCCCGTGCTCCTCTTCAGCCTTTAGCAGTTGGAGGAACAGAAGAGCTCTTGGAGCAAAGGGCTTGGTCAGGAGTTTGATGCATACCGTTTTGAAGGGCAAGTGGGAACAGAAAACCAGGCCATTATGTATTTCAAAAAGGAGATGAAAAGGTTGAAACATCCTTCTCCAAAAAAGCCCTGAAGCTGAGGCACTGCTCTGCTCTCTACTCCTCCTTCTACCTTGTGAAAATTGCACCAGTCCAACAAGCTCCTTTACTCCTCCCTCTTCACTTCCTGGAAAAGAAAGACATGTAGAACTGGAAAGGACCTTCTGGGTTGATGAGTCTAGGCACTCCTGTCTCAGCAAGCATGTTGCACTTGTGTGATCTCTTTCTTAAAGTTATGAGGTTTCTTTTAAAAGCCAAGGGGGTTTTTTGGAGTCAGAACCCTGCTGGGGAGCTATTGGACTAGCTTAGTGACTAGTGCCTTTCTTATAATTTGTAGCCTAAAAAATTCCCCAGCATCCAGTTGACATCAAATATCAGTGTTTCTTCTACCTGACAGAGGTAACCCTGCTGTCTTTCACCTTCCAGGGGCTGTTTTGCTGCACACTTAGTTGAACTCGGTGCCCGGGTGCCCCTTGCTCCCTATGCTTGTTGCCTGGACGGACTGACTCCCTGCCTGACCGAATTAGCGGGTCACTGCCTCCACCAGCTCTGTCCCCCGACAGGCTTCCCCTTGACTCAGACTGGCCTGGTGCCCAGAGTGACAATAGGTAGGAAGGTGTGGAAATGTTTTTGAAGAGATTGGCATAAGAAAGCGTCACAAAAAGGAGTGGTATTTGTCGGAGACTGAGGTAGGTACAGGGTGAGAGGCCTCTTTACCTATTGGAGAGGGCCTCTGCCGCATGTGCAGAGCTACAGTGAGAGAAAATATGAAAGAAAGAGGAAATCTGAGTGGAAATAAGGGCAGATGGACCTAAAACTCAGGCTTGGGGAAGAGAGAGCAGGCTGTTGTTTATCAGAAAGGGACAAGAAGCAGCACAAACAGAAGGGTGGCACAGTCAAATCAATCAGTAGGCAAGGAGAAGGATTTTGACAGTTAAACCGATGTGCTCTTGCTTTGACAGATAGATCGCTGTTGTACGGCGAGCTGTGTTTGTATTAGGCGCAGGTATGAGATGACTGTACGCTGTGCAATGCCAAAGTATAAACTTCTCTCTTTCTTTGTATAAAAGTTCCAAGGATATCCCAAACACAAGATCCTGTATTTCAGATTTCTCTGTTTAGTCTGTGTACTATAATTTAATCTAATATGACAAAATATTTGTAAGCACACATTTGTTTTGTCATGTGTGTGTCTTTCTTCTGATCCAAAGCAGAATTAGCATCTTGCTTATGATGCTCTTTCTTTAAAAGAAAGAAAAAAAGTCTCCTCTCCAGTGTTGGCCTGATCTTTTGCTAATCTATCACGATCAAGCTTTATGACCTGGGGTCACACTAATCCCCCGTGGTCATGTAGTTACTATAGTTTCGCTGATAGAACAAGGTTTGTGCACTGCAAAGCAATGCAGCGTCTGTTTCTGGCTGGGGTAATTCTGGACGCCTGCGCGGGCCCTGCTCCGACCTCTCAGCCTCCTTTGTAAATAGATTTGGTGACTCTTTGAACCAAGCAACGCCCCTTTTCCGCTCATTCAACTCTTTCTTCTTTGCTTGCATGCCTCTCGTGGGGGAGGTGTGTGTTTTAGTGTGGTTCTGGACTTAATGCAACTTGGTAATTTGAAGTTGCATGTTGAGGGGAAAAAAAAGAGTTTGCTCAGATTTTGTCTCTTGCTTCATAAAATTTCGTGTTGCTATTGACTTGCAGATAAGAAATCTTCTTAGAACAAAGGTTACTGCAAAACAGCAAGACTGTATAACTAGGAAACTTTATGGAGTCAGTGGATGGATTGTGGATGCAGGTATCAGTGGTTCAGTACTGTCTTAAAAAGTCTGCTTCTGTTTTTCTTATTTCCCAGTTAATCTCCACAACCTCAGCTTCACTATGTGTCAGATAGGAACAATAACAATTTTTACTTACTTTATAAATCATAGTGATCCTCAGAATAATATCTTATCAGTTTAGGGCATGGCAAGATAAAGCCCTGGAGATTCCTATCTGCTGGACTTATCTTCTTAGTAACAGATATGCTATTATTCTGTTTGTCTGTTTTATGCTTGTGAAAAGGAAAACTCCATCAAAAAGTGGGATATTGCTTACACAAATGCTGCCATGACTCTGCTGGTGATAGAATGCTATTTATTAAAAACCCATACAACTCCTAGAGCCAAGTTTAAGTTGTGTTGATTTCTTGATCTTTTGGAACAGGCTGTCCAGGGAGGTGGTGGAGTCACCATCTCTGGAGGTGTTTAAAAAACGGGTGGATGAGTTCCTTAGGGACATGTTTTAGTAAGGAAACAGGCATGGTTGGACTTGGTGATCTCTGAGGTTCCTTCCAACCTTCTGATTCTATGAGTCTATGATTTAAATTCAAATTCATTGATTAAAATTACACTGAGAAAATAAGCATTCACGATTGGTGTGCAATTTCCTTGTGCACCTTTTACCCACAAGAGGAAGATCTGAAAGGCTTGGTGTGAAGCAAGACAGGAATGATTTGATGCATGACTAGTTAACATCAAGGTCCTGCTCAGTGCTGGGCAGGATTTACCTATGTGCATGTTCTCACCCTCTGCCTCTGCCCAGGGACCTGTGGAGGGGGAGATGCCTCCTCCTTTTTCATCTGCCCTGCAACTAGAGGATGTCCGTCTCCAGAGTGTCAGCCCATGTCAAGCAGCTTTCAGCAGCTCTAAATTTGCTGATCTTGTTAATTTGCTTTAAATGCTTTTCCCCTTTCAGAGTCTCTGCCCTTTGTCAATGGGATAGGACAGAAGAGGAGGGCCTCCTTTCGAGTTTGAAATGTGGAAACCTTTCTTCTCACTTGCTAGACGAGATCTACCTTGAATGTAGTAAATGCAGTTTGATATCTCCAGCAGACTGTCTCCTCTCTGTTGCGTATCTTATCCTGTAAACCCTTCTCAACCTTGAGGCAAAAGCTGAAATGTCACAAAGTAGGCAGCAGCTGCTCCTTCCTAAAACACCTGTGAGTCAGTTCCCGGTGGGCATGAAGATGAAGATAACCTGGAAGGCTTGCAGGAACAGGCTTCATTCATCACCTCAAAGTTCCTTGCTAATCTGTTTTAACCCTCCCAGACACTTTTTTCATCAGTCTTGCAAAACATTTCAAACTTCTTGTTAGCCAGCAAGACTGTGTCGACCACTGGATATAGGAGGAAGTTGGAGTCTGGGAACAGTTAACCTAAATCTTATATGGACATGCATTTAAGGTGTTTGTGAGCTTTGATTTTGGTGAATAATGACAACTATTCTTATTTCCATTATTGTGAAAGCAGCTACTGACACTGCACACGGACACCTGGCAGTCCACAAACTGATATTGTTGTACATTGTCACCTCAGTGATGCATGCACCTTTCAATAATAATTACTCAACACTGTGAAACAAAGATAACTGATTAATTGTTTTTAACATCTTAGGAAACCTCCATAATTGTCCTGGATGCAACAGAAATAAACTGTTTGTCTAAAAGAAGAAAGGACCTTGTATATAAACAGATTCTATGTGTGCACACACACGCCACCTTTTTTTTTAAAATATAACAGCTTCTATACTCCAGGAAAATGAAGGTGACATAGTGGTTGATAGAAAAGACACTATTGCAAGTTGCAGTGCTATATGTTCAACATGAGCTAGTGTAGCTTTAGAGGCAAAAGCCTGTTTACTGAGGATTAATATGATAATCTTTGCTCTTTTATTTTAGTGCCTTGTTGCTGAGCTGTCTACTGGAGAGAGTGAAAAGAATTTAGGCAAAAGAATTAAAAAGGCTGGATTGCTTAGCTATGAAGCAGGACCAGGCTGATAGAGGTTGCCACTGCCTGTTATATCTCCAGGCTGCAGCATCAGGCTGAGGATGAGGTAAGCTGCAATTTGCTTCACTTCATGGGGCTTGAGGGGTTCTGGTCTATAGTTACACTATACCCGCAGAAAATTCACTAATTTTGCTCATATTTCTCATAGTTCTTTTCCCTGTGTACTTGTATTGTCATAACCACCTATACAATTAAATAGCAAAACAACCTCCTCAATTATTTTTTCTATTTTTTTCTTTTATTTGAGACTGTGAGGGTGCACTCTTGCTCATGTTTTTCATTTATTTGTCACAACCACAAAGGCTAGAGTTGTATTTGTTTAGAAAAAATATATCCACCCCTCCATCCCCTCAAATGAAAGCTGAGTAACTCACCTCATCATCTAGACTGAAGGTTTTAAGGCACTCCTGAAATAACGTGAGAGTTATTAAAACTGGGTAACTAAAATTCAAGTTCATGACAAAACACCTGTTCTTTGGTGTGAAGGTCCTGACAAGCAATAACACAAATAGGTCGTACAGCATGTTTTAAAACGTTTTAAAAATGTTCTTAAAAAAAGACAAGTAGAAGCAGGAAGATTTTTCCAATATCTTTTTTCTATCTTGCATTGCATTATTAATCTCTACTGTGCAAAACCTGAACAAAATCCTTTGTGCTTTGTTCAAGTGTTTTCACTTCTCTTTGCTGAAGAGCTGTGTGGCATTTAGTTCTTGTAATTTGGTATCCTTCACTAATGCACTCAGGAGGACGCGTATCAAGAGAACAAGTATATTATAAGCTTATTAATTGCTTATTTTTAAAGAGGTCTAATATTTTCCTGTTATTTATTTCCTAATAAAGAATTACTGTGCTAAACAGAGTAACTGAATAAAAGAAAATAATCTCAAAACCAAGTAAAATGACAAAATTCAGACATCATTCCTCTTTAATTCTTCTGCTTTAGTCGTAAATCCAAAGATACATTTAAGTTTTAACTTGTCTTAACGGATTCTGTGTTTGGAGATTGTGTACAGTTACATCACTTATTCAAAAGTGTAAGCTAAATGACAGTGGATTTGAGGTCTGCATTCCCTAAAGCTTTTTCTGTTTTAAAGCTCAATTTAATTTCCTTCAACACTAGCATCTGTGGAATGCAGTGTGATGTGGCCTCAAATATTTTATGAAATGAGCCATGATTTTAGCTCCTAACAGATACGAGCATGCCATTCCATAACTAAATGTACTCATTTGCCAAAGAAAGAGTTGCATTAAAGATCAAGATCCTTAATACTTTGTGCTAGAGTAAATTGCTGAGTTTTATTATTTGTTTAGTTGCATTTTTGTTTAAGAAAGGGACATAATAAGATTATACCTTATCTAAGAACAGAAAAAAAATGGTATGTTCAGGGTTGGTTGTTTTGTGGAGTTGTTTTTGGTTTTGTTTTAAAGACTGAAGAATTATCAACAAAACAGTAAATATTGTTGCCCACTAATGAAAAGATTTGATTTTTCTATCATCTGAGTGGTTTCTGGTTTGAAAGATTTTGGCAGATACATTGACTAAAAAAGATTTTAAAACCCAGAAATAACTGCTGTAGCCACTGTAGCCTTTTTCTGTACATGGAAATTTGGGCCATTTTTGTAGCTCCAATAAGAAGGACCTTCAGGTAGGTCATGATTTCCTAGATCAGCACAGCTTACATCAGAGTGGTTTGTCCAGTTGCCAAAACTACAGTCCTACTCTAATTGGCAATGATGATTTTTCCCTGAAAAACACTCTTATTTTTTCAATAGTGGCAACTGCTACAAGGAGGAGTGGATGATGTATTTAAACTCTCTCATGCATTCTCTCAGACTAGACATAGGCTTTTAGAGAATAGTGAATCTCATGACATATGTAAATATTTCCTTTTCCCCTTGCTTTTCCTCCTAAATTAGAGAGAATCTTGGGGAAGGGCATGGAACACAGGAAGAAGCAACTGAACAATGCCTGGATATAAGTAAATTCCTGACACTACGTGTGTCTTGTCTTTTTCAAAAAAGTATGAAATCACACATCAAATAGATACCCATCAAAATGAGTTATAGCAAATAAAAGAACTCTGTGATAAAAGGTAATCACAGTTTACAAAGCACCTACTGTGTGGGAAGGTGAAGGAAGGGGCATAAAATTTCATTGAAGACGAGGCTTGCAATTTATTTTGCAAGAATTAATATGGAAGAGTCTTAATCAGTTATGAAAAATAGTGAAGTTCATTAAATAAAAATTGATGTTAATAAAATATAAATGATCACTTATTATTGCTTTTTAGCTATATTACATGTGAGAGTTTTCTATAAGCATATAAACTCATGTGCAAGATATAGGGATCTTTTGCTAATTAGTTACTCAAAGCCAGTGCCTGTGACTCCAAACAACATGTGCATCACTTTTAGAGGGCTGTGCAGTGAACCGTTACTATTGTTAGCCCCTGGGCAAGCCATGCCCTGACATTATCACTTATTTTTTTCATATAGTCGGCTATGGAAACCTTCCTTCATGATATGAGTCATGATCTGCTCTTAAGGATGTTCTGAAAATTTGCTTTTGTCTGTTGGTGAAAGCATACTGTTTGGGAGCAGCACAGAAAACACTCAATCGCAGTCGTTGCATCAGATCAAGACTTAGTCACAAAATGGGAAGGTTTTCTGAAAAAAAAATAGCAGAAATTCACAGGACAGCAGCTTACAGCTTCCTGTCAGCAGCATCTCACGAATGTGCAGAGAGCATGGCGGTGTGTACCAGAGAGGATGCTCAGGACTTGAGGCAAATTGGAGAATGATTAGAGCTCTGGACCACGTCATCCTTTGCTTGGCTGCCACCATAGTTTCAAAATGATGTTATTCAGCAATTCTGATCAGATGAGGATGGCCCTATGAGAGGGCTTAGTATGTTACACGTGGCTGTGTCAGCCTGCATAGTTGGCAGCCACTTATACAAGGAGTAGGTACAGAGTGTGGCACAATCAATGTAATACATTTAAAATACACATTGTCAGTGGTGGGCCTTCACTTGAAACTTGTTTGGTAAAAACTTGCTCTCTTGACCTAAGGATATTACCTGTTGATTGTAGGAATCTTCTCTTTCTGGCCAATTGTGTGCCCAGGTAGAGAAGGAGGAGAAATTGAGAGTGGTCGATGGTACAGTAAATTGTCCATCTCCAGATTATCGGAGTGCTCTTTCCATTTCTTTCCAAACTTCCTTCCTCTGTGCAGCCTCTTGCTGGTTTCCTCTAATGACATTAGTCATGGTAGGTTTTCTTGTAAACAATTGTGCATTTGTGTTTCAACCCGTTGTTTCATGTTGAAATAAGCAAAACTACAGGAATATATGAAAATATTACGCAAGACTGTGAGGATAGAGGGGAACTTCCCCCTGAAACGCTGTCCTTTGTGAGAATCTCGGAGGCAAAGCAGGTGTACTGCAACCAGGGTTAAGTCAAATTTTTCTCAACAGATCTTCTCTAGTTAGACTGTCAGTTTTCATGTGGAAAAGTTGAGACCTTGGTATCCTTTTGGTTACAGCTGGTCTGAAATGCATGTTTCTGTCTGTTGTTCTGCCATGACTCTTGCAGAAATACAGTCAACACGCGGATACTCTTGTGATGTGTGTTGTACTTGGCATGAACTATGAGCTAGGCTCTGCATCCGCACTCTGTCCTGCAGCACAATTCAAGGCTGCGATGCTTTCTACTGAGCCCTTTGGCTCATTCCTCTTGTTTGTGTTTGCTGTTAAACTATCTACGGAACTTCTATGAGATGAGGTTCGCGGGTGTGGGTGTTGCTCTCCTCCACTCCCACTGCTTCAGAAGTTCTGATCCAATTCCAAGTTTGCTGCAGCACAGAGACTTTATCAAGGGAAAGCATGCTGTATGCAAAACATGTTGAAGTGCCCTCTTATGAAATGAGGTTAGACTTTCTGTAATATCAAAAAGAACATTAAACCAGAACTTAATATATCCTGGGAAATCATATTTCACAATCTAATGCCTGGAGACCTTTTCTTTTTAATATGAGGATCAGAATTCTGATCTCTCTCATGGTTTGCCTAAACATTTTATGTTTAATGACAGTTAGTTAATAAGTACAAAATAGTGGGTGTGGTTAACTACCATTTAGCAGGCTAACACTTTGTCTGAATGGAAAGCTCTTGGTATAAGATAAGGAGTGAATTTAAAACAGTAAAACTAAATCAGTGTAGCCACATCTTGTAGACACTCCTGTTTTGGTATTAAACTAGATGGGGTTATTTCAGCCTACTGTTTATGAAGCCTATTAAGCTAAATAGTAAGTCTTATCCTGTCTTATCCTGGGACAAAGGTCTATCCACGTGAGGGAATTGTATTAACGCATCTCTAGCTGCTCAGCCATCTTGGTAGGATTGTTTAAAGCCTTTGAGGCAAGGAGAGCTGCTGGAACTGTTGCCAAGTGACTTAGTGAAAAGAAAAAAGCCGACGTGCTAAATGTGCAGTGACTCCTCTGATAACACGTGATAGGGTGGAACAATGGAGTGGGCAAGCTCGATAAGAATTTCCAGTAGCTTTACACTGAGGGAAAGGAGCTACGATAGCCACACAGAAAGCAGTTTGTCATAGCCTGATGAAATGGCAGCTTTTGTGAATTGAAAGGAGGGGAGTAGAAGCCTTCTAACCCGAGCCAGTAACGGGCTGCTGAGGCCAGCATGGAATTATGCTGGGACACTGCTGCAACAGCTACTGATGAGCATTGCCTCCTCTTCCCGCGAGAGTAATGGCAATGATGGTAGTAAGATATTGACAGACAAGGGTGATGTTAGTGTAAATCCTAATATGGCTTTTTCTGCAGGCTTTTTGAAAAAACAGTAAAGGCATTCCTGTAAAAGAGTTTATACTCTAATTGTCTTCACGAAGACAGTGTACCATCTGTGGTCATACAGCGTGACTCTACATCACCTTTTCTCGGTTATCAGAGGGTACTTGTAGGGGATTGATAATAACTTCACATACTTTGCTTAGATATGAACCATACAATCCTGCTTGACCTAGCAGTTAGCTACAGTTAAGTCTTTTGAGTGGTTTTTTTTATGAGAAAAAATGAATGCTGAAGTTGAATATGTCTTGGATTCAGACAGTTCACAAAAAATACCTGTATATCTCTGAATATGTTGTGTATTAATCAGCTGGAGTAAGTTTCTTGGCTTTCTAGCTAAGTGTGTTCTACAAAGGTCTGTGTTAGTTTTTTCCCAAAGTGTTGCCACAAATCCTTCTCTGCTGTCTGCTGGTTACTGTGCTTTGCTTGTCTTCTCTCTCATATGTGCAAGGCTCCAGTGAACAGCACACCATCTCCAGCTTCAGTCTTTTCGTCCTCTGCCTGACACATATACATTTGCATTTAAGTCCCATGGAAAACTGCTCAGGCTGCCTGGCTCGATTCGTATTTGTGACTTTTTCACAGAACATTTGGCTGATGGTTCCTATCACCTGAGTTTCCTGTTTTATTAAACAACGCAATTGCTTATCCTATCTGTACCGTCATCGCAATCATCGGCTTCAGTGGGCATACCAGCTGTGCGCTAGTATAGCCTAGCTGTTGAAGGTGAAAGGAGGTGAAAAATTCAGATCATGGAAACACTTGAAGACCTTTCCTAGACTAGGCAAAGAAATGTATTGTCCTTGATTAGGGTTAGGGCAATCACACAATAGCTGACCTTTTACAGAGACAGTATGCAACCATTTAAAAATTTGCCAGAACATACCAGTGCTGTTCACGGTTATGAAAAATGAAGGGACATTTAGTAAATTTTCATGTTCTCTGTCCCGCATTCTAGTATGGAATTAAAAGGTTCAGTGTAGCTCCCTATCTGCTCCTGGGAGAAATCTGGCTAGCTCAGTGGGACTCTGCTCAGAAGGAGACACCTGGATCTGCTGTTGTGTTAGTTACAGAGAGACAGACTGTGATATCAGTCTTCAGGGAGCTTTGAGTGTCCATGCCACGGTGCTATGTCTTGGCTGACTCTCCAACTTATATCAGCAGACTACCAAGAAAAAAAAGAAATATTGCAGTATAAAAAGCAAGCTGAAACATTTTTCATACATTTTTTTTCTTTTCAAACTGCTTCAAGAAGGTCTGAATTATATGAAGTTGGCAGGTTCAAGTGTGACTCAACTCATTGTTTTCATTCTCTCCTTTTGGCAGCCTTCAGTAATTCCAGATGTTATTTCTCTAACCACATGGAAAAATTCTTATTAAAAAAGAGGGGTGGGGAAGAGTGAGAAAAACTGTTTTTCTGCGTTTGGTACATTTTTTTAAGGCAATGATGATATTGCGTAGACAGTGCTCATGTGCAGTAGGCACTAAGGGTAGCTGGAGGCATGCCCAGGAGGAGACAGCCCCAGGATAAAAGGCTCTGTGTTATAGGGAGAAACGAGAAGAAAGCCGAAAGCAGCTAGTTAGTTCAATAGAATGGTGTTCTGTCATTCTAGGACTCATTTGTTGGTGATCATAAGGACAGGACAAATGAGGAATTTACCCTTAACCCTCTATATTGAGGAAACTTGAAGAACTATGGTATCACATCAAGGAGAGAATGAATGTTTCTCTTGCACTGTGACTGTGAGGGAATATATAGTTAACACAAATAATGCCTAGTTCTGAACAAAAAAAGATTCGTGTCTGTTTTGATGGTGTGCTTTTAGAACATATGAATCCATTTACTTTTCTTGCCTCACCTAGCAGTGCTAAGATTAGGGGAAAATGGAGAAAGCGCTTACCAATCTAATATAGAATATAGGCTCATGTGTGTTGTGCTAACACTGCTTCGCAAGGTGAGCCCAGCCTCTCCTGCGTTTTGAAGTCTCCTTCAGGATACAGGAATTCCAGAGGTCTGAACCAAACCATCCCTCTGCTAAAGGGACTAAAATGCAACCCCTTTCTGCAGCTCCCCGGTCCAAGGTGGAAAAAAAAAGTGGTGGACTGAATCACATAGCGATAGTGCCTCTTGACAACATGGGATAATCCTCAGCTGAGCTCCCATGCTTATGTCCCACCAGGAGAGCCTTCATGGCGTGTTTACAGCCCCCCCCTCTGGAGCCAAACTGCACCTTGTACCATCATTGGTGGCTTGCTTTTCCAGCCCTGCAGGACACTTGAGAGCATAAGCATGTAAGCTTAGGACCCTTCAAATTTATTAAAATGGAAACTACCGCATAGAAGATCCCTACTGTCTCCGAGCTGTCATGCAGAGTTCCAAATCTTACTAATAAACGCTAGTCCGGTGAATACATGTATAGTCGCAAGCTCAGAACCAAACACACGGGAGGAAAAAGCAATGTGCTTTTGAGAACTGTGAGTTTTCAGTCTTAAATGCAGCTTTTACATAAAGAGCCTCATTGACACCTCCTTAAAAGACTGAGTTTTGAAGTTTTTTTCACTCTTAGGGAGAAAAAGAAAACTCTTTCACTGTGAAAAGAAAGGCCAGCCTGCATCTAATTAATTGGCTTGCCATGGTTTACAATTTTTTTGCTGATGCTGCTTTTTTTTCTCCCCCCACAGCGCACAAGATGAGGCAGAATGGTGTGCTGCTGGCAAAAAAGAGAAGGGTTTTCTGTCTGTAGGTGTTTCAGCACTGAGAGCCCAGAAAGGAAAAAAAAAAAAAAGCTCTGTTCCATCGTTTTTTGGTAAAAGTGAGAACTGTTACTGGAAAATATTTTGTTTTGAGATTAGCTGGTGGTAAGCCATGACTAATGCTCATTGTGCCAATAAATGCTAGCATTTGGGTTACCAGGTCTCCGTCCTGGCATCCTTGCTTGTTTTATGTAGCTGATGGAGCCCACTAAATCTTGTGCTGTAGGGTCTTTGGGGCTGGGACTACTTCAAGACTGTTTGCATATTGCTTAATGTAGTGGGGGCCCTGGCTCAGGGCTATAAAGCCTTTGGGCCTTATGATAGCAAAAATAGTAAATTCAGTGGTGGTTCTTGGTTGCATTGACCTTTGCAGCATCTGGGTCACTTCAGTTTTCGGAGTCTGGGGACCCAGCGCTGATGGTTGGGTTTCATTCAGGGAGTAGAAGCCAAATCACTAGCCATGTTCATTGTGAAGTTTTCAAAATGGAAAACAATTGTTGATTCATGTCCAAGACATTTTCTGGCTCTGGTAATCTTGTGTTAAGCATGATCACAATTAAATACATTCAGTATTGGTTTTAGGGGCTTAGCGGGATGTATTGTATTAGAAGCAAGAGAAAACAATGCATTTGTTACTGGGTTTTATTTTATTTTAGGCATTTACTTACTTGGTGTTCTCTGGTTTGGTGGATCTTCTTGCAAAGCTAGCATCGATTGCTTTACATTTCAGTAAAAAAATAAAAAAAAGAAAGAAGGCCACACGTAGCTTTCCTGTCCTTCAGGTATTCCCAGAGGAACTTGCTCTACTAAGCTCCATTTGGCAAATTAACAAAAATCTCTGTCCCCAGATGATCAGTGATAAGACACTGTTCTGGGAAGTGATGTGATGATGCAATTGCTAATAGCTAAAAAGTGCTTGTTCTAGTGCTGACTCTCGGTGACCTACACTGGACCAGATTCAGAAAGTACTGCTGTAGTCAACAGCAGCTGCAAAGTTATAACAGCGTATATTTTCCAGAGCATATAAAAGCCCGCCGGAAGGATTCACACAAAATGAAAGGAAAGATGCTTGGCAACATTGCTTCTATCTTGGGTTGTTTCCTTCTGGGTATTGTAGGGATAGGACATAAAAACTATGTTACTTGAAAGGAAGATTTAAAGAAGCTAGTGTCCATATGGAAAAGATTGATTTTATTCTGTCCCTGGGGCACTATTTAAAAAAGGTGTTTGTATATCTTGGTGACATAAGTTAAAATAAACCATTAAATATTTGGGGGTTTCAAGCTCCTAACACATGAGATAAGGTAGGGAGTACACTGAGGAAGCCACACGTGTCTACCGAAATACTGGACCAACAAGCCAGGTAAAAACTGACAATATTGTTAGCAATATTTTTTCCCAATAGGTTAAAATACCTGTAATCTTTAAAAATCTCTATGCATATCTTATACCATCAGTTGTTAGGCAAAGGTCCAAGCTTTACTGAGTTCCCAGCATTCTGTAAAATCCTTCCCAGAAGGAAGTTTAAGAAAAAAGACTTCAGTTTAGAGTACTGTTGGCTGGCTGACTTCTGTTAAAGGATAAGTGTTTGGCAGGCTCTAATTCATCCTGGTTGTCTGTACTTGGGTTTGTAAATAGCTGTTTGCTTCCGTAGCAATCCTGAACAATCAACACTCACTGATTAATGAGTGATGCTTTTCTAAAGTAGCTGAGTGTCATTTTTCTACTTCTCCAAGTACACCAGCAAAGTCTGATATCTCTTATATACAAAGCAGTTGTAGGGACAAAGGATTTGACTGGGGAGCAACGTTTCGTCATTTAGAGGATATGGTAATTTTTTTTTTGTGTTTCATTCATGGCATAGTGATAAAAAGAACGCCAACATATCATTCACAAATAAGGGTAAACAGATGATGTGCTCTCTTCAGATAGTGGTTAGACTCATTGTAAAAATCAATATCGTTTTACTTAAAACCACCACGTTGCCTCTGAACTGCTGTCTGAGATTTTTCTTGAGCTGTGCATGCTTGTTTTTTCACCCACAGGGGAAGTTGCCATAATTTATAGGTGGGGAGGTAGGAGGATTGATAGTGCATAGCTTAGAGAAGATATTAAGTTGGGTAGTGTGGAGCCTGAAGGTCCCTGAGGGTTGTAGTGAATCAGTCCACCTAACGGGACTCTATTGGGATCCTTCATGTAGCTTTCCTTATTTCTTGCATATGTGGAAAGGTGACTCCCATCTCAAAGCAGAAGGACCATAAGGAAGAGGGAGTGTCATTGAAAAAGTGCCAAGTAGATTTTTGCAAAGGATAAGTGAGAATGTAGCCAGGTTATACACAAATGTCACAGGCAGTAGGACTGGCTTTTTCGGAGCCTCTTAAAGGTAACTGTAGCTCATTATGGAGTTATGCAGAAGCCAGTGTTATCAAATACTAATGAGTATGGAGGATAGATGGAGACCTAAAACTTGCTTTCTGCATTCAAGGGCTGCCTGCCAGAGGTAAGATTGTCTGAAAGCGGTGTGACTATTTCTGGCAATAGCTAGTTTTGAAATACTTGATATTTTCAGTAGTTTTCAGTTGACTCAGGCAGAGAAGTCTTAATTATGAAAGTGTGTAACTGTAGTAGGGGAAGCTCCATGCAGCAGTGAATAGCACTCTAGCTTACAGTGAATATAAAGCAGGACATTTTTCAACAGAAGGAGAGAAGAGCAGCATGACTACTACAAGGCTAAAGTGTTACTTTTGTCAGCCTGGGGAGCAGTTGAGTCTGGTCAGAGGCAAAGCTGTGTCTTGAGAGAGAAAAATTGAGAGCAAGAATGTGTGAAATGGAAGATGTGGAATAATTCTCACAGGTCAGAATCTGAAACCAATGGAGATGTTGAGCAGAGGCTGAACTTGTAAGCTCTAGTTTATCCAGTGTCAGTCATTTTGCTGCTATTTGTTGGCAGTCCTTTGCGGGGGCAGCATGTCCAAACTGAGGTTATCACAACTATATCTATTCCAGGAGACACAAGAGGCATATGAAGAACGGTGGAAAGCTGAGCTCTACTTAGATGTCTTTGCCTAAGAGGGAATGTAGTAATAACAATATAAGAACAGGTCCCATTGTCCTGCCTCTGACAATGGTCAGTAATGAGCTGAAAGAGTAGGACAGACTCAGTGATGCTTTGTTAGTGCAGTCTTCCAGTTTTCAGTAGTATGTTGCCTTTTGGAGCCAGAGGTAGTATCCTCGAGGTTAGTAGCCCTTGATGGATCTCTCTTACATGGCTTTGTGCAGTTGCTTTTGGATCATTTTCAGTCCTGACCTCTGCAGTATCCTGTGGCAATATGCTCCACAGCTGAATAACAATTAGTGCAAGAAAAAATAATAATATTTAATAATAATTAGTGCAAGTGCAAGAGTTGTTTTCCTCTTTGTTTCAGAGTAACCTTCTGATGGTTCCATCTAGTGTGCCTTCTTTTATGCAATATTTCTCTTTGCAGTCGAAAATGGTTTGTTTTCCAATGCATTAATACCTTGTTATGCGTTTGCCATGTGGCCTCTCAAACAGAGGCTGCTATTTCAAAGTGTTTGTCAAACAACACTTCTAGAAAGTCAGCATCTTCATCCGTTGTGTTGGTTGTGTGGTGGGATGTAGCAAGAATAATGGGACTTACTGCTGCTGACACCTGCAGGTCCTCCTGAGAGAAAAATTAGACCTGAAGAGCCTGGTAACTATCTTCAAAGTGGTTAGGCTGACTGCTTAGGTATTGTTATGTGTAGCTGGGAGAGGGAGATGTGGACTTCTAAGAGGACTTCTCTGCCATGCAGTTAAGATCATGAATAAAACCAGCATCTCTTAGAAATCTTGGATTTGAGTAGTTAGTAACCAACACAGTTTAGATAAAATCTGCAACTATGTCTCATCTGAGTATTTGTAAGAGGAAACAACTCAACCTGACTAAGATCAGACCCATGCTACCGGTACTACTAGTAGATGATTTAATCTGCATGCTAGACTTTAATTTCTAGAGAACTACACTGGAATGAGTGCTTCAGTGATCTCTGTCTGCCTAATACTGTTGCTTTTTATGACAGACACTGTAGGTCTTCCTGTTTACTTTCCCAAGCAACAAGTCAGTCAAATAGCCTTTCAAGAAACACTGCAGGTCACTTCTGAAGAACATCTCACTGCATGGAAACCTTTGTTGCTGGAATAAATGATATTCTTAGATATTCATGGGAAATAAACAGCAATAATCCTGACAGGAGGTGTTGGCAGAATGAAGTGTGAACAGGAAACAATTAAAGATAAAAGGCAATCTCAGGAGTTACCTGTAGTTTGCTGTGTGATTATAGGTGTGGCTGGAACAGGTCACAACACAACGCAGGCAGCACCTGCAGACAACCAAGTGAACTGGGTTCCAAAGTTTGCTCCTCTCCCAGGCTGGAACTGTGTTATATAAGCAGACTGATCACACCAAATAAAATACTTGGTGCTTAACACACGCTTTTTAGCTTTGACTGTGTGTGTGTCTTGTAAAAGAAGTTGGAGTGACTTCTAGATTAAGCTTCCAAGACATTTAGCATTAAAACATTTGCCTTCATTTTCATTATAATTATGCAGTAAATGAGGTAGGAGTCTAGGCAAAAACAGTGTGTGATCATATAATAAGGACTGCCTCATAATGACAAGGGAGGCAAATGATGGTTGCACCATCCACCTTCATTAGTGTGTTTCCCAACCGCTAGGAGTTTTGTGCGTTGATTTTTCTTTTTTCAGTTTTGGCCCCAATGGCCACCTTCCTTACAGATTTTGTGTAACTTTTAAATAATATAAGAGGTAATGCATATTATCTATGTGTTTATCAAAGTATCATTGGCTGGTATAATTTTTTATCTATTTTAATTTACCTTGTGTTCTCATTTATGAATAACAGGATATCTATGAGAAATGTGGGCCATGTGTTTTGTGCATGCTATCGGCTACCATTTCTATGTAAACAAAGCCAGAATATTTGGGCTATGAGAAAAGAAACAGAAAAGCTGGGGTCAGGAGTAATACTTAGTGTTTTAATGGAGTTCTCTAAAGTCACTCTTCCAGTTTACAGCCTGCAATTGATACCCCTCCACACGAGTCATGTAGCTCACCTTTCTTAACTTCCACTACCCTGACTTGTCTTCAGAGGAATCTTCTAAATTAATCCAGAAGAGAGATGTTTTCCCCGTGTGGAGCAGGATGTGCAGGTCTTGCATGGGACATGCTCTTCCCACAAACAAGTAGCCTTTATCTGGGACCTGTCATTTACATTTCAAATGATGTGGTCAAGAGGTGAGTGGACTACCTGGTGTAATTAGAACATGCATATGCAGGATGTAGGCTCACAGATCTGATTCTGAGCATCCCTAAACCAGTGGTGGTGGTGAGAGGGGAAGATGGAGGGAGATCTTAGTGCTGCATACCAAAACCTTTCCATGCTTAAGTCTGTCTCTGGTCCCTGCTCTCTCAGATGGTGGGTGATTATTACTCTCCCTTATTTATTCCTAGCCTTGTCTTTCCTCTCTGTGATTCCTTTGTGCTAGTGTTTGCCTTTGTTGTCAGGTCTCAGCTTGCTCAGGCTTTTCAATTGTTTGCCTAGGTTTAGTCTTCTTTGAAAGGTCAATCTTGTGCTAAAGAAGGATGATCACTTTGTCTAGCAGGGCAGTTTTGGGCATTTTGCAGCTCTGCACTCTGGGAAGTTTACAGTGTGGACTCTCATTTGCTAGAGCAATCAAATTTACCAGGAGGAGAACACATTACTTATGCAAGCCTTATGTAAGATACTCGGCAGAACAATTTAGACTAATCATTGTGGTAAGAGGGTGGTTCCAGGATGTACCCGCTGTTCTTAAAATATTAGCTCAACAAATCGGCAGAAGGTAAGCAAAAGGAGCAGACTAGTTAGCTAAGCAGATTTTTTGTGATGAGTGTCTTCAAGACACTGCCCCGCCTGTAATGAAAAAAGACTGGTCTCCCATCTTTCAAACTGCTGCAGAGAAATTTGCTTAGACACCAGAAATGTTGCTGCGTTCCCTCACCTGGAGAGGGAGTAATTGTTTGGGATACACATGATTTGCAGTTCAAATTCCAGCTCCTCCCTGGGTAGGTCTGTTTACTCTAAACTGCTGGCTGGGTTTGGGTCTACGGGCATTCACACACACAAATGGCAAACAGGTTTGACTTGAATGAGGACTTCACAGTGAGGAGGTTGGAAGCAAATTGCCAAGCCCTGGCAAATGGGAGACGTGAAAAACGAAGCGGACTAGTTATACTGAAAAAGTCTAAAGTATCCAGCCTTTTGTTGCGTTTACTCATAGCTTTGAGTGGAAACTGGTTTAAGTAAAACAGAATAGCTAGACTGCTCCCAATCGATGTGAATCTTCACCTGGGCTGCCTTGTGCAGTGCTTCCCAGTGTTGTTTCACTCCTGCATTTGTATAAGGCTAAGTGACTTTACCCTCGGAGCTGTCAACTCAGGAAAGGAATGGGACCATCCATACAATGACTAAACTATTTTTCAAAGCTTCTAGGATGAAATACTAGTTGATGGTCATGCCTCTTAATGGTTTTATTACAGATATGCACTATTGTTCTTTGAAAACCCAGAGCGGTAACCACATGAATTTTTAATTGCTCATGAAGTTAAGATTTCCTTTGCTAGCACCATTCAAAACAGTTTTTCTGTGTTGTTTCTAATGTTGGGGTTGAATAGTCCTTACAGATGTAATCCACACATCTGAATATATTTAGCTTTAGAGGACATCTTTCACCAGCAGGTGGATGGAAATAATTCTGATGTGAAAGAATAGGAAGGAATCTGCAGGAAAAGGTGAGCCCTGACTCACATCTTCAGAGCTCCTAAAGGTTGTATTTGCACTAGCCCTGCCTAGTGTGCACTATTGAAAGCTTTGTGCTGCTCCGGGGTCTCAGTGGAAGCCATGCCTGAGAAGAGCTTCCATTTAGGCATCAGTTTATGGAAGCTGGTCAAAACACAGCTGTGAATCCCAACAGCCTTCAACAAAACAGTGAACTGTTGATTCCAAGCGTCATCTTGCACCTGCTCCAACAGAGATCTGCACCGCGGCAGCACCTCCTGGTGCTGCCCTCAGCAACATCTACACCTCTGTCTCTCAGATTAGGGCTAGGGCCCAGAGTTTAACTAGGGAAGTAATGGTTTGGAAACTTCTCGTATCTCAGCTGTGAAGCAAAGTGGAGACAATATCTTTGGTTAAAAGGAAATGGCATGTGAAATAAAATAAGGTGTAAGACAGCAAGGGAGACAATGCTCATTTTATTTGATGTAAATCATACAAAACAACAAAAATATTGAAGTCCATCAAAAATTCATACAACTGAAGCTAACCGAGTAGACGATATGTTGGGAAAAACTGCATTGTCCAGTGTAAAATTTCAAATTAATTTGTTTCAGGTGTGTTCTGGGTTCTTCAGTGAATGTTCCCAAGTCTGAAATGTGCTACATCAAAACAGGAATCTGCATACAAGTTTTGGAAGTGAAATGTAGGTTTTCTTTCTACAAAAAATTATGTTCAGTAAAAAGACCTGTGCTGTGGGCCCAACGGAGTTGCTATAGTTTATATGTTGATATTTGAAAAAAGAAAAAGTAACCAAGAACATGTGTGGAGAGTAGAAAAGGAAAGCCAATAGCCAAAGCGCTTTCTAGAGATACTACTTTGAGAAAAGAGAGTAGTCATGGACTAACGGCTTGGAGTGGGAAAGTGAAGATGCATCACGGGGCATTGTATCATAGGGTAGAACAAAATAGTGATGCTACAAAAAGAGGAAGATCCTGACCCTGCATCACAGTTCATTCCCAGCTGTTGTGGTACCAACAGCTCTTTTTCCTTGGCTGTTATGTTGGTTGGGGGCTTTTTTGACTATTATTGGCTTGTGAAAGAAAAAGTGAATGCTAGAGATAGTGCCCTTGGGAGGGGACTGGGCCACATGGCTGGGCCACAGGGGTTGGAAGGAAGTGCTTGGTTTCTGCAGCACCGAGCTTTACTTTGGTGCTGGCCCAAGCTAGAAACCGCTGAAAGGGACGACAGCAGCTGAGGGTTCATCTCTCCCTCATCTGACTCCAGAAACAGACCTAGAAAATAAGCACTGCAAGCTGGTATTGCAGGCCGTTCACAGTTTTCTTTTGCTCTCTGCTGTCTACGTGCTGCCCTGTGTTGTCCTCATATTCATTTCTGAGGCCTCCACTGAAATTTAGTGATGTCACTATGCTTTTATTTTAACCCCAGGAAACCTGGACTGATGTTTTTAGATTTGGTTACTAGTGGCAGAGCCAAAGTCTAAGATGTGTGGAATTTTCTCTGGGGAAAAAGGAAGAAACAATCATTTATAACTTATGTGAGTCACTGCTGATATTTGAAACCACGTACTGTAAATTTTTCTATTAAAGAAAAATTTGTATCTATTCACCAGGAACACTGCAGGCAATCCAGCAGTAAAACTAGTATTTCCGCTGAGGAGACGGAGGCTTTTCTCCCTAAGAAGCCTTTCTTTTTTCTCCCGCAGTATGTATAAAAAGACGTACAAAGCCAGCTGGTCAGATGGATTAGAAAGCACTGCACCACGTCAATGGGCACCCTTGTTTGTGTTGTTGAGAAGAGATTCTTAGTTAAGAAAGAAAGAAATGCCTTCCCTGTAATCGCCACTAACAAGGAGACCCTAGTGAAGTTTTTGTTTTTTAAAAGGCTTTGGCAAAAGACGTTTTGGACTCTTGGATTAGTTTATGTTCCCTCCCCCTCCCCACTTGATCGTTAAGGATTTGCCTGAGTCATGGATTTTTACTGGGCTTGTTAACTCTGTTGTTATTTTTTTTCAGCCAAGGGGATAAAGAAGTCTTTCAGCGAGAGCCACTCACTGGGGATTAGCTGCGAGTGGACCGAACAACTCGGTGACTCCCCGGAGGGGGTGACCCTTGACTCCCAGGTCAGGCGGTGACTCATCTTTTGCTTCCTAACTGAGCCAAGCTGAAGGCTCCCAACAAGTGTTTTCTCCGTCCTCACTGATCTCCCTCCGCGCAGTGACGGGCAGTGCAGAATATGGGTTCTATGTTATCACAGCTGCTATTCTGCAAAACCAGTGAAAATGATAAAGTAGATAGAATATCAAAGGATATGGCAACCATTATTGGAAGGAAACTGTAACCTCTTTTACCACCTAAAGAGACCTGTCTACTTTCCTCCTCTATAATTTTCAGAGCTGCCTTTCCAGCAGGGGTTTTCCCTGCGCAACAGTGGTTCTTCAATTCATTGCGGAATTGAAAGGTGGCAAGAGTGGCTTTTGGAAAATTCTCTGTTCTAGATGGTAACTCTACCCAGTCTTGATGGTATCATGGATGCTGTGGTGGTGGTGGCAAAGAAAGCTTTCAAGGGAGCCGCTTACATAAGCTATATGAATTGAACCCATTTACTTTGGCTGGGAAATTACAAACAATGAATTTGGGATGCAAAACACAGCAAGAAGAGGAGCCAAAAATTAAACTGAAACCTTACATGTAATGGAGGTCAGACTGTGTGTGTGTGAGGCTAATATGTAGATGAGTATCACTAAACAAATGAGTTATGCAGGTTAACTCTGCTTTTGAGGAAATGAGTTAAATATCACTCTATCCACTGTTCTACACAGTCTTTGAAATCCTGGTTGTTTAACAGAGCAGTCAACTGCATCTTTTATCAGATTATCAAGAGCTTGGATCAATTTATGATGAATAAGTGTCTAACTTTATTGAAAGGCCTGTCAGTAATTGTAGTGTACCAATAGGTTTTCAAGAAACAGCTGTGGAAAAAGAACTTTTCCTTCCTAGTTCTTATTAGAGGAAAAGTAACACATCACTTTCAGTGTTGGAAGGGAGTGTCAGCTCAGACACAGCCAGGTTGGTGATGTATGTTATTTTCTATGTGAATGAACTGGATGGAATTAGATGAATATTCAGTGTATTAAAGCATTGCTCCTTAAAATGAGATTTCCCAACAAGACAATTCAGCTCCAGTGCAACTTAGATGCCCTGGCATGCAATGAATGGGTGAGGAGAGAAAATGGTGATACTTAAATACATGAAGTATATTACATATATATGCATTTGATATGTGTTCTTGTGCAAATACAAACCTGCGTTAGGTTTTTGTTTCCTGATGGCTGAATTCTTGTAGCGTGCATGGCAGAGGAATGCTCTTAGAGGCTTTGTAAAAGGAACAGACTGTAGCAGCTGTAGAGATATTTAGGGGCAGGCTCTGTGCATGAGGGGGCAGGCAAACAGGGATATTTAGGGACAGCCTTCGTGCATGAGGAGGCAAAAAGCTGGCAAAGAGCGCAAGTAATCAAGGCGGGGTAGGCAATGTGGAATAAGCATAGGAAGAGGAAGGCCTTTAAGATTAAGGATAGGGCAAACTTTGCGCCTTTCCAGTGTGTCTTTTGTTACTCACTCTGTGCAGACCTGTTTGGTTGCAGGTGATGAAATGCCTCGTCAACACGAGCAGTTTTAAAACTCTTAGCCATTGGGCAACACAGAAAACTGCAGTCTATATTTCTCTAGCAATGGCAGCTGTGATGAGTGCATCAAGCTTACCCTATGGAAAGCCAGGGCAAAATGATTACATTAGGTTCAATGCCTCCCTGTTGGCTGCCAGGGTTCTTACAGACCTGAAGCAGGGGTTTGTGGCAGACTGCTAGGAGCTTGAGGAGGAGAGCTGCAGCTGGTGGTTTCACTCATTTGCTGAAAAGAAACCTCCTTCAGTTACGGTTAAATTGTTGAAGGTAAAACAACGTGTTACAGCCGATTGTGTCTCTTTCTATACTGGGGACCCATCCTCATCTTACTGCTGCTCTTTCCTGCTCTTGGCTGTCTACTCCCCTGGGTTGGCAGCAAGTCTAGCACTCATCAGGCCCTGAGTGAAACGGATTCCACTCACTGGCCTGGAAGAAAACTAACATGACAAAAAAAGTGAATTGTTTGCTCCTGGGTTAATGAACTGAATCAGCTCAGTGAAGGCTCTGATGAACATTAGTTTGATGCAAGAGAAAGGGTGCGTTAGGATGACTGGAATGGAGAGAAGAAAAGGCCTGGCAGCAGTGCAGGGCGTGCTACTTCTGGCACTGATGAACTAACTGTGAGAATGACTCAACTGTGACGTGTAACTTCTGCTGAAGGGTCTTAATTTGAGACTGTGAAACAGGAACTGCTTTTCTCACAAGCTGCGCCATCGCCTGTCATTATCATTAACAGCCAATGGTATGTGTGCAATAACAAGAGATTAGAGTGTGCATGCAGGATTGCCAAGTTCGTTCAGAGGGAGAGAAAATCGCACACGGTAATGTTGGCCACACTGTTGAATGCACCACCACGAGTCACTCTGGTACCGTAAAGGTGAAGGTAGCATCAGAATTTACTGGGAGGGGGAATAAGTAATCAAGATGAAGGGAGATTTATTTCCAGTCTCCCAATATGAAAGCACTGTCCTCCCAAAGAAGAAACACCATGTCTGTAGAATATGGTGAAAAAGTGCTAATTGTAGATTAGTTTCCTTGGGTTAGTCTTTCAGGGTGCTCCAGAGTTCTCATTTATTTTGGTTCTGAAAGGCATTTATCGTGGCTTTATTATGGTTGTCACATGAGCCTTTTTGGAAGCTCTGTTTCACATCAGCTAACCAAGTTCCTTTTAGTTGTTGTGTTGTGCTGGAGGTCAGGGCTAAGACCTTTGCCCCACAAGGTGACCCAAGAATCTGGGTAGAGAATTATGTTCTAATTTGTTGCAAGTATGAAGGAGAAGGTTTGCATTTCATAGTGTGTTCACAGCTTCAGTGAGTTTGAACAATGAATATCAGTAGCAAGCAGCATGAGCGGAGAAAAGTTTTTCCTTTCCTTTAATAAAGGAAGAAGGTTAGAGATTTTACTCTTACATGTTTTGCCCTTATGTCTTTTGTCTCTTGTAATTTCATCCCCACCTTGCATGCTTTTTTTCTTGTTGCCCTTGTTTGATCAAAACATGTATCTAAAATTAACAGAGAATAAACATATTGCTTTACTTAGAAGGTTTTTATTTGCTGACAAGGTAAGGTCAACCATTTTCCAAGTAGTATAATTCTGTAGACAGTGAATTGTGGAAGCTCAGATGCGTGTGTTACTAAGGGACACACCCTTCACCCCTTCCTTGCTTGCACCTGGTGTTACCTACATGCTTTCCAACACCTCTGTGCCTCATTTGCAACTCTGTGTGGTCTTTGGCAGAAGTGGCACAAGTGCTTCAGCTCTGGTTCGGCTGCACAGAGAGGTGCAGGACTCTCTCTGCCCTCCCCTGGAAAGGCTGTTGTACAGTGCAGCAGAATATGACGAGGCAGTCTGTGGGCTGGGGTTAGCTCTGCCTTGATAAACCAGGCCTGTTGGTATGAACTTGCCACGCAAGACTGTCAAATGGCAGTTGAGGACATGAGGATGTGATGTGTTGCAGCATCGCCCTTCAAATATCTAGCAGCTTTCCTGCCAAAACAGGACATCACGCAAAGGTCTCGCAGCCCAGAATGTGTTGGAGGAGGAATGAACCACACATCTCTGCATTGGTCACGCCTCAAGGGATAGCCTTTAAACTTCAAAAAAGGAACATTTTTGCATTTTTGTTCATTTTAATAAACAGCCCATCTTTAATACTTTTTCAGCTTACTTGCAGCATTTATTGGTATACCTGAATAACTGGAGCATTTAGAGTAGAGACAGAAACCGTACAGTTGTCCTCAATACAGTCATTTGTAGCAAATTCAGGATTTAAGTGCCTCCTCAGATTCTGCTGTGGCTTTATGAAATCTTGGGCTTTGCCACAACTCAGTCACATTTGAAAAGTTCGTCGAGTCTAAAGAAGAGTTCTGCTCTGACCTGAGTTGGCTGTTAGCATTCATACATTGTTATTAATATTGCAACTTCTTTCCTCAAAAGAAGTAATAGTCTTTCTTCCCAGGAGGAGGATTCTGTGGAAATGACTCTTATTTCAGGATTTTCTTCTTTTAGTTATAAATGCCCTTTGAAAGAAATCTGCAAATATAAGATATAATTCGGATCAGCTGGAGCAGTACATTCTGTGGATCACGCACAGAGAATTGTAGGTATTCCTCACGTGTCATCCAGACTTTTTTTTTTAAATGTTCTTGGCTAAAGTGTGTTTTTGTGTGGACAGCAGAACTAACGTTCTGTTGTCTCCCCCAGACTGTCGCTAACCACCTGGAATTAAGTTATTGTTATAATTGGCAGATTTTTTATAAGAAAAATGGCTCAAATTTAGCGGCTGGATGGAAGTGCCTGGCATGCTTTCTGTGGTCATCCTTGATTACAGACATTATAGGATAAGGCAGATGTGCTGCAAACATGTGGTATGTTTGCATCTTTGCGAAGGGATTGATGACTGACCTAGCCAAGTTACCAAGGCATAGGCTACCTAATTTCCACATTTAAGCCTTTCATATGTCTTGAAGCTGGAAGCTGGGTAAATCTGTGTTGAATTGGAAGTATCCACAAAATCTGAATGTTGAGCCCAGTGAGACTTTTAGCCTGGCAGGTTGGTTTAAGCAAGAATTTCTATAAAATGCATGATTTATGTTAATATTCTTTTCTCCAAATATCCTGAAGTTGTCAGAGAGGACTTAAGAGTGAGTGTCTCACTGAGGACCCTTCAGTGTTTCCTTGCACCTGTTTGCAAATGCCAAAATAGTCTGTTCTCCTTTTCTGCTCTACATGTTTCTTTACCTTTTCTGTTTTGTTTGAGTTGAGTCAAACTAAATAGGGAGTACTTTAGGTGTTTAGAGTTGCCTTCTCCCTGCTTTCTGTGACACTATGACACCCTTGGATTTCTACAGGAGGAAAGCAAATTGTGACTGACTGAGGTACAATAACAAGGGCCTAAAGGAAAGCTGAGGAGGTGTTCCTTATCAGGGAGTGCAGTGGTAGGACAATGGGTAATGGTTTTAAGCTGAATGCGGGGAGATTTCAATTAGGTATTAGGCTAAGAATTAGGTATTAGGATTTGGATTAGGTGTTAGGATGAAATTTTTCACTGTGAAGGTGATGAGGCACTGGAACATCTTGCCTAGAGAAGTCATGGCTGCCCCATCCCTGGAGGGACTCAAGGCTAGGATGGATAGGGTTTTGAGCAACCTGGTCTAGTGGACGGTGTCCCTGCTCATGGCAGGTAGGTTGGAACTGGATGATCTTCAAGATTCCTTTCAGCCCAAACTGTTCTATGATTCTATGACTTTTCCACAGTCCACACAGATTGAAAGAACTTCCTGCTTTTCCTCATACAAGACATAAATCCTTGAGGTAAACTAAGTGAGCAGGACCACGGAAGAATGAAGACTCAGTGTCACCTTTGATCTTTTTGCTTTCAGAGGAGCTGATCCTGAGCACCAAGGACTCCCACAGGTCCTGTTGGAGTAGGGCCTGGCAGGTTGCTCCATTCCAGCAGGCTGCAAGTGCCAGCGAAAGTACACGATTTTAACTTTGCTGTGAGGCCCTCAGTCTCTGCTCTTTACAAACATTTTCAGCAGCAGGGACAGGATTCAAATGATGTTAAAAGAGACAGTGGGAAGCTGATAACCGAGTCCCAGCTGTTCTGATAGAGGCACTTGCCAGCCTGTAGACCCAAGTAGCTCCGCCTCTTGATGCTTTTCTGGATATTATTTACCTATGGTTTATGCCAGGAACCAGGAATCTTGGGTCTATAGGCTGAGATGATTTCCCAGTTTCTCTATACACAGACAAAACTGTGTTCACAGTCCTCTTTCCATGCAAAGCTACAGCAAGCCTTGGAGCATGGGTGCTGTTAATGTGACAGGGCCAGGGTTTTAGCTGAGGCGTTTTTACATCCGAGTATGAAATCTACTCTGAGCATCTTCAGACAGCTTTGCAATCAAAAATGCCTGGGCAGGTCTCCACAAGTGCTGTCTTTGTGCCACATTTCATAGCACCACATTGATGTTACACGCACAAAGTGGCGGGGGGAGGAGGGTGACTTTCAGAGCAAGTATGGAGCAGATAGTCTTCAGGGCTCTAGGAGCAGTCCTCTCTTCAAATTATCATTTTAAACAGTAAAATAGGGTGTTGCTTACTGGCCAACACAACAGGTACTTGCCTGAGGCTGCCAGCACCTGTTTTGAGGCACTGCAATACTTGTACGAACAATTTTCCTTCCAGATCTCACCCTTCACTGGTTCTTTTCTCTTCTTCTTTACCTTCCTGGTTTCCCCGTATCTTGGTGGTCTCTGCTCTGCTTGGGTGCAATTCCTGGGAGTGCTGCACTTCTGCACCCTCATGTTATGTTAAGAAATGCTTAACTCATTATCTTTAAGAAGTGTACATAGAAAGAAAAGACATTAGTTTCTGAAAAAAACAGCACAGAGATCCAGACCTGTTCATTTCTTGGTTTTTAGGTCTGGGGCTCTGCTTTGATCCAGCCCCACAAATGTTAGGTCTGAACTCGTGCCAGTGTCTGATCTAACAATTTTTGATTTGAAGAAATGCCAGTTTCTTTGATTACTTTTTTTAAATTATTTTTTTTTCCCTAAGAGAAATTAAACTTGAGTAGTTTGAGGGGAAATATTTTAACTATTTGGAGTGAAGTTTGTGATATGAAAATGGTGTGATCGATAGGTGTTGAAGTGCAAGCAACAGCCAAACCCTGGGCCTCAGGTCCCTGTGCTCCAAAAAGAGCCCCAGCCCAAGACAGCTGGGACCATCCTCCCAGACTTTGCAAACGCTTTCAGTTCATTAGCAAGTAAAACAAATGTAAATCAGTTTAAATAAAAAGCTAGGTTAGGGTGGGTAGTTACAGAGGTGCCCTGGAGAAAGTTGTCACAGCCCTTTGCAGTTGACCTCACTCAGTCCCTGATGTCCAGAGCTGCGCTTCCTGAACTTCCCATTTTCTGCCCTGTGCTAGTGGAAACTGCTTGGACAGACTGCCTGGAGCAAGGAGATGAGCCTTTTGTCCCAAGAGACTTATTCCTCCCTCTTGTTCTGATCACAGGGCTGTTTTGGCAACATATTGGGCAGATTTTCTAACCTCTCAAAGCGTTACTTGGGCCCAGCTTTGTTTGAAGGAAGAATTCCTTGCACTGCAGACTTTCCTTAAATAGCTCCAAGTGTTTTGGCGAATATAAATCACAGCCTGGTATTAGTTATAACTTTTCATTGCTGTCTGCTCTTGACAGCTATTTCTGCTAAGAGGTGCATTTTGAGAACCAAACAAATTTATGTATATCTGAGAAATGAATAGTATCTGTGAACAGAGAAACCTATCAGTAAAATTATATCTAATTTTATTTTTGATTGACTGGTGTGTTAAGGCCATGGGAAGGCTTTACAGACAAGAGAATTTTCTTTGGAGCCTGGAGTACACTTGGCAGTAATGTGCGTTGCCAAAGGTGTATGAGAGGAATCAGTTTCCCTTGGTGTCTTACTGATCGTTTTGGTATGTGACATGAACCTGTGACCAGCACAGCAAGTGCTTCCAGCTGGCTCCTGCCCCCAGGCCCCAGGAGTGCTCTCCCTTATGGAAAGAAGTTGCATGTTGAACAAGGGGGTTGTCAGACAACGCTCAACTACATCTAATTTTAAGGCCCCAAACATAGTCTCTGCTGTCTGATGTTTGGAAGGACAATAATTCCTGTGAGCGGTAGTTAATTTCTGGGAGTTACTGTTGTCTTTGTAAATGCTCAGAAATGCTACAGTCTACCAGGTACTTACCCATCACGTCAATCTGATCTGCCCACCTCTCCACAGCCTCATCCTGCAGTTTTTATTTTCTGAATTTTTTACGGAGAAATTCAGGATGGCACTTGCTGAGGCTGAGACCATGCAATTATGTGGCCTAGAAAACCCCTTTGGCTGAAGATGTGCTCTAGGTCAGGTTATCAATGAGGCGCAGCATTCCTTACCTCTCCTCTGAAGTGATATGTGATTACCCTTTCTTATGTACCATCACCAGTGTTCACATAACTCTGCCGTGCCGCTTCAGGGAGCTGATTCCACCAAAAAGTACCGTGAAAAAGAAGTGATGAGCTTTGTGAACCTGCTCCCCAGGTTGTCATGTTAAGTGTTAGTGCAGGTCCTTGAGAGAGAGTGGGAAAGCGTATGCCAGAGTGAGGGAAGAGCTCTAGCTATGTGTTGAAAGAGTTTATTTTGCATACAACTTCAGTGATTTGGGTGGGGAATTTATAACTGAGACCCTTATCTTAGTCGCTGACTAATTGTTAATATTACCATGTTTGCCCTGGAGTAAGTAATCTCAGGAGGCTACGATTGTGATAGGAGCACTACTGTGCCTAGCTCTATGTGCACACCAGAGGAAAACTGCACGATGTTTGCAGTCTCCATAGGTATGGCAGAAAAATACAACCAACGACAGTACAAACGTGCTTCTTTCAAAAGAGCCATGCGGTTCCTGATGACAAGTCCCTCTTGCCCCGGATTCTGTCCAACAGGGGCAGTAGCTCTAGAAAGAAAGAGGAAATACAGCATGTACAGGCTGCTATATGTTCTATGCCCTCACATCTCCCGGGAAGCAGGACTTCTGGGCTGTAGGTTGTCTATGGATCATAACAGTTAGTAAGGGACTTATCCTACAGGTGTGTATCTGAACTGAAAAATCCCTCTCTAGAATGCAGTGGATTTCTGTCTTATCCAATGTCGTTTTAATTGTTTGCTCCTAAAAATTGACTGTATGCTCCTTATTTCTTGTATCCAAGATAAGATGAACATTTGCTTCTCAACACAGGATGGGGGATGATGTGATTGAGAGCAGCCCTGTGGAGAAGGGCTTGGGGGTGATGAATGATGAGAAGATCAACCTGAGCTGGCAGTGTGGACTTGCAGCCCAGAAGGCCTGGGCTGCATCAAAAGAAGCATTGCCAGCAGGGCAAGGGAGGTGATTCTCCCTATCTACTCCACTCTTGTGAGCCCCCACCTGGAGTATTGTGTCCAGTTCTGGAATTCCCAGCAGATATGGAACTGTTGGAGCGGGTCCAGAGGAGGCTACAAAGATGCTCAGAGAGCGGGAGCCCCTCTGCTGTGAGGACAGGCTGAGAGAGCTGGGGTTGTTCAGCCTGGAGAAGTGAAGGCTCCGGGGAGACCTCATAGCGGCCTTGCAGCACCTGAAGGGTCCACAGGAAAGCTGGGGAGGGACTTTTTACAAGGGCAAGGAGTGATGGGATGAGGGGAAATGGCTTTAAATTGGAAGGGGGAAGATTTAGATTAGACATTAGGAAGAGCATTTTTACTGTGAGGATGGTGAGGCCCCGGCACAGGTTGCCCAGGGAAGCTGTGGGTGCCCCCTCCCTGGAAGTGTTCAAGGCCAGCTTGGATGGGGCCCCGAGCAGCCTGGGCTGGTGGGAGGTGTCCCTGCCCATGGCAGGGGGTGGAACTGGAAGGGCTTTAAGGTTCCTCCCAACCTAAACCGTTCTATGCTTCTGTGGTTCTATGATTTATGTACTCCGTGGCATTCATAACTTTGACAAACAGTGTAAGTTCAGCTATATTAATTTTTTTGAGTGCAAGGTGACCCAGTCTTTTATGACCTGGGCTGTTACTTGGGGAAAACTACAGCTATAGGGGTGGGAACTGTGTGGCCTCCTTTATAAAAGGGCTTAGTCCTCATCACTCCCATGGTATGATCTGCTCTTAGGACTTGTGGGATCTGAGGTCCGATTGCAGTTCTGTGCTGCAAACTGAAGGAAATATTCCTTTACACATTTCTGCCGTCTTTGCTCTGTGACTTGACATATATGGTGGATTTTTTTTTTTGTTGGATTTAGCTGTTACGGGGCATTTCTTTCTTGCTTAAGCATTCCTCTGTACTAGAAGTCTCTGTAACGCATGTATTTATCAGCTTTTCAGCCACTATTGTCTAGTAGCTAGCATTTTAACTTAGCTACCACATGTTTTCTGTTATTATCCTGGGCTGTGAACTGCAGCTTAGGAGCAGATACAAGTAGACTCCACGAGTGGACAGAAACCATGGGTGGAGGGGAAAAGAACAGTAGGGTCTGTTGTCCTTTCTGACCAGTACCATCAATCCTTTATTGTCGAACCATTTAAAAGCAAAAGGAGTGAACTACAAGCTTTAAAGGAGTGTACTGCTTCCATATTTTTGTGAGGATGGTGGTCACATCTCGATGCGTGTCATCTGTTCAGGGGCACACTGCATCAGCTGCTGCGGGTGCCTTGTTATCCTTACTGCTGGCTGAACACAGCATTGTTTGGGAAAAAAATGGGGAACGTTTAATGAATTGGCAAGTTGGAGAAGATTTCGTCAGTTACGATCAGTTGGCCCTCAGGAACCATCTAAGGAACAACTCCCTTAGTTCAATTCAGAACAGAACTAGAAAGTGAATGCTGTGTGTCCAAGTCTTGTTTCCTGTGTAAGTACAAGAAATATGAAATAATTCACATCAGATCTTTTCTTAAAAACTAATGACTTCCTTCCTCCTTCTTTAGTAACTCTAAGGATTTAATTAGGTATTAAATAAATTGGATTTTACACAAGATAAATGTTAAGAAATTTCTGCTTCCCACTCCTGCTTCTTTTACGGCTGTTCCTGATGCAGGCGTTTGTGGGGCTGTGCTGAAATGATCCAGGTTAAACATTTCCACATACAAAAGTAACCAGCAGCAACCACCACCTCTCCCTCTTTTTTTCCTTATCAACTCAGATCTGAAGATCTAATCTATTTTATTTACACACATCCCTCCACAAAGTTGCACTGTCAGGTGGCACTGGACTGTAACATAGAGTACAGGTGGGTGGCTTGGCACCCAGGGAAAATGGGTGGCAAAATAGGAGACTGTTTGAACAGAAGTGTGTAAATCCATGATGCTGATAATTCCTGATGCATCCGGTGGCCTGAGCCAGCTTCTGCTTTCAGTTCACATGCACGCACTGGGACTTCAGATGGAAGTGACCTCAGCTAGTGGACTATGTGTCAGTGTGGTAATACTCACTGACCATGGGACTAGGGGATCTACATCATTCTGAGATTGTCTTATACCTGTTTTATATTTAGCAAGAAAGCACCTGTGGCCTCTCAAAGACTGAACAGGAACAGCTGTATCATACATAAACCACAAACTCAATAGGACCCTTTACAGTGACAGGAAGGAAAATACAAAGTTGAAAGAACAGGCTACTGACTTCGCTCTATCTCTCTGTGTTCAGTTGTGTGAAGTTCTCCATTCATGACACAGCACTAAAGCCAACTTAGATTTTTGGAAACTACTGTAGGCTCTAAAAGTAAGAAGCTATGTAAACAGAAAATACTAGTACAAGTTAGAGACAGCTTCCTCACTTATTGTTTTTCCCTCCTTTGCTTGCTAGTGTAAGCAAGAAGGAGTGATTTTTGAGGCGTAATGCTTTTTCTCCCAGACAATGCAGTTTCTACTTCTGGTAAAGTACGGTTTGTTTGAATATGCTGCACAGTGGTTCCAGCCTCTGTTTGTTCGTTCTGTACTGACATTTGGTGACCTGAATATCCAGATGACTTGGATTTTTTAAATGAAAGGCCATGAAAAAGTGTTACGTGTCTGCGCATTGTTGGATTGCATCCTGGTACCCTGGAGCCTGCCTAAGAGAGACTTCTACTTTTCCTCTAAGCTTCACAGAATTGGCTAAATCTGGATAACTCTGAATTTTGCCTGCTATGAGCATTGTTTAAAATTGATATGTAAAACCTTGAAAACACTAGAGCTCAACAAATTGAAAGAGGTAATTATGAACTGGGTTTCAGGAAACTCACATTCACTTGCAGCATTCTCCATTTTAAAGTTTCTTCAGAGGAGATGCAGGAATAAACCTCCAGGGTGGGAACACTTCCTTTTTAAATTACTAAGCAACATTATTGTCTTAAATGCAAATTAGATAATTAGCAAGGTCAAGCGACTACACAAAGATTTTATTGGCTTGAATAAGATGCAGCCTGGTATCAACTAAGATTGACAACAAGATATAACAACAAGATTCTCTGAGTAAGTACGAATCGCCATATTAGATGCAGTTCCACCTTGTGTCTTTGCTCACACGTCTGTGTTTCCAGTTTCTTGTGGGGCTGTAATAATTTAAATACACCTTCCCTTGCTATAGATACTCTATTAAGTACTTAATTTCTACTTAAGGGCTTGGCTTAAATTTCTGTCCGGTCTTTATTCTATACTTGATTTTTCTTTGCCTTTTCTCTTTTTAGTGCTTTGTTTCTTCTTGTCTTGTGAGGGTTTGCTTAGATGTTATACCAGCTATTTTTTAAAAAACATAAAGGCATGGGTTTAACAGATCGTAAATTATAAAGCCTGAGTTGTCTTTTTGGCTATCACCCATGTGTTTTGGCTTTTACTGTCCATTTGGCATGCCCTACTTTTTTGTCCAGATGTAAGTAGTGCTACTAAAGTGAAAAAGCTGTGGCTGTGTTGCAGTGTTTTTCTTGTGCTAAGGGCTGTAGATCTTCCTAGCAGAAGAAATTTGTTATTCTTTGGATTATATTCTGAATAGATAAGAGACAAATGATGAGAAAAGATGCCATATCATCTGGATCCTGTGCAGAAAGAACAGGGTTATTGGGAAAGAGGTGAGAACATATGTGAAGTTTGTAGGAAGTTGGAAACAGAATCCAAGTCACATTGTTGCTGTTCTAGTGCATTACAAGTAAGAATTATGCCCCTTTCCTCCAGATTCTTCCACCCTAAATTTTGGATTTTCATGTTGGTTACAGAGTATTTTAAACACTAGACTGTATTTTTTTTTACCTAAAGGGAACATGGAAAATTTTAAATAGATCCTAATTTTCTAGGTAGTGTGGTTTAAAAAGCATTGTCTTGCCTTTATTTGCGCGAAAGATGGTTCCTGCCAGCAAGCCATGGGAGCAGGGCTTCTCCCAAGTGAAACGCACGTGAGGTGTTTAAAGGAGCAGAGCTGGAAGGGAATGGAAGACCGACTCTGCCAGTTAGAGGCGCAGCTAAATAAACTGAGTGCTTTATGCAGTGGCAGGAGCTGAATCATGTGCCAGCCAAAGCAGGCAGCAGGCGTAAAGCCCAGTTAGCATCCACCAGTTATTAAGAAATATCTGACCACAGACACAAAGGTGACAGAATTGGATTTTATTTAATTCTTCACAAGTCTGTGAGGTTACAACCCCATGCTTTTACTTAGACCATGCGTCTTGCAGGCTGGGAATGAAGCACGAGGCTGATGTGAAGCCTCGTTGTTGTTTTGGTGCTTCCTTACAGTGCTTTGCTCCCAGCTTTAGCAGGTATGCTAGGTGTCCTTGTTACACCGCGTACTCAGTGTACTTGGTGTGATAGGAAAACATTATTATCTTGCATTTTATAGACAGTTATTGCAGCACAAAGTAAACAAAGCCCAGACCCTCAAAAGTACTTTGATGTCTGACTGTAAATAATTTCAAGGGCATTCAGGCCCTATACATTTCTGGGGCTCGAGGCTGATGTGATTTTTGCGTTGACACCAGCAGCACAGGCTGTGTCACAGACAGCGCTGGCAGAGCTGGGATTTCTAGGTCCCAGGCTAGTGGCTTAACCACCGGACCAGACTGCCCTTCCTAATCTGCTGTTCAGATCTCTGCCTTAAACCTGTCTGTTCTGCATGATGAAAACCACTGCAGTTTTTACACTGAAGCTGTGCCTCTGAGCTTGAAAAGACCATGTGCATCTTGAGTATGGTGGGTCTGTTTGTTGAGCTTTGGTGCTGTGGGGAGAAAAGCCTGTTACAGTGCAACAGTCAGCACACACTCACCCCAGACCTCTTCACTGTTTAAATACCACACTGTGAGGTCATAGTGAAATAATAGCACAAATTGTCAAAACCATTTGGAGTGTTTAGGCTGTGTTTAGCAGGAAAATCTTTGGGAAATAGTCCACACAGTAAACAAACAGTGAAATAAAGAGAAGCACGTTTCTACAGTCTTTGATCACAAACGCACGTTACATATACGTGACTGTTAAAACAAAGTTTAATAACAGCAGAGGTGAATTCCAGGTAGCCAGCAGACTGAATTTTTCCTTGGTTAGATGATTTTACTGAAGAAATATGCTTTTTAAAATTAACTTTTCTGCTTGATGCCATGCAACCGGCTTTAAAAAGAGAGCAAATCTACCCTTTCCTTGCTTTGAACCTGCCTGTGAGTTAAAGAAGACAACCATTAGATAATTTTGATGGGGATTTAGGGAAGGAACAACAACAACAAAAAAGATAAAGCCAGCTGGGCACTGAGTATCTCTGTTCCCTCGCACTGCAAGGTTTATTGATGCTGTCTGCAGATTTGTGTTTGCTTTACTGCTGGTAGTTAGAACTGATGATCAAAGGCTACTATAGCCATACCCATGAAGGGACATAATTGGCTGGACTCTTTGAGTCCTCCGTAACAATACTTAGTTTTGTTGTGTTAGGCAGTGCTCCACAAAGTATAAAACATTGTATGATTGCTGGAGCAGTTGGTCAAATGTTTTCTGCTAGTCTCAATCCATTTTATTTAGGAAACCAATATAGCTCAGAGCCAGGGGTGAAAGCTTTGAACCTGGAGGGTGCCTGGTGCTTCCTGAGAATCTCATGAGGGATGAGATACGTTCAGTCCCAAAATGGCTTTGCTGACAGATATATTTTTACAGCCTATTATTTTCTTTCCTCATTTTTTTGCTTCATTTGAATATAATAGAGTCCTTATTTTTAAATGCTCATCTGTTCCTGCTGTTTATATCCTCACCAAAAAATTATAATTCTCTGGGTTATTTTTTGTGAGTTTTTAGGCATCACATTTGGTTACTGTTGAACATATGTGCTGCAGTGCCTGTATAGAAGAGGCATTGTTTGTTTATTGAGTAATAAATTTTCCATTTTCTTTCTGTCTTTTCAAAAGAATCCCATATTCCAATTTGAACCAAAAGGTTATAGACCTATTTATAGTTCTGAATTTTGGCAGTGATGTAAGCGTGTTGTGTGGTTTTATGACTTCATGAGAGAAAAAGCTGGAGTTGCAGATGAATATGTAAAAATGTTATTTTCCTGGTTCTTTAATACATGAAATGGAGAAAATACTTCTGGTGCAGCTCTGTGAGAACCGGGCTCCCTCTGCTACTTCCCCGTGCAAGTTCGTATCCTCCAGCCCTAGGGGATGAAGCTTTGGTGTCTGTCCAAATGCCCTTTGCACGCAGACCAGACTGCACAACACCAGGTCAGTGTGACATAAATGCACCACCTCTGACGTGTTGCAGCAAACTTCATTACGAGTTCCTGCCCCTTGAAAGCAAAGCCAATTGGAGAGACAGAGGCAGGCTTTGCTTTCCCTGCTGCCACTGGCTTTGACTTCCAGACAAGTTCTTAAATCTGGTTCCAAGTTACCTATCTCTAACTAGGAATTGCAGCGTCTGCCTTGGAGGGTGTTTGAGGATAGAACCGGTGGGAAAAAAAGTCTTGTCTCCCAGAAAAACTGTAGAGATTAAAATACTATATATATGTACATATGTTTGTTTACGTATATAATAATTTAATATAGTTCATAACTTTATACATGTATGTAAATATATAAATTTGTTCTCTGATTTAATCATAATGAAAACCCAAATAATGAAAATCTTCATTACAGAATATTTCCTCTTCAACAGCTTAGTGAAGGTTCAGTCAGAATACACCTTGTTGAGAGTTAAATCCTTCATCGGAGTTTTGATATTCTGTGTAAAGGAATGGTTTGGCTGAAGTGGGATATGCTGCTCAAAAGCTGTTACAGGAATGCCTTTCTGTTGCATAACTTAATGTAGTACGTCCTTGCAAAAGGACAGCTGGAGATTTATTACATTATAATTAATAATTATAATACAATTAATACTTGCTGTTATGATTACTTAACCCTGTTAAGTATGGATGTTCTTTTTACGTGCTTTCTTCCTTGCAGATCGATCATCTTAATTATGATATTTCTGTTTGCACGTACCTTAGCATCTATTAAAATGACACTTAAAATGCATTCTCAAGCAAATCAGAAACTGCTTCCTATGTTTGGAGACCATCTCAGTGGGAGTGGACTATTTTTATTCATCTTGTGCTGATGGGGATTGGACTTTGTGTTACATCTTTTTCTCAGACTTTCAACAAAAAATGCTCTCCCTCTTCTCAGTATTTGGAACATTACTGGTAACAGTCTAATGATTAACTCTCGGTGCAATGGGGAACCAAATGTGTGTCATTATCCCAATATAGTGAATTCCTGAAAGAAGGAAACCTCTAGAACTTTGCAGAATATGTTTTGTAACCATATAATGCAATTGATTTTTCATATTTCAGTCAATAAGGGTTATAGAGTGTTCATCACTGTTCACAAGCCCCTTGGCAACAGTTTTAAAATTCTCAGTGGACAATGGTCAGTTTGCAAGTCTGGACAAGAAAAGTCTGCGAGACCGAATGAATTATGGATACAGTTTTGAAGAGACCTAGAAACTGTTTTTCCCCCTCCAAAATAAATAATAATATAAAAAGATAAAACCACCTGTGTTGAATGGTCCCCCAAATCTGTTAAGATTAGGCCTAAAACTGAATCTCACTATGCTGAGGCCCTCACTCTTTGCGAAGTCCTGTCTACACAAGAAAGATGAATCAAACTTTGTGTGCTTTGTTTCTTTTTCTCTCCGGGATGTGATGGGTTCATCTGACACAGTTACTACCCACACTCACACAGATGAGCAGTGCAGCAGTGTTGCATCTGCCCCAACGTCAGTGTTTCCAGCTGCATTTGTGTCTCCTGCCTGCCAAGCTGCTTAACTGGCATGGATGTGCTGGAAGACTCGAGGGTCCAAAGCATTATACGGCTCTTCCTCTCGCTCAGATAAGTCCTTGCTAGCTGTGCTTATATCGGTACCTCCTGGGCAGCTTTCCCATTCTGCTTCAACTGCTTCTCTCAGCACAGCCTATTATGGGTAGGTCTCAAAACTTTTCCTTTAGCTCTCAGATTCAGCTCTCTACGTTACTGGGAGAGAACAGCTGAGGCTTTGGAGATCTGAGTGGGGTTTTTTTCTTAGTTTACTTCTGATATGGTCTTTCTTCCTTAGTGAAGTAAACTATAAAGAGGTGCAATGGTGCAGTACTATTTGTCTGTCTCACTGGTTCGTGCACTGATGTCTGTAACAGTTTTTGAGATACTTGCAGGAGAATGCCCTTAGAAAGTAAAGTGCTGTCGATGGCTGCAGTGTTATAGTATAATCTTGTCTGAAGCTTACATCATTTAAACACAAGTCTTTAAGTTTTCTGTCCCTCAGCTTGGAATCAGTTGCTATATCATCGCTGGAATCCAGGTTTCTTTGTACCCCAGTAACACAGCATTTATGTGTGCTTTTCTTAGGCTAAAGGACAAGGAAAGAAAAATCAATGGATGAAAGCTTCTGTCGTGGATCAGAGCTGATATTGACCAGATATTGCTTTCCTCCCTTCAGTTTGATAAGCTTTTCCCATTTCTTCGGCCTGGTTGCTTTTAAGCTGCCGTATTTCTCATGATATGGTTGTTGGTTTTTTTTATTGCTGATACTAGCTTATTGAAACTTGAGGAACTTTATTTGCTTAACCTTGGATCTCTGGAAGAGAAACTGGTTACTTTGAACCTTTCAGCCTTTTGCTCTTAAAAGTGTTGAAAGAAGCAACTCTAATTTAGGGCTTTTATTGCAATTTAAAACACACAAATAGATGCCTTCACTTCTACAATCAACATCAAAAGACCAGAGAGTCTGGAGCATATCAACCACCCATTCAACATTAATCAACTTACACGTGCCTGTCTCTCTGCCAGGATCTCTTCACCGTCCAATGTGTTCACTCAGCCTCACTGTTGGAGAATGTACAAAGTTAGGAGGAATCCCAGTAGACTCCAGTTGTTATGTACTGTAAGTAAGGACAACCTGGCTTTCTGACACACTTTGGTACATACTTTGTGTTTTGCAACAGGGATAAGTACCTTTGCTTATTTATTTAAAATGCCATAATACTTCAGCCATGGAGTTTAGATTTTCTTGTTGTTCTTCTCAAGAAGATTGCTTGAACATCCTATCTATTGCAGACTGATCAGTTAATTTTATAACTGACAAAACCAATAAACTAATAAACATCAAAGTGCTTAGGTCCAAAGTCCAAAAAATGTAAAGAAAGAACAAATATCTAAATATTTAAAAGTTAATTTCCGGCCCTTGCATACACGTGTATTTGTGCGTTATGACTCATCCCTTTTTTGCGTTGTACAGTCTGTGCGTCATCACTGCTTAACTCCACTCTCCGTGTTATGCAATTTGTTTGGGCTTGCATCTTATAAGTCAATATATCGGTTTTCGTTAGTGGTCTGGTTCCATAAAGTGAATTATCTCTCTGGATGGGAAATGAAGCAAAAGAACAGATACGTTTCTTTGGAAGGATGATGTTCTTGTTTGTGTGCGTATGTATTACTGAACAGAGGTTGTGTATACTGGACTGTGTGCCTTTTTTGTGTTAGCTAAAATAAGATTTGAGTGCATGTGTAATGCACACAAAAATTTTATAAGTACATTTCTACCTAAAGCAATGGAGTTAAAACATACTTCTTTATTCTTCCCATTCTGATGTTTTCTTTCAACCTTATTATTACCTTTTGGTAATACTATTATTACTTTTATGCACTAAAGATAAGCTCACTCACCATATAAATCTATTGACAGGAAAACTCTACCCTGAATAGCTTGTGTTAATGTACAAGGGCTCATATTCTTGCTAGACAAGGTAATTATGAAAAAAAAAAAGTTATTAGATAACACATCATCTGCAGACATGCTGGAAGTATTTAAGAAATACAGAAATTAGCCCAGATCTCCCAGATTCCAATTAGTAAGTTAATTGAAGAGCATCTTTCCTCTATTCGTTCCCTCTTTCTTGCTTTTCCCCATCTCAGGTACACACTTTATGGTGATAGTCCCAATAATGTGTGACATGGAGATAATATGTGAAATATCTGGTGGGGAAATATGAACTCTCTTTTTTCTGCTAGCAGTCTGCATTGAGGCAGAGAGGGTAGAAGCTGCTGGATGCTGTGGCTCAGGAGCGTACTTGTTCATTTTGAGAAAAGGAGTCCATCTCTCCTTTTCCCACATGCTAGCTCTGGCTTACCTAGGACAGCCTACTGCACTCCTCCCGTTCACTGGTGTGGCAGGAGTTGGGTCCTGGGTAGCTTTGGGTGGCTTGCTGAACCAAACTGTTAAGGTAAGGGAGTCTGCAAGTGCTGAGACCAGTTCAAGAAAAGCCTAGGGAATTTCCCTTACATGAACTTTTCCACTTTTCTGATTCACTGCCTAAATTTGTCTCTGGAAACAAGCAGGAACTGTGAGAGAAATTATTCCATGGTGATAAATGTGGTACAACTGTTCTGTAATTTTTCTTTTATTCGCTAGATACAGATCAGTGTTGTTCTTTTCTCCTAAAGCCTCCTTTATGTTGTGGGATTGTCTAATGACAAGCTCTTCAAAGGAGAGAAACAATATTCTTACGCACATGGAAGCCTTCCATTGTTTCCCCTGCTGCTCCTTTGGCTCGATTCAGTATTGAAGGAGTAATTGTGGGAAGTCAGTGCTCCTCTTCCTAAACATAAACTAGGTTGAACTGCAGTCTTCCTGTCTGCTATTGTTAGCAAGAGCATTAGAAAATTGCTGTGTACCATCAGTCATGGAAAATAAAGAGTAGGACAATTAGCATTTTTCATGGCTGAATGCAATGTCCATCTTTTCACCCACTGTACATAAGATTGTTTTTGCTAGGAACTTCTGACAAATAATCTTAATAAGAGCAAAATAAAGCAAATAGGTTTAGGTTCTGTTTTTTTTTTCTCAGCAATGACATTCTCTTTCAGACTAGTGTTAGCCCATGATGGGAGCAGTTGTATATTTGTTGTATGTTTGTTCAGCGAGCACTGTAAGAACTTTTTTGAAATTTTACAGTCCCTTTAGCTAAGATAATTATTAAATAATTTGTCCTTAACCTTGTCTGTGTTGCCACAAGAGAAGTCAGTGAAATATAATTAAACTTAGAACCATGTAAGTAACTAGTCACTATATTCCTTGGCACCTTCTTGCTTCAGGCTGAGATTGTTAGGTCAAAGTCAGAGCAAAATGAAAAAAACCCCCACCACTCCCTCCCCCCAACTTAGTATTGGTGGATATATTTATTTGCAGCAAAGTATACGTCAGAGAAATGCATTACACTGTTGCATGCTATTAAGAAGGATTTTATTATAAATTTGTTTTTTTCAAACCTGGATAGTTGGAATGAAGCTCTTCCTGCTGGTAAAATTTTCTCCATTGATAATGTCCTGGGGATTTTGTTATTGAATCTTCTTTCCAGTGCAAGGAATTTTTGCTGAGGTCAGAAAAAGTGTTGTTTTTAGGGCATGTGTGAAATGTCATATGGTAATTCCTAATATGGAGGAAAGAATTTAATTCTGTGTCTGGAATTAGGTTCAAGCTTTTGATTTTTGTGTAAAAGACACTTCAAGAGCAAGAGTAATTTTCTGAGCAACACATCTTGTTGCCAACTGGTTTGAAGACTATCAAGTTTTAAAACATTTATCTTGTGATATCGTAGTATATTTCCAAATCTTGGCTATGACTGATTTGGGCCTGAGAGATTAGTCAACTTTATCTAATTTAACATTTTTATTCCTTTTGTTCCTACTTCTTATAAGGAAGGAGATTTATAAAGCATCCTTATAAAGTGGAGGCATGTATTGTTTGACAACATGATTTAGAGGAACATTTCATCCCTCTGATTAGGGTAAGAAAAATTTTCTTTTTTTAAATCAGAAGATAGTGAATGACGATAAGCATGCTGGAAGGATTTTTCGGTTAATGAGGCATGAATAAGTGTAAGCTTTCCATGAAGAGATGAATAAAGTGATTGTATTTACTGTGGCTGAGCAATGTATCTAAGAATATCTACTTAGAGCTATTCAAAACTGCTCTTTTAATAACCTTTTTGTGTAGAAAACTGTAGACCCATGTGAATATCACAGTCAAAAATAAGGAGTCCTTTTCTGCATAGAAGTACCCAGTTTTAGAGCTGAGTGTGAAACTGCAAGTCTTCTGCAGAAGAAATGGAAAGACAAGGGTTCATTTGGCAGAAAGGGTGAAAAACTGAAGACCTTGAATGTGACCAAATGGCTTATGCTACAACAAACTGTGTCAGCTGAAAAGACTAGATGAAGAAAAGACTAGGATGAGAGGAAATGGCTGTAAGTTGTGCCAGGTGAGGTTTAGACTGGACATTAGGAAGAATTTCTTCACTGAGAGAGTGGTCAGGGATTGGAACAGCTGCCCAGGGAGGTGGTGGAGTCACCATCCCTGGAGGTGTTTAAAAGACAGGTAGATGAGTTTCTTAGGGACATGGTTTAGTAGGGAGATAGGTATGGTTGGACTCGATGATCTCAGAGGTCTCTTCCAACCTTAGAATTCTATGATTCTATGAATTTTGGAATAGATGTCCATCTTAAGAATGTGTGTTTTCATGTCCTTATGTTTTAGAAAAGTCGTTGTTCTGGGCTGAAAATGGTTTAAAACGTTGAAACCCATTATCATTTTCAGCCAAAGCAAAGATTTGGCAAGTTTCAATCTGGAGAAATCAAGGCTTGGTCAAACTGAAGTATTTTAATTCAGTAAAAGTTTTTGGAGCAAAATAATTTTAAAATACTCTGGCCATCATGTGTGAAGTCAGTAACATGATGTAATCGTGCTCAAGAGTCCGTTTTTCAAAGAATGATTTGAAATATTCTGATAGCTAAACAATATTATCTTCCTTATTGTTCTGAGGTGCCATTTGGTCTTTGTATCTTTGGGCCTAAAGTGAACATTCAGCTGTTCTGTAGGGATAAGGAGTAAAATTCTGGTCTAGCTGAAGTCAGAGGTTTCATGTTAATCTCATTTTTGTGGCACAGAGTTACAGTTTTCCCCAGGTGGTTAAATTCTGTGTAAGCTAAGCTGGAAGAGCATTTCTTGGCATAGGATGAATGGTTCTGAAGACGTTTGTCCCATCTAAACTTCCTGGCCAAACTGTAAGGAACTGGAAGAACAGCAAGAGGTTTGAGGCACTCCAGGATGAGCTGTTTGAGGCAAATGCGGTGCTTCCTGTGATGCTGAAGTAACACCAGTTTTACAGCTATGGGACACATAGGATTAGTTGTGAAATCTTCCTGACATAGGAAGGTTTCAGCATTATGCAGGTCAGATTTGCATGAGAGCATGGTTTATGTATGCGGCCCGTTGTTTTAAAGCAGGGTGTAATGACTTACCCGTTGCGTGGCTGAGGGCTCTTTTTTAATGTTAAACATCCATGGAACTGCAGTGGAAGCAGCCTCAGTTGGCCACTTTTCTGAGAAAAGTGCATAACAATAGCACATTAGTCATCCTTGCTTGATAAAAACAAGAAGGATGAATGAAAAAGCGTAGCACAATGTAGAGCTCTCAAGCAGCTTATATTGAAAGAGGTGCCTTTTTTTTTTTTCCTTTCCTTTTATTTTTTTTCCCCAAGTATGTGTGTGCAGACACTCTCATTACTTGAAAGCCTCTCAGCTTTACGTTTGAAAAACTACAGAGTCCTCGGGATGGCAGGACGTGTAGCCACGGTTGATTCAGCCCCTTCTCCTTCCGAAGAAGAGAAACAAAATTCTGACCTCTGCCTTGGCATGAGGCATCGGAGGTGTCCTTGAAAACAAGAAAGCAAAAAAGGTCTGTCTGCTCTGTGTAAACATCCAAGAGCACATGGCATTTTCTGAGTGAGCTGGGTTTTTGTCCTTAGTCACTACATTCTTCTTTCTCCACAACTGTGCCATTAGCTGCTGCCTTCCAGCACGTTCGTTGCACACTGAATTTGCATTGCGTGCGGACGCTTTCTGGAGCACATGAAAAACTCTTTTAAGTAAGTAGTAGTGACCAATTGCACTGCATTGAATAAATGCTATTAGTCTCTATTTCAGTGTGCAATAAACGGCAGTTTTCTAGAGCTGATTAAATGATTCAATGTCGGATGTTAGGATCTGTGGGACCGTATGTAGATCTCGGTGGAAAAAAGGCAGATTTGATGGCTTATGGAAAGAATTTGCTTATAAAAGAAAAACATAGAGATGAGTTTATAGTCTCATAGTTGTAGACAGCAAAAGTAGAAGGAATTCAAGACACGAATGATTTGAGCACTGAGCAGGTCAGCTGGGCCATCAGGATGAGAATGATTTCTGTTTCTTCTTGTAAAATAATGTATCATTCAGATGTTAGCCAGCATTGCAGGAAAGTGGCAAAACCACAGCAATAAAGAGACCCCAATACCAGGTGATGCTCATAGTGCTGAAGGCACCAAACTCACACCTGTAAGTTCAAAGGCTTAACACTTGGTCCTTCATTCCCACATTTGTTCATCCAGCCTCTTTGGTTCCCTGGGCTAAATTTTGTGGTGGGAGTCACTTAAAACTGTCTCATGAATTCACAGGGACACGAAGAGTTCTTAAGAATTTTAGGGGTTTTACATGTAATGTGATTTATAAGTTTGCTTTTTCTGTATTACTAATTTCATTATAATTTCAAGATGTGATGTTACACAACAGAGAGAATCACCCTCTGCTGTTATAGTCCCTTTTATTCTCTGCCTTTTATTTGGTTTGCCATTGAAACTTTAAGACAAATGCCTCAAGAAATGGTGCAACAGTCTCTCTAAGGCTTTGGAGGCCTAGACAAAGCAATGGAGAGAACATGCAATGTGCAAATAATGCACTAGGGAATCATGAAGAAGACATTCAGTTATTGTTTTTTGTTTTCTGAGTAAAATTACGGACGTAATTAAATTAAAATGCAGAACTCTGTCTTAGGAGGTGTTCAACGCCCTTTGCTCCTTCTGACGACAGTAGGCCAGAAGAGTGACAGTTCAGATCTTTTTTTCCTCCTCTCCTTTGACTGTATTCCAGTGATATTTGTTCCAGTCCTGAGATGGCAGTCAGAATAAAGATTTGGAAGCCAAGTCTCCATAACTCTGCTTAAAAGACTTAACTCCAAGGCAGATAATAAGGCTATGATGATAAGCTGCTGCTTCAGATGAGTGGAAATACTGTTTTAAAGACCTATGTGTGTGTCATAGGAATTCAGGACTAGGTTTGGGGCTTTTTTGGGGGGGCATGGTCTGTGTTTTTGTTACACTAAAATATAATTGATTATAAATGAGTTTTGGCACATCAGGCTTTTTAGGAGGTCACTACTCTTTAAAGAAAACTTTTATTCGTTGAGTTACAAGTGAAGTGTCCTAAAACATCAATTTCCAAACACGGGTCAAACTTCATGATATAAAAAATGTGGTTTATGGCCAAGTAAATAGTAAGCTCACTTGTCTGATATTAGGCAGGAGGAGGAGCTGCAGAATGACACCCTTGCTCAAAATTGGTTTTGTTCTTGGATTCTTCCCTTACTTATAAACACAGCTTTTAGATGAAGGAGAAAACCAATTATTTCTTCTACCTAGAATTAGTAGGCTGGAGTTAATTTGAAAAATTAACTACAGAAAAAATTAACTACAGAAAAATTAACTACAGAAATCTACTCAATGGAATGCATCTGAGTTTCCATGTCCTGCGCAGAAACGAGAAACCAAGGAAAAAATGTAGGTGTCACACTACAGTGATGTGAATGTAGGAGATTCATTTCAGAAAATGACTGGCATTTTTTGGAGAAGGAAGGTTTTTCTTTTAAAATCTAAATTAAAATGAGCGCACTTGCGCTCTAATGCAACAAAATTAAAGACCAAAATCAATGAAAGTAAAAATAATTTCTGACACAAGTGTTTTCCATTAAAAAAAAAACCTCTCAGCATGGTAAATGGATCTTGTCCTATAGGTTGCAAGACCGACAGGGTCCTATATGTCTCTGCAAAATGCACAAAGTGGGGCTACTAGAATTTCAGTATTTGACAAAGCCTTAAAAAGAGATGAAAACGAGGGAGTCCTCACTCAAAACATCAGCGACTTGGCAAGACTTTGGACAGTTGGCATTAACATCAATGCTAGTATTCAGCTGACATGCTTGTTCACTGTATCTTTCTTACTGCAACTGGCAAGGGACAAGAGCTATTGTGACTGAAACTTTGAAAGCAATATTTAATTAAGTAAATTGATGTGCTCATTGGGAAACTGCAAATCATTTCTATGTGGCCTTTCTTTCTTTATTAAAGACTCTTGAAGGGATGCTCTTTCCATTCAACAAAGTTATATCTTTATTATAGGAACTTAGTGGTTTGCCTGTTTCAGCTTTCTGCTCAGTGGTTATCGGAGCAGAGCTTTTCTTTTATAACTGTGCATTCTCCATCTACACCTCTAGGAAAAAAGATAACGTTAGCGTTTGACTTGTCTGAAGGTACAAATCATCCTTTTTATTAAAGTCTGAAATGTTGCTCAGTTCTACTTAAGGACTCAAATTAGGGAAAAAAATAACATTTCAGTGGGTTGCTCTGTCCCCGTCCCCCCCAACTTCCAGAAATGTTTGTACATACATAGTGGTCATGGAAGTAAAAAAGAGAAAAATCCTAACATTTTGGAGGGGAAAACAACTAGCAGGTTGTAAAGGGAGAAGTAATCAATATCCTCTGTTTGGGCCTCCTGAAGAAGAGAGAGAAACCCAAATGGGAACACTAAAGGGTTAACCACAACATTGAGAGCAATTTGTCTATTGTTTCTCTATTAATATCATTCACCAACTTACAACTCATCACCTTTTTCAAGTAGTCTCCCTATAGCAACAAATGGCGCCGTAGACAAACCAGATGCAATCTCATCTCTGCTTTCTTTTCATAATCATTTGCAAATTTGTTAAAAAGAGAAGTAAGGGAAAGTGGGAGAAACAAAATATTTTGCAGAAGCTGCTCCAAGGAACACTGAGAACAGGGGAGTCTCTTTTTGCTGTAACCCCCTCTACTATGTGACGGGCCCCCACCTTTCTGGGGTATGATTTGACTTTCTTAAAGGACTTGTTCTGTGTCATTGAAATGAACCTAGATTCCCTTCACAGTAATCTTGATGATCTTGAGTTGTTACTTAGGATATTTAAAGCATACTGTCAGAGCGCTAGTTCCAAAATTGGACTCTGTTCCTCTCCACCTTTAGTTTACAGCTGATTTTCATCTCTCTGTTTAATTCCATAACAGATTATTAGTTTTCCTTAGTGACATATCTGCACATAATTGTTACGTACATGTTTTTCTGGCTGCTGCATGATAGCACGAATGGGGTTTTTTTCCAGAATTGTTGTTAAAAATCTCTACATTTAAATCCTTCCTTTATTAGTTAAATCTATTATTTTTTCCTTAAAAAGAAATCTATTTCTTTTCTCCTTTTTTTTTTTTGTCTTTATGCTCCTCTCAGTTGTAACTGACTTTAAAAGATGGAGAACATTTATATTTCTTTACATGGAGAACAGCCATATACTGTATTTGAAGGTAGGTTATTTCAATTTCAGAAAACACCCAAACAAAAAACCCAGGCCAAACTCCAAATGCTGGTGGAGCCTTGAAAGAATGGATCTAATTTGTATTTCTTTAGAAAATACAATTGAGGCAATATTTTATATTTGCCACCAAGATGCAGAAAAAATCATCATTAAAAAGATAATCAACATTAGTTCATTTCTATCATTTGAGCAATTATGTTCAAATTTTTCCCATCTCATTTGATGATTTGCAGATACATATGTGCATAGAGGCTGGTTGCCCTATGTGAATAGTTATGGTGAGACCTGAAGAGTTTATTCCCTTTTATGTAAGATTTTTTGAGAACTTCTGACAACTCTTTTGACTACTGGGGAGCTCTGGCATATGATGTTAGTGGACGCCAAGACTTTGCTTGGTGTTGTAGCCTCTAACAATGGAAGTCTGTGGAAAAGCCAGGCTGATTTCCTCGCTGAAGTTGCTTTTGAGGTATCGTGGCTCTTGGTGTTGAACAGGAGAATAAACCTTATGCTTGAATAGATTTTACTGACTTCTGAAGAGCATCTTCTCTCCTTATCTGCTGAAGACTGTGATGTAAACACTACTTTAACTACTTCCAGAGCTCGTTTCCACAGGCACAACATTTGGCTATGCCATCTGATTACCACCAAAACAGAGGAAAGCAGTCTTACACGGTCACTTTGCTTGCGTTATACTGTTATCGTTCAGGCAGTGTTTACAGAATGCCACGCTTAACGTTGCCCAGATGCTCTATCTGTGGGAAACGCAGAAACCAGACAGCACCACTGTCAGCATTTTATGCATTCAACCGTCTTATCCGAGGTCTTGCCTGTTTGTGCGAGCTGGGGTCACCCCATGGCCTGGGCGTGCTGTCAGTTAGCCCTGACTGGAGATAGCACTGCTGAAGATGTTGAAGCTTGTGTTGTTTAGGCCACTTACAGCTTTTCAGCAAACATTTTAGAACAAAGTGATGTGGTTTCCCTGGTGGCTTGTTGACCCAAGAATGTTTTTTAACATAACACTATGGAAGGAATACTGCCTCTTCTCTAACTACAGGAACGTTTTCTGCAGTTGCTAGTAAACATATGGATATTGTAAGAGTTGTATGGTTTCCAGATTATAGACTATAAATAGTATTTAGCCTGTATTTTCCTTTGGTCATTGTTTCTGTGTTTTGGTGTACATTATTTTCATTTTACTATTTTGCACATGTGATGATGATTACTAAAATCAGTGATATCAGGTATTCAAGGATCAGCTTTCTTAGGTCAGATTGCTCTTAAGGAATACACAAAATAATATCAGCTTGTAGCAGATTTTAGAGTGCATATATCACATTTGCATACTCATAAACCTGAGAATTGGAGAAGTAAAAATATTTTCAGCCATTCTGAGGTGAGGTTACATTGGAAGTAAAATGTTCAGTCAAATTATGTAGTGTCATTATAAACTCATGCCAGTAATATTTTATCGAAAAGAGTTAATATTTTTCATAAAGTAAACACTTCAGAAATGGTCACATTCCACTAAACACTTATCTAGAGTGTTATAAAAGTCATTAATTTGTAGCACCTACGTTCATTTCCTGTGAGTCGTGCGAAAGGCATAGAAATCACTGGCCTACACAACTTTTAAAAATTATATATCTGTTACTACGGTTTTGTAATATGCATTTAAATGTCATCATCCCTTTTTTTGAAACTTTTTACTTTAAACAGGGTTTTTTTGGAGTTGTGTATTTCTATTTAAGAAAATTTATTTGTTTCCTGAGGAATTAATATGTTATTTTCTGTATATTTTTACTTTCTTACACAAGAAACTTCCGTGCACTTATTTTGAACTCCATTACTTGAAGTCCCACTATGCTTTTAAGTGTATTAATAAACGTTTCTTCCTTTAAGGGCTGGAGGTAGGGTTCTTTTAACTGCTTCATATCCACATTCCAAAACCTATTTAAAAACCTGAGGCTAAAGTCCAGCTGACAATGAACTCTATTTTCAGCTAAAACCCCCTCCTCCCCTGCTTGCCACACACTGTTTCTGCTGCTGGTCCACTTGTGATAAAGACCAAAACTGTTGTTTGGCTGACATGCAGAAGGAGTTGTTTATCAAAAGGAGGCTATTCTAGGAGGATATACTCTTTAAACAGAACAATGGGGATTTTGAAGATAACCAAATCAGTACTACATAGGTGTTAGATCTGTTTTAAATTGTTTCTGTGCTGGAAAGTAGGAGGGGGCCCGGGTGTTTGGCTTTGAGTCCCTGGCCTGCAAGTGTGAAATGGCTAAATCCAAATTAGCTGCCAACTGTGCTTTGTGCTGCAGCTCCTGCGTCTGTAGGGCATGAGCACAGCACCTGGGGAGCACAGTGCTGGGGAGCCCAGCGCTGGGGGTGCAGGGAAAGGGGCCTCAGAAAATCCGATTTCATTTTATGATCCAGCTGTACGTTGCGCTTCACCCCGGGGATTTGAATCCATCCTTGATGCTGCCTCGTTCCAACGGCAGTTCCTAAAAGGGGACCTACCAGCAGAGTCGCCTTTCGCTGGTTAGATCAGGTTATGGGCACGTACCTATTCCACCGATGTGAATTAAGTACTGATCAGTGGGAGGAAAGAACCTCATGGGAGCCTGATCTGAGATCAGCAGATGCATGTGATGCATTTTTGTTTGCACACCCGTTATGCAGAGGGAGAATCTCGCCAAGAATAAAAGTGACCTTCAAAGGCAAGAGAGAGGAATATACATTTTCTGTCAGGTTCTCAGATGTCTGTTTCTCTTCTTTCTGAGCTATGGAAATCCCTGATTTTCTCTAATGAAAGATTTTCTTCAAATATTTTCTCAGATATTTGTGTTATTTTGCAGTGATACTCTAATATCCATCACCAGATCCAACTGAAAATTTCCCTTTCTCACTTACTTGCAGTGTTTTTTTTGTGGCACAGTGATCTCATTTAAAAATCTCTTTCCAAAACTAAAAAAGGGAAGATTCCCTATACATAAAGAAGTATTGATTGTCTGTCTTTTTTTATTTTATTTTATTTTTTTCCTTCCCCTGGGCCCTGCTAGTTGCAGGTAGTTCAGGAGAACATCTGGATGTCCACTTTTCCTGAAATATCTGCTTTGATTGATTAAGAAGGAGAGAGTTCTTTTGTGTTCAGCTGGTAGACATCTCCTGGCCCCAAAAGGCAGCAATAATCTCTATTTTCAGCTGTAAGTTTCCTACCTTCTCCTTCCTCTAATACAAATAGAAGCTTAAATTCTTCTAAATGTGGAAGGGGCATCTTAGTGACCCCTGTCTAACACCAACAACAAAGTCTGGCATCCTTTCCTGAAGCCTGGATTTATTTTCTTAAAGATTCCCACTAGGTAAACTCCATGGCAAAACTAACCCTTGACAGCTTTTGCTGTTTTGACCATCACCTTTTACAGCCAAGTGTGATGATGTGGAGAGAAGGAGGGGCAATCCTCGTTTGTGCTAGAACCAACACGTTGATTTTTTTATTCTCTCCTAAAGTGATGCATTTTCAGAAGCCGTATCATGCAACCAGAAACAAAAAGTGACCCCGTGACTATTTAGATAGAGATAGGAACGCACTTTGTGTGGCAAGGTAAGCAGTGTGGGCTGATTATTGCAGTACGCAGAGTGACAAATAATGAACGATTTCTGTGCTTGCTTAGAATAATTGCGTGGCAAGGGGACAACTATATCTCAGTCAACAGTGACAGCCCCATAGTTTCCTGTGATGGGCAGTCCTGGTGGAAATATGGGCTACGCTCTGCTGTTAAATGTTTGCAGACTGCTTCATGGGTATGTTGGCTGGGATTTAACCAAAGTAGATCTTAATAAACAAAATAATCATATTTAACTGAAATAGATTCTTAAAGAGCGATTGGACATAATTAGTGTGTTCCAGTATGGATTCAGGGGCCTGTTGTTTCCCCTTATGTTTGAAAATCTGCCCTTGACTTTTTTTTTAATCTTATCCAATTTAATAAACTATACTTTCGTACTTTGGCTGTGTGCTTTTTTGGCTTTCTTCTAATAATACTTGACCCACCCAGGTAGATTTAGCTGACTGGGAGTAGAGTTGTGCCTACTTATCACAATAGCTTATATATATTGACAGAGATGATGGAAACTAGGTTTTTATGACAATATAAAGGGTAGAAACTCTAAGAGGAAAATACACTCTCGTACTTCGAAGACCAAACAATTTAACAAAGGGAGCATTTATACCTTCCAGTTTTGCTAGAGTCTCATGAGCGCTCCACTGGTGAAGGAGCTCAGCACATAGATTGCTGCTGCTTGAACTCTGGACTTGCTGATTGGTCGTTTGCTTTAACCACAGTGCAGGATGGAGCCTTTGGAGACTAACAAAATGTAAATAAATACATGTGTGTTTGTTTCTAGCCTGTTAAAAAAAAAAAAGGAAAAAAGTCTATGTGTCAAAGAAGGGGGGAAAGCTGTTAGGGCTTCATTTGCATGCTTTTGAGATGCAGGAGGTACAGGAAGCAAGGGGTTTAGGGGAGGGCTAGCAAAATCTTTCCATAGGGGTATAACAATGAGGAAACACAGAGAGTGTTTAGGTGTTGTTAGATTTGATTAGCGCAGATTGATCAGGCAAGTGGTGTTTATTTTGCTATTAATCACCCAGAGTTACCTCAACTTTGCAGAAAAAGTCTTATCCGCAAATCATCACGAAGAATGGTTTGTTTGGTCAGTTGTTTGTTTTGGTTTTCTTTTCTTTTTTTTTTTTTTCCATCATCCACAGGAATAGATTGCATTTTTTTTAAAATACTCTTTTTGGACCTAGAAAATGAATGGTGGCGGTAAAGCAGCTCAGGCATAATAAATTGTTCTGCTGTCGTGATTGTCCCTAGGCTGGATTTTTGTTCATCTTTAGCATTAGTGATATTTTTCTTTGTGCTTTTGCCCTTGCTGTTATAATTTTAAGTGTGTTGCAATATGCTGACTCCTAACAAGTTTTATGTTTCAGCAAAGGAGAGACTGCAAATAGAAAGAATGAATGAATTCATAGTTGGCTACAGCTGATTTTGTGCAGTTACTAGCTTACATCATGGATTTCTCTGCCAGTTAGCTGTTCAAAAGTAAAATAGGAGGCACGGCATGGTTGGAGTTTCAGAGGGGCAGCCTCTTCATATTGTTGCCAAATGACCTTTCATTTACCTTACATCTGTAGACATAAAATAGGGCATAAGTTCTTATGGCTGTAAGCAACTCTCCTCAATACCTGAGGTTTCCCTTCAAATGCTTCTACTTGCTGTAAATTGTTTCTCACTTTTTGTGAGGGAGAAACCTGGTGTAAGATATGGCCATGGAGTGTCACAGTTTGATGAAGTGCTTCTGTGATGAAGCCTCCTCACCTGTATAGAGCTTCTGCTGCTTGCAGTGGTCTCCAGAAAAGCCTGGCTCAAAGCAGCCAGTTTACACGTAGGTGGTGATGCTTACAGCCATTGGGAACATTTTCCAGCAGTATGCTCCTGGACTAGATAATTCCTGTGCCATCCCCTTGACTCTCTGCTACTTCCTTCTGGTACCAGTTCTATGTTTCTTTTCTCCTGGTTTAACTGCTTCCTCCTCCTCTGACTACACAGATGCACAATTCCATCTTGTTTACAATCTCTCTTAATCCTGCTGCGAGGGAAGGCTTCTTCCATTGCTTTGCTCAACTAAAGCCTCCATCAACCTCATCAAAAGGGAGGGAGCTTCTCCTGGCCTCCAGCCTCCTCATGTCAGGTACTTCTCTTTAACTTGCATCTTTAATGGATAAATGGATAATGAGCTCCTGCATTTCTCAGTGCAGATGTTTTTCTGCTGGAAAGGGATCTGTGTGATCTTTGGCAAATACCTGAATTTGCCAGTATATTATTTTAATTGTATAGTCTTTTCCCAAGTCCCATTTGCTGGCATATTTATCCACATCGGGTGACTGTTCTGCTTTCTCTCTCTTAGCTTAAATTTGGTTTACAAATTATCTATTAAGTGCTACGAAAACTGTGTGTCGACTAGTACTTTCTGGCTTAAGTTAAAGTGTAGGATAGATTTGTATTTTTCAGCATTTCCTTTGACCCACTTTGCTAAATTAGTTTCCAGTTTTCTTGAAAAAGTATGTCTTGTCTCATTTCTGGTTTCGTTATTTCCTTTTGTTGGCTGAAATATTTAGTAAAAATGTTGCAGCAAGCAAAAGCCACAGACAAAAGTGGAGGAAATTTCATTGGCTGTACAATACAGAAGTTCAGATTTGGTGACCGCCATTTTTAAATGTATTTTCAGACCTTCCTCAATTCTTAACTGTATACAATTGTCAAGTTTTGGGGTTTTTCTTTGCTTGTTTGAACTACTTCCATTAGGCAAGCTGAAGATAAAGCCTTTTCTTGTTTGTTTTTTTATTTTCACAATAATTGTGATGATGTTGTCTTATTTGCTCTTTGGTCATCCAGGAGATGTGTTGCCTAGTAATAATCCAGTGGACTCCCTCTTCCTGTATTGATTTTGTGAGATCAGAGAAAAGCAGTTTTCACATACTCATTGTGCATTCTAAGTTATTTCAAAGATGGAAGAAACGAAAATGAAATGGATGCTCTCTCTGCCCGTTTGTAGTCATCTCTTAAACATGTGGTACTCTGCTTGGAAACAGTGAGTAATCCTTACCTTCGCAGCTCCATCAGCCTGGGCGTTTCAGGGGAGAAATGAAGTGTTTTGCTGACACAGGGGGCTGCTTACTCTAGTGGATTTCTCTTTATGCCTTTGCAGATGCCAGAAAATCTAGTGCATAGGTCGCACAAAGGGGAATTAATTTGGTGCCATCTCGTTTCAGTCCCCGCTTATCCTTATCATGTGCCTGTGCCCCGCTCCATGGGCTGGCAGAGGCTCTGTGAAGAGGCCAGTGACAGGAATAGCAGGGAGAGCTGCTGTAAGTGTGAGCGGGGCTGGCTCCCCTGTCTTTAGGAAGCTGGCTGGCTCTGCGCCTGCCCTTGCCGCGTGTGGCTCAAGCCAGTAGTGTCACACTCCCCCTCCTCCTCGCTTGTACTCACAGTGTTTCTGGATCATTTAAATAAGACAGTCCTGAAAACCTAGCATAGCAGTCTTAGAGGCTGACTGGGCACAGTTTATGTGTTAGACACCAGATTCTGCTCATCTCTGCGCAGATGTACCTGCTCTGAATTTACCTTAGCCACAGGGAAGTGCTCTGATTTACAAACATGACCGAGAGGAACAGGACTTGCTTGTGTAGTTTGGAAGAGTGGCATGAGAGGGACGTGCAAGGTGGTTGTATCAAGGTTTGATGTCTTGGGGCTAGTTAGAGCCATATCAGCACAAACCATACGTAGGAGGCTAGGAGAAGTGTGGTGAAAGCCACGACAGAAGATCCTCTCATTGCAGCACAAAGCACCTATACCAGGATTTTGTGGTATTACAGCTACGTAAGTGTGGTTCAGACATTGTGAAACAAAACCCTTCCAGATAGCACAAATCATTCTTCTTTTGAATGTTCATCATTGTTTCAGTCTTCCCCCACCTCCCAGCCTCAAACTCCTTAGCATCACACTCTAGTCTAAGCATAAAAGTCTTGCCCTTATTTTTAATCTTCTCTTGTAGCATGCACTTGCTGTGCTATGGAGACCATGGCACTCCTTTTGCTTCCAACGAATACTTACTGTTTAACACTCCCCTTATTCACATAATTACTCAAAAAGTTACAATTTTCTCTGTTTGTGTGAATTTGAATGCAAAATGCGGGCACCAGAATCTTAACTGCAACCACCTGCTGTTTTCTCTGTAGTTACCAGTAAGCAAATCCACTATAAGTATTTGTATCTGCACTTTGGATACCAAAGAGTTGTTGATAGCTTTTGAGGCAATCATCTGTTGGTCTAACATGAAAAATAACCTCACTGGAGGAGGAATCTTTTCCTTCTCAGGTCTTTCTACTGTTGGAGAAGTCATATTATAGCTATGACAGTTTGGATATTGCAACACTGTCAGAGCCATATGGTGGTGTGTAAACTGGTCCTACTTTTAGGTCTGGAAATAGCTTGATTTCATAGATTTAGCAGCTATAGCTATTTTTGAAAATATTTAAAGTCTAGACCTACCTGGATAAACTTTTGCAGGCCTTTCTTAGCTCTTATTTTAGCAGTGTGTTTCAATGGTTAAGCTAGTGATCGTTTTCATTATGAGAATTCATGTTAATTCATGGCATGCCAGAACATTATTATAAATCTCTTCACTGTTCCATTTTTTAGGGCTTTGAAATGTAATCAAAGATGGATTTATCTGATACTAAGAGATGAAACAGTTACCAGCCGTAGGTTTTCTCTCTTTTATTTTTCTAGGAGGTTACTGCCAGAGTAAACTGAAATTGGAGGTGGTTTTTGTTAATGCTTCAGCCTGTAGACTATACTTGCTCAGGAGTTTATCCAGGAGGATCAGCTGATCCTGCTGCAGGATGGTGACCTCTGGCAGAGACACAGGACAGAGACAGCTGCTTCAGCTTTCCCCGCTAAACCTGCTTAGGGTGGTGAGTGGGAGTTGTTAATACCATTATTTGTTTAATTGAAGGGCTAATAGATTTTTTTTGTGTGTACGAGGTTTATTACAACAGAATGTGTGCAATAGAAAGAGGCAAAATTGAGTGTGCTACTTGGGAGCTGGTTCCCAATTTTTATTTTTTTATTATTAATGAGAGCCTAAAATGAAAAGTAATGAGAAGCATACTTTGCTTTAAACTTTCCAGTTGTATAAAAAGGCAGCCCACCCTGAAACGTCTGCTGCCATGGGGGTGTACAGTGCTTTTAGGAATACAGGGCAAGGGTGAATTTTTAATTAGCTTAGTCGTCTTATTTTCCTCCAAATATAGACAGGCACGCCTTAGCTTTCTCAGTTTTATTAGTTCAGAATAGACAGCCAAGTGTGCTCTGGGAACTATGTGCTAGGGAAGTCTGTTGAAAAAATGGGAATACAAAAGTTATTTCTATTTTAATAAAGAGAGGATGAAGTTTTTAATGGTGATAGCTTTATGGAACTGTAACCCTTTCCCTTCTTCCCTCACTCTGTAATTCATTTTATAAACAAAACAGAGGTAAATCAAATGCTTATTTCACAAGATACTGCAGGGATCACATTGGCATTGTGTGCTGGCTTGTGAAGTGTTGCGTCCTTGCTTCACCATACCCGAGCCCTGAAACTCCTAGGGAAAGACACCTGTGCTGTGGGAGCTACCTCCTATGCTCCGGCCCACCATGAATCTACAAACAATGGCCCTCTCAGGAAAGAAGCTGAGGGCACTTGGCAGTGGAAAGTATCTTGCCCATACTGGAGATGGTGACAGAATTGGCAATGAGGAGCTGACTAGCTATTCTTCAAGGCTTGGTCGGGGGCCAGTTTTCGTTTTCGTCTTCATCTAGTTCCCTTTCTGTTTGTTTTTTTTTTTTTCTTTCTCGCTTTTGTTATTTATAGCAATGAGCAAATGTTGCTTATTTTTAGCAGCTTTTCCATTTTGCTCAGGCACTGATCCTAAGTAATGGAATGCCTGTGGCCCTCCCCAGGGCACCATCCCACCTCTAAGAAAAGCAGTCAAATACAAGCTTTGGTGTAGGGAGTTACTGATTTGCTTCCAGGCAAGTAGGTGTGTGTGATACACGTAAAAGGTCTCCATGCATACCATATATTAGCACTCCAACATCTTACCAAATGACCTTGCATGATCTACCTTGGGCTGTTGGTGTGAGATTATTTCTTTATGTTGTATAGCTCCATAAAGCAAGCAGCCTTGCAGCTTTCTTGGTTTAGAGCGTAGAAAAACAACACTAAAAAACCAAACACACCCAAAATACGCACACCCATTTCCACAAACAGCGCAAAAGCAAAATCCTCCCTTTAGTGCAGACTGTTTCAGTTCTGGGAGGAGCTAAGTAGATGAATCAATTCATGGAAACAGATGCTAGAGTTACATAGGAGTACGTGGTGAAAGAGCCATTTGTTTCCTTTTATCTTCTACGTCTTGTGTCACTGGGTTGTTATAGAGATGCTAAAACAAGGGAAAATAATTCTGAGGGAAGCAGTTCTGGGAGGACTTCCGCTGAGGTGTGGATGTCCAGGGAGCCTCTGCTTCACAGATTAGCATCTGACCAGCAGCATCTTCTACTGAGTGTCCTAGAAACTTTATGTCTACTTTCTTACTTATGAGACAAATATACGTACCTTAGACTGCTCCTCTTCTAAACCCCTTTAGGCTGGAAATAAAACGTAAGGGAGGATGTATTCAACCTGAGATGAAAACAGTTAAGCCTTTCCTTTCTCAAAGATTATCTAAAAATACTTCAGAACCTAGCAGGAGTTAGTTAAGAGCTACAGTCTTAAACTGTAAGATAGGAGATGCAGACTTTTATGCCTTGCCCATCCACGCCAGTCCTGTATCTCCATGGGGTATGAGAGATTTGCTGGGAGAACAAGTGCCCTTGGTCACTGCTGCCTACTTTGCATCATCAGAGCTTTTCTCCTCCTAGACACTAATGTTGTATTAATATTAATGTTGTATTAATGTTGGTGGGATATTTTCAGACTTATACCTACAATAGTTTTGGCTAGAAGGAAGGCAGGTGAGGAGGTTGTCCCACAGCTTTGGTGCCACTGGGATCCCACCCAGCCTGCAGGCATAGCTGCACAACTGCTTGCTTCTCTCAGTAGGGTCTGCCTTAGTTTAAACACTTTCTATAGGGTTTTTTTGTTCCCCATTTTCAGGCCCGACTCACTCATTTTGATAGGGTTAGGGACTTATTACATGTATGCTTATGCTGGTAGAGGAAACTGCTGATGGAGGAAGACAGGAGGCTGGGGGTGTATTACTCAGGTTCAGCCAGAACAGCTGATGTCCCAGTGCTTAATTTGCTAATGCTATGTCAACCCAAGTGTTCTCACTCTTGCCACTGTTACGGAATTACCATTGATTGCAATTGAAACATATTGGAAACAGGAGCAAGAGAAGAAGCCTTGTTTAGGAAGCAAAGTTTTGCCACCTTTGAGAAGGATCTTAATACCTTTTCTATCATAAATCTTTGTAATCCTTCCACCTTTCTCCCTGCTCCAGTTGCTGGTGGATCTCTGTGATGAAGAAACTCTTCTCTGCACCCAGTCTGTCTTGTTACTGTCAGTCAAAATTCAGCCTTTATTAACTACCCTGATCCCAGTGGAAGCAGGGAAGGTATCTATTCAAGGCAGCTTTTTAAAATTCATCCCTGTTTGAATACTATGATCTGCATGCCTCTCTGCCCCCAAATTACTAAAATTGCAGCACAGTTGTCCAAGGCTTATTTTTTAGTAAATGAATCTTGTAACTGACATTCAGATCAACTACCATCCTAGTGTGAAATGCAGCGAGACATTTAACATGTGGGATATGATATCCATCTTGAATAAATACAACACTACGTCAGTAGATGTTTTTGTATTTTCAGGTAAGCAGGCGGGATTGTAGGGAAAAAGTTAGTCTATTAACACCTCCACTGAAAGCTGTCCAACTTCCTTTCTGCATGGAATAATTATTTTTTCACATAAGCCCTGCAGTGCCTCTGCCATGTTTGCACTTGTAAGTCTCAAATATTGTAGTACAGATACCCTTTATGAGTAGACTCTGAGGTCACGTGTCTGCATTTAAAATTGATTGTGCGTGGGCTAATGTGCTGGCTAGTGAATTCTGTAGGTGTAGGGGCTATGAGCCTGTATTTCAGGTATGAAGAAAGCAGGACCTTTTCTTAGCATTTAATATGCCCTCACAGCTATGAGTACCTTTGGCAGAGGTTTATAAATTCTGTTTATTCGTAACTGGCATCTCACCATCTGTATAGGCAGAAATACATATAAATATATACGTCCTGTACATAACAAGACCATTACAGCATAAAAGTGAAATGATCCTGGGCACAAAAGTCACTATACTTCCATGGAAGGCTTTCTAGGGAGAATATTGAAAGGCCTTTTGTCTGCTATAACCCAGGGCTCACAAGTGATTTTAGGTGGTCCATGCTTCTGTTTATACGTTTTCAGCAAGGATAAAGGATCTTTAACCAAAGACAGTTCAGAAATAGGTGATGGTGGGAGAAATTATTGTAACCAGCATGCCAAAGAAATGTCAGAGATAGGAAGGCTTCCATCCTGGATCATGAATTCTGGGGCTTTCACGGCTAAAAAGTTGCAGCTGGAGTTGGAGAGGGTGTAATGACACACAAATCTTCAGTTTAATCGTCTTTTAAAGTCATGCCCAGGGGTGGCTTACAGAAGATGAGAAATGCTAATGAACCCTGAGGAGGACTGATCTGCAGCTGTCCTCAATACTTACTTGAAGGAGGTCTTTTTTTCATTGCATATGCAGCCACTGCATGTTGCTGTTTCCAGCAGCTATGTCTTGGCTACTCCAATACGCTCATTGCTGGAACTATCTCTTGAAACTCTGGCCAGCACCTGAAAAAATATCGTTATTTAAGATGACATTAACATCTAGGTTCCAGGCACAATTTTATGCTGGGCACAAAACGATCCATGCTCTAGAAAGCTTATTTTCTATCTGCAGACACTTAACTTTAAGAGGAAAGGGGTAAAGGTGATCTAGATTATTTTCATCAATATGAACTGGCTGGATCCGTCAGTGAGATTCTTAACAGGTGTGAGATTGCAGTAAGATTGAAGCAATCTGGCAGAACTGCAGAAAATCTGATTAAAAAGATAAATTGTTGTGTCAATCTACACTCAGTAGCTGGGTTAGGAGGAGGACTTCAAGAATGAAGGGTAAGGCTGAAGTTCAGCTTCTCTTACTATCTTTATCACCAAATTCTTTTGTGCTTATATATAAAACATTTCGCTGCTGTGCTAGATACAAAATTTATAGCTTGTGCCCCCACCCTCCCCTTCCCACCACCAGAATATTTCCAGCTTTTTAAAATCAGAAATGTTTATTGTGGGGAAGCTATTAATGAAGCCCCCTGGTACAGTGACAGGAGGGATAAATGCATATAAATTGAGGAACTGAAGGGGTACATTCAGAAGGAAAAAAGGTGCATTTACCAGCATTTATTAACTAAAATAAGATAACTAGCTGGAGGTAAGAGTTAAAGTGCTCTGTGCTAACAGACCCAAGTAGGGAAACTGGCAGAGCCCCGGGGTGCAAATTGCAAGCTCTCTGAATGCCATGTTCAATGCTATGTCCGTGTTTTTAAATTACTGAAAGTAAGGTGCATTTTTGTCCTAGCAAGGATGAAGCATTAAATTAGATGTTTTGCAAATGTTTAAATATGTGCCTTTGGTAATATGTTATTGGCTAGTTAATATTTCAATTAAAATAATTGTGAAACCTTTAAAAATTAACTCTTTAGAACTGATCATTTAATCAAAATATTTGGTAGTTTCAGTAGTAAAACTGAGGGGGAAGGTATCTTCTGAAATTCTCTGGTGTTTCTGATGCAGGAAGGGAGGTCGGGAACTTATTTTAAGAAACTATTTTTGGAAAAATGTCCCTGCTAGTGATTTCTTTTTTTATTCATGAAACAGCCAAAACGGGAAAACTTCAGGAAGAAAAAAAAAATAGAGTTGCAGCTCGCTGCTAAAGGTGTTAATATAATGCTAAGGAACTATGGCCTTTCCTCAACATAGCTGGCAACATCACCGCCCATCTGTGCCGAGTGGGATGTGCAAGCAGAAGTCAGGACTGAAAACCTTCCACCTGTTTTTGGAAAGTAAGTGCACACACACTGAAGTTACTCAGCGTATTTGTTCCGTCTTTAGCAGTCTGGGTGATGTTGTTACTAGTGCTTTTCTGCTGTCTCATATCTCCCACTGCCATGTGCCAGATGATAGGGGAGCTGTGACATACCACACCCCCGTGGCTGGGAAGGGGGTCACGTGGACTGGTCTCATCCAGAGCACTTTAAAGAAACTGATAAGCTCTATCTCGTTTAACTTGGCCTTTGGAAGATGATTGTGGAAATTTCTGCAAAGGAGGTGACATCAGTTGTTGTTACAGCTGCTGTGTAAGTCTGCAAGACTGCGTCTGTTCAGGATCTGGCTGTGTATGTGTGTGCAAACAGATATCGTTAATAGATTGCATTTAAATCAAAAAGCAGTTCATGCAAAGCAGACGAGGAGGTTCCATCTCTTAGAATATGTGCAATATCACTGAGACTTGAGGCAATAATGGAGTACATAAACTTAATAAATCAGAGAGATGACCAGCTTTGCAGGGCCGATGTTGCGTTGGAAACAAACCTTCTCCCAGGGGAATTCCAAGTGTTAGCATGTGGGACATACTCCAGCTGCTAGCTGCTCAGACTTAAAATAAACCAGGCAAAATCCCATATTCAGGCTTTACCAGCTGAGGCAAGCTGCTATTACAAACCTTTCATCTCTCTTTTTCTTCCAGTTGGGTCAGAATGACAACAAATATTTTTGAAAGAGCATTTAAACCTCAATATTTCTCACAGCTTTCCTCGTGCTTCTATCAAGTGACATGTTTTTAAACATAGTTATAAATTTAGCAAAGAATCTTGTTTGTACAGGTTGAAAAACTTTCCAGGGAAGGCTGGAATTAAAAAAGAGTTAGAATATTTCTACTTTGTGTGACAATGGCATTGCCACCAATACTACTGCTTTCTAATCTAGGTTCTTTTAAAATTGCAGCATGACTTCATTAACAAAGGGCTATTCCCCTCATTAAGTTGAACTGGAAGTCTTTTCTTAAAGAGAAACACATGCGACTTTAGGGTGATTAGCTTTTCAGGTTTTTTTGCCTTACATGTTAAAGAAGAAATAATTTAATGTATTTATGGAAGACACCATAGCAGAATTTCAGGAAAAAAAATGGCTGAGAGATGCATGATTTTTTGATAACTGGAATATAAATAACTTCGAGGAGGACTGAAAATAGACTACAGTACTGTTCACTTTGTGTTGTGGTTTGAGATTGACTTCAGGTTTTTGGTGTGGTTTTTTTTTTTTTTTTTTTTTAAAATTTTACTTTAATAGCCCTTTGACTATATTTTATTCCCAAGGTACTGAGATGCTTGGGAGGGGTAGAAAACCAGCAACTTAATGCAATCTATGCAAATAATGTCTACTTTTATTTTTTAATATTATCATATGTGAACATTCATCAAGACTACTCATTTTTTCTTGTGACAAAACCTGTTGAGCAGTGTAGTGCACAACGTTTAGGAATTTAATGCTCTTATTACTCTCAAAGAACAGATATTCAAGATATACCAGTCAGCTTGAAAAATGTACGAGTGACTGACAACCTACCTTCCTGCTTTTTCTCTTCCTTTACACATAGACACACACACTCTTGTTCAAACTAACAGGCTTATCCAGAATATATTTATAAGGGTGAACTCTGCCAGGCAATGGTTAATCACATACGGTGCTAGGGATATCTTTCTTAGGTATCCTGAACCCTGTGACAGAAGTATTTGTCACTCAAACTATTTATAATTCTAGGAGTTTGGAGAGCAGACAGATGTTTATTCTTTTATATGAAAAGGCAGCTCTTCCTTTGTAGGAAAAAAAAAAAAAGGGCTATGTTTGTATGGATACATTGGGCAGATCTTGTGCCGTTTTCAGGAAATGCCATGTTCGCACCCCAGATGCGTTGCTGCTCACCCGATTAGCTTTTCTGTCTTACAGATGACTTTGTAGCTCCATGGCAGTCAGATAGTTGTCTGCTGGACCTCTCGTTTCTGTGGAAAGAGGTTTCACGTTGGAAGAGGTCAGTGCAGGGGAACACAAGAAATGTGAAACTGTTGTCCACGTAGCACCCCCACCAGAAAATTTTTAAGGGCTTCCAAACTTAGAGCTTCGGCTCTACTGTTAACCACTTTTTTTTTTTCCCCAGATGGTGTGCAAAACTATAATAAGGCCAGTCAGCCTTTGAAAATTGACTATTAATCATCGCAGGTTTTTTTCTTATTTTCCTAACTACCTCAAGCAAGTAGATTTGAGGACTTTTTGACAAAGTTTACATGCAGGTCATCCTTCCCTATTCTTGTTACGTATCTTGAATTATTCTTAACTCTGTTTTTCTGGGAGTTATGGGCAATGTATAGACAAAACGCCTTCAGCAGGCATGCCAGGAATGTTATGAGTGTAGCAAGCTTCCCATTTGCCTGGTCACTAAGAAGATTTATGTGCCAGTATAATAAGACTGAATGATGAGCTGTTGTTCATTGACAGAGGCCTTGTGAGTCTGTCTATGCACAAGAGGCTTTGGAAGCTGATAACCTTTGTGCTTCAGATTTTGTTTTGAATAGATAAAGAGGAGAGTATAGTTATTGGTAGATGTAAAACTGGATGGACAAACACAAGGGTAATAGCTAACCTCTGGCAGTAAAGCTGAAAATCTGAGCTATTTATATAGTTGGAAACAGAGTTGGGGTATTTTCATTATTTTGGCAAAGAGGTTTTATAGAGTCAGGAGATGTCCTGCCTGGCATTTCAGCCTCTTCTATTTTTTAGGTCTCTGTAACACAATGTGATATATGGCAGCTTTGGTCTGAGCACTGGCCAAATATAAATGGAGGGGCAAATTTTGAACTCTGAAACTGAGAAGTCTTTGGGTCACTCTGAACTTGCCTGGAGACAAGCAAGTCAAGCAATTTTTTTGCCAGTCAAAAGCAAGATAAAATGTCCATAGAGAGAACCATTATTATTACTATATAAGTTATTCACTTCAACACCTTTCTCATATCATATCAAGTCAATGACTATTTTGTGCATCTGGTATACATCCACAACCCCTATTGTAATGTCAAGGTTGCGTGAGATATCCCAGTTTGCATTAGTAAACGCTGTAGCACACTACATTACTTTGACAAGTATCATAAAGCTACGTAAACAGAAACCATACTTCTAAGATATTTTTTTTTCCTAAAGGATATGAAGTAAGATTAAAGACTGAACTTTGATTTTCAGATATATTACACCATCTCCCCTCTCCTCCCTCCATCCTAAATAGTAAATTATTGGGAACTTGAAAGATAAGAGCCTGACATTTTTTGCATTTACACACCTAAGATGTAGCTATCTTTAACAGAAACCTAGGTATTATGTCTATTGGAACAGCATTAATTCCAGAAGAAACATCTGTCTTCTCTGGTATTTATCATTTTATAATATCCGCTTTTGAAAAAATTTTTGTTGTCTCAAATGTTCCAGCAGCTCCACATTATGAGCTCTTGAGGCTGATTTAAAATTTCACTGTGCGTTTTTGCAGTGTGATAAAGAACTCTAGCCAGGACTTAAGGGCTTAAGTCCTGTTCAGAAGTTACCCACGTGCAAAAATATTTTTCTGAAACATATGGGAAAGAACTGGGTGTTTTATGCATGTGCCTGGAAGATAATTGGAAATCACTGTGATCCATTTTTCAAAAATAAGAACCCCAAGAACCCCCTCCTGGAATGACATGAAGCATGCACATTTTGTCTTTGAAAGGCATTCACTCAGCATTTTTATGTGTACCTACAGTATAGAGGTTGGAATGGCATTTGGAAGGTCTCCTTAACAGTAGTCTCATCACCATCCTCGTGTCTGTGCTGGCTGTAGTGGAGACAGACTGTTATTTACCCCTGTGTCATTGTGTAGCAACCGATGGAAGTCAGAGGCGTAACTGCGTGCGTTGCTTAGCATTGGCAGCCCTGCCAGGCAGCAGCAGCGGTGGAGAGTCCTACGTACACTGTGCAAAGCTACTGACGGGGACATACTTTGAGCCAGGGAAGGAGGAGGCAGAAGGACTGGCCAGAACAGCTCCATTCTCCAGTGCGGTGCAAAGGAAGAAACTGTTCTTTTGGGAGCTTCATCTTTCCTAGGTGTGGGCCTGTGCTTAAATGATTTGTAATGGAAAATCTTACCTGATTACAGCTTAATATACTACACTCTGTGTTTATGGCTGAGTTGGCTCGAGTTTAACAGTACCTTTAGAGATGCTCTGCTTGCAAAACATGCACCACTAGCCAAAGCATGCCTTTTATCAAGATGGGTGAGGAGTATCCAGTGCTTCCCTACAAGCATGTCACTACCTGTAGGTGAATTAATAATACTAGATTATTGTAGTGTGGTTTACACTGGCTTTTTTCTTCATTATTTTGAAACTATTTATTTACTTAATTTTCCTACCATCGAGAGAAAACCCCCACAACTATGAATACTTGCAAAAGCAGGGTCAAATGGTGAGATTGGATTGAAAGAAGGTGTTTAGGTTCTTAGGATGGTGCTCAAAAGAGCCTGTGGGCTCAGCTATGCTACGCAGCCAAGTACACTATTACAGATCCCTGAGCTAATGCCATGATCGGAAGCTCTGTCAGTGTTGTGTTCTCCCTGGGCTAATTAATAGGGATGCCTCTCAACATACCTAATTAGCTCCACTCCTGTAGCATCCTCAGGGGCAGGGCTAATTAGCGTGGGTGCTTTGCTATACGGGCACAGCTATATTGCCTCTGGGATTGAAGCTAGCATCCATGCACAGCATTGCAATGTACCAGGTAGACAGGCCAGTTTCCTCAAAGCTACCTCAGGATCTCCAACAGCCTCTTGCTGTGTAGACTTGCCCCATGCCTTAATGAGACCCCAAAAGCTTATGCAGAGAGAAGGATGGCAACTCGGGATGTGGGCCAGAGCGCAACGTCTTGGGAGACAGATGTTTTAGGGTGAGTCCCAGATTCATTTGCATTTGCTTTACCTCTGCATCTACTTGTTACCTTTGGATTAAAGGCATTATTAAAAGTAAGCACCAACTACAGTGAGGCAAAAAAATAAGGCCTAGATTGAGATGTATGAAGTCTGAACCTGCTACCTTGCAGCTTGCTGGTTTTTGCTTCTAGGTTCTCAGCTAAACTTATAACTACTCAATGGTAGTTGTGAACTAATGAACTGAAGCCCTTTTAAAGCATATTTCCTCATTGCCATGGTCAAATAATGATAACAAAGTATCATTTATGGTTTTACAGACCCTGCTCTCTCTGATCTTGAAGTGTTTTGCAAGCATGAGTAAGCACAGCCTCACAGGAGCAGGGAGGTGATTGTGCCCCTGTGCTCAGCACTGGTGAGGCAGCACCTCGAGTGCTGGGGTCAGTTTTGGGCCCCTCACTACAAGAAAGACATTGAGGGGCTGGAGCGTGTCCAGAGAAGGGCAACGAGGCGGGGGAAGGGCTGGAGAACAAGTCCTACGAGGAGAGACTGAGGGAACTGGGGTTGTTTAGCCTGGAGAAGTGGAGGCTGAGGGGAGAACTCATCACTGTCTACAACTGCCTGAAAGGAGGTTGTGGTGGGGTGGATGCTGGTCTCTTCTCACAAGTGACAGCAATAGGACGAGAGGAAATGGCTGCAAGTTGCACCAGGGGAGGTTTAGACTGGACATTAGGAAAAATCTCTTCACTGAAAAAGTGGTCAGGCACTGCAGCCGCTGCCCAGGGACGTGTTTAAAAGATAGACAGATGAGTTTCTTAGGGACATGGTTTAGTAAGAGGACAGGTACGGCTGGACTTGGTGATCTTAGAGGTTTTCTCCAACCAGATGATTCTATGATTCACATGAGCCCTGTGATGAGGCAATGCAGTGATTCGCATAGTACAAGTAGTAAATCTAAGATGCAAAAACCAGCCAAAAGTAACTTGCATTTATTAGAAAAAACATGTCCTCTATCGTTTAACTACTTATTGCACTATGCTCCTCAGGATTATCTTGTACTGACATATTTTTTATCAGCACTATTTTAACTCACTGATATTAGGTGACTGTAGATTCAGTTTAGCTGAACTGACCTGAAAATGTAGCATTATGCTATACAGGAGCGGCAGAAGGGTGGCTTATTATTCACAAAAAGAATGTACACTGCAGAGAGCTGATAAACAAAAGATCTACTGTTTCTGTCTTCTGCTTAGAGTATCAGTGGCAACAGACTGCACTGATACCTTCCCTGATAGTTCAGTCTTGCACAGAAAAACAGTGCCACTTGTGGTTGTAAATTCTACTTTCTGCATGGAATCCTCGTGGGCTTGGCAAGTCCCAGGAGCTCAGTGGGAAGTTTTTCTTGACAAGTGGAAAAGGTCTGTCAGAGACAGCCTAATATATCTCTTAATCTTGCTTCACTTTATTCTCATCATTCTAATAACCCTAGAGATACATTGCAGGTGTAGCCACAGGCTTTCCTTGTGGGAAGGAAAGAAAATTGGATAGCTGTGTGTTATGTATCTGAACTGATCTTGGGAGTGGTCTGAAGCCTGCAATGTTCGTTGTGTTTTTACTGCACAGAGTTCAGGTTGCCTATGCGTTCCACCTCCTCTGGCAAAGGATGGTGATACCCATTTATGAAAGACCTTTTCTTTACTGGGAGGACAGATTAGATACAGGGAAGTGACTGCTGGAGTCCCTCTGCAGCCATGTGTGTGCCCTTCAGTGTCTTGGCATGCACAGATTAGCCCAGAACGCATACCAGCAGTTAAAAAGTCTGGATGATCCCTAACTGTGTCCTTAAGTTCAGTCTCCAGGATGAGCATTACCCAAAACAGAGAGTGGAGGTAGCCTCTCACTTCCAACAGGGAGGAGTACTGTGAGCGATCCTGGTGGGACAAGGGTTTCTTGCAGCCAGATCACCCTGTGGCTAGTTCCACATCCGCCTGCCAAAGGCAACCTACCAAACCCTGCTGTGGAGCAAAAGTGGCCCATCTTCTCTAGCTTCTTGCTTTGATCACTTGTAGTTAGGCACAGCAGGTGAGCTTTCAAACAAGAGGTCAGCAAGACCTCCTTGTTAGTGCTTTTTGTAATATGCTCTTCATAGAAATTACTTCTGGTTGTAACAGATGATCACACGCAGCTAGAAAACAGCATTGTTTACGTGTATGAATCCTCCTTCACTGAAATTCCAGAGATGTTCCTGCTTAAACTACGTGAAAAGAGATCTGGGATTAAAAATTGTCCCATGAGCAAAAAGGAACAAGAGACAATGAGATGTGTGTCTCAGCAAGACTTCCATGGAGAAGCCTCAACATGTGTGGAAAGTGAAAAAGAATAACAGGATGACTTCAATGTTGGTTTATGATGGGAAAGGGAGGGCCCTTTTCATCACGATCTGGCAGAGAAACGCAAAGCTTCAGAAGCAGGAGGAAGTACAGATCCTTACTTCAGAAATATAAATCCTTTTTTAATAAGTAACTGAAACTGTAGCAGTTCCTAAAGAAGTCAGGTTTTCTGATCTTCATATCTGTAAGTCTTTCCCTGCCTGATGGAATGCTATTCTACTTTCACTTTCCTGCTTTGCTCATCTCCTGTGTGTTTTGGGGAGAGTGAGTGACGGAGCTGTGTTACCATACAGAAAAAGGTCTCCTAAAGGTCAAAAATCAACACCAAGGCCCGTACCAGAAATAGCTGGAAGCCAGAGCAGAGCACATTCTTACTGAATGTGATTTTTTTTTTTGTTTTTTCCCCTCCCCTGAGGCTTAGGTTCCAGTAATAGATTCCTCTTGCCTATCTTCAGCAATGCATCTTGTCACCTAAACCGTGTTTATAGTCAGTGAGGCTAAGCACGTCCTGAGGGCAATTCATCCCACCTGTGTTAATTTGGGGAGGTGGGTGTGGCGATGGTGGAAATAAGTGTTCCTGGGAAGGGAGCCTACTCCAGCTGACCACACAGGGAGCTCAGGTAACTTTCTGGGGCTGTTTTCAGGCCGTGGCAGAAGTCTGAGTCATGCAGTGCTGCTTATACTTTTGATTTGTCTGAAGCAAGGAAGTACTGGAAAGTACAAGAAAGAAACTGTTACTGTGCTTTTCTCAGGCTGAAGTCCTGAACATTAACCAGGTGTCACAAAAGTGTAAATAAGTCTCCACACCTTTCAATAAAGGATGTGGATAAGAAAACCACTCGTAATTTAAATATGTTTGTACTTGAACAATTGCTAGCGGGATCTGAACACGGGACATTAAGTTAATATTTACACGTTGATTTTGGTCTCTCAGTGTTGAGGTTGTGATCAGCTTTAGAAGCTCATTTAGAGAGAATATGAAACTCTTGAAAATTATTTTGCAGTACAGATAAAATAGAATGAATTACCTATTGCCATAATGCAAAATTTTCCAATCCCCTCCTTTGTTCTATTCTGATAACTTCAATCCAACAGTTTAAACCAAAAAAGTGGATTTTGATTTATTTTGTGTAACAAAAGCCAGGGCTAATTTTCATAGAAATATTTAATTTTAGTATTGAGATAAGAGTGACCAGCTAGGATTCTGACACTTTTATCAGTGCAGTCTAATGTATAACTCCTGTCCCGACGACACTTGCCCTCAATGGAAAGTGGGTGTGCTAGTACAGGTGAGAGATTTTGCAGCTTAATGAATCTCAGATGATTCCAGTCTAGACATATTGCGTATCTGTGCAATGTGAGTGAGGCTGGCAACTGTGTCTCAATCTCTGCTGCTTTTGTTGGAGCCAGCGGCCAGACAAGGTGCTCAGCATCCAACAAGGCTGAGTCTGATGGGCTCCAGGATGGTACGTAATTCTGCTGAGAAGAAAGACTCAAGAAAACAACTTGATTCTGCGATTTTCTTTATCAGTGAATTACTCTACTGATTTTAGCAAAATTGTCCTTAGAACGCGTGTCATAAGGTAGATGGTTCCTGTCTAAATGACTGTACATTGTGTAAAGCCAAAACCAGAGCAGTGATTTATCTCTCCCTTCCCTCATTTCAAATTTCTGGAGCCTCATACAGGAAAAAATAAATACTTAAAGAAATACGTGGTTTATGTGGAGGAACAAATTTAAATAGGAAGCAAGTTAGCAGAATGTTTCTTGCTGAAATTTGAAATTATACTGAAACACTGGGTTTAATGTCCCAAAGCTGTTTTCCTGCCAACCTCTTTGTGACCTGATTTATGAATTTGTGTGCCTAACAGGTATAACCTTAGCCTGGGATGTACACTTTGGTTCAGGCAGCAAATCCTTGCTGTGCCCTTTCCATACTTCTCCTGCTCTCTGTGGCAGCAGAAAAATTAGGACATGTTTGTAAATGTACTCTTTTCTTTCTTGGCCCATCCTGCTGGCTGGATGACTCACAAGCCAAACACTGATAATATCAGCTGGCAGTTATTTAAACCTGAGGTTTCAGGTTAAGGAGTAACAAAGGATGCAAATCTAGCTGGTGAGAGGCTGTTTGTAATGCACGCGCGTGTGTTAGTGCTTGACCACTTTTTAAGGATCGCTATCGCAAAGCCCTGTAGCACAAAATTATATAAGGAATCCTGTCCGTTCTCATGATATGGAGGTATACCTGCTTTTCAGATACCCCTCTGAAAACTGCAACTTACTGCTGGGTTCAGCAGAGAGGATGCCTTCCTTGCAAACACCACTTGTTAGCAACAGAGGATTGCTTGTGCTTGTGACTGCCTTGTCAAAGAGGAAGGTATTGTACAGTAGCTTAAAAAGACATCAGTGTTGCCTAAGTAACAGCAATTAGTTAAACTGTGCCTAGGAGTGTTCCCATTGGCTGGGACCCATTAGAGCATTCTCTGGACACAGGGCATCCCAGAGACCATCCCGATTGGCAGCTTACAGGCAGTCACGCGCTTCCACAGGCTGAGAGGTTGCTAACCTAGAAATGGACCATATGTAAGACAGTGGGCCACAGTTTTCAGAAATGTCCACAAACAGGTTTCATGATCTCATTCTTTCAACGCAGCAATATCGACTATGATGCTGTCAGAAAAGTTTCCATTTAGAAAACGTCCTGATTATTTTGTTAGGGGAAATATGGCCACTTACCCTCCACATGAACTTTTTCTCCCCTGTGGGTGAACAGGTGGCTTGACATTTTGTGGCACCTTACTCTTTTCCATAGCTTCTCTCCTGTACTGCTCAGTCAACTGTGTTGCTGCTTCTGGTTTACCTCTTTGTGGTGTTGCTGGTAACGACTGATACAGACCCCTGGATGAGAAAGCTCTCACTGAGTCCTAGGCTGAAGCAGTGAAACATCAGTGAATGTACAAAGTAAGCCAGCAGCAGACAGGAATCATCTTAATTCTTGTCCTTTCCTATAGTGGCAACAGGAAATGGAAGAGCTTCGGGAATACACCCTCATTCTTTCTCTTCACACCTTTAGGGCAAACTCTGTTCCTATTTCCAATAGTTGTCCACCCTCCACCTCTTCCTCACTCCCAGGAGTTTAGATATGCATATTTTTTCCAAGGAAACCCGAGAGAACATAGTTTAGATAATATAGGTATGAGGACTGCTTACTTTGAGTATTGAAATACGGTTGATGTATACTTTCTGGTATGTGTAGGAAAATTAATCCATGATACATTAATAATGCTGCTGTGGACAAGAAGAAAGCAGAGATTTCATATGAAGTGAGATTCTGCTTTGAGAGTTTGGTAGGTGTGTTAATGAGCATTCATGGTATCCTGTTCTTTTGACTCATTTTGTTTGGTTTTGGGCAAAAGAGGTTTGTTTTTTTTTTAGTTTTGGAAATTTTAATTCTAATTAGAAATGTGGGATGGTATCGAGAGGAATAGCTGATAACTGGATGACTCTATCTGTAGACCTCCTAGATTTGTGATTCATTGGCCTACATCACTTGATGTAACTTATTTCATTGTGTCAGTTACATTGCACCGAGTTGTACATTCATTCAGGAAGACAGAGACTTTTATCACATCAATGTGTATTACCTTTAAGCTTAATCTTTACTGAGGATATTAAACTAAACTACTTAAAATTGTGGGAACATTTGTGAACAAAGCATATAAACATATTATAACATCCTAGAACAATTTACAAATAGTTTAATTGGTGTTTAGAATAGCTTACCTTTAGCACATTTAATAGCCAATTCGGCATTTGAAACCAGATGGTTAATTGCCAGACTGGATGCAGAAATTAATTTTGATCATGTAATTTCCCATTATATGCCCACAGTTCATCAGAGGCCTCATGAGAGATTCATCGTTCCCAGGAACAGGAAATTCTCAGAAAAAGCTGCAGATGAATATTGGAAATTGTAAGACAAAATTTAAACTTCACCGTGTCTTGTTTATACAAATCTAGTTCAGCTGATTCAATTACAAACTGTTAATTCCTGTTGTATAAGCATTACCCAACTGAGAGATGAAAGTCGAGTTATTTTTCTGAAACCCCATCCCGCTGTACCTCACAGCTGCACCTTTTTATCTTCCAGTGTGGTTTTGGACAACCATAAATAGAAACCATAGAGACCTCCATCTTTAGTTGCTAGTAACCTAGCAAAGTCTGTAAAGTGCTGCAGAATCCTATGTGCAGCTGAATCTCCTGAGTTCCTCTGTGTTACTTACTTTATAGTAGGTATTCATAGCATTTTCAGGTGTTTTTCCAGAAACGGAATTTCCTAGAGTCACCTTGCAGGTAAAAACCAAAAGAACCACAAGTCTTGAAAGCAGACAAAGTCTGTCATGGAAGTTTGCTGCACCTTCTTTGAAAACAAAATACTTCGGGTTTTTTAAAACTTACCAGAAAAATCCGTTTCCAAGGACTTCATAAAACTTGGCAGTCCTCATTCTGCATAATTGTAGATATAAGGAGAAATGCTTTAATGTCCTAGATGTAATCAAAGTTACTTATCCAAATAAAGATCAACTGGCTGAGTTCTGTTACAGAGGTAACAGTGATAAAAATAAGGTATTCCACTCAGATGTTGTGAACAAGTTGAATTATGCCTTCTTCCTCCTGGTACATCAAATATTTATGCTATAACCATTGCTTCCAATTCTAAAGTGTTTTATGTACTGTGCAATTGGTGGGGCATTCTCTCTCAGTGGAGGGAAGGGAATCTTGTGTAACCCATGTTTACGTCATAGGAGTTAAGGTTATTTACAAAGTTAGTTTCAGTCTGTTCTGTGAGACACTGGCCGCAGCGTAAAGTATCTGTAGTGCATTCATACTGAATTTTAGTGATGTGTAAATGTGTCCAGATAAGAAAAAGGTTTCCACAAACTGCTTGTCAAATTTAGTTGCCTTCCACAGCTGGGTTACAGGTTGGATGGATAAGGGAAGAGCAACTGACATGATTTACTTGGACGTGTGCAAAGCATTTGACACTGTCCCATGTGACATCCTTGTCTCTAAATTGGAGAAACATAGATTTGATGGGTGGACGGCTCAGTGGGTAAGGAGTTGGCTGGATGGTTGCACACAAAGCTGTGTGGTCGATGGCTCAATGTTCAAGTGGAGACTGGTGATGGGTGGTGTTCCTCAGGGGTCAGTGTTAGGACCAGTGCAGTTTAATGCCTTTGTGGGTGACACAGACAGAGTGCACCCTCAGCAAGTCTGCTGACCACGCCAGGTTCTGTGGTGCAGTTCGTATGCTGGAGGGAAGGCATGACATCCAGAACGACCTCAATAGACTTGAGAAGTGGGCCTGTGCACAAACCTCATGAAGTTCAACGAGGCCAGGTGCAAGGTCCTGCACCTGGGTAGGGGCAATCCCAAGCACAGATACAGGGTGGGTGAAGAATGGATTGAGAGAATCCCTGAGGAGAAGGGCTTCGGGTTTTTGGTTGATAATCTCAACATGACCTGGGCAATGTGCACTTGCAGCCTAACAGGCCAGCTGTATCCTGGGCTTCATCAAAAGAAGCATGACCAGCAGATAGAGGGAGGTGATTCTTCCCCTCTACTCGGCTCTTGTGAGACCCTATCTTAGTACTGCATCCAACCTCATAAGAAGGACACGTACCTGTTGAAGTGAGTCTAGAGGAGAGCCACAAAGATGATTACAGGGCTGGAGTATCTCTCATAAGAATAGACTGAGAGAGTTGGTCTTGTTTAGTCTAGAGAAGAGAAGGTTCTGGGGAGACTTTATCACAGCCTTTAAGTATGTGAAGGAGGCTGCAAGAAAGCTGCAGAGGGACTTTTTACAAGGGCTTGTAGTGATAGGATGAGGGGGAATGGCTTTAAATTGGAAAGGGAAAGATTTAGATCAGATATAAGGAAGAAATGCTAAACTATGAGGGTGCTGAGACACTGGCACAGGTTGCCCAGAGAAATCGTGGATGCCCCATCCTCTGGAAGTGTTCCAGGCCAGGATGGGTGGGGATTTGAGCAGCCTGGTCTTTAGGTTGGTCTTTAAGGTCCCTTCCAACCCAACCCATTCTATGAAATTAGGAGACACTTTTCCCCAAGATTCATAGAAACATAGTAATGGTTTTCTATTTGTTTACAGCCTAGCATTCAAATATAGGAAAAGAGGAGGAGGAGTCAAGATACAGTGACAGCCACAAGGGCTGCTCTTGTTCAGTATTCCAGGTCTTGGATAGGAAGAGTCTTTCTATGTAGTTTCGAGCATCTTAAGTCACGTTTGTTTTTTGTTGAAGGCCATTCTTGGAAAGTTTTCAGTTCTCCTGCCCTGGCTAGTGGGGATGCTGAGATACGAGTGCAACTGTTTTCATATGTTTAAATGGGAAAAAAAAAGTTTTATTTTGAATAAAACTAAATACCCTCAAAGACTGCTACTTTTCTGCTGAACTGGTGTTTTAGATAAGTGGTAGACTTTTCCCAGAAATAATTAGGACTTTCAAGTGAATGGTAGGGCTATTGTGGTAGCTCGGGACCAGATTCCTAGTACCTTCCGGGCAGGCTCTTGTAGTCCCCAGTGGGACCAGCTCATTTTTTTGCTTGGGGCTGGGATGGTGAGGAGGAGGAGAAAGAAGGGGCTTTGGATCAAGGACAAACAGGAGTCGTCAAGTAATACATGGCATAACTGAACTTTGTCCGGTAACACAATATGAACCAGAAGACTCTCCTAAACAGTCTGCCAATGTTATTTACATGGGTGGGAGTTCATGTGCGGGCGCAGTGTCCATTATATGTAAGGGGCTACCATACATGTCCCCATAGTAGTTAAAATAGAAAGGGAAGAAAGTGCAGCTTGCCCAAATAAGTGCTAAAAGAAGTCTGTAAGCTGAGAGTCAGGTGGGCAAGGACAACCTGGATGAAGAACAGACTAGTTATTGATTGGGACACCGGTAAAGCAGAATGCTACTTAGAACAGTGAACGTTGCCAAAACCACAAGAAAGAGTGCCATTTTAGTAACAGAATACAACCACGTTGTGTTTAGCAGATGTCTGCTATAGTATTTATCCTACCACCTGCAAGGTTTGCAACCAACGTAAAATCTGAGGCAAGATGAAAGGATGGTGCCAGTAACTGTTCTTTTTAGGAGAATAAGACCTATATTGATTTATTTACCTCTATTTAATGTAGTGTTCAAAATGTATTGGGTGTCTTGCAAGAAGGTCTGAGACAAAAGAATTTCTGGTGCAAAGGCTAGATTTAGATTTAAATCCTGTTGCTTCAGAACTTTTCACACTCCTCAGTATGCATTTTACATCACTGAACACTGGGTTTTGATTAAATCATGTCAGTGGGATGACTTCTGTTGACTTGAGTAAAGTTTCTATATTGAATGCACCTTGTCATATTCTCTCACAATATTTAATGTTAGCTTTAGGGTTAGCTTTGGTAGCATTGCTTGACAAATGACAGGAATCAAGGCCTTATCCACCAATTTTTAAATATTCAAGTATCAACACTGGATTTTGACCATTGTTTCTATCCTCTCATATCACCTACTGTAATGCCAGGTAACTACTCTATGCTCCATCTGCTGGTGCTGTAGTTTGCTCCTAATGCTTCTTTTAGACTGTGAAATTATTTATTAAGATATGATCTGTATCAGAGCGAGAACAGATCAGAAGTAGTGTGATTAAAATATTTGGCAGGCCATGTTTGCTTTAAGATATGTTAAAAGATTAAAAGAATGATCTAGAAAAACAGAAATTAGTGTAATGCATAAAATATTTTTCTTAAGTGTTTCTAACATCTTTTTCTAAATTATCCATTTTACCTCTTCAAAGATTTAAGGAATTAAATAAACCCTTGCATATTTTCCCTCACAGCAAATCCTACAGTACTGCCAAATGAATTCCAAATATATCCTTCCTGTTTTTCTATATCTCGTTGTGTATCAGGGTGAGAGCTAGTATGCTGTGATCCAGATCACGCGATAGTTTGCTCTCTGGCTAGCTTACCTCCAAGAGGTGTGCTGACATGAAATTAAAACTGTAGGAAAGACTTAACCTAAATGTAAAGCATTGGTCTCTGAAAAATTATTAAAGTTCCTAATAAATTAGTCTGTATAATTTTTCAGGTCTCACAAGCCCACCTGAGTTTAGGTAGCATGAATGGTACTTAAATTTATACAGGTCTCCACGTCATCTCAAGGTATTTACACAAGTACAGCTTGACTTGTATTGCCTAGATTCAATTCAACAAACTTTGGAGCATGTGGTCATGATTTAAGACTTCTGTAGTTCATCAAGAACCCAAGGCTTTCGCCACGTGTCCTCAGGTGACTGATTAGGTAATATTTGTACACCTCTACAGATAAATAACAGATTTGTATAGAGAAGTATCTAAATATTATGTATTATGGTTATTAATTATGTTCTCCTGACTGATGTAACCTGTTAAATTGTTAAATTCACTATTGAACGTATTTAGCAGGCATTCCTGATCTGTGCTTACGAGCTCCCCTCTTCCAAGGTGTCTGAGGACCTCATAATTCTTTAAAAGGTCCTGTGAAACAGGAACACTGTACTTATTTAATGGGAAGAATCATGGAACAGTTTGGGTTGGAAGGGAACTTAAAGCCTATCCTGTTCCAACACCCCTGCCATGGGCAGGGACACCTCCCACCACACCAGGTGGCTCAAAGCCCCATCCAGCCTGGCCCTGAGCACTTCCACAACTTTACCGGGCAACCTGTGCCAGGGCCTCACCATCCTCATGGTGAAGAATTTCTTCCTTAATGTCTAATCTAAATCTTTCCCCTTCCAATTTAAAGCCATTTCCCCTTATCCTATCATTACTTGCCCTTGTAAAAAGTTCCTCCCCAGCTTTCCTGTAGCTCCTTCAGGTGCTGCAAGGCCGCTATGAGGTCTCCCCGGAGCCTCCACTTCTCCAGGCTGAACAACTCCAGCTCTCTCAGCCTGTCCTCATAGCAGAGGTGCTCCAGCCCTCTGATCGTCTTCATGGACCTGTTCCAACAACTCCATATCCTTCTTATGTTGTGAATTCCAGAACTGGACACAATACCCCAGGTGGGGTCTCATGAGAGCGGAGTAGAAGGGGAGAACCACCTCCCTCAGCCTGCAGCCCAGGATATGGCTGGCCTTGTGGTCTGTGAGTGCACATTGCTGGCTCGCTCAGTCCTGCACTGAAACTGAACTCTTCACCCCACTCAAGTGAGCATGTGTGTTGACCCTAGTGTGTCACCATGCTTGTTGTGCGTTTCTGTGCTGCGCTGTGGGCTGCAGGACGGGTGCCTGGAGGCATTCTGGGGTCCACACACTGTGCCCTTCTGTGCAGCATAGCTGGGTGTTGGCAAACTGCCCATGGTTGCATGGGGCCTTGAGGGGCACTGTGTTTTCTAGTGCTGGTGTGGAAGCGTTGACCCATTTGTTGTCTCTCCTAACGCGCCGCATGGAGTGAACTTGGAAATAATCCGGGCATCCACAATGCCTGGTGAAAGTCTGCTATGTCATGCAGGGCTTACAAAATCGGGTTTTGTTTGGATTTGCAGCGAGGCTGGAGCAGTGCAAGGCTCTGCATGGGCCGAGAGGGGCAGGAGGGTCTGCTGGCTGGCATGCCTCCCCAGCTGCCTGTGGCTTTGGAGGGAGTGACACTTCTGCTGGTGCCTCTCTTGTGCCCTCACCTTGCCCCAGGCTGCCTGCCTCCTGAAATGATTTCTCCTCCATCTCAACAGACCTTGGTTTAATTTGTGTGACGAGTGTTTACGGATTATACTCTCTAATTAATAATGCTTCTGTGGCAGCTGTTTTGTCCAGCTATCATCATGATGTAAATGTTTTCACACAAAGATCCTTGGATACCTACTAATATGGTACAGTTTCTTATGTTTGCTACTTGCTATTTATTTGCCTGAGAAACATGCTGAATTCATAATGTATGTTTTTTTCCACTCTGCTTCTGTTTCAGGGTAGTGTTTAATCCACTACTCGAAACAGCTTCTTCATTCTCATCACTATAATAAATTACTAAACTGAAAGAAATGTGACTAAGCTCCTTTAGCTTAAATTTGCCCAGCTTTTGTTTTGAGGTTTAACAGTGAATCTTAGAAAGCTTGTTTTTCATTTGTCCTGAACCCTTTCCCCTCCTGCCTCCCCCTTTTCATGCCAATAAAAGGTAACCAGAGACAGCTGGAGGCTCTCTTTCTTACCTCCCTTGAATGGGAGCGTCTTCTGAATGCCTCTTTCATGTACCTGCAAAGACCCTGCTCTGCTAACTGCTATGGCCAATGTTCTCAAAGTTTGAATAGGTTTTCATTGCCTGCATTTCTGGTCTGAAGCAGACTGAGAGAAATGAGTGTTAAGTAAACGTGGTGGCAGCCCTGCCAGCGTCAGCATTCCAGCCCGCAGCATCGCTCCAGACCGGGACACTGCCGGCACAGGCTTCTGCACATCCGTCTGTAGAGGGGTTGATTTACTTGTTAGCAGTTGAAAAGAAGAGGGATATAAGGCAAAGCGGAGTGGCGAGCCTAGTTTTTATGAGGCTGTTTATTCTTTCTATAACAAGTGTGTGGTGCCTTATTGATGTTGAATGGGAATTTAATGCACTGATAAAGTAAAACTGTGAACTTACCAAGTCTGTTTTTAGATGCCTTTGTTCTGTACCTCTAAGCATCTGCAGAAAATATGTTCAACAGCACTCAAACACATCTGTGAAATAGTATGCGATCCTATTCAGCACCTTCTCCAGAGAACTGATCACCCTGCTGCAGCTGACTGAAGTCAATAGAAAATGAAGGTGTCTGCCCTTCCATGCCAGGCCTTTTACATGTGATGTCAGTGTTTCATAGTTTGCAGGCTTTTAAGTGAAAAGAGAATTTTATTTTCAGTTTTTTATCTTAAGCATTTTACAAATATTCTGTTATAGTTTAAAGATTTAGGAAATATAAGTACTTGATAATAGAGGTTTTTGGATTTGGTGTTTTTATCAGGGCAAACTCCAAACAGCCTCATGCCCAGCTTACAGTGGAAGTTACTCATGGAAGGTCTGTGCATTCATAACATGCTAATAACAATGTTGGAGTATTGTCTGTTGCAGGAGGCAAAAGAACCTGAACTGCATGAATTAGGGCTTTGTTTCCACAAACACCTAGGCATTGTGTAGATAGGAAAGTTTCCCCCTCCTACCAAAATAACCCAATTCCTTACCATGTGTAGGCACTCTTATACCAGTTCAAGACCTTCCCAAATTAAGACAATTTTTTCAGGAATGAGAACGTGCGCTCAAGAAGTTATCTTGTTATAAAGGTAGTGTGGGTTATGCAGATCCTTCCAATTGTTTCTCTGTCAGCTAGAAAGATTACTCCTGTCCCAGCTGCTTGTTTAAAACCTTTCGCCAGGTGATACCTTTCCCTTACTTCTGCCACGTAGCTGACTTGGATGATACTCCCCTTCCTGCTTTGCTTCTGCTAAGTTGGTGGCTCTGGCTGTACTCGAGAGCACCTTGAGACATGTCAGCATTGTCTAGTTAAGGTACTTAATGTGGTGGTACTAATGATGGTGAAAGTAGTGCTGTGGTGCTTTTGGTGTTGACTTCTCAACCCATTATGTGATGTGAGGAAGAAGATGGCAAGGGAAAAGGTTTGAGGCTGGATCATCAGTGCAGATGTAACTGTAGAAATGGGAGCTGGGAATAGTTACTAACCTAATGTATATATTGTTCTGCAGCAGTCCTGTGCCACCCATGACTTGTGGCAGATGCAATGGCAGACACTGCAGAAAGGTTGTGCAGTGGAGATGGGCTGGAGGATCAAACCCAAGAAGTACATCTCCATTGTGCCCCACAGCACCGCTGCCTCCGGGACCCAGAGTCCAGCTGTGTTCTGGTGGGCTTCTGGATGCTCAGAAACATGAGCTAGAAGAACTTGTCCTAAGAATTTTCAGTTATGAGTTCCCACAGCATCTGAAGCCATGTTTACAAATATGTGTGTGCAGAGCTGCTAGTCTTCAACTGTTGGTCCCAAACGAAAATCCATGTGTTGACTTAAAGAGTGGCTACTGATGCATAACGCTTCAAGTTCTCTGGAGCTGGATGCAAAACATCTTCAGAAAAGTGTTTTTTCTGTATGCTTAGAACCAGGCCCTAGGCGCTTTAGATATAAGGTAATAAGAGTCACAAGTTCTTGAAAATAAAGTCCCTTTCCCTTTCTCTTCCCCCCCTTTTTATTGATGCAAGTACGTGTTACAATGTCATTAGAATTTTCTTTTAATGCTAATTGATGGTTCTATTATTGAATAGTAATTATTTCCAGTTTTGTGTGTAGCTGTTTGTCGGTTTATTGAAATGAACTGCCATTCGTACACCCTGATCAAAGCAAAGAGGATGAAATCCCACGTGTTGCACTTTTGAGAGCATCAACAATGAAGCTAACCTTTCACCCTTGACTTTCTTTTAACCCTAATTTTGAAAGACAGTAGCAAACAATTCAGCTAACTTCTTAAGTGAAAGAATATTCAAACGAGCCCAATTGTAATGCAGGGCTCTTTTCAAGTGAATGGAAGATCTTGGAGTAATGCATACAAATACAGAGGCTGGGTAAGTTCATTACTTTGGAGTTTCTGGTGTGGCGATAGTAGGGAAATGGTTAAATGGTTGGCTTTAAAGTGGTCACAATTAGGCTTCAAAGTTAACACCCCACCCCACTGAGATGAATGGGAGCAGTTGACATTTCTTAGTGCTATTGTTTCAGTCTGGCTTGCTATAGCTTCTAAAATAAGACAACAGTACATCTGTTTACATTCTGCTTCCGCAGACCCAGATGGGCTAGAAACTTCATTGTTTTTTAAGTGGAAGCTTAGATTCTGGAGAATACAGCAATATCCACGGGGTATCTGTAGGAAGAAGAGCTGAAAGCCGCCTTAATCACAGACATCTCCCCCTTCCCTGTAAACTTCTATTGTTCCAGGACAAATCTCTAAACCACTAGGGGAAAAATAGTCGTGTGTATTTGAAGTACTTTTTACTTACTACATGACATGCACACAATAACTTCTCAGAAAGTCCCTGACGTCCAAATTTTCATAAATGGATGTGGGGTTTTGAACTTTTCTCTTTTAATAAGTACCGTGTGCTGTAAAATAAGGTAAAGGTCCTGCTTTTACTGAATGTGGTAGCTTCTTTTAACACCTCCTAACAGCAAAACTTTTCCCGTCTCTAGAGAAGATGAAGTTTTATCCAGAAGTGTTTGAGACCAGGTGTTACTTCCTGTGTTCACATGAGTAGAATCCTTTAATTTACCTCTGAGAGTGATGTAAGAAGAAATAAGATTCTTATGAGGTATGTCTTGCATTTTTTTGATACTTTAATAGGGCGGCTACATTAACTGCAGTTAAGATCTTTGGAGCTGGAATGGATTAATAAAGGTGCAAGTAGGGCCAGAATTTGAAGCAGATGGTCTCTGTTACCCCGTGCCTCAGTCTGCATACGGAGTACACAGCGTCCTCTCTGACTTTTGTTGGAGGGTCTGCACAGTGGCAAAGTGCCCTCAGTAGCAGCCAGAACCCTATGAGAGCTTCTCTGATAAAGGCAGCCCATTAGATATGCTTAGGCTGTAGATTGAAACCAGCTGTGAATCTGTCGGAAAGATTTTCCTCATTGTGCTTTCATCAGGGTGGAAAGTTTGTGGCTTGTTCTGCATATATATATGTATTTCGGGCTTCATTGCTCTGACTTGGAAAGTCTTAGAGTCTGCCAGTGATAAGAGCTCTCATGCATACAGACTCCTTTTGTAGATGGCACCCAGAGACCCTGCCTGCCTTTTGCCCATGGACAACACAGCTTGTGCTTCGGAAGTGACATTGTGGGTGCTTCCAAATGATGTCTCCCAGATTTCAAGCCCTGGTGAATCATATGGTGAAACCAAGCATGCCATCTGTGGTTTGGGCATGCAAAGCTTGTTTCCTGCCCAGCTTCAAATGGCATTTTCATTTAAGTGAAAAATAAAGCAGCCCTGAGCCTAGACAGGCCTCCAGGTTGAGAAAACCATGGGCATTTCAAGAGTATCAGCTGTCTCTTCTCCTGTCCTTCTCTTAATTTCCTGTGCTAAGTGGGAGAGTACAGCAGTCTGGTCTGTTTGAAGAAAATACATGGGAAAACCCAAGAGGAATGTTTATTTTGAAACTTCTCTCATGAGTTTGTTTTATCTTTCTATTTAAAACCATTGCTTTACAAGTGAAATAACGTTAAATCATGCAGGAGAAATGTAATTCCAGTGTGACAGAACTTCTACGGTGTGCAGTGTGGACCACTCAATACAGCTATGGGTGGAAGGGCATGTTATTTATTCAGAGGGTTAGAGAACAGCATCAAATACGCATTTATTATATTTGTTTCCACTTCCCATTTCCCTAGTTCATTTCTGGCCGTGGATCTCTAGTATTATGCAGATGTGAGTTGTCTTGTGTATCTTTGTGGAATAAAATAGTTATCGTAATTAGGCTTTTCAAATATAGTCAAAGTGACTTCTGCAAGCCTATAGTAGGTCAGTGGCAGATCTTGGAAAGGAAGTTAGGAGACCTGCTGGCCAGTTCTTTCTACTAACTAGCAAACCGATCTGCTTCCCTGTATTATAATAGCATTGTGATAACCACATGTTCAGAAGCCTAAACTTTGTAATCTTTCGTAACACGAAGAGTTTCCTGAATAGACCTGAAGAAAAAACTACTGTAGCTTCTCTACCACTTGTGCCGTAACCTGCTTTCTGCCTCATATTCAAAGGTGATTCTGGTAACAGACTTTCCTTTTAAAGAGTATGATATACTAGGTATTCAAAGGGACAAATCTGGACGGGGCAGGAATCTGCCATCATGCTGACATTATAATTCAACTTCTGGAAAATTAACATGTTACGACAAAAAAAATCTTGGTTTTTTTACTTTGTGCTGTTTTATTTTGCTTTCAGAAAAGAAAGTTGACCCTTCCATTTTGAGACTAATTAGTTTAGAGTAAATTCTGTCCTTCTATTTTGTGGTGTATTTCTCTGTTGATATATAATTCACATGCCTACTGCTCCCAGTCTCTTTACTGGTCTGAGCTTGCTTGCCAACTAGTATTTGCCACTAAGCGTCAGAATCCTAGTTCTCTTTGAACAGCTTGGTACGTTATAGCAGTCATTATCCTGTAGAAGTGGATGAGGGATGCAGACAATCACTCCTGTTACTCTCATGAGAAATGCAATAGGAATTGTCCAGCAAATTGAAACAAAATTTCTCAAGTCATGAATACTAAAAATTGGAATTTCTCCCCAATATAACCCCAAAGTTTTCTTACTGTAAATTCTTTTTTCTTTAAAAATGAAAAAAAATAGATATTTACTTATTCATCTCAGTTTAGGAAAAAAAGATACTAAATATCAAAGTATTTTATAGGATTAAATTTCAATCTTTTTCCAGCTCTAATTATGATAATGATGTAAAAGGATTTTTTTTTTCTTTTTTTAGTCCTTCATTTTTCCACCCTAGACGATGAAAATAATTTAATCTAGCCGCTTTTACATTGTGGTCTGTGGACCAGAGCTGACTTGTAAAACTTTTTCTTTCAGTGGTTTTATTGTTCAAGAACTGATGTTTCCTGTTACTTCTGGCCATGCTTTTTGATTTTGTGAACTCGTATGCTTAAAGAAAAGAAGAATCCGAATCAAATACATACCTTTTGTACAGTTTGCATTCTAATTAAATTAAAAATGATACCAGAACTGCAAAAATAACTCCTCTGAAAGATGGAGTGAACTGCAAAAGACAGAAATAGCAGCTGATAAGAGAAATGTGGGACTTCTTCACTTCAGGCATTCAGTAAGGAAGAGGAAACAGCACAAGTAAAATGTAACATGGAGCATTGTCTCTTACTTCACGTATTTTTATACTTGATGGCATAGTAAACCATGTTTTGGGTTGTTTTTCAAGGAACAGAAAGTCAATGGTGTGCTGGTTCATGGTGGGTGCTAGCAAACCAAGTAGTGATCAATTACGATTTAAATAGACAAGTGAAAGCTCTGTGATCTTAGCTGCTGCATCGTACTGTTTTGTCTTTTTTTTCTGAATTGCCTGTTGTGGCTTTACTGTTCTAACGCTTCATTTTTGTGTAGTTTGTAGGTTGTCATGTGCATGACTAGATTCTGGATTATAGGCCAAGATTTTAAAAGTGATTGTTTATTTTGAGCACCTCAGATTTTAAGGGTCCAAACCTGAGAAATTTTAGAGAACAGTGCCCTGAAAGGAGTGCAAAGCAGGCATTTCTACAACTCAGTTGTATATGTGATGTTTCAATATGGCCTGGGAAAATGAGAGAATAAAAAAAAGGATGCAATCCAAATCCGTGTTCACTCCTCCCCATTTTAGTGTCTGATCTTTGGATTGAGGTGAGCAGATTTAGGTACCGTACCGTGCTGGAACCTGGCACTTGGACCCCACTGTGGTCCAGACTAAAGGAAGCAAAGCTGCAAAGTGACAGCACCTGACTCTGTACTTCCCTTCTGTAACATCCTGGTTGTTCTAGGTCTTTCAGATTTAGATGTGGTTTTCTGCTAAGATGGTGGTGAGATCAGTGCTGACTGTACCATATGGGGAACAGATGTAATAACTACAGCATATATATTATAATTCACACGTAGCCTATGTATTCCATCTTTCTGTCCATTGTTGAGGTGAATCTATCTACTGCAGGGGTAGCAAGAGGACAACTTTTTTAAAGGGACAGCATGAGCATGGGCGCTGACAGGGTAGTTGGCTTAGGGTTAACTTTTCCCTAAAATTCTTTCTTGCTAATAAAGAGCAATACTCTTTGGGTTGCAGAAATTAATTTAAAAGAAATACTACTATTGAGTTAAAAAAAAAAAAAAAGCTCTTGGAAGCATTTCTATATATTTCTAGCTTTTTGAATGCCTATTTTTAGGACTAAATGTCAGCTGACGTAGCTCCATTAAAAAAGCCCTTTGGATTCAAGGAAAGAAAATAATGAAGTGTAAGCTGTGAAGTCCTAATTGTTAAAAGTGCAACAATGGCTTAAAAACAGGCTGCAAAGCCTGCTCTCACAGCTGGAGGAAGGGATATTTTTTATTCATGGTTGCGAGGAATGGGTGGATAGGGCCTGAAAGAGGCAGCAGGGTATATAAAACGCAGCCTTTTAACAAGAAACCATTGCCAAACTCCCCTACTGAACAATTTATGAAAGGGCTTGTATCACATAAGCATCAAGATATAATGGTGAATACGATATAACAACCTCAGTGAAAGTTAAGGTGAACCAGTGCTGTGCTCCAGCTCTGCTATGGCCAGAGATGAGCACACGTGGCTCACTAGTCAACAGCCACTGCTTTCATGACTTAAAGTTTCTAGCTGGTATGCCACGGGTGATGGTTGTGGTGACTGGAGGAGGGCATTTACTGAATAATCATTGCACTTCTGTACTTTATAATCTGATAAACACTAATTTCCTGGAGGACATGGAAAATCCCTTTCCTCAGAATTTTCATATAACTGCAATTAAATCCCCAGTTTAAAGACAATTGCATGTTTTCAATGGCCGCGAGTTGAGAGCATGGGAGATAAGGGGACTGCAAAATCCCCCTCGTTGCTCCGTGCGCAGCACAGGGCCTCTGTGCTCCCAGACAGCCCGGGTGCTCAGCACTGCGATGTCCCACATTGAGTTGTGACTGGTTGTTTATGACCGATCCAGACTACTGCGATTTTCCTGTTATTCCTTAAAATAAGTCCTTAGGTAACTTGCAAAACAAATTTGAGAAAGCCTTGGGAGCAGAAAGCCGTAGTGCTAGGGAAGTTTTGATTTCATTTGAAAGCATGTATCCATAAAATCGCTTTAGTGCAGACTCCCTGTCTCATGCTGTGCTGACTCTGTGTGAGATCTGACATTGTTCTCCACTCTTTAATCATGAGAGCTCGGGGGAGGAGGGATAGGGGAGAGGAAATATAAGCAAAAATCTGAGCCTGATTTTTACCATCATACAAATTTAATCCAAGTTGCCTGTGCCAGTCATAATCCTTCCTTTCAGGTTTGTCCTTTCCATGTGGGTCAATGACAACTCAGTGCCTGATACATCAAATCCAGAAACTTGCTGAGACTGTCAGTATCCCTGGCAGCATCACATGGTGCAGATGACACTTATTTTGACTGTGGTGCATGGCAAATCTGTTCTCAGGTCTAGTCTTTGCTGGAAGTATGGTATCAGTGTGGCTTCCCTGCTCTTGTACTGGTCCCCTCTGTCATAGATGCGTTGCAGTAGTGTTTGCCTTAGTTTTAACCACATTATTGTTTTTTTATTTATTTATTATTTTGCTTTTCTTAAGAAAGATGTTTTCCTTTTCCACCAGTGGTCTAGGTCAGTTTCACTGGAGTTGATGGGAATCTCAGCTCCTGCTAACTCTGCAGCAGACGTCCTTTCTAAAGTATGGTGATGTTGGTGTTGGTTTCTTTCTGTACGCTGTACGAAGCAGGTATACCCTTCAGTAGTTACTGTTTGTTTGCAAGCGGTATCGAGGAGGTAGGTATTTCCTTTCTGCTTTTCCTGCACAATATCTTTTTCTCCATCTTTAATGCCATCTCTGGATAGTGCCAGTAATGGGAGCAACAGAGCTGCCAGACAAACTGCCCTGTTGTTCTGTTTTGCTTTGGGTGGTATGAACAATTAGCTAGTTAGAAGATCAGCCCCGTATTTGTGCTAGTATTTCTGTAGTTGTAAATTAAGTGAAACTGTGACAGTAGATGTTGTTTGTGGCACTGCTGAGGAGAATTAGTGTTGTTAAGATGGGAAAGGAATTGCATTTCCATGAGATGCTTGGGATTTTGTCTGCTAGATTCTTTACTTTTCCTTTATGGCACAAGAGAAATACTTAAGGAGCTGCCCTTTTACATACTGTGCAGGAATGTGTCCAATCTAGTCATAAGGGGAGGGTGATTGTAACTGCATTCATTGATAACTTCCAGGTTGAGAATCCATTTGGTAGACTTTGATCGGAAGGAAATACAAAGACAAATGCTATTTGTTGCAACCAATGATAAGTTGTATACTGATGGTTTTCTTATGAAAGCCATGTTGGCGTGTGACAGGAGCAAGAACACCACTCCTCATCCTGTCGAAAGGGATATGTAAGTATGTTTTTTCCTATTGGCACAGCCTGAAGTCTGGTTGGATTTGCTCCCACGGCTCAGTTATGCTTTTGGTGAGACAAGGCTCCCTTTCTTTCATACATCCTACTCATGAATGCTAAATCATCGGTTGATTTCAAGTTTTACCTGCTCAGTATTGCCATATGTCCATTAGAATTTCCAGTTTGTTCCCAGGGAGGTCTTCCATAAAGTTTTCTAAATGATGAAAAGTTGATGTTAGAAATGCTGCTGCATCTGATTGACAGAGAATATCACTTATGTTAAAGGAAATAATTCAACCTCCTTTGTTCTTTTTACTCAGTTTGGGTATAAAGTGTGGTGAACATCATGGCTATACTAGAACAAGTTAATTGCTGCTGTATATTAATACTGTTATATTCCAGGAGAAACGCATCCTTTCAGAATCTACTCCTGATTTATTAGATTAGAAAAATGTATATAGAACAGACATCATATGAAGCTGAAACTGTACCCCATCTGTTGGAAGACTTCTTGCTGTTAGAGTAGAGGCATGGTGTTGCTATGCTTCTTGAAACAGCAGGACTATAACTTCTAGTGACTGAATCAGGTTTCCAGTGTGCAGGGGGCCCAAAAGCTGATTTTTTTTGAGGTAGGTAACTCTGAAAGTAAGGTTATGTCCCTACCTTTCTCTTTACTGGCCTTGTTACTACTCTTAAACATCAGTTACCTTCATGGGTATTTTTTTATGATTGTAGTTACTAAAATACGCAACTGGTTTGGGTTCCTTACCTAAATATTATAGCATGACCAAGAACCTGCAATACTTGCCATTCTCCCTCTTCTTCAAAGCTGGACTACAGTTACTGAAAACTGGCAAACAGTTTGTTTGATACACCATTGTTGTTTTTTGATATATTTTTTCTCTTCTCCCTCTCGACATTACAACCTGTGCAGCTTCCTTGTACTTTGTTTCTTTAAATGATGCTTGGAGTAAAAAAAGAATTCTTACTTGGGCTTTGAACCTTTTGAAATTATATCAAGTGAGTTTGCCTGTACTCAACAGGTTAGGGTCTTAAGAGCTTCTACTGTTTTTCTATGTGGAAAGTGCCATGGCTGCTGAAAATAAATTTGATCTTTTGTCTAATCCTCTAGATCAGCAGGTTAAATTGTGATTTTTGATCTGCAGCAGTATCACTAGGTTGTACGGTATCACTGCAGTCTGACACTTCAGCAGAAAAAGAAGTGGTTTTAGCCAGGGTTTGTGAATCATTCTGATTGGCATAGAATACATGTAAAGTTATAGTCTTTGAGTGGGGCTGGGCTATTGACTCTCCTCAGTCCTACGAAAATGAAGGTGATGGAAAAATACCAAGTACCAATAATTCCATCAGTATCTCCAAAACTAGGACCAAACATGATGACATAAACACAAACATATATATATATATATAAAAATTACTATATACATATATATGTATATTTTCAGTTCTGAGCTCTGGCCTCAATTATGTTACCAATATGCATGTCTTATATTACATATCTATATGTGTGATAAACATATGATAAAAATTAGACACAGGCAAAAATGCCTTGTGGAATTTGTGGTCTGAATGACAACATTTATCCCATATGAATGCCTACAGCAAGGTAATTTAAATTCATTCCTCTGCTGTCCTAATAAGCGGTAGCCTCCCTAGAAAGCCCTCTAAGCTTTCCATAACCAGACGTGCCACTAGTAATCTTTCCAAAATGTGATGTCAATGGAGATGCAGCTGGTTAAAGGGCTGCACAGGGCAAAAAGTGGTATTAGTGGCTAATAAAGGCTAATTCTTTTGCAAGCAAAATTAGCTCGCTTCACTAGCTTGTTATGACTTGAAGTGTCTGGCCATTGAACTATGCATCTGGCTCATTTGTTACTCTCAAAGAGATTGTACCCTGACTGACAGCTTTACCGGCCTGGAAAAAAGTAGCCCAAATGAGTAAGAAACAAGGGGACTTCGGTTTGTGCGACTTCAGGACAGTAGCAGTCCATGCAAACGGCCTTAATAAGTAAAAGTGATGAACCCAAAAGAGGATGTGTGTGCTATAGGTCCTGGCTCAGGGTGCTAATTTTCCTTAAATAATTGGTTCCTAAGGCAGAACTTTGCCTACAGATGTTGCCTTCCACTTAAGTTATACACAACTACCTAAAAGACACAAATCTCCAGTAAGTGGTTGCAACAACCCTAAACAATCTCTAGAAGCCTAATTTCCAGCATGTTCCAGATCTTCTTGCGATGCTCTGAAGTGATTTAAGCTGCACAGAATAGCCTAAGCTCTGTCGATGTGTTGTTTATTTTTACTCACTGATGTTTTGGGGTAAATGCCACATCACAGTGTTTTATTATCAAGTTCCTGTTCCTGCACAATGCAGCTGTACCTATTCTAAACTGCTTCATCAAAGGGGACCATTTCCTTTTTTTCTTAATCTCAGATCAGTTTACCGTCAGCAGTTGTTCCTGACTTCCTTAAGCTTGCCCTGCATAAAAGCTTTTTTAAAAGTCTTCCCTGCATCCTTTCTTTCCTTAGTGCATACTTATAAACACACACACACGTGCCCGTGCATATTTTAATCAGTTTCTACTTCAGTCCTACAGAGTTGTGTGTGGTTAGAGTAGCAAAGGACATACTGCCAGGCAGCAGGGAAGAACACGCTTCCTTAAGTACTTCAGGTGCTTCCAAGTGGTTTGAATGATTTCTTTATTTATGAGATGGTTCAAATTTCTGAACTCTGTGATAGTACCACAAAGACAAATGTGCACTAAGGTCAGGATTGATTACTTTTTCACTGTGATATTGTTTTTGCAGGTGATTTGAGACTCAGTTAATACAGGTCATCAAGAGTGAGTTGTTGGTGATGTTGCCTTTTGTGCAATCAAACCCTTGAATGTTGTTTCTGGATTGAGAGTTCATAGAAACCACATGGAAATATTGGTTTATATTGTTAAGTAAATTCTGTGTCCCAAACTTTTTTCCATTATTAAACAGTGTTTGAGTAAAAAGGAGACCTTAGAGTAATGAATGAGTGAGTCTGGCTTCTGTAGCGTGTCTTTTGGATTAGCCATGGTTGGGTACAGCTTGGACGCCCAGCCCTTTGGGAGGTTAAAAGATGGTGAGAGACAGTACTATGAATATTCTTTTCTTACTGACGATCTCAGAAAGTCATGCAAGATGAAACTCCTAGTTCACACAAAACAGGATTTTTCTCATGCAGAAAAAAAAGAAGTAAAGGTTCTTTGATCCAGTGGTAGAGATAAAGATGTATTTAAGTGTTGGGAGGGGAGCTTAACTTATGATGTTTAGTAAATGATAACTTTAGACAAAGATAATGAGAAATTACAAAAAAGAGGTATTGTAACAAAAAGGAAGGTAGAAAGGAGAATTGGAGTTAACGTGGATCCCAGAACAAAACTAGCCAGCCAGAAAAGCATTTGAGGAGATAAGTTTCTTACCAAGGTGCAAGAGATGCTGAAGAGCCCCCCCTCTGTTTAGATGCCGCCAGAGTTAGAATGACAGAAATACACCAATGCTGCTGACCATGCGCAGGCTGCAGGTGACAGCCACTTCTGCTAATCTCAAACGTAGAAGTATTAACACATTGTATTAACACATTGTATTACCACCAAAGACTGGTAGAAAACTTCTAAAGATATCTTAACCCCACTGAAAAGTCAACATAGTCTGCTTCTTGCTGGATCAGACAGTTTCTCTGTAAAGGAGCAAAGTAGTATTGAAATAATGTGAGGTTCAACATCTTCTTGCTCCCATTAGATTTTACCATTGTTCTTCCTCTCAGTTTGTGTCCCCTTGTAAAATAAATCTCAATTTTGAGCCTGATGCAGGGAGTAGACTGGGATCCTTTTAATCTTTTTCTCATTATGAGCCATGCTATGGCAAGTACTGTTACCTTGCTCCCTTCTTGCCCGGCTGAAGAAATTCAACTCTATGTGAATATTCTTGATTGTGTTCTGCTGTTATTACTTCCGTGGTTTCAGTTCTTCTCAGTTTGCCTTTATCAAAGGTGAAAGTGCTGCTCAAACCTTTTTTCCTTCTACAGTCTTCCCATTTTTTCCTGCTATAACTCTGTCTGAAGGTTTTTTTCACTGCTTTTCTGTCATTCTCTGTCTGTGAAGCTTTTTATGTGCAAAAAATAACACTGTACTACAGCAACAGCCAGCAGTGTTGCAGTTGCCCCAGTGCTAAGCTGATAATGCAGACAGTACTGAGGCATTTCTACTTTTGTGCTTTGAACTCTTCCTCGGAGCTGGTTTCCTAATTTGTCTGGTTAGCACTGATTTGCTTTGTACTCTGAGTGCAATTGCTCTGTTGGTAAGAGTTACAGCAACTAGATCTTCATTTTTTCCTAGCGTACGCAAAGCAGCAGTGACGACTGCCTCTCCCTGTTTTTACCTTGGCAAACTTCCCAGAAAGATTTGTACTTAATTGTAATTTGCTCTCTGTGGTCAGCAGCAATATCTCAGCTTTTAGTGTCTCCGTAGTGACTCTGTATTTAACTCTGTATGTGTCTGAGGCCTCACCTGCTCTCGCACAGAGTAACTCTGTATTACAGTGAAGTTGAATATAATGGCAGAAATTGTGTTTATTGTATATACAGTTAATTCTTCTTTCATTTGCTGCTTAATCTGCTTGCTGTAACTTCAAAACAAATCAACCAAATGAAAAAACCTCCCACCACTTGCTTTCAGAAAAGTAATACTGCTTTTTGGGGAAGGCTTCCTTTCGTTCCTTGTTGGGAATCACAGTGCCTGTGCATGTAGTATATCATAGTAGAGCTGTTACTGAATTCTAGGCAGAGAAGCAATTGTCCATAAAAATGCTTCCAAAGAACCCACAAAATGAGCAGGCCGTTAGTGAAGGAACGACACAAGAGCAGGAGCATGAAACCTGTAAAGTACAATATGAGTCTTTTGGTCTAACCTCCCCTATTTCCACCCTAGTGTTAAATATACTGCTGATATCCTTGCAAGAAAACAATTGCACGGGGCTTGGACAACAATGTTTTTGCAAGGGCAAAGGGCACTGTTAGTTTAGGGTTAGTTTCATTTCTGTAAATTTCCTAGATGATAGATTGAAAAGAGAGAGGCTAAATTCTTGTAATTGGATTTTTGACTATGGTGGTTTAGCAAATATCAGATCATTTTAATGAAATGTTAATTTTACATCATTTTTCAATTTCAAAATAAATTTATAATGTAAATAAAACGGACCATTTTCAGTCCAGGCACATACCTCGCTCCCCAGGAACTGCTATTCTGGATTAAGGAAAGTAGAATTTGCATTTGAAGTACATTAATAACTATGTTAAAGTGAGAAGATTATTTTAAATTGTTTAACTTGGCTGTAGCATTTGCATCAGATAAGTCAGGGGTACTTTGCTAGCCAGAGTTGTATTATATTTTATATAGGAGACAGACAGCGTTCCATGTGTGTCTTGAAATGAACCTTTCTCTACTGTTGGTCAGATGGTATCTTGTTTTTTCTTACCTCTAACCTGAGGTAATGTAAGGAAGAATGATATTGTTGAAAAAAAAAAGCAGCTTCAGATTAACTTGAAATTAAATTCAAAACTCAACTGATTTTTTTTTTGTGTGTGTGTGTGTGTAAAAATAGCATAATATTTTTGAAATATAATTGTTCAGCTTTTCCAGATTTCACGTCTTTCACTCACTACCATCTTTCCTGTCCTGTTTTGTGATCATGCTTAGTCATTTCCAAAATGAATTTTTTGGGAAATGTGTGATTTGCCACTTGGTACTTTTAACAATGTTGATGGAAAACAGAAAGCCACTCAGTGTTGTAAATGTCACCTTTCCGGGATTTTGCACTTTCCTCTGAAATATTCTGCATTAATGACAGCAGCTCTTGTTCTGAACTTTTATATGTAACTCTGCTTTGTTTTATAATAGCCAAATAAGAACAGTTTTATAAAGGTTGATATAGCTTTGCAGCAAGCTTTTCAAGATCTCATTCAGGAAGCCTTTGTGTCACGATTTAATGAATAGTTCAAATCTTTCTTTATAGATTTTATCTCAGAATTTTCTAGTTATTTCATTGTTAAATGAAATGTTTAATGGATTTTAAAGTATTACATACTGTATAGGAGTTGCTTATGAAATCAGGTAGCTTTTGTTAATGCGATTTATTTTAATGTGTTTTGTTTAGACAGTAAATTTCACTAAATAGTTATAAGGGTCTCACAAGTACTATTTTTTACATTTTTTTCTAATAAGAATTAGTGTGCTCCCCTAATGTGTATGGATTCCTGACATGTGAACCTGATGCAAATCACAGGGCTAAGGACTGCCATGTGCCACGTGCTAGACGTGGTGGGTCGTGGCTTGTGTGCAGGACTGGCATCAGGTTGTGTCTCGCTGTCCCTTTCTCTCCAGGGGCAGAGTCTCCAGTGGCAGCAGAAGGACAAAGGACAATCAGTTTGCCAGGGAAGAATCTCTCTCCCTGGACTCTCTCCCTGTGGGGAAGAGTCTCCCCTGTTCAGGATTCACCCCCAGGCTGTCGCATCTAAGAGCTGTGTCTGGTAGGTTGGGATCCCAATACTGCCCTGGAGATGCATGAGAGCTGCATTGCTGTGAGTGCAAATTAGAGGGAGCTGATCAGAAGCGTGAGTCTTTTGTGTATGAGACCACATAGACTCTATGAAGTTTGGAAAGTACTGCTTTTTGTTGATTTTTTTTCTGTTCTAGGCCCTATAGCAAGCTTACCACTGGCTGACTCGGGAGATGCACCTCCTGATTCCAAACCATGAAATGAACCATGGTCATTGTGATTCTACTGCTTGCTGTTAACAGCAGAAAGGGAGGCACTGTGTTTTTACATTCAGAAAGAATAAAATGATGTGAAACTAGTGGAACTGTAACAATAGCGTGAGGAATGCTGGTAAAATACCAGCATGACATGGCTTGAGTTAGAAATATTATATTTTTTGCCACATGTTAGGAACCACTAACCCCGGTGGCTACTGTAACTGATTAAGAATTGTATGGGAATCTGTTTTCAATATCTATGATTTAAAAATATCTTGAAATGTAACACTGGAAAAGAAAATATATTTCCTGATATTTGCCTTAGTGCCATTTTGTCACTATAATTTCTTGTTTTCTGCTATTGTTTTATGTTTTTTTTTTTCTTTTTAATTATTATTTTAAACTACTTTTCTTCATTTTCTGAAAAATATGACATTTATTAGCGGTCAAATGCTGAAAATCAGCTGTGTATTAGAAATGCTTTTTTTTTTTTTTTTTTTCAGGGAAAATGTAAACATTTTGGGGAGAAGAATCTATTTGTTTTCCTGGATTTTATGAGATAAAATAGGAAGGAAACAATTTTTTTGTATGCTTCTGTCATATCTATTGATACCTTTTTTTTTTTTTTCTTATAGATTTAACTGATTGCTAAAAGGCTCTGATAAAATGCATTGGGATTTTTACAGTTCCTGTGGTCTTCACTTAAGCTCAACCTAACTAAACTGGAACGGATGCTTTAAGGTGAGAATTATCATCCTGTTTTTAATAAGGAAATGAAAACTGTAGAGGTACAAGTGTCATTATGACCACTTTTCTTCCTAAACAACTCAAACAGATTTAACTTAATTGTATAATTTCTGTCCTGTGGACTTGAAAGCTGAGTGAGGAAACTTTCCAATGCTGCAGAGAACAAGATGATCAACAGGTCCAAGCCTAGTTTTCAGCTCTGAAACCGATTTCTTCTGTGTTTTAGAATAAATTATTTTTTCCTCAGTGTTTTGGCTTTCTCACCAGCTGTATAACCTCTCAAGTGTATGTGCTTGCAAAGTGCTTTACAGCAGTGAGGGGAAAGTTTAAAAATTCTTTAGAAAAAGATTTTTTTGAGGCCTCAACCTGCTTCTATGCTGGTTTGTCTTGCAGCATATAGGGACAACCTGTTCCTGTGCCTCTAAGGATTTCTTCTTGAAGCATGTCCAGCCTTTCTGGGCCCCTTTGCCCTTCAGGACTGTCTCCCAAGGGACTCTCAACCAGTGTCATGAGCAGGCATTCTGGAAGTCCACGGTAGTGGTGTTACTGATCTCCCTCCTTACTTCACCAAGAATTGATAACGTTATAATTTTATGGTTGTTAATCCCAAGACAGCCTCCAACCACCACACCTCCCACCAGTCCTTCTGTGTTTGCAAACAGCAGGTCAAGTGAGGCATCTCCTCTAATAAGCTCACTTACTAGCTGTGTCAGGTAGTTATCTCCCATACACTCTAGGGACCTCCCAGACTGTTTCCCCTCTGCTGTGTTGTATTTCCAGCAGACGTCTGGTAAGCGGAAGTCCTGCACAAGGACAAGGGCTAGTGATAGTGAGACTTCTGCCAGCTGCTTGTAGAATGCTCCATCTACCTTCTCGTCCTGGTTGGGTGGTCTATAACAGATTCCCAGAAGGATATCTGCGTTTTTGGCCTTCCCCTTCATCCTACTTGTATGCACTTGACCCTATCATCACAATCAAAACTCTCCCTAAATTACAGAGCCACCCTTTCACCTCTCCTGTCTTGCCTATCCCTTCTGAAGAGCTTATAGCCATCCATTGCAGCCCTTCAGTCATGGGAGTCATCCTACCATGTTTCTATGACGGTAGCCATCCTGCACAATGGCTTTCAGTTCCTCCTGTTTGTTGCCCATGCTGCGTGCAGTGGTGTAGATGTGCTTTAGCTGGTCTATTGATTTCCACCCCAACACTGTCACGCCACCCCTAGGCTCAAATCTAGTGAGCCTTCTTATATTCCTTTCCCCCTCCTAACCTAGTTTAAAGCCGTCTCAATGAGCCTCACCAACTCGTGAGTGAGAATTCAATTCCCTCTTTGAGACAGCTGAACTCCTTCTGTCACCAGCAGGCCTGGTGCCGGGTAAACCTCCTCATGGTCAAACCCCCCAGAATTCCACTAATGGTATCAGCCTCAAAAATAGGAATTCCAGCAAGGCAGAACTTTTCTCAATGTCTGACTGAATCAACCTGGAAGCAATGCTGCCAAATGGTTTGTACACAGTAGTTACGCACAGCAGCAAATTATTGTGGAAACAGATGGAGGTACAACAGACTCTTATAGTCTCAAGAAAACTTTCAGGTGCAGTATTCCAATTTGGGGAATTTTGTCCTCTGTGTCAGGAAAAGATTTCCCCTAGATGGACTTGGTTGCTTAAATGCTTTGTAATTTTTAATGGGGTTATTTTGGACATCAGAACTTGAACTAATACAATGGGTTGGAATAAATGTGTATGCAGAGTTCAGTCTTTGTGGCTTTACAGAATTACTCAGACTTCCTTTATTTAAAAAAGGAACCATGTTTCCCACGTCCTAAAAGTGACAGTCCTATAGTGAAAACAAAAACTTGTTAATTCTCCGGTTGATGATAGTGGTCAGTGAGATGCAGAAATATAAGCGTTCCTTGAACACACTGACCTAGATGCACGCTAAAGGGTTCACAACTCAGAGGAAATGGTAGAGTGGCTAACAGCTACCTGGCAAGCGAGGTCAGCTCTGAGGCTATTGTGACTTTCTACTCAGTAGTTGTAACAGTCCTACTCTAAAACAACTTATTTAATTGTCACTACAAGAAATGAATGCCCAGATAAGCAGTTCTTTTATATTTGGAATTGGCTGAGTTACGTTTCATGATTGAAACTGAACTAGAGAAACGGTCAAAAATATTTGAATGACTTGGCACGTTTGGTACTGTGTAACTACTGACAAAATGTAAATGATGACATGGTAACTAGAAAGATGCATGCCAGGTTAGTAGTGTGAAAATGTCTTGTCAAATTCAATTAATGACTGCATGGAACGCGCTCTAGTAGAGCTCTTATTAGTCCTATGAGCATGTTTGATGAGAATGAGATGTGTCTGGGTGCTTGACCAAACACAATCTGAACCAAGTGTTCATTGTGTTAATAGAAAAGACTCCCAGAGTCGTACTATTGTGATTTGTCTTTCCATGTGTGTTCACACATCCTGTTATCTGATCCATGAAACTGCAACGAGCAATACGGGCACTTGCAGTGTGTTGTTAGAAGACACTTAGGACAAATGGGTGTTTAGTGGAATTGCCAACAGTAACAGATAATTACTACTTTTGATTTAATGAAGATTATATGAAAATCCAACCCAGGGCTAGGTCCACCAAAGAGCTTCTCTATTCTAATGCCTCTGATAGAATTTATCTACAAAAGATATAATATACTGTGGTGAGCAGCATGCCTGGACACCTTGGGAGGGGATGCACAGAACTTTGTACATACTGAGGAAGAAACTGCTATCAGGTAGGAATTTTTTTGAAGAACGATAGGACTTAGCTTACTTTACCTTTCTCTACACTCAGGATGTGGTTCAGCCTCCTTCCTCCCAGGATCCTCAGCCATGAACTATTTTTGAGTGATGTAGCTTGGCACTGCATGGCTAACATAATATTTTGTAGCTCCCCAATGTACAAACAGTTCCCCCAAACCCTTTATACCTTTTGAAGCCCTTTTCCAGCTCCTAAAAGTCTCTTTTTCAGCAGCTTTTCAAAGAGCTAATTTGCAGCCCACTGCTCCTTTTCTCACTTTGTCTTAACTTCCTCTAAAATAAAACTCTTCTTTCCTGATCCTATTTAACTGTCATGTAGTGCTTACAAGACACCAGCCTCCCGGTTCAGTGAGATTAACACTGATATTGATCTACTCTACTGTTTAATTTCTTTGCTGATTAGAATTAGTCTCCCCAGCTGTTGTCTCAGTGACAGTTTTGCAGCACTGATATTTTTCAGCTCTACAAATTCTTACATTTTGTAGCTTGATTAAAAGTCCACATAATCAGCTCACGTAACCGTTTACACAACATAATCCATGGAAATATACATAATGAAAAGGGACACCTTTAGTCTTGCTTATGGTCATTTATGGTAATGTAACTGTAACTGGTTTTAGATATTTTGTTTAAAAAAAGTTAGATTAATCTTGAGCTATGTAAGAAAAGTGATGGTAGGCTTGCAAAATAAGTCCCTTAGTATGATGCCAAGTTGAGATAATTAATCATGTTAATTCCAGGATGTTTAAATTGACCTTTTATTGTCCACAATAGAAAGAAAACAAAGAAGAGACAATATTTGATTATTCTCATTAGTTAACAATAAAGAAAGAAAAAAAAAGTCACTTTAAGCATTGTGAGGGGAAAATTAGGATTATATATCAGCAAAACGTTTATAAACATAAGGACTCATAGCCAAGGAAACCAGCTGCCAAATGAACTTTGCAATCAGTACCACTGAAGATATTCAGGGCTCAGCTAAACATCTATCTATGAAAAAAGGATAAAGGAATCAGTCCAGCCACAATGTAGGGATAATCCAACAGAGTTCCCTGCCAAATTTCTACCCCAAATTATGTATGATTTAGCTGGAATGGAAAAGGAAAGCACTTTAGCTTGATAGACCTTTCACTGACATAATCTTAAAAACACAAATTCTCTTAGCTTTTAAGGAAAATTATTTAAAGTAACTTTTTTTTAAAAAAATATTTATTGTAGCTGGAGTGTGTATGCTTAGCTTAGAATGTTGTTAAATTTTCTTAATTTTTTTTTAAACAGAAAAATTTTAAATAGAAATTAAGAAAAAAATAAGAGAAAAAATACATTTTAGAATGAAAAATTGTTCCATGTTATCTTTTCATAGCAATTTTTTGAACATTGTCAGATCATTTATACCAAGCCTGTGGAAAGACTGTCAGGAACACTTTTTTTTTTGCACGCTTAGTTAGAGGTATGAAGGGTGGTAAGACTGGAGGATTAGGATGGTTATAGTGATAGGGTTAGCTTTTTAGCTCTATCTTATGACTTCAAATAAAGGCCAAGAAGGCTACTTCTCATTCATTACTTCTGAGTTACTGTTCAGATGAGTGGTAATGATATAATTCTAGTAGGTAGGTAACACGTACACAGTGCAGCGTTCAAGATTGAATTTAGCTGGTGGGCGACTACTACTAGTCATCAAGATCTGAGAATCAGGTTTTTGAGGCTATTTAACACTTGGGCCTTTAACATTCAAATAGTTGCTTATTGAAATTTTGAGGAATTTGAAAGCACTCATCTTAAGCTGAAGTAATTGGAGTTAAAGCACCTAAGCTCTTTACAGAAAACTAAGTATATTTTATCTGGAACATCGAACGCCTTTAAAATTATAGTCTAGCACATTAAAAAAAAACTTCAATGGAACTCTGATTCACCACTTTTCAATGCAGACTCAATTACCCTCTGGTTTCCCCATTGTTTATACCAGCACATTCTGTAAAAGAGAAGATAGATGACAGTTTATTAGCTTTCAAGTACACTGCTGCAAGCGTAGTCTTCTTTCACAGTGGAGTCTTCCAAAGCATCAGTCAAATCAGCAATAGCAGACTAGCACAGAGATGAAGCACACCGAATCACAGAATCATCACGAAGAAACCTCAGAGATCACTGAGTCCAACAGTACCTGCCCCCTTTACTAAACCATATCCCTAAGAAACTCATCTACCCATCTTTTAAACACCTCCAGGGATGGAGACTCCCCCAACTCCCTGGGCAGCTGTGCCAGTGCCTGACCACCCTTCCAGTGAAGAAATTCCTCCTAATGTCCAGCCTAAACCTCCCCTGGTGCAACTTGCAGCCATTTCCTCTCGTTCTATCACTGTCACTTGTGAGAAGAGCCCAGCACCCACCCCGTCCATTACAACCTCCTTTCAGGCAGTTGTAGGCAGTGATGAGGTCTCCCCTCAATCTCCTCCAGATAATAGAGTTTCAAGGGGCTGTTTCAGTTGTAGGACACATCTTCAGACTAATTGAGTGAGTACTGATTTTTGTCATAAATGTAATACATAGAGTTTAGTGATAGCCAGCACAGTACTTGCCATACTTTGCATTCCGTAATTTCTACTGTGCGAGTTTCTAAGAAATGCTGTAGAGTAGATCAAGGCTAATTTTCTGCAAAAGAAAGTCTACCACATTGTCACTCTGCATTATGAAAATGTGTCGCGTGATAGAAGGGAAGTATGAATATCTGCTATCTGATGTATCAGTTGAAAAGGGAAAACACAGAGTGAAATCATCAAGCCACATTAGCCAAGGTGAACAGATAAGAAAAGATATAAAACTGGAGTTGTAAACAGTCAAGCAGGGAACTGTGCATGCTTTTTAGATATGAAAACTAAAATGTTGATAACAGAAAATTAAAAGATCTTGCACTGTTTATCACGGGAACTGTTCAAAATTCTGTATGGATGGGCCAATAATTGTTCTGTGTATAAGAAGCTATTTTTTGTCACTTGAAACCAATCTGTAAACAACACAACTTATAAGCAAGGAAATTAACTGCCACTGGATTCTAATTGGGCTCATGTACGTGTGTGTATCCTGTGCCCCACACCCAGCTTCTTGCCACAACTCCAACAGTGTCACTAACTGTGCGCTGCAGCTCTTGCTGCTGCCTCACCAGCCGGGCCTGACATCCAGCACACTCTTCTCAGCCACCACAGGAAACAGGTCATGCACGTGCTGCTCATCGCCTCTTTCTTCCTTTCTGAACGTTTCTGTGAAACCACATGTGCTCAAGTTTGTAAATATGAACATCAGATAAAACACAAGAAAACTTCACCATGGGACGATCTTACCTACAAATGTGGCAGTCTCTATTTTCCTTGTTCCTTCCAGCTCCACCACCAAGAGACAAACCACAACGACAGGAAGAGCGCACCATTTCCTCTTGAAGAGATGCACTACTGGTATCTGTAGCTCGTATTTACCCAGATTTTGCTCTTTCGGAGTTGATGGACTTTCAAGTGTACAAAACAGGAGACTCACCTGTATATTTTAGGTTGCTTAAATAGGACATTTTAGTAGAGGAAGCAATCAAATCAGGTTACTGCATAACGGGAGCTTTTATAGTTGACCTTTCAGGCAGTGCTGCTGACTGCTGAGCTAGCTTTTAGGAAGGATGTGCGAGTTGTGCTATTTTTACTTGCTACTTGTCTAGCACTGGACTGGTTTGGAATAATTAATTTGTTCTTGCATATACAGGTGCATACCTAACAATAAGAATTTATAAGCAATTTTTGAAGCTAATAGTAATTTCACAAGACTTCCATTGAGGAGGGAGAGAGAAAACCTTGCTGAAAGAAGCTTTGAATGAACTTCAGAAAAAAATGTCCAAATACATTTGACTCAAAATACTCATGTTTGGTGAACTAATTTCTTGCTAACTTTTTGTATTGCCTGTTTATCTAGTTCAGTGGGTTTTACTCTCTGGTTTTCAGCCACTATTCTTTTCTGCTTTTCACTCTTTCCAGCTTGAACACAGACACCATCTGGCTTTACCCTTGGGGTTTCCTAGACAAGGGCAATCTAGTTAACCTTGTGAAATCCTAACCCCAGGCAAAACAAAAACTGTAGAAAGCCTCCACAAGACAGGCTTTCTCACTTCTCTGTGAGGGGCACCTACATTACACATAGCAACTGTCATAACAGAAGTCACATCTTGAGCAGTAAGTTATCTTCTCAGCCACCCTACTCTTTTCTCCTAACTCTTTCTTTCAATTTACTGGAGTTACTACAAGTCTGTTGCAGTCAAAAGAAAGTTTGACTGTAGTGTCCATGCAATTACAGCGCTTCAGAGTAGAAGATATGTAAGAAACTGCCTATAAAAATGTTCGGAGTAAAGTAGATTAAGAACAGATTTACTAAAGAAATTAGGAAGTCATTCCAGTGTTCTTTTCTGTTCTAAATAACATAGTGCAAATAAAGCTCTGAGGCGATATTCTGGACAAAGACATTTCTTTGAAAGAGACCACAAGAGTCCTGGTCTTCTAAATGGAGAAAACAAGAAATAATTAGTCTTGGTCTGGGACACTCAAAATGCTGATCATTTTGAACAATATGGACAAATTTAGAATATTGTCCAGTATATTCGTCCTTGATTAGAAATGAAACAAATTTTTATGTGCTATGGCTGTCTCTTAAGAGCTGAAAAAAACCCCTCCCTATCTTTTTTGTGTGTACTGGTTTCTAAAGTTTCTAAAGTAATTTATTTGGGCAAGGCATTTTGAGCTATATATCTGATTTTCCTGAAGAAATTAAGGTCTAGTTGCACAGTTCAGTGGCTTGAACACAGATATTCTTTTATTTCAGGCTTTGGGAATCTAAAGTCAGGAGGCAACTGCATGTCTACATAGGTGTGGTTCCCTAGTGCTGAACACAGTGAGGACTGAGGTGAGTTCTCCACAACAACACAGCCATCCCACCTTTTAATCCATAAAGACTTTGTTTTTATTTTTCATCTTTTGTTGTATTTTATTGTCTCTCCTGACCTAATATTTCTTCCTGTGTGTCTTCACAGGAGGAATGCATACCATGGTCCTGCTTGGACAACATAGGCTCAGTGAAATGAAGAAGGTGAGCAAGTTTACTACTGTTGTACACCATGGAAAGGTGAAAATGTAATCAGTCACTTTCTTGCTTGGCAATCACAATGTTGGAAAGGAAAGAGTAGGTAGTGATAGCTGGGGACCAGTGATATAGATGATGACTTTAGATTTTGTTAAATGCCCTGTGAAAAGCATATAAATTGCTGTCTGCTCTCAGTATGGTGGAAGTTGTATGACATTTAGATGATAAAACATGATCATGTAAGCAGTAGATGACGTATCGGATGTCTTATCTTTGCTTTGCAACGTTCCCCCATGAAAACCACAATTTCTTTTTGTTTTAACGAGCATGACCACGACGGCAGGATTGCATTTTGACATGATCAGAAGAGCACAAGTAGAGTGGCTAACATTAGCAAGGAGCAGTGTCTGATATTAATTATGTAGGTACAATTTTGCAGTCTAGAACTGGGTTTTTGTTGCTCTTTGAGGTTTCTTCTAAAATGGTGGTGTTTTCAGTCAACGTTACACAGAGAAAAATCTTGCTGGTTGAAATTCTTGTGCCAGTTAACAAAGTTATTTAGCAACAGTTTTAGAAGGGTGACTTTTAAAGGATGTGAAATGTAAATTAGCAGTGTCTGTTTTTAATAACAGTGGATGCATAAGCTCCTTTTGAGCCCCAATGAAGGGATTCGGAGCAGGAGACCACAACATATTTAAACTAATTTTGATGTTTGTTTTGCTGATTTCCAAGGTATATAGAAGTGACTAATAATAATAGTAGGTGTTGTCTGTTTCTCTCAGCATGTGACATGAAAGTAGTGTGGTCACAGAGCTATGTATTATTTACATGATGTCAACATGTCAGCAAGTGGGATGGCAGAGAGCCAGATTAAGTCACTTCTGATTTGAAGTACGGGACACTGAATAATAACACTGTGTCACACTTGAGGACACTGGAATCTGGCAAATCAGCGGTAGGTCAATGTGCCAAGCTCATTTGAATGGCTTCCCTTCTTCACACTGAATGATGAAAGAATCAAAATCTAGCTTCGAGGAAACTGTAAGAAATTCCCCATTCTCCCTCCACCCCCTCCTTGAAGCAGGAGATTGTCTCCATAAAGAGGCACCCTTTGAGTGCTTCATCTAAAGATGCATGGCTCTCTGTCCTCATGCTGGAGTTTCTATACCTAGGAATGGGCCAACACTTTATGGTATTTCTTTTTGCCTTTTATCTTTGTTGTCTCTCTTTGGTATGATTACTTTCATTAGCCTTTTGCAGAAACAAGTCCACAATCTCAATTAGTTCAGTGTATTTATTATCTGCAATGAGTGCTTTACAGGTTTGAGGTCTCCCATGAAAATCTAGGAGTGCTGTTCTCAACCATTCCTGTTTCTGTACTAGCTCTGATTTCTGTATCACCCCTAGAGCTGATGTACTTTGTCTCCTGGTAGAACAAACTTGGCAACATTAAACACATGACTATTTTTCTCTTGATTTAGTAATTCAATTTGGTTCACTGAAGAACCACGTGAAAATTGGAGAAAGCAGAAGGGAAGGAATGGGCCTGCATAAAGGAAGGAAGGGTGCAGGAAGAAGTGGAGGGAGCAGGACTGTTAGATGAGCAGCTCCTGTGCACAGCAACTCTCTACAACAGTTGAAGGAAAAAACATGTATGATGGGAGTATTGTAAACAGAAGCCTCTGTCATGGGATGTACCTTCAAATACTTTACATAGTGAAGTGAATGCCAATGTCCTCATCTTATAGGTCAGGTAACTGGGGTGTGATGCAGGTTGTTTGTGATGGCACATCAGTGGTGGGGCTAAACCAGAAATGTCCTAATCAAGGACACTGCCTGCCTGCCCTCTGTAATGAGTATACGTGGGACAGTGAGGTCAGACAGCTGCTGAAGGGTGAGATTAGTGTTCATGGGAAAGATGAGACTCCAACAGTGCACTCTCCTAGCTTGTGCTCAATGTCCTCTTGGAAGTGTTGTGTTGTTTCCCTGGCTCTGCCGGGGAATTTTCTTTGCAGATCCTGTCCTCAACAGGTTTCTTTTATGCATGGAACTGAACTCTATCCTAGATTGAAGCTGAACATTTAGGATGAGAGAAAATGGCCTGAAGTTGCACTAGGAGAGGTTTAGAAAAACTTTCTACACCAAAAGGGTTGTCACGCACTGGAACAGACTGCCCAGGGAAGTGGATGAGTCACCATCTCTGAAGGTACTGAAAAGGCATGTAGATGTGGTGCTTAGGGACATGGTTTAGTGGTGGGCTTGGCAGTGTTAGGTTTACCGTTGGACTTGATAATCTTAAAGATCTTTTCCAACTTAAATGATTATAAAATTCTATGAGTTTAGCCATACTGCAAAACCTCACCCCAGAATGGTTAATGCAGAGGGAGGAAGCTGTTGAAAGGTTAAAAGAAGCACCCAAAATACTGGCATTCATTTTACCTCGTCACCATAATACCCTTTTTATGAAACTAGAGATATGTATGCCCATAAAAATCTTTTGCTTTTTTAATTTTAAAGGATAATGCAACCGTTGGAGTCTATGCATAGTTCTTTCAAATTAAATGCTTAGTTCAACATTCCACTTCCATTTCCTGGTAGAAAATGTTTTATATGAAAGCAACTTTAACCTTTTAGAAGGGTTCACTTACTGTTACGTTTGGTATCAGCTTTCCAAAAAATGCAATCTGCATTTGGTGTATTATAGGTTCTGGTTTTAATATTGATTTAGAAAAAAAGTCATATGCCATAAGTCAGAAATAAAATGTTGTGCCAGAATTCTCTCTGTACATGAATTCACCCTGTGAGCGAGTGGTTTAATGTAAGTCTGATCTCTTAAAACCAAGTCTTGGGCTTAATCTATCCATGAACCGGCTGGTAACAAATAACACATTCAACTCTTGATCACAGGAAACTGTTAGGTTGCCTTTTTATAGACAACTACAGTGCTGCAGCTCCTGAAGCATGAAGGAATATCATACAGACTTGGAAAATGTTGAACATCTACCATATGCACATAAAGAAGGGTAATAAAGATGAAAGGTCTGAACTAAGCTTTAATTCCTGTTTTTTCTGCTTTTGATTTATCAGCTGTTTCTGCATTGCTGCAACAGTCTTTGACCTAAAATTAGGCAGAAGATGCTTGAATTGCTTAGTTTGATCAAATCAGTCAAACTTAGGCTCCCCTCTCTGTCCGTGTAACAGATGATAAATGTAAAACTTTATTTTCTTGCTTTATTTTCAGCATTATTGTGCATTGATTTCTGAAATGCTGACTGCTGCAACAATACACTGCAGTGGGCAATTCCTGGCTGTGTGTTACTTATGTAGGTGCTGCAGTCATGATGAGATGGGCAACGAACTGGTAGAGCTGTATCAAGGCGACTCTGAACTAGAGCTAGGGCTGACTTGATTAGATGCAGGGCTGTAAAAACATGGCTGAGCTGCTTTGGGGACCTTAACAACTTCTTGGCGTAATGCTGCAATATGCTATGGGACTATCTCAGCTGCCTGGTTTGCTCAGGAGTCTCTGCACTGTGGTCCGTTGCCGTGTATGGATAAATTCTGGATATTATCCTCCTCAGGACTTCTGGTGTCAGTAAGCACCTCTCACAGAAAAAAGGGCCTTCAGACAGGCCTGGCCATGAGTAAGACAATAAAGGCTAATCCTCTGTGCTGCTAAGTCTCAGCTTCTAATAAAGGACTCAGAACTTGTAAGGGTAAAGCTTCAAAGTAAGTACAGATTTATAGAGGGAAGGCAAATAAGAGGGTTGTAGCCCACCCATTAAGACCACCTGGTCTTAATATGTGGTAGCAGTCAGCCTTTGTGTGATACACTCTTTCTATACCCTAACCCTATTCCAGGGAGTGAGATTTCCAAGAATTCTGCTGGCAATGTGCTTGTCAAAGTTGGGTGCGCTCTGTAGTGCTAAGTCTGTCAGTCATACATAATAGTTTTATCACTCCCTGAAATACAGCAGCTAAATCTGACAACGATGGTGAAGCAGAACCTTAGTAAAATAACATTTATGACATTTAATTTGACAAACCTTTTCTTATGATGAATGCTTGTCCAATGCTTTGAAGATGGAAAGGTCTGCAAAAATGCAAACTATTATTTTATCTGGAAATATGTTTTGTGGCATCCCAAAGAGTATTCACATTTCTTCTTCCTTTTTTTGTGCATGTGCAGGAGTTCTCATGAATTTTCAGCCATGAGTCCATATGGGAATAATTTCATTGTGAGAAGAAGGCTTCTATTCTACCATGAAAAAAGGCTGCATGGAAATCACAGAACGCTACAGAAGAAAGTATCAGTCATTGTCTGAAAGCATTGTGGCCTATGGAGATGGAAACCAGAAGGTGGATTTGCCTCTAAATTTTAGAAGCTTCTAGAAAACCAAATGATGAGAAACAAATGCAAAAATCTTACAAAAGTAGTGATTGCTTAAAAAATATTCATAAAGCCTAACTGTTTTTATGATGAACAGATCTGGGAAGAAGGATATCAATCTCATATACCAATGTCTAAACAGGTAGAGCTATTCTCAGTATTTTTTGGTTGCCACCTAGGTTAATGTTATACTTGTCAGTTACTAACAATGAAGTTATCGGTCACTGGAACTAGTTATTAAGAGGAATAGTGAGATTACCATTTCTTGAAGTCTTCAAACTGAGAATGTGCTTTAGCAAACAATGGAGACACAGCTGGGTGAAATTACATGGTTGTACTACAGAGAAGGGAATATGAGAGATTCTATGTGGTCCTTTCTAGCCTTAAGAACTATAGGTCTTTATTTTTACAAATATCATCACAGAGAACTCCTTAGTGATGACTATAGCAGTGAACTCCTGATTCAGGGTAGAATATTTCAAAGTATTTAAAAAAATTTCTACATGTTTCTGTCACTATAAGTCATTGCTAGCATAATTTTACAATCTTGGAAATCCTTTTTTGAGGACTAAAGAGACCCTTCCTCTCTCCTAAAGAGCTCAATGTACTTTAGTTCATGAAAGAGTCTATAAACAAATAAACACGCATGCTGCTGCTTTCCTACCTGATTTTTTCAGTCATTAAAATCTGAAATAAGTAAGATAGATTGACTCAGTGAAATAAAAGCCAATCTGTGGAGGAAATTCTAAGATAGTTCTCATTGTTGTAAACCATCTCTAAGCTAAACTTTAATTTTTTTCTCCTTGTATGGTGATCTGACTCTTTGTTTGAAAGAAGAACTTAAAAGATTTATTTTCCCTTATAGCAGTCTTTAGTTGAGAACAGATAAACTATTTTTTAACCAATTTTCCAGTGTTTTGAGGCATTGGGTTCTACAGAAACTGAAATCTAGTACGACAGCTGGAAGCTTAGGACATTGAAAGCTTGTACTTGACTGAAAGATGGACGTGAAAAGATACAGTTCTTCAATATTGAGATGGGTTTTTTCACTATAAAGAAAGAGGAAATTAAGTGACTACGTGCTTTGAAGAAAGATCTTGCCATTTCATGATGGTTCTCAGGCATCACCTTTATAGCTCCATTGAACTGTTTCTCAGATAAAAAAGTCTACAGTCTACACTACGATATGTATATTTTATACTGTTATCAGCAATCACTGCAAAGGTACAAAAGGTATTCCTTCAGTATGGTTAAACCATCTCATTAATCACAGGACAAAATTACTCCAGTGCCAGGATGGCATCTACCCACAGAGGTGAGTTTGGCAGCATAGCTAGGACAGCATACATAGTTGGGAAGTCCTAACTAACATTAGAAGATGTGAAAAAACGTCATAGTATAGCTTTTCAGCTCTTTCAGTGAAAGCTGACTATTTTGTGTCCAGAATGGATATGTCTAATTCCAGAGGCAGATTTGCAGTCAATGATGAGTTACCCTTGTTTCTGTGAGTGCCTAAGACTGTCTTTGTGGCTGGCTTCTTCTATATATGTACGTTGTACTAAAATAAATATCTCAACTGCCCCTCAGCTGGACGGCTGTGTGCAAGACATGCTTTAACCAAGCACAGCGTGTCACTCAGATACAATAAAGGAGGCAGAATATGAGAAAGCCCAGAGAAAATCTGACAGCTTGTCGTGCACAAGAATTCAGATTGCTTTATCAGGCAGTCTTCTCTGGTCTTAAGTTCCATAAATTTATAACTTGTGCCGATTCAAATAAGTTCAACTTTCTGTTGCTACTGTATTTTGTGCAAAAGCAAAAACATGATTGGAAAAGCTGGATGCTGGAAAAGAGGAGTGATTTCTGGCTGCACTTAAGCTTTTCAAACTTTTTAAAAAAACCCCAAACAACACAATAACTATTTCAGCATCAAAGTGCTAGTCTATTTGACTTGCAAAAGCTATAATAAAATGTAGATATGTATTTTTAATACTTTGTTTTCATGAATCTACAAAACTATTTTGGGTTGATTTGGTTGAAGGAACTCCTCGATTTTAGTCCCCTAAAGACTATCTGTGTAGCTTTCTTCTAAGATGTATAGTAATAAAAATAGAAAAGGGGGAGGGGAATGAGAAGTCACAAAACTTTTGAAAGGTTGGAGACCTAGACTATGTTTCCATTCATCAAAGTGGTTCTCAAAAGTAATTTTTGGACGCACTGCAAAGAAAATGAGAAGAGATTCAACTGCTAATAATCACTTTGTTGTGTGGATATACAGAAGTCACTTGTCTTGTCCCACAAGGTTTCTGTTGATTTTGAAATTTTAGACCTGGCATGGGGCTCAGTGAATATATGAGTGACTTAAGAAAAAAATATTTCATTTTAATGCTGACATTTTTTTTCTGTTGTTAACCTTTTAATATAAACTAAATTAAGTTTCAACAAGAGAAGATGCTTTTAACCACAAAAAGCCCCTTTTTGTTTTAAGAATGTTGAAATGGCATATTTCTGGAATTTCAAAACCCTTTATCCCACTTTTTTTTGAGGATGGGAAGCTCTTCTGGGAATAATTTTAGTTTTGATGAATTTTCAGTTGTGACCATTTTTCCTCTTCTCTATGAAAACCCCTTGTTCTCCCTCCTAACACTAAACCCAGGCTTCCACTGCTTACAAGAAGCCTAAGGTAAGATTGCCTTAGTTACCTTACTGATATGCTTTAGAGTGAGACATATATTTTGGTTTTGGGCAACTATCTTTACCCACTGGTGCAATAAGACAACAGCGAGAATGTTGTGATGGTCTCAACTGGGATTCTTCTTCCTCTACAAGTACGTGAGATTGGTAACATTTCTGTGTTTTGTGTTTCTACATCTAACATGTGTACTGTTTAATATCAATTATTGGTTCATAATTTGTAAACAAGTAGATTTACACGTATGTTAGGAAGAAACTAAGGCACAAATTGCCCTGCAGCCAGAGTACCCACCTGCTCTGCAGGCTGGAGATGGAGGAGGTCTCAGTGATGGAATGGAAGTACCAACGGCTCGATAAAGTCTGCATGAATACTGCCAAACTATTCCTGTGAAAGCCCTTATGTTTCTCTCCTGTGTGAGAAGAGAAATCCAAGTTGAGGTGTTCAGAGCTCTGAAAAAAGGGGTTAGGTCATAGGTATTGAATAAGGAAGTTAACAAATAAGCAAGATGGGGCTGAACCCAAAAGCTCAGCGGGGTCTTCCCTTCCCTGCCTCCAACTGAGCACAACTGTATGGTGTCTGTCAGTTGGTAAATGTGTGTTACCTTCTATGTGAACAAAGTACTGACATTTTTAATAGCTTTAATAACTTCTAATCCTGCTGTTTGATCATACTTTGAACATGTTTTATTAATAAAATCATATAATTTCCTTGGCTATACTTCCATAGGCATCATTAATGAGCACAGCTTTAAAGTGTCAGGGCCTTGGTGACAACAACAGGCCCCAGTGTCCCTGCCATGTCCTTGGGGTTGCCCTCACCCCGCCCATGGCCCAGGACCCTGCCTGGCTGTGAGACCCACTGAACTGGGCTCACTTGCTGGCCCATAGCCCAGCTTGTCCTTGGAGTGCCCGATGCCGACACTGGAGCTGTTCCGATGCTCTCCAGCTGCCTATTCTTGGCTGGAGTGGTGGGACAGGCCATAGCTGGTGAGGACTTGATTTGGTGGACCCCTAGAGAGCCCTCTGCTGCTACCTGTGCCCATGCTCCAGGAAGACACTGTCTCATGTGGCACCCTGACATAGAGTTTTGGTGAGCCCTTGCTATCCACAGTGGACAGAAGTGCTGCCTTGGTGTCCAGATACAATAGACACAGCCTTTGCTAACAGTAGATTCTTGTGAGGCAGTGTTGGCCTCAAGAAGAAAAGAGCTTCTCATGGCAAAGGTGCTGTCCTTCGTCCTCAGGAATTAACTATGCTTCCAATGAAAGCAGGTATGGGAAACTGCCTTTTATCTTACCGTCGCTGTGGTGTATTCCCTTGAAGTACATGACTCTGGAGTGCTCTTAGACAATAATGCAGCTGGACCAAAAGTGAAGTTTTCAGTCGTCAGCTTTCTGAAATTAAGTACAGATTTGGAACTTTCCAGACATGAAAATAGCTCTACTCTTTTGTTTCAGGCCTAACTGACAGAGATATGAGATTTCCTAATGCAGAGTGTATCTCTACATAATATCTTATATCACCAGTTTTCCATCAGAAATGGTGAAGGCCTTGGGTGGGGATACTTAGCTTCAGTGGGGCTTCCAGCATGTTATTCAGTCACAGTAAGTTCCAGTACAACCTATTCTGAAGCTCAGCTGGCATTAAAGGTACACTGTAAGATATACATGCATTCTCAAGTCTTTCTTTACTCTTTTTCTTCTTTTTAAAGCAAATTTTGAAATTGCAACAAATAATCTGAAGTCCACTTAGACACTGATTAACACTGTCTCTGGGATCAAGATGTCTTTATTACTAGACAGCTGAAGGGAAATATATTTTCTCCATTTCATTGTGTCTGTGATTTCTGCATATTACTGGGAGTTCTCTTTGGAGCTGGAGGAATCAGCAGTGGTCTCTTGCAAAGCATCAGCACTTCTCTGTAGTCCCGGAGAGGGATGATTCTTCATGATGCATCTTTTTCCAAGTAATAATTTTGAAAGATGTGTCCTGTTATCCTTCCAGCCAAGGAAACTAGAGTTCTTTTCTATTTTCTGTGCCAAGACATCCTCCCACCTGTATTGCAAACTGCCAATGCACCAAGAACCACTAGTGGAATATCCCATTAGCCAAATGTATTGCCAAAATTGCCTACTTGTGTATTGGCCTTCATGCGACAGAGCACTCTGAGTGTCTAATCTCTTGCTGTCTTGGCTAATCAGTAGCACTCTTGCTGTCCAGTTCATTTTGTATTGTTTCAAACCCTAAATTTGAAGCATAACACTAGTATTATTTTTGGACTGACAGAGCATACCTGCTTTTTAGAAGATCAGTAGAGAAATTTTGGCAGTGGATTAGGGAGCCATGAGGGCTTGTAGGGCTGCCCTTTGTACATGGAGTCGAGGTAGGAGTGGTGGCTTGTGACAGAGGGCAAGTCTGCGCACTGCTTTCTGTTGGACGTAAGCAGTTTGCACTGGAAGACAGAGGAGATTTGGTTTTCATGCACCTTTCCCACCTTTGGCAGCACATCTTCTATACTTTCACATTCAGCTCAGAATAAAAGTTGCAACTGGTGTTATCCAAGCAAAGATATCTACTATCTATCATAAGTTGGTCCTGACCTGACTACATCGTACCTCAACGCCTGTCTTCAGGTCAAATTCATGCAGGGGCAACTTAGGAGATTGACTGAAGAAACCTTCTGTTTTTCATACAGGTACGAAGGGCAGCATTTCATACTGACTTGTTAGAAGAAAAGATTTATTCTGGACTTTGGAGATGCTACCTTTATGCATACTTTGGAAAATAAGTAGACAACTTCCCCGTGAAGCAAAGAAGTTTGACAGCTGTGAATGGAACAGGCTAAAGTAATTTTGGAGATGGGTGTTGTGCAGCATGGATGAGATTCTTTAAGTATTCTCTCTTTTTCTCTCATTATATGAGGTTCTGCTTTTCTTGGCTCACAGAGATTCTTGTAAAAATGTAACAAGCTACTATTCTGAATGTCACATAAGAAACAGATGGATCTCTTTTTAAAAGGTAGTCTATCAGTAATATTAATGGGAGCTCGCATTTAAGGACCAGACATCTCCCTTTCCTCATGCCAGACTTCTTGGCCTGAACAAAAAGGTTCTTCTAGCAATGGCTTGCACGTAGTAAAGGAGAAAAAGGAGATTTTGGTAGCTACAAAATAAAGCACAGTATTTTTTTCTGTTTTCACAATGTATTTTTCATGTGTTCCCCTGACTTAAGTGTGAACTTGCCTATTTAATACCATGCAGAACTATATTCATGTGGCTAAACAAGAGCCTTCTGAATGAAGAAAATGCCAGTTGGTATAGTGTATGGTAGGATGTACCTAAGGCTCCTAGATACCAGCTTAGGTATTTTAGATTAAAGCTTTACTTCATGTTTTGCATTATCTTTCTGCTTTAGCTGAAGTAGCCTTGTACTCTCTCTTGCCTTATGACAGCTTTCTCAATAAAGAAAGCTTAGCGGTAAGAATGACTAAGTACCGTATGGATGGCCTTCCTCTACTTCTTCATGAACAAGGTCTTCATATCACACATAACATATATTTCTGTGCCATATACTATCAAAACCTGACTTACCTGCTGTACTGAAAGTAAACCAGAATAGCAGCTTCAGAAATGACTGAGTATACCCTTTTGAGCTTACTAGGCTTCACGAGAATACTTGGTGTGTCAAGCCTTAGATCACCTGTGAGAGAGTCAAGTGAGTGAAGGCAAGTGTGAAGAAGATTCTGTGACTCCTGTAGCCACACTGACTCTCTGTCAAGGGTGTTATGGGCAAAGCAGGTTAGTTGCACAAAAGATGAGCTTCAGAAAAATCAAATATTAAGTCTGAGGTATTACTTTGCCTCCGTTATTTTCTTTTATTTGGGATATTTCCAAAGTTGGGTGAGTGGGATGTACAGTGTTTGTTTGTTGATGAAATGATAGCTTAACCTAGATAAAGAACATATGTACTGTTATTTTAATAAAAGAAACAAGGTTCACATTTAAAAGGGAAATATAATACAGTAAACATCCTTTTGTACTGGCCTAGTTATTTTTCTAAACTTGTGTGAGGCTGAGGTATTTGCCTTCCAAAACAGAATTTTTGCAAGAGTCTGCAAGTTCTGTAATACCTTTTTCAGCATCTGTTGAGTAAGCCAAAAGTCTGTGGTCAAGTGGGCATCTCAATTACAACTCTTTATTGAACATCTAATGCATCAGTCTTTAATTCCTACAGATATTTCTCTTCCAGAGCAAAGCTGTTGAGCATTTAATTTTCCTAGTTCCAAGGAAAACATGAGAAAATGAGCCCAGTCTTAACTGGTGATGTCTATGAGTCTTGGATGCCCATGATGTTTTGATTTAAATGATTCAAAGTGATTAGGGAGACTTTTTTTTTTTTTAAAAAAAATATTTTAGAGCAACCTGAAAACATAGGGAAAGAACTGCCATTTTCAAATTTTAACTCTGTTTTCCTTAGAGCGCTTATTTTTCAGTAGTTATTGAAGTCTTTTTAAAATGTCTGGTTCAGAATTTTTCTCACCTTTTTGTGTATCACACTTAAAGCATTTTAGAATGATTTTTAAGTAAATATTCAGTATGTCAAGTCGGGTTCTGTAGATGTTATTATCATTGCTCTTAAATTGTGTAAAATAGGTAGAGATGGGAATGAAGTTAATTGTGAGCTTCTTCCTGGTGGAATATTTGAGGTTTCAGAATATATGTAGTAAACTTTTGTCTTGAATTAGAACGGAGAATCAAAACTGTTTTCAGAAAAAAATTAAAATGTTTTTCTGATAATATCAGATCAAATATAAGAAAACAAAAATCCTCTATTTTCAGAGATTAAATGGTGGATATTTGAGGATGAAAATATTAATAAACTTTGAAAATGCATTATGAATCCAGGGCAATGTCAACATTGGTATTAGTGGTGGATAAATTTGTTTAAATAGCATTTAAGAGCTTATTCACGAAACACAATATTTTAGATGTTTGGAAACGTCTTATTATATTATTATGCTTAGAGCTTATAGTTATTTTACTTAGAGCTGACCTATTGCTCATTTAGCTGAAACTGAAAAGTTTTTTTGTAGTCTATCATATTTGCTTGGAAGGAAGGAAGACTGGCACAAAGTACTATTGCTGAAAACTTTGTTTCCAATGAGGAGGCACCAATAGTGTTCAGGTAAACATTCAAAGCATTAGGCCTCCATCAGAATGGTGTTATGTACCGAGATGTTTCACTGTCAGTTGTAGCCAAAAGAATCCTGCTTCAATCTATCTGAACAATGCTGGTATTTTTGTTTTTTTCCTGCAAAGAACAACGGTAGCCACATTTATCCATGGGATAGTCATTAGTAGTTTGATTTGCATTGTTCTGAAATGTGATCTTACAGCCAAAGCCTAGCAACCTTCCCCTCAATCCCCCTCTGTGAAAACTATGCTAAAACTCTGTGAGGAATAATGTTAGTGTGCGCAATTTGGTTTTCAGTTGTGTTTGTATAAAGGGGAAATCTGCAAAGCAATGAACATGCTCATCCCCCACTAAGTTCAAGAAGCTCCAGTGTTTAACTGGTCTTTAATATCTCTTTCTAAGAACTTTCCATTGAGAATTATCAATATGACCTTATCGCAATTCTGTTTTTCAGCTACAAGTGAATGTGTTATATTTCAAAGAAAAGACTCTGTGCCATGCTGATTTGCAGAAGCCCATGTGATTCCATGGCCCTGAGAAATCTGCTGTATGTAAGGATTTATGTACAGTTTGGTGGGCATTTTTGATGTTAAATCAAGACATTGGTCCAGCTTCTGAACAGAAGAGTCTTGGGGCTGCAGCAAGAGCTTGATACTGAGACGTGCCTGAATCTGAACTTTGGTAGTGCCTGTGGAAGGTGTGTTCGTTTTCTTTATGAGTATGGGGTTCATTAGTGTTAGTGGTTGCCTCTGCAGCCCTATTTTCTGTTTCCAAGGTCAACACAAGAAGAAAAACAGGAAAAGTCAAGACTAATGTTTCTGTAGATTATGCAGCACTTTAGGATTAAGTTTTCTCTACTTTCAGTTTGTGTTATAGTGGTACTAACCATCATCCACGAGAGTAGACCTAAGAATTACGGGATACTTCTTACCATTTATGTAACACAAGTTTCTCAGTGTCTGCATAAAATGAAATTTTATGCCAATTGTGGATAAGAATATAGGTATGGATCTACTATACTCTGAATTTTCAATCATGACAGGGGAAGATGAATGGGGAAGACATGAAGAAAATTTAGCTAGTAAAGTTTGATTGTATGTTTCAAGGATGGAATAATTACTGTGAATACTGAAAGATGTGCATGACAGCCTATTCTGTATCTGCTGTGGTAGTAAGCACTGTGTTCATGGCATTGACCACATCAATGTCACTCAGCAACAGAAGCCAGCAATTCCTGACTTTTAACTGTCTATGGACAAGACTTGGTATTATGAGGTCAAGGATTGGAGTGTGTTGCAAAGTATGGAAAGCTGTATAAGATGGTTGGCCAAGCTATTGGCAGAACAGGAAAGTATAAAGGCCAAGGATGACCTATCTGGCTTGGCCTATCTGTTCCACAGGAACTGAAAGTATGCCCATCTCTGCTATCTCTGTTGTAGACCTAGTGAGGTTTTCTATTAACAGGAGAGAGTTTTTCTCCATCAGTCTGTGAGTCATTGCAAAACAGTTCTGCTCTTTCTGTATCCTTCAGTGATGGCAGATAGGGTAGAATGCATGATATTGGAGCTTCTGTACCTTGTTTGTAGCTATGGAAAGTTGCCCTCCTAGCTGGCTTTGTAGATGTTACAAAAATGAGTGGACTGCATCTTCTTCCTTGGTGACCTTGTCTACCCTTTTTCTTTATATCTCTGATGCAGCTACACTCTGTGGAATCATGATGCAGTGTGCATTTTGCTGCCAAAATTCAAGATTTCAACTGATAGTTGTGGCACCGGCTGCAGCAGAGTATTTAATGCCCAGTATTTTTGTCATTTGTTGCCACCAACCTGGTACTGATTGAAGATTGAGAATGGTAGTCATCAAAGATCACCTCTGTAAATTCACAAAGCTGCCATTTCTATGTTGTCTGTCACAGCCTTGAGACGCCTCTTGCCTGCATACCTGGCATCACTTCCTGCCCTTAAACCTGTAGTCTGGCTAAGGACTGTGCCATAGTGGATGCCTTAGGTCGACCTGTTTCAGCAAACGAAGAATGCAATTTTCCTAGTATGCCTCAGACATAACTCAGAGATTCAAGTTCCGATCCCTTTCTGACATGCAGTCCTCACAAGGATTTTACAGCTTGGAAAGTTCTACAGGTAAGAAAAATACTTTTTTCTTTCTCTTAATTTAGAAAGCTTCAGTGTAAGGATCAGGACTGTTTTCCTGAACTCAGAGCAATGCCACACATCTAAGACTGATGGCTGCAAGGATGTGCTAGTATTTTGGTGTAGGCCAAATGACGGTGTTGGACAGAACCTTCATAGGTAAACAAGAAGGTTCAGCTAAATTCATCAGTGACTGGAGGATTGGAAATGGAGAAGCAAAAGAGAGAGGCAGTGGACATTTATCTCTGCATTTTTTGATTGCGTTTAGGCAGAACTGCTATAACGATGTATTTAACAACTTGTGTGAGGCTGAAAAGCTAACTCTTACCCATGAAGTTGAAAAGGCTTGTTTCTGTTGAAATCCTGCAGAGATGGAAAATTATGGCTGCCTTCCCTGCTGCTGAGAAAAGCTTGCAAACCTGATAAGTGATCTTGCAGTACTCCCTTCAGTGCCAGCTTCTTACTCACGTGTTCTGTTTTGGTAGCCATGAACAATTATTTGGGTTGGAAAGCTAGGGAAGCATGAGGTGTCTGTTTTTGTGGTTAGGACCTGGGTTTTGGCTTGTTGCAATGTTAAATTAGGAGTGTTATTAACCTTTTGAATCTGCTGAACTGCAAACTTAAACAGCTAAAGTCTAGGAGTCAAAGACCATGTGCCATCAAGGTTTCACTGTGGTGCTGCAGGAAACAGGAGAAATGGAGTCTGTGAAGTGTTATTAGACTGGTTGCAGGGTGGGGGGAAGCCACAACAATTTATGGAGCATCACTAGGCTTCAGGAGCTTCCATGACTAAAAGACAACATTAAATAAGAGCGATATATACACAACTCTATAAATATGTCCCCTTTCCCGTTTCTGCCTGGACAGGTTGCTCTTTCTGTTCTAGATTGTAATGAATATTCTTTGCTTATGTATCTGCATTGCACTTAATCTCTCTAAAGACATGCAGGTCCTAGACATCAGACCTGTGGCCTTCCATGCCCTGGGCATCTATCCTATCCCTGTCTGAAAACTGTATCTGTCCTTGGAAATCTTCCATGCCAGCCTGCTTCCTGTAAGTGCCCATAAAATCGAGATATTTATATGGCCGTGTTCCTGGATTATGCATGACCAAGCTTCAAATCCTATAAGACAAGGCACTGTTTTGTTGTCTTGCATTTAACCTTCAGTGTCTGCGGTTTGGTCTGATATTGACCCAGGATCCTCATAGTCCATATGACATACACGACACGTAAACCACCCGTACAGCCATGTTGCTCTGATCCAAACCCTGATCCAAAGTTAAAATAAGGTTCCCCTGGGACCACTCTCACAGTGAGTCAGATCAGAATGCATGCTCTACAGCTGTGGGCCTACAGTGGTCCCGGAGATGAAGGCGTAAATGTGGCTATAAAAGGATTAAAGGCCAGAAGCATAGTGCAGAGGTGGTTGTTTTGTGGCAGAGTTGCACTCCGTAGGCCATTGAAGGTGGTAGCAGCAGTATCCAGTGAAAAATGGCACTTTCTCTGCACGAAATAGTAGGAAAGGGGCCTTGAACTTGCAGAGGAAGAAAGACATTCAGAAACGTAATTTCCAAATGTGTGATGATTGGAGAAGGGGAAGCAAGGCCTCCAGCTGGGTGCAAAGACAATTCAGGGCACAGTAAAGGACACAGATGATCCTAACTCTTTCCAGAGTGTTCTGGGTGTTCTGACTTCCTCTGAGATTTAGACTGGGATAAATCTGAGCTGCGAGAGCCAATCTTTGGTCTGTGTTGTGGGTCAGTGAGGACTTTTAGGTGATTTTACGCAGGTTTCTATCATTTTACGAATCAGACAGTTATCCAGGTATGCAGATTTCCCTCCCGCAAATCTTTTCAGCAGCTCACGAACTTGCCAATCTGGGCAGAGGTAATGTGATGTCAAAAAGGCACAGCTTTATTAGGCTTTGTTAAAATGGTAAGGAATTTTTTTTCCAGGCAATTAGTACTAAAGAAAAAAAGCAAACCCCTTGTCTTCCTCAAACACAGCACACAATGTACTTCTTATTAAGGACAATATGTGTGCTGAGTGTCACATTTCAAACTTCAGCTTTTTTTGCTGTTGCCCTATTCAAAACCAAGTACGGTTAGAATTTCATTACAATGGGAAAAGTGTGTGTGTGTATTTGTTTCCTACTGTTCCATAGCACAAAAGCTGCTGGGAATTTGCTCCCATTTTAATAAGATGTACCAGTGTTGTGTTTTGTTTCGATTTTACCCTAAAGCATAAAGAAAATTAGCTTCAAAAGTGGATAAATGTGTGAAAACAAGAGGCTAAAGAAGAAGTTATTTTCTAGCTTTAACTGGTATGGGTGCTATTACTATGAGAGTTGGCTGAATTCTTCAGCTAAGGATTTCAAAGTGCATAAAATTAAAGATTTAATTAGTTTATATATTTCTGGAGGTTCAACTGAGATCAGATTGTTACACAATGCAGTATGTTACTTCTGTAAGTAGCTTTGTGGCTTCTGTGTTTCACTGCAGGAATTTTTTTGTGGCTGGACATAAGGCTTTTAGGGTACTCTAACATTATTCCAACCACATTATATAGGGTGAAAGGTTAATGTACATGTTTAATTTGACAAGACAGATGAAGTGAAGGAACCAATCTTTATTGTTAAGATAGGAAAATGAGGTGAAGGAGACATATGCCAAAGATCAGTTAGATTAAGGCTAAGAACTGAGGCCATGTTTTACAATTCCCTTAATGATAAGAGAAAGTATTTCTGCTTGGTTGTGGCAAACTAGCATAGGTAGCATGCTGTACTGAAACAATTTCTTTTAAGGTATTTTGGAACTCTCCTCCCCTGCCTATTCATAGCAAAATGTATTTTCACTAACAGTGATTCAGCAGTGCTTTTGTACTGTATGTACAGGAAGCTGAATGAGTGTCTGGGGACCTTTTATCTGGATCTATAAAAAGTCTGTGTCAATAAAATCCTGTCAGATCTATCCTTCAGGGCTGTGATTACAGAAGAGGAAAAAGAAAGGCATTGCTCAATGTGATTGCAGTATTCCTGCATGCAATCTTCTCCCATGTGGTCATGTTTCCTCAGATAAGAAAAATTGCCGCTCTGGTGTCAGTGGGGATGGGGTCACTGAATGGGAACAGGAGCATTTTTGGTTTTTCACAATGGACAGTTGTTTTGTGTGTTTTCCTGACTGGATAAACGAAGTCCATGGTTACTGAGCAAAGTTTATTTCTGTAGGAAATAGGTAACCATGTTTGTGCAGTGGGGGTATCGGAACACAGAGGATTTGAAAGGAAAGGTCCAGAGGTCATCAGCAGAGGGTATATGATGAGGAAATGTGAGGAGATATATCGTGTGGATTCTGGCATATACTTCATGGGATGCTTCCTTTCAAGCACTGGTGAGCAAGAGAGGCAAATAGAAGCCCTTTGATAACACAGCAGCAGGGTAAATTCATTTCAGGGCCAGCTCTTCACCGTGTATAAAATAATGCAAATGATTTATGCATGCAGAGGATTTGGCTTGAAGATTTAATTGCTTTCTTGGCTAAGTTCTGTTTTCCATATGTGTGTTCAGATTATCAAAAGAGTGTTAAATGTTATATTTCACCAAAACCTGTCGCTCTTGCCACGCTATTTGTTCATTATGTTCTCCTGAAGTATTGCTGCAGAGTAACTATTTCATAGCTCCAATAAAAAAAATGTATCCAGAACTACAAATGCCTTTGTGAATGTTACTGGCATTCCTAAATTGTCCTTTCTTAAGTGACCAGTGGAATGCTGACAGGCTATAACTGTAGAGTTACTCCTACCAGTTAGTTTATGCCATTGCTGCTCTGTTTGTATCCTGTGTTTCCACAGTCATCTTCCAGTTTCCTCACTGCTTCAGGTGCAACGTGCTCTGTGGCCTTGTGTAACATTGCCTAGAGCACCAATTAAACTGTGACTGATGCTGAGTGCTGCAGAGAGCGAGAAGTGTTGCTCAGAGCAGACTAAAGAGCCTGACCACTTTCATTTACCTAACTCTTCAGCTAATAGCACTGATATCTCAACTGAGCTATTGATTTGGGCGAGAAGGATTTAGGCAAGTAGTGGTGGAAGAAGTAACTTAAATTTAACTTGTTTATCCCTACACTATGAAATAAATTCCTTTTTAGCAAAGGCCCATCTTCTGCCCGTCTTCCTTCTTCTCAATGGTGGTGTACTCTGACTGTAGTAAGGTGCTTAGCCTGTGAAAAGCAAGCACCAGTAAGAAATGACTTAATCTCATATAGCCTAGCTCTTTAAAAGTTCGCCTATCTGAAGCAGCTTCTTTGGCTACTTCTAAAATTGAGGCAAAGTAATAGGTGTTCTATCAAAGCTGTTCATCCCATTGCAGGAATATCAAGTTGACTAACTTAAAGTTTGTTTAATCTTTTATTTGTGGAAGTGGTCATGTTTTTATATATTGACCTTTCTAGGTGGAGCTGAAGTAAATTAAGATGATATTCTAGTATTCAAAACAGTCAGTGAGTCATTACAGTTTATTATATATTCTAAGAAACCCACAATCAGCTATTCAAAAATAATATTTTTATTGTCTAAAGTGGCAATCATCTATTGCAATTTGTATATTATGTGGCAAATTCGTTCCTGCTCAACAGCTTTCACAGCAGTCATTTACTTTACTGTGCCACAAAGTGGGATGCAAGCCAGAAACATGAACAACATAAAATAACAATGGTGGGTACTAACCTATCAGTAGTACACCTTCAGGCCAAATATTTACTGTATGTAATGCTTTTGGATCAGCAGTGCACAAAGAAGCTTTTGTCTAGAAAGCCAATAGAAATTACGGAGTATCACTTTAAATTTTCTGGAGAAGGCCCTGAGATTAGCCAGAGTAGAAAAATAGCAAAGTCCTGATTATGCAAACATTAATTCAGAACAAAGATTTTGCTTTTGTAGCTCTGTTTTTTAATAAGTACACCGTTTCTCATAAATAAGAGAAAATCCCAAACCCAGTTATGGTCCTAAACATACTTCTACACCAGTTTCCCCAGCCTCTTGGCTTTGTACTTAAGTTGAGCACACTAACCAGGGATTACTGAGCCCAGTAAAGACAATGTTAAGGCTGGTAGAGCTACGTAGTCAGAATTGCAGCTGCAGTTAATATACCTAATATGTTCTTTATTCTAAAATCTGAAACAGAGTTATAAAATGGGTTAGAAAGGGTTAGTTATAAAGTCTTGCAGTGCTGAATACGATGAATTTGCTGCTGTGTCACACTAGCACTGAGGGAAGTATTTTTTTGCACCACATCTCTGTTCTCAGTGGGAAATATCTGGACCTTGCTCATGGTCAAGTAGTTGAGATACACAAATAACTTGCCCTACATGAAGTAGACTGGTTTAATTAAATTACTTTTTTTAACATGTCTCCAGCCAACTTTGCACTTGGAACAAGATGTGATTCCCTCTCCTGTAGGCCCCCCCGTGTCTGACAGATGAGGCTGAGGCTGACTTGTATTTGACTTATTTTCAGAACTTCAGTCCCCTGCTTTATACTGCCAGTAGGTCCAGCTTTCAGCAGACTGTTCCGGCTCATCAGATGTTTTAAAGGGAACAATGCATTATTCATATGCCATAATATAAATTCATGGTCCTTCTACAAAGGAAATTACTTCTACCTACTTCTAAGACTTGTCCCATTCAAGAAAATTAAATGAAGCACTTGGAGATGTTTTTAATTGCTTACGTCTCAGTTGAGAAACTTCTAAGAATGGGTTTCTTTTTATAATGTAACTCGAGAGCTCATTCATTGAATGTAATTATGCTGTATGATGGATTGGGAAGTATAAGTGGAGAGCTAAATAAGATGGAGATGACAAAATAATGGTAACAAAAATAATAGTGATTGGGTTATGTGATACTTCCTGACAGTGTACATCACCACACTGTCACTGTCTTTGAATACTAATGTAGCCTTGTGGCTTCTTCCTGTAGCATATATTTAGCAAATGGCACGTGTTGTCTCTCTTCCAGGCTTCAGTCTACAAAATGCTTGGCTGCATGCTTTGGAGCTCTTTGAAGAGGTGGGAGTGAGAAGGCATTTTGTCTTCTCTGTGGAGTATCTACAGACCTTCATCACTGGAGTCTGTGTGCTACCCCTCTCATCAGTGGGACTGGGTGGTAATTTTCACAGTTACAGAGACTAGCTCTGCTGGGATGCTCAGCTGGAGTCCAAGACAAAGCCTCTGAAGAGCTGTAAAGGCCACTGGGTGCAGACCAGTGTGTATAACACCATAGTGACACAGATAAGGCACTGAAGTTGTTTACCGCTAATGAAACCTCCATGACTTTTTTAATAGTGTTAGAAAAGGCTTTTATAGGTTCTTTAACACAAAGCAAACACATTTTATCAGTCACATGAATGAATGCGTTTGCCTGTCTAAATTGCTGTATGGTACCAGGGCTGCTCCTGTTAATCTGTAACTATGAGGCTGGCTGGAGAAGAATCACTTTGCCACCTTGGTTAAGTATTCGCTGGGACCTGTGGAGGGGCAGAACAGCCCACACATTCATAGAAATTAATGAATGGAGAACAGGAGCGCTTCTGAACAGGAGACGTGGGGAGGAAGGGCTTATTGCTGAACATTTTCTTTTCTGAGTGCTAACTTTCGCTGTAACTTAAGAAACCAGTCTACATGTGCTTTCCAGACTCCCTGGTTTTGTCTAGTGAGACAAATCCAGCCTTTCCCACTCTTCTGTTTCTCTTTTCCCACCATATTCCAGATGTGCAGGCCTGCATAAACCAGCAGGATTCCAATTATAATGATACTTTCCAATTCACTATTCATCCAGTTTTTTCTTGATGTGAAAATGAAATGTGACCCAAAATAACCCAGATGGGGGGAACTCTACTATTACGTACATGCAATTTATTTTTCCAGAGTATTTTTTCAATTTTATATCTTTTTTTTTTCCAAGTACTAAAACAAAACAAAATCCCACAAACAGGAAGAAAAAAAAATTGTGTGTATGCAGGAGACTCCTATTCAAACCAATGGCATCTGAGGACAGGAATTACCTCCTAGATGGAACAAATGAGCAAAACCCTGGTACATAATGGTTACTAATTGATAAAAACAATATCAGGACTCATAGTGATGAGACTCAGAAAAACGACTTCTGCAAACAATACCAGCGTTCTTGTTAGGAGGATACAGATGAATAATAAGAAATACAAAGAGCAAATCCTCTGAGACTAAGTCCTGAAGCCGAATTTTAGATTATCTGAATATCAGCTTTTTGAGAATCACAGAAATATGGAATACGGTAGAATTACTGAAAAGTAAATACTGTATTATTTACCCTACTTTTAATACTGACTAAGAGATTGTAATGTTGTTCTGTTTCTTCCTTTCCAGGTAGATTGTGAGAGTAAAAAGGATGCATTGTTTTTGTTGTGCAGGTTTACATCAGAATTGTGATATGTGGCAATGTACAGGCTAAACAAACAATACCCAGAGGAATTGATTGTTTAACATCAATTTGAAGAAAACATGGCTGGATTTCTTTGGCTTTCTTTTGCTTCTTTTCTGAAAAGCTCTCAACAGTGCTTTCTTACAACAGCCTTATGGGTTTTGTTGAAGACAAAATCTTTATAAAACTTGTTATAAAGCAGTCACTGGGGAAGTTGATTTGATTTTTGTTGCTTAACAATCCAAGGTTAGAGTTTTGTTAACAGAGTTACTGCTCTGACAATTAAACTCACCAGGATAAATAAGAATGTGCTGAACTATTTTGAAGAAACTGTCTTCAAAATCAGCTGTTTCTAGTGACTTTTGCTCTCAGGTGTGGACAGCAACTGTCCTGTGGCTGAGCTAATTGCTGGTCTTAAGGTCATTGCAAGGGTTTCAGGAGATCCAGAGGAGAAAGTAGTGTCCTGAAATAAAGCCCAATGGATCCAACAATCTTCTCAAAATTAGATGCTCCAGGCACCAGTTTTCAACCTGATTAGCGCATTCGTGCACCTCAGAATGTCCTGGCCCTTAAACAACAAGATCAGAGCTCTGTTCAACAGAACTGTTGCATCTCCAGTAAGTTCAAATATTTGTTGACCTTAATTGCTTTACACAATTTTTTTCTTATTCCTCTTTCTATCCCCACAAGCTGCTGAGCTTTTTAATGTTTGCAGCTGGTCTCATCAAGGGATATTTAGTATTTCTGAAAAAGGGAGTCCCTAATTACAGTATCCTTCCAGGAACCTGCAGGGTGTAACAGTGGTGGAAGATGAGGATGCTTTTTCATCTCTTTTTTTCTTTCTTAACACTTATTTAGTCACCTACTTACTATTTTCAATTCCTATTTCTCATGCATTTGGAATAAAAGACAGTATAGTTTTGTGACAGGGGAGAATCATATAGTTCTCCATGTATCTACAGACTTGTTCACAATTTACCAAATGTTTTAACAGAATTACCATGCTTTGCCCTGATTCTGAATACAGGACTGTAGGTTCCAAATAACTTAATATTTTTCAAGCTTTATTGTATAATTAATATTTTTCCTGGACTATTTTACTTGTAAACTCTGGGATATAGTTGACTTTTTTTGTACTCCTGTGTTTGGCTCGTGTCATTGTCCAAGTTAATTATAATCTGACTTTCAGCAGTTTAAATGATTGAATTTTTGTAGAACCCAATGCTCTGACCAGAGTGGAGAGATAGCAAATCATACATATTCTCATGGCTATACATATATCATTTTAATAAATTGGTTTGAAATCCAGCTCTTTACCATTAACAAAAAAACTGGGTTCAGAAGGTGTTATTCATGAGAATATTCTTGTTTACACCAAGAACAGGGCTAACCTATAAATCCAGAACTAACTGAGATTTGCCTTGCAGTGCTTATTCAAGGAAATACATAGCAAAATATGCCATCTGAATTTGCAGCAGCTAGAAGAGTTACCTATCAGTATTAATTCTCACTTCTTCTGGAGTGGAATGGAACCTGCTATTCCAGTTTTTCTTATTTTTGTAGATTAGGAAATCAACAGATTGAAGAAGTTAACAGAGGTGAGAACAGAAAGTCACAAAGGAAGTGTATGGGATCTTTATCACTGCAGCCACTGTCTCCTGATAGACTTTTCCTGGCTAACAGTACCAGCCCAGGGGTTCTTTCACAACGGTGCTAAGATACCATGTGGAATGAAAATAATATATGATCTCTCTTTCATTCATCTCACTGAAAACTTTCTTCCAAAATTAAATGGTGGAACTTCTTCCTTGCTAGTTTCAAACTGGTGAAACTACTGAGTTTATGAGTTTTTGATGACTGACAACTGGTGGAATAGAAGAATGAGGCTCATGAGTTCTGCTTTGGAAACCTGTTTTAAAAAAAAAGAGTCACATTTAAAAAGGCCGAGCACTTCCCTGTACACTCGACAAGATTTTAGACAATTAGGCAACCAGCAATGGCTTCTGATCCCATGGAAACAGTTGTAGAAAAAAAGAGGCTTTACTCCATTGAAAAGTGGTTAGTTTAAAGCATTCTGTCCCATTTTCGGCAGTTTGACGGCAGTTTCCATGGAGATGGGAGTAGAGGATTGCTGGAGTGTTATTAGAACTCCTGCAAACAACACAGATGGAGGTTAAAAAGATGTAAATTATATCTCAATAGCACTGTAAATGTATTAATGTTAGGAGAGGGAGAAGTGAAAGATACCAAAATGGTTTTCCTCTTTCTCCATCTAATTCATTTCTGATGAATGACCCAACTAGTCAGAATAAAATAAAATGACCTTTTCCTCTCATTCATAGCTCTACAATGTAGAATGTACTTTCAGAATGTGATGACCAGAGGTGTCAAGTTTCTTTAAATGTAGATATTGTTATTCTCATTTTATAAATTGGACAGCTGAATCAGAAAAAAGGTTAAATGGCCAAAAGACCAGATATCAGGGGTATTGCTGGAAAAGCACTGCCTGTTTGTGTCTAAAGCCCAGCTAGGTGACCGTACAGCTCAAATAATGACATCTTTTTCAGGATTCCTATCTTAGGGCTCTGGGAGCAACAACAGACCTTGGGGTTCCTGCCCAGCCCCTGAGTTGCCCTCACCCTGCCCATGGCCCAGGACCCCTGTTGAGACCTCCCAGTCCATCAGCCCGTGTCCCAGCAACGCCATATAGAAGGGCTGGTCTCCGGCTCCCTGTGGCCCTGCTCTGCCTGCCTGTGGACCCACAGCACCGCTTGGACCTGGCCTAAGCACGTCCCTGGCCCCAGAGAGGTACCTGCTGCTGCTCTCCAGCCGTCTAGGGCAGTGGGACAGGTCCTAACCATCCTCGTGTATCAGAGACACAGTGTGAACGCTGGGGGTGTCCTGTGCAGGGACAGGAGTTGCACTCGATGGTCCTTGAGGGTCCCTTCCAACTCAGGCCATTCTGTGATTCTGTGAACTGCCAGACCCTGCCTGGGGGATTCTTCCAGGGAGATTTTGGCCCAGGCAGCACCCTGGCAGTGAGCTCCAGGCAGGGGCTGATGCCCTAGTCTGGCCTGAAATTGGCTCCTGGGCCGTGAGCGAAGCAGGGAAGGCCTTGAGGGGAGCAGGGGCAGGCACAGGCAGGGCTGTGGGTGCCCTCAGGGACAACTGGTGACAAGTGCAGGAGTTTTCTTGTGAGTTGATTTTCGAAGCTTTTCAGCTCCAGGGGTACCGAAATGGAAAAAGTTAGTTCTGTAGTTTCTGAAAATGCTCTCAAATTGAGTGCTGTGCCATCACGGCTTTTTAACATCTCATCCATCTGCAGTGTGGGGAAATGACAGCACTCGAACCCGGTGCTCTCTCTGTTTCGGCTGACAGTTGGGCCTGAAACCTGAAGGTTTGAATTACTTCTGCTTTGATAATCTTTGCACTCAAACAGATACCTAAAGGGATTTTTTTTTTTGAGAGGAGAAGGGGAAATTTGGAAGGGGAGGAAGAGAGTAAATGAATTTCATAGTCCCAAGGTGAAAAAAGGCCTTCTCATTACCCTCCTTTTTCTTTATTTTTCTAGTTCGTAGCATTGAGGATATAGTTTGGGACTGTGAATTGTGTAGCATTTCATGCAGATTGAAATAGATTCATGACGTGGAAAAAAATTACTATATGACTGGCTAATGGAGAATCTAATTTCAAACAGTGTTGCTTAGCTGTGATTTGTTGGAGAGCTGCACATCATTGTTCCTCTGGTCTGAAGTGATGAACATTGAGGTGCTACTATATATTCTGTACTAGCTTGTAATTTCCTAGGAAGGACATAGGATGCACTGAAGAATAAACTGTCTGGCCTTTTTTTAATGTTGTCTCAGGACTGCATTGTGCAAATACCATGGGTTTTCGCCTATAGATAGTTGTGACAAATACACAATTCAACTATTATTAGTTCCAATTTATTTTAAAAAAATAATTTGTCAATTTTAATACATTTCAGTTTATCTTCACTCTTTTAAGTTGTGCTGTGAAACTCTTTACAGTTACAGCTGATTTTCATTTCAAGCTGACTCCTAACCTAATCAACATTCAGTGCATTGCTGTGGTCTACCTAAATCTGTTCAAATAAGGAAAATATTCTTTCCAGTGTTCTATTTGGATAGGAAAAGACATCAACCATTTCACAAGTGGTAAGAAACACAGAGAACAAAGGTTTAAAGGTGAACACTACGTAATTACTTAGTGCATGACTCTTGACATGTGTCTAGTCTTTTTCAAACATCCGTCTGTAGTTTTATGGCTTCATGATGAGTCAGCTTTGTTAGAATTGCCGAATCAGATTATGGAAGTGTCATTTGCAAAAGTTCAAATCTCAATTTTGAGTTTTCTGTTTTGGGGTTTTTTTTAGGATATATAAAAGGCTTTATTTTGACAAAATAATTTATGTATTTGGTTGGCAATAAATGTTGCAAACATTGACTGAAGAAAAGCCTGATGACACAGTGAAATCCAGAAATTTCAGAAAATCTGTGGATTGTCACAGGTCGAAGTGCAGGGAATGTATTAGGGTGAAAAATATGAAGATCATCCGTGTTTCAGAACTGCTATGGAAAGGAAGTAAAACCATTAATATTTCAATGGCTGAGAATGCCTAAAATCAAATCAAGGAATGGTGTCACCTATGTCTTCTTCAAGAATTAACCTTCATTTCTTTAATTATCTGTAAGTATGAGGACAAGAAAACATCCAGGTCCAGACTGCATTATAAAAATCCTTTGTGCACTTTAAAAACCACTGAAATTCCCTCCATCTTCTCCATGTAAAACTTGAAAACTGTGTATCCTTTCTTAATACTCAGAAGCCATTTCTATGAGCTGGAAAATATTCCAATATTCTTTCTGTAAACATAGGGATGTGCTTTAGCCGTCCTACATGCTCAAGGTAAAATGCACATTGTGCTTATATCATTTTGACAAATTTTTTCTCACAAGCTGTTCAGCGTTGAAAAATGACTTACCGATAATGTACCTTGGTGGGTATTTAACTGAAAGCAAATATTTATGCTCATTTCCAGTTAATTTGTAGGCAATTTGAGGAACTGCTAATGGTAACACGAATACCTAGAAATGGTGTTACGCTGTCAAAGTTGAAATAAATGGAATTTTGGCTTATGCTCTAATTTAATATATTTTTAGTTACCTTCCATGTTGACTGAAAAAGATCAAATTGAAAATTAATTATGAATCTTTCATATGAGTATTAATAAACAACTTTCAGGCTACACTGAGATTGTTGTGGTTGCAAACCTCAGTCACAACAGAAAGTTAAGCTCTGTTAAACTAAATTTTTAAGTATTTACACTGCTGAAATAAGAGCTAATACAATGCTCAGAATTATAAGCTTTCTTCTCTTAGGATATATAATTTAAAATCTGGTGAAACTTGCAGAATTATATTACTTAATTTACTGTTGCAATCAAGTTGTTTTTATGAATGATGTAAGACAAAACTGTGGTACATTTTTATTGCTTTTGTAGCACTTAGCTTTTATAAAATGTAACATTTTGTTCTTAGAGCATAAATGGATTTTTTTTTTCTTTGTTCTGATCCTTGTCCTTGAGATTCCCCTGTGCACAACTGAGAAAATTCTGCATAAACTGCAGCCCTATGGCAAATATTTGTCTTTATTGAGCCATATGAAATGATCTTCCAACTCACTCTGAAAAGAACAAGTTGTCTTTTTAGAGGTTGGATGTTGGTGGGTTATGCAGTCATTAGAGTCACGAGCATGTCTATGATCTGTGAAAGGAATGCAGTAAGCTAAAACGTCCCAATTGTAGCCAACTTTTGGTCCTGATCACTTTGCTCTGCGTTTTCAGTGTATTGGGCCAGTAGTCTCTAGATACTACGGAGAATCTTTCTTACAGAAAGCATGCAAAATAAATCTTCAAATACTAAATGATTAAGAAGATGGGAAAATCCTGGCTAAACTACTTTTAAGGCAGATTAGAGCTATTCTAGAAATTTGTCATGTTTCTTTTCCTTTGCATTTCAGTGGCATTTCTAAAATAATTTAATAAATTAACTTAGACTATTTGGATTTTAAGGTGTAAATCATTGTTTTGGAGTGCAAGTACATTTGAATGAATTCCAGACAGCATTTCTTTGGAAATGGTGGGAAATGAAAATTACCATGTTTAGAAATGTAGAAAAGAAATAATCTATGTAGGCATATGTATGTATGTAGTCTGCATATGTGTTAATTTTTTCTTCCCAAAATATCAGAAGGATCTTGTGTTCTAAGGCTTGCTTATTAAGGGCACCGAGAAGCACAATGAAAAACTTCATTGGTGACTTTACATGAGTCCTAGCCCTTGGTACAAGCCAACACTTCTGGAACAAATGTATCACTCATTGAGTGTGATTCTCTGTGCAGTGAACTTTGTGTACAGAGATTTCTAAATATAGATGTAGTAATTCAGAGTCAGTTACTGTCAGTGAGATCTATATTGATATTAAATATGTCTGAATCTATTTTTGATGTTGAAAAACAAGAGCAGTTACTGAGATTTTAGCAACTATCTGATTTGCTTTGAAGAACCTGTGTGACTGTTTATCCATGCCTTGGTAGTCTGTGATAGAAATTCATGTGACTGTACTGATGTCTGCATCTCTATATTTAATACATATACCCATACACACACGATGCATTTTTCTGGCATAAAAAAGAAATTATATCTATTGCCACGTCCAAAGTCGGCAGAGCATTTTGAGCAGCTGACATTTACCTTTCCATGTGGGAAATTCCTTCTTCACTGTACAAAACAACAAAGAGACCTAATATGCATTAACATATATTTTATCTCTTTTACTTTTAAGGTGTTTGTTTTAGTGCCACAACTAGAAGTCTGAGTTGGACCTGTGTCTCCATTTTATGAACACTGTGATTTTTTAAAGGCTGACTATCCAGTAATTATAACATTTAATCATAATATGACCCAAATCTCTCATAAAAACTAGAGACATTTTGTATTAAGAAGAGAAAGGGGAAGAAAGACACAGAATTAGAGCAATGTGCAACCACTTTTCACTCCTGATGATTTTCTTCTCACATCTTAAACATTGGTTGTGTGCTATGTACTCTTCCATCAGACTAGATTGGCATATGGGATGGAGTGAAAGTCGGGAGAGAGGTTATTCTACAAGCTGTGAAACAGTTTTAATGTTGTTGGGAAAAATAAAAAAAAGAAGTGTTAGCATATTTAGAGGAAGTTTGCATCCTAGGGAAATGCCCCAGTGCTATTTTGACATAGTATAATTTCCCTTACGTCAGTTTCTATATTTTCTGATATGGCTATTAATTATAAAATTTATTGGTTACACTAGCAGTTTTTAGAATCTCATGTCCACTGTAGCCCATCTGTTCTACCCACAAAACCAAAGTCCAGAATAGTGAATAGACAGTGTCACAGTTGCTTCTTCAGCAGCTAGATGTCATCTGAAATCACAACATTTGGCTGTTGCGTGGCCTTTTTAACCAGAGCGGCTACAGTCCTTCAGAGAGAATGACCTGAACTGCCCAGTGTCCCCATGGAGAAGATACAGCTATTGACTTTAGGCTGGAAGCTAAAACCACTGTAGCTGGGACATATGTAATCAAATTGCTGAACTCACATTTAAAAAAAATAAAAATAACCCCCTCCAACAAACAAAAAAAAAGCATTTTAAGTGGGATCAGACCCAAGCAGTTTACCATGAATGTTGTGTTCTATTCTGGTCATTATATTAACAGGAGATGTAGTCAGCCTCAAGGGAACCCTTACAGGAATAATGCAGATGTTACAAATGTCGCCATGGGGTAAAAGACAGCTGAGACACAATGCAGCAGTTCATAAAACATTTTAAACACTAAAAACTCTAAGCAGAAAGAAACATTACTCTGTGTAGCAAATGAAGGTTGTAAGGAGTATGGGCTTTTCTGTCCCTTTCTCAGCTAATAATTTTTTCAGCATAATCTGATGTTTTCCTGTGATTCTTTGGATTTTTATTTTTTTTTTTTTACTAGGCCTGGCATTGTCAATTATTATGTGATCATCTTTCCAGTGGGGCAGGTCAAGCTTCTAAAATCAAGTATGCTTAGCTGGATCAGAATGGAAATAAGAAGACTCATGTAAGCGCAGGAGTGAAAAGCAGAGGAGCTCTGTTTGCAGAGCTGTGAGAGTGTGTGCACAATAAAATGGAAAAACATTCTGAAAGGAACAATGATTTAAAGCAGGGAAGGAGGTAGACAAGATGGTTTTAAGAGGTCATTTCACCTCTTTCTTGTCAAGTAATGCCTTAAATTGTGACTGTGTTCATAAAATACTTTTTATGTGTGAGGTCAAAGTGTTTTTACAGAGCCAGGTATTACTGTCTTTATTTAAAAACAGTGAAGTTATGCCAAGGTGCCTAACAAGAAGGAAGTCTAAAACAGATATGTATTTTCTCGCCAAAAATAAAGTTGAAATTCTGCATAACAGAATTTTGTAATAAATAATTACACTGTAAGATCCAAGCAGAACAAGGATCTAGGCTTGCAGTCATGGAGCATTTCTATGCAGCATAGCCCCACATTCAAATTTCAATTTTCATTCCACTGCCGTGTAATGAGGTCTCTTGCTAAGACAGCTCTAGGGGACAAATATTTGATCTTTTTGGAGCTTTAGGACTGCTGCTGTTTCCCTTCCCGCATTCCCTGTAAGAATTACAGAATCATAGAATTGTTTAGGTTGGAAAAGAACCACAAGATCATCAAGTCCAACTTTAAGCTTAACACTGCCAAGTTCACCACTAACCATGTCCCTAAGTGCCACATTTACATGTCTTTCAAATTACCTCCAGGGATGGCAACTCAGACATTTCCCCAGACAGCCTGTTCCAATTATTGACAACCCTTTCCGCGAAAATATTTTTCCTAATATGCGATCTGAACCTCTCCTGGTGCAATTTGAGGCCATTTCCTCTTATCTTATTGCTTGTTACTTGGGAAAAGATACCAACACCCACCTTGCTACAACCTCCTTTCAGGTAGTTGTCACATTTCTTTCTTTCCTGTTGTGTTCGCAAAGAGTTTAGTTAAAAATTCATGTTATACAGTCTTCTATTGAGTGTATATTAAGTCCAGTATAATTACAAAATGCCACTAACTGGATCTAATATTCTTTTAGATTCACCTTGCACAAAGTGTAACAAATTTGGGGAATTTGTGATCCAGTCTTTTATTTCCTCTCACCTTTTCTCTACTCTTCAGTTTGAAAACCTGTGGAATTTGTGTGTGGCATAGAATATACTGTGTTGTGAGCTAAGAGATTTCCTGGTAAGTAAGAATTTTATTTTGTTTTTCAGGAGGGAAATTGCAAACTTACTCGAATTTCCTTGACTCCAGGATGGAAATTATAAATGTTTCTGTTTAGGAAGCACTTCTTTGAGCCGCAAGCAGATATGATTTTTAGTAGAAAAAAAGAGATACAAGGTAAGTATCATTCAGAGGCTGAGGGGAGACCTCATCACTGTCTGCAACTGCCTGAAAGGAGGTTGTGATGGACGGGGTGGGTGCTGGGCTCTTCTCACAAGTGACAACTGATAGGACAAGAGGAAATGGCCACAAGTTATTCCAGGGGAGGTTTAGACTGGACATTGGGAAGAATTTCTTCACTGAAAGGGTGGTCAGGGATTGGAACAGGCAGCCCAGGGAGGTGGTGGAGTTTCCATCCCTGGAGGTGTTTAAAAGACGGGTACATGAGTTCCTTAGGGACAGGGTTTAGTGGGGACACAGGTACAGCTGGACTCGGTGATCTCAGAGGACTCTTCCAACCTTATGATTCTATGAAAAGTTTTTTAGTAAACAGGAAGTCTAAAGAAATGCAATCACAAAATAGGGATAAATTTCTTAAAATGTATCCATGCTCATGCTGCAAACACTCTTCTCGTGCCATTTCTTCACTTCACATGTACTGGTGTAGAGATGTGAAGCTGAAGTGACTTTTGTACAATTAATCATAAAACAGAGGCTCAGTTAGTTTGTCTCACAAAGATATATTTTTCTGCAAGAACAGCAGAGCTTTGCAGCCGTAGCATTAATAGCAATACTCAGTGTATAAAAAGAAAATGTGGATTTATCTGTGTGCTAAGCAAATTTTCCAAATAATGACTATTTTGAATTAAAGTGTTTAAGTTCTAAAAGATGTTTGACAACTTGGGCTACAACTGAACCCTCACTTCCCCCTTCTTAACAGTCGTTCACATAGTGTATTTATTTTGTACATCTATGGTCTTGAAACAGAGGGGGAGATGCAACTGGATAGGAGATGATGTCAGCCTCTCTGTTATCAAAAGATACAGTGAATATGTGTGTGTGTGTTTGGAAAAAAAGGAAAAGATACTGGCTTTGAACCCAAGTAAGACAGCTGTGTCTGCCATGCCGTTACTGTTGTTGGATCAGTACCGAGAGAGGAAAAAAGAATAATCCTTTGGACCCTCTGCTTCTGCAGCTGTCAGACAAAGGTCTGAGCTTCCTGCAAACACTGTGAAGACATCATCTCTCAAAGGGTCTAGGGAAAGCTTTAGAAAAGCAGAGAGATGGAGGGGAAACCTCTCCCTTACTCCCTCCCATCTACAGGGCACTCGTCCACTGGTGTGCCAGGAATGAAGTGATTTTCTGTCTGCTCTGCCTATACAGCCTCATTTCCTGTGCATGCTTGGGCCTAAATCCTCAGCTGATTTGGCACAGTCTTTCCAAGTCAATGGAGCTGCCCTGCTCAGGATCTAGCAGCTGAGGACACAGCCCTCAGTGTTCCTCCTGGGCTCTCTGGCATGCTGAAAGCAGAGGGGAGCCATCGTGCTTGCCTTTGCATGCTTTGACTGGCTGAGCTGATCCTACAGCTGGGAAGCTGAGTAGGTGTGAGCTCTGGAGAGGGCATATACTGTTCTCTGGGAACTTAGTCCTAGTTGTTCTGTGTTTGCTTCAAGGGTGGATATCTAGAATGGTGGGACAGAGTTAAATCTTTTGGGAAAGTGTAGTTTTCATGAGTCTGAAATTCTCAATTTAAACACTTTGATTTTTTTTAAAAAAATTCTTTTCTCTCCTGACAGAAACCAATCCTGAATATGGATTTTTGTTTCCATTTTTACATTTTGTGCCTGAATTTCTGCCAGATTACATCTAGAGAACTTGGGCCTTTAGTCACATAGTGGGTGAGTGACCTTAAGGAACTGTACATTTTCTCCTGCTTAATAATTCTAAGGACCACGAAACTACATCTAATGTATTTGTAAACCAGCCACATGGGAAGGAAGGTCTGGAAGTACTGAGCAAACTGAAATCACTTGCTGAGTGTTTTGAGAAATTCTTCCACTTTTTAGGTGGAATGTGGCAACTATTAAACAGTACATGGCAACCACAAAGACAGTCTGGAACAGGATGGGAAACAGGAATACAATATTCTTGTGGGAACTGTTGGGGGAAACGGAGAGACAGGCAGTCACGCAATGAAGTTCAGGATCTGTTTGCTCAGAGCAATGCACAATTGGAGGGGTGTGGGGGTGGAAGGGAAGAGAGGAATAGGGAAAATAGAGTTCCCCTTCGTGCAATGGATATTATTTAAAACAATGGTTGAGAATTTCTCAAATTACCAAAAAATTTGGTGCTGAAGAATACAGAGAAAAATACACAACTGAGAAGAGGGAAAGAGAGAAATCTCCAAATCAGCTGGATAGTGCTGGTAATTTAAAGACTGCAGGAGGAATACTTTTTCTAATCAGTGAGCCTTCTCAATACTATCTAATTAAAAAGTACATGGAACAGAATTTTGTCAAAATTATTATTATTAATGCAAAACCACGGGGGTTTCCAAGTGAAGACTGCCTAAGCTGAACTTTAAATAGGATCTTTGAAAAAAATTATTTATCTTGTTAAGGCTGTTATTTTGTGCTTGCAGTTATTTGCAAGGGAAAATGTTAATTTTGAGCCTACAACTACATAACTAAAAGACAAATTTCAAAAGAAATTTCCCACTTTTATCCTAGGATAAAACAAACTTGGAAAATCTTTTAGTGTACTTTTTAAAAAAGACAGACCTTAAGTGTCTGTAAGCTCTTGGGTACTGAACACTTTAAAAAATCTGAGCTTTCTTTAGCTGCCTAATTAAGCACCACTTGTGAGTGGTGGAGCAAGTGAAAAATTGCTCTTTGCCCCAGATGTCAAAAAAGATGCCACTCAACCTCTCTTGCACTCTCTAGGTTCCACTTTGTCTGAGACTGTGCATCACAGATGCAGTTCTTTGCTGCTTAATCTTCAGGTTTGCTGTGTTCCTGAGGGACTGACCTGTGAGTTTCTGAGTCCTGCTGCTGAAATCCTTTTAGTTTAGCTGGAGAGTACTCAACAGCTTACCAGCCCAAGTCTGATGGTGTCATCCTGTCATAAGTTTGTCCTTCTTCTGAAGTATTTTTTTCTTTTTCTTGGAGTGAATTTAAAACGTGATTTGCTTCAAGAGTTTTGCAACTGCTGCTATTGATGCTAGAAAGTGGGGTATGTAGCATAAATAAACCTGCTATGTTTGAAGAATCTTGATCTGTATGGCTGAACTTCTGAGCCTCTGTCAACTTCAATGAGCACAGAAATCTGCTTGTACAGCTCAGGCCCTAATTGCACAACCAGAACTCTCTTTCATTTTTCCATAAAGCAGCGTGTCAGCAGAAACACGAATGGTGGAGCTAAGGGACCCTTGCTCCCAGGCTCCTACACTTTCTCTGGACAATAGTTTTCCCTTAGAAACCAATAAGTTATGGACTAAAGACTGCTCCGTTTAAAACTATCTTGGGCTTTATGGCTAAAAGGATTTAATAAAAGAGGAATGATTACTGAAGTATGTTACTGCTGAGGGGGGTGAGGATAGTTAAAACTTATGAAAAGGCTTTGCTTGCAGCAATAAAGCATGGTAACTGCTTAAAAATATCTTTGCTAATGTTTTTATTTTAAAAGTGGAAAAAGTGAGTCAGCACTGAAGGCTCTGTATTCACCACTGTGTCCAAACTGAGCTGCTCTAGAGAGTCTCCTCATTCCCTCCCCCACTTATGCTGTTGGCACAAGTGACTACAGCTACTCCTAGTTCAGCAACATGCAGTTGCTACCTTTGCATGGGATCTAACAATGATCCTGAAAGGTTTTCTGCTGAAGGATTTTCTTTCTCAGGGCTGGAAAAAATGATGGTCTTTGTGCAAAACTACAAGGAAAATAATATGCAGATTGTTTTCAGGTGACAAGTGAGTTTTGTCTCCAGACTGCGGGAAGAAGAAAGCGATGCTGGTGGAACATAACTCCAGTAGCAAGAAACCAAATGGATTTCATATACACTAATCCTCATTTATACTTGGTCTAGAGGCTAATTCGCTGTAGTGATAACTCTGGGCAGAAATCAACCGTTCCAAAATCTAGGAGATTTTGTCACTGTGCTCTGGGCTTGATCAGCTCTGATTCTATGCATGTTTTGCATTACGATAAAAGGCAGAATAGCTGTATCGGAGGCTTTCTAGCAGTTATCGGGTCCATAGGAAATAAATAAGGATAGACTGTTTTCTAGCATACGAAGTAAATAATGTGGTGATGTTGAAGATGTGTGTATGAAAATGCGTACCATCTTCTGTCTCCTCATGCATGAAGTCTTCCTACTGGGTATGCAGCTTTTTTTTTCCCTCAGGAAAGCTGTATTCTGTATTTTTTTTTCCAGTATCTCCTGTGGGTCCCAGTCTGACAGGGTTTTCAATGCACACTGCAAGCCTAAGCAAAATACACACCATGCTGTGAAAGAGATACGTTACACAAGAGGTCTCTGAGGCTTACACAGTGCTGGACTGCAGTATAAACTGTCTCTGGAATGGATAAAAACCATCTCGCAGCCTAGGATTAGCACTGATTCTTGTCAGGGGCTCTTGATTTGAGAGAAGAGAAGGAAATTTGTGTGCACTGTTTTAGCAGCTATATAATCCACAGTTTGAAAGTTTGATGTGTATCTAACCATCAGCATGCCTGAAATGTTTGATGACAGGGACAATGAGCTTCAGTTATGCAGCCCTTACTCCTGTTGCTTCTCCTTTGCAGCCAGAGAACCACCAGGGCTATTTGCATATAAATCCTGAGCGTTTAGCAACTTTTGCTGCAGCAGGAGAGAAAGGGAAAGAAATGCAAAGTCCCCCGAAGTTAGTTTGTGTTTCAGTCACACTACAGAAAATTTAGCTTGCCCAATGCTTGACAAGTAATCTTAACAAGGCTGCTGGGGTATGTCTGCCTGTCTGCAGCTTCTCTATGATAGCCAGAGCTCCGTAGCTGGAAGACTGACTGAAGTTCTGGGATGACAATGGTGGTTGCAGTTCGACCTTTCAAATACTGCAAGTTTTACTTTGTGGAGGGTGAAATAGAGCTTTCCTGGAGGTCACTCCAAAGTTCCCGACCAGACATCCACAGGGACTGCTGGCTGTGACAGAGTTAATTTACTTCCAGTCTCACTGGAAGACAGGCTGCCTCCACTTTGGCTTCTCTCACAGCCCAGCAAGCTGCCTTCTAGCAGCACAGCAGGTTTGGAGGTGTCCTCGCAGGTCTCCAGGCAGCGCATTCCAACACGTGCACCTTTGTACTTCAGGGGAGAGCACATAATGTGGATGTTACTCAGATCTCCTAGTGAACTACAGAAGGCATTCAGACTGTATGGTAGAAGATTAATACTTTAAGTACCTCTTTTAAAAAAGATTAAAAAATCTATATACAAGAAGCAGATCCCTGGGGTTAGTGACCCAGTATCCTAATGGTGGATCTGCATGGAAGAGGGAGGGAGAAGTTAGATCGTGATAATTACAACACCTCAAGTCATGCCTGCTAAAATACCAGATGTTTCACTGAAGATATCCAGCACCTCACAGAATTGTATGAATGCTACAAGTTCAGTTTCAATGCACAAAGATGAATTAAGGAATGTACCAAAAAGGATGGTATAATATCAAAATATTAAACGTACAATATTAGTGCTGCACACTATTGCCATACCACATTTTTTCTTCAAATTTCTGCTCAAAGAGCTGCAGAAAGCTGTTACATGAATTCTGTTAGGTGGTCTGTTACATGAATGTGTTAGATCAGCATATATAAATGTATCTTAATACAGTGTTTTCAGAAAGCCCAGAAGCAAACTATGAAGTGCTGCAAGGTGTTGCCTACTGCAGATCACAACCTTTTCTATCAAATCTACTGGATATGTTCAGATTGCTGGGTTTTATACATACTTATATCTTGGGAAAAACATTTTTTAAAATTGCATCTGTGTTTTTTCCTCGCTTATCAAGAATAAATCTTGATATCTTCCAAAGAACTGCCACCTTGCTGTTCTGTCAATTTAGCAAACAGTGGTTTGATTAGAGTTTCAGATAGAATTGCAAACTTTTATAAACCAAACCATCTTAAAAATACAAGCCTTTTATGGCATCGTGTATTTATAGCTTTAGTCTATCGCTCCACAAAACATGGTGTAAAGGCATTTGACAATTGTGTTCAGCAGTATGTGACACCACTGGGTTGGAGACAAAGGTGTAAGGAACCTGCTTGTTTTTCCATTGTTGCACAAGAGAAAGAAGGGAAGGTCTTATCTAAGTTTGGGAATGACTGAGGGTGTCACCTCAGGGCTGGCTTTCTCTGAATTGCTGAGGAGCCAAAGCTCTGCCCCACATCCTCGAGACCTGCACATCTCTCCACAGAGAAGAGGGTGGCAATGGCAGGGCAAAGGCTGAGCCGTGGCTGTGGCAGCTGGTCAGTAAAAGATTTCCAGAAGATAATGGGGCCCGTGATCTGCTGGTGCTCTGAGGTGAAACACGCATAAGCCTCACTGGTGCTCCACCGACCAGAAATCTCACTCTCTGCAGTTCCCACTAGTAATGGAAATAGCTTACATCCAGAATGGTTTGAGAGTCAGTGCATGTATCCTGTCTCTGTCATATAGTGATATGTTAACATATTTTGCACTTTTGAATGCCTGTCTTGCACACTGGTCACAATGGTGTCTCTTGAGGCTCTTTCTAAAATTACAGACTTGGTATGGCCTCAGTCAGCAGCCACTTTTTTCTGGATCTATGTGCTTTATTGAATTCCAGTGCCTGGAGAAACATCTGAACAAGTAGTAGAAATAAGGCTGTTACCTTACAAAACTGAAAGATTATGAAAGACAGCACATTTTACCAGTGAAAAGGGAGATTGAAGTAATTGCTGATGAGAAAATGGGAGTTATGACACTTATATAAGGAACTAGTAAGGAGAGTACCCTGGGAGATAGTTCTTAAAAGCAAGGGGGTCCAGGAAGGCTGGACATACTTTAAGAATGAAGTCTTCAAGGCGCAGGAGCAGGCTATCCCGATGTGCTCTAAGATGAGCCGCAGGGGCAGACGGCCGGCCTGGATGAGTAAGGAGCTTTTGAAGGAGCTCAGTGAAAAAAAGAGGGTGTATTGCCTTTGGAAAGAAGGGCAGGTGAGTCAGGTTGTGTTCAAAAATATTGTCAAGTTGTGTAGGAAGAAAATTAGGGAGGCAAAAGCCCAGCTGGAGCTTAAATTGGCCACTTGTGTTAAGGACAACAAGAAGTGCTTTTTCAAATATATTAACGGCAGAAAAAAGGGCAGCAACAACCTTCAATCCCTATCGATCACTGAGGGAAATATAGTAACTAAAGATGAGGAAAAGGCTGAGGTGCTTAATGCCTTCTTCACCTCGGTTTTCAACAGTAAGGCAGATTGTTCTCTGGACAACTGGTCTACTGAAGTGGTGGATAGGGGCGGGGTGCAATACAGCCCCCCTGTATGGACGGGAATGTTCTGTGCTGGGTTAGGAATTGGTTGGATGGCCGAGCCCAAAGGGTGGTAATGAATGGTGTCCCATCCAGCTGGCGGTCGGTCACTAGTGGCGTCCCCCAGGGTTCGGTGCTGGGCCCAGTCCTGTTTAATATCTTTATTGATGATCTGGATGAGGGGATCGAGTCCTTCATCAGCAAGTTCGCAGATGACACCAAGCTGGGAGGAAGTGTCGATCTGCTAGAAGGTAGGAGGGCCCTAAGAGGGAACTTGACAGGCTGGAGAGATGGGCTGACTCCAATAGCATGAGGTTTAACAAGTCCAAATGCCGGGTCCTACACTTTGGACACAACAACCCCATGCAGAGCTATAGACTGGGTGAAGAGTGGCTGGAGAGTAGTCAGGCGGAAAGGGACTTGGGAGTGCTGGTGGACAGGAAACTCAACATGAGCCAGCAGTGCACTCAAGTGGCAAAGGCGGCCAATGGTATCTTGGCCTGCATCAGGAACGGTGTGGCCAGCAGGACTAGAGAGGTCATCATCCCCTTATACTCGGCACTGATCAGGCCGCACCTTGAGTACTGTGTCCAGTTCTGGGCCCCTCAGTTTAAGAAAGATGTTGAGATGCTGGAGTGTGTCCAGAGGAGAGCGACGAGGATGGTGAAGGGGCTGGAGCACAAGCCCCATGAGGAGCGACTGAGGGAGCTGGGGATGTTTAGCATGGACAAGAGGAGGCTCAGGGGAGACCTTATTGCTCTCTACAACTGCCTAAAGGGAGGTTGTAGTGAGGCAGGAGTTGGACTCTTCTCTCAGGCGACCAGTGACAGAATGAGAGGACACGGTCTCAAGCTTTGCCAGGGGAGGTTTAGGATTGACATTAGGAAGAAATTCTTCACTGAGAGGGTAATTGTTCATTGGAATGCGTTGCCTAGGGAGGTGGTCAAGTCACCATCCCTGGAGGTGTTCAAAGAGAAATTGGATGAGGCACTTAGTGACATGGTGTAGTTGACAAGTAGGAGTAGGTGTAGGTGTTGGATCACAGGTTGGACTCGATGATCTCAAAGGTCTTTTCCAGCCTTACGATACTGTGATACTGTGATAAAATAGATCATTAAAATACACACATTTAAAATACTATTCTATGTGTAAAACTGTTATAAATATTTAAGGTTTCAAAACAAATTACATTGCTTTCTATTGGAAATAAAATTTGGCTGTAGCTGAATCTGTAATAGCAATTGACTCTGTACAGCTTTGATACTTTTTAGAACTCAAAGCATTTTTAACACTGCGCCATCCTTATTTATTTGATGTGTGCAGAGTACATGGAAAGATGTTGTACAAAAGCTAGTTAGCAACTGAATGACATCCCTAAGCAGAACAAACTATTTCAGCTCAGATCTCTTCCCCTACACCAGGTGTCTGCCTTTACTTCTCATGAAAGTGTGGGCATCAAGAAGAATTTGAGTGCATTTTACGTAATCAGCTGCAATTATTATAGGCAGATTTACAAAGAGTCTGGATCTCAGTAGTTCTGATGTAAAATTTTCAGTATTAGCTTCCCATGTAACTGTGAAAATCTGGTACACACAGATAATATCAGCACATAGCTCCACTTCTCAGAAGGAACCTCCCCAATGAATGTCATGTAAAGGTGACTCTGAAACTAATTTTTGATGTGATTTACAGATGCTGCCTCTGCCACTTTATTAATCTGGCAGCTTCCTCTTAATTAATAGTGCGTAACAGTAGAGAGAAGCAAGATCTAGGTCCCAGTCCCTGTCACAGTGAACATAAATCCTATCAATGTAGAAACAAGAGCACAGGTTCCCTCTCTAGCGAGTGGGTGTTGCAGGCATCAAGTTATGGGGGACTTAACATCGTTTATGTTGTTTCTATAAAGCCAGGCTATACTTGTGAAGTATAGTTTGTCCCAGAAGAGAACTCCAGCTCCTCTTATGTGGACAAAGGGTTTGAACTACTGTCTCTTGGGAATGCAAATGAGAAAAAAATAAAAGGCAAAACCTCTGGAAGAAAATGCGCAGAAGAATCCGTGCAATGTAGGGCCTAAAGATAGCTGGATTTGGAATTAAATTAGAGAATTTTGTTTTATTTTTTTCAGTACTTTAGTAAATATTTCTAAAGCAGTCCAAGTTTTCTCAACCCATTAAACTGCCATCTTCACTGAGGATAACACTGTCCTACTGTTGCCAGTTCTTTTAGCAATAAAATTTTTTAAAGCAGGATTTTATGAATAAAATGTCTCTGAAAAGATTATTATAATTGCTGTGAAATCAAGCACCATTTAAAAAAAAAGAGCTGCCAGAAAAAAGATTTTCTTAGAAGATCCACAAGAAAGCATGCACTTCTAGATAAGGTAGTTTGGTTACTTTGCAGATGCAGGCAGATTTTCAAGCTCTTGTTGTTAGAGGGCATAAATGACGCAAACTGCAAGTCATAGATGTCTGTTGCCGTGAAAGAGTGGGTGCAGTTTTGGGTGAGCTGTGGTGTGATATTTCCATCTGATACCTAGAGTCAGCCAATAGCAGCAGGTGATGAGACGCTGAAGAGCACAACATGTTCCAGTAGCACCTTAGGTTTGATCTCTGTGGCACACTTGGTGCATGCTGCACAGTGAGCCCTTGTTGCTTCATTGCTGCCTCTGAATTTGGTGCATAGAAACTTAAAGTACATTTATTTTGTTCAGATCTTCAATAAGTAGCGATAATTTCCTTACAGGTATGATCCACTGTGTCAATAAATAGTTCTCAGATATCCTGGTGCAGGCATTGATTGTCTAGCAGATATGTATTTACTTATTTTTGTTCTGGTTTGCATTCAGGAGTTGTGCTTTCTGAAGGAACTGTGAATGATAGGGGTTTAAATACTTTGCCAGGCCATTATTTTTCTCTGCATGATTTAGAAAATCACAGCCTCTATGATCAGGCAATAGTTAATATGTTTTGTACTACATGCAATCAGAAGAGTGATAGCAATGTTTCTGCTCCCTTTCTGGAAAAAGATGTGTGAGCAGTGTTGTCTAAGGGATTGTAGATGTGCCTACTCGTGCTATTTTACTGCTTATACTAAGACGTTCTGTGGAGTGAACGCACCACCCTGGGAATGTGTTCTGGTTTAGGGTTGAGACTGAGTTGCCACAAGTGAAAGGATTTTTTTGCTTTGGATTCTTCATCTGTGAAACGTAACTATTTGAAAAACTGGAATGAAGAGTTTTGACAAAGGTGGTGTTATAGTTTGGCCATAGGGTATGTGGGGCTGTGGTGTAGTGCTCACTTCACAGGCTTCCCAAAGACAGAAGGTCGCAGAGCTCATTTTGCACATGTAGCTGTAAATCCAAAGGGAACTTTTTGTGACAGCTTTCTGTGTACTGAGCTGTCTGGAAAAGGGTCACCTGCCACTAAATCTAAGCAGAGGTAGTTTAGGGTGTTTAGGTGGTGAAAACTGTATTGTAAAGAAGAGTTTTGACCAGGGCTGTCCAGCTTACCTACTTCAGCACTTGCTAGGTTTTGCACTTTTTCTGAATGTAGATATACAGTTAGTTTTTGTCTCTCTTTTCTTGGCCGGTATATTTTTTTCTTGTCCTCTCAAAAATGCACATGTGCTTTAATTTTCCCAAGGAACCTGGGAGCCTCTAAGTGGGAAGAACTACAAAAGTGGTCCACAGGGTTCTATCTTGATTTTGTAGAAGGAAGAAGAGTCTGGTTGGGTCTGTACTTTCATTTATTTTGGGATGATAGCCAGGACTTGTTGCTGCCATACGATTATTGCTACAGATGAACTGTGCAATCAGAAGATCTCCTAAACTGCATGAGATTGTATTAGTCTAGGCAGTAGGTGCTCATAGCTTGCAGAAAAGGAGAACTGTTTCTTCAGTTCTTTTTTCTGACATCTTCTAATGCCGGTTGTAACATCCTCTGGCTGTTGTGGGTTTCAATATCCTTTCAGTTTTAGTCGTTACAATGGTTTGTCATAAAGCTCACTTCCTAGCGAGGCTGAATTAATTTGCAAACTGTAAGTGACAGGAGCATCAAATGTCTGTGTTTAATTTGTACCCTATGACTCTGTGTGGCCATGTGTGCCTTCTAAATCTCAAGTGTATAGTAGAAAAACCTAACTGCAACTTTCTGATCTTCTGACACATTGGAAAAATGGTTTTGTCTGTGATACAAAAGGCATCTAACCACATTTCTACAGAATCCCCAGTTTTGGACTGCAAGTTAGATCTAGCTTATATCCCAAGTACCCAGATACAGGTGTTGCTATAACTAACATATCATTTGAAAAGTGGAAGTTGTTTTATTTCTTTTGCATTTCATCTGGTACTAGCAGAATTTAGATCTGTACATGCCCAATCCAAACAAATGACAAGTGATTAAAGATAATATTTTAAAATTAATATAGAGAAGCAAGGCAGATTTTTATAAAATAGGTAGATTTTTTTTAAGTGCTTTCTTCAGGTGGTATTTTGTCACTGTCAAAGAGAAAATGAAAATTGATTATAGATGAAAAAGCAATTTGATATACTTCTAATGTGTGAAATCCTTCAGCTTGTGCCAGAAGAAAGGAGTATAAGTGGGTTATACTTAGCGGAAAGGTGCAAAGCTGAAGCGAGATTTATCTCTTAAGTTATACATACTTCTGTGTCATTGTCAGTTGTCTTCTCTACTATATTTGTCTCTTCTGTTTTTTTGGAATATTAATCCATTCTGTACAGAGAAGCCTAACTAAAGAAACATGTAAGATTTTAAATCAGGGTAAGGCTAGACTGTGCATGATTAAAGACAGAATGGAGTTGTTATGTTTTGTGGTTGTTATATCCCTTTGTTGAAATGTGCTATGTGTATCAAAGAGCTACGTATATGCACATCTTTTTCATAGGGTGCACAGGCTGCTCTGTGAGATGGTGTCAGTGCCTGCACACCTTTTGGGAGAAGACCTGTTCCTTTAGGCCCAGAAGGAGAAAGGGCCAAGTCCTGTATTTAAGAGGTACTGGGCAGTGGAAAGCTCTGTAATTCCTGCTAATCTGAAAGGCCAATCATTGCCTTGTCTTGAACTGCTGTAACAGTGTGTTATGACCAGTTGTGAAGAGGATCAGCTTACATCAAACTCCAGTGTCACAAGGCATCCAGCTTTCACGTTGTTCTAGGAACCAACCTTCTCACCTTACCTTTTAACCTTGAAAAGAGATGTAGCTGTGAAAGCATGTTTGCTTAAGAATTTAAGACCAGAGAAGCACCTTGCAGTTTTTTGTAGTCTTACACTACATATGTTTTGTGTTTATGATAATGCTGCAGGAGTAACTTGATTATGAGTTATGTGTCTTCTCAAGTCATACCATTATTTGCTGCAGAAAAGACCTTTTTTATACTTCTTCTGGTGGAATTAGAGTTGTACAATACCATTGTTAATAGATAGCAATTGTCTTACTTGGACAACACTGCTCTTGAATGATCTTGAGATACTACTTTGTGAGTTCATTACGACTGTGCACTAAAGATATTGAGCACTCTAGGTTTGAGGGTTTTTTGTGCTGTGATTGACTGTACAGTGGACATCACCTCTTCAGTGGTGGAGCCATGTGAACAGCCCTCTGCTAAACATGGAGGTAGTAAAGTTTAGAATTTAATTAAAGCTTGTAATAGCTTTTTGGGCTAATAGAATATTTCTGTAGTTAAAATAGAAATGTAGTAAATGCAAATTACATTATCCAACTATGTCAAAACACTGCGTTGTCCCCAATGTCTGAGCATTTAGACTGTGACAGTGAAAGGAGCAGTAGTAAAGCACAGTGGCTGTGGCTCAGCTGGTCCCAGTTCCCCGTGTCCAGCTCCAGGCCCGTTCGACAACACCACACCTGTTGTCATACGCATCCCCTCTAGAGACAGCCAGGTAGAAGCATATGATTGGTGAGGAAAGCAGTGCTCAGGCTGGTCCTACCCAAGGGCATGGTCAGGATGTGGTGAAAGGGCATGCCCTCCTCTAGGAAATGCTGTGCTCTCCTACATCCTACTGTCTAGCTACAGCTTTTGAATTTCCTTTTCTGAAGAGTGAGGAATACGAACTCTAAAGAACTGGAATATCCATAGGTAAATTACATTCTAAAGAATTTGTATTTAGTTACTGCCAAAAGCAAAGGAAAGCATTCATTTACAATGTGCAACATATTTTCTAGTGCCTCAGGAACTCACATGTTAAATTCTTCTTTGAGAGATAATACAGTGTATATTCTACTTTTAAAACCCTTTGAGTTGAATGGTTCCTTACGTGACCTTAATTCTACATGGCGGGATATATAACAAGGTAGATATATTGGCTCAAGTCCCAGAAAGAGAGACACAATTTTGTGTGGATCTGCGGCAGAAGTAAAAACAATGAGCTTTGGCAAACTTTACTGTGGGTGCTTAAGAAGCTACAACACAGTGATCCCAAACTTGCACTGAAATTGCAGTGCGTATTCCTGTCTGGTGATAGTTTCATATGGGGACAGTAACACAGGTGATGAGGAGAGCTGGTTGTCTTTGCTGTGGAAGTGTGAAGTTACTGCGTCTTGTCCCTCAGTGGTTGTCTGCAGCCAAATAGGATATGTCCCTGACATATCTCATAGCAGGGCGGTTAGACGCATACTTTGTGCCTCACAGTCCTTCCCTGAGGTAGAAAGTTTTTGTCCCCTTTCACCACCAGCTCGTTGAGGCCCCAAGCAAATCATACAACTTGCTGTAGAGTTTGTGGCTGAGCCTGGAACTGAACCAGCATCTTTGTGTCCCAGCCTATTGTCCTAGTCACTCTTTTGTTCTTTGGGGTCTGTCTCAGCTCTCCTCAAACATCCCAATTTCCATTTTCCATCTTTTTTTTTAATTCTGTGTTTTTCTCCCCCACCCCCAAGCAGACTTCTGCCTCCACTTCTGTGTTTGCCTTTTGTCACTTTTCATTGTTTGATCTTTAAATATTCAGAAAGTTCAAGAATGGCAATATAACATTGGGGGGAAAAAAGTTACAATTGGATGATGCTACAAAATCTCGTTGCTTATTGTGTTAGAGACCATTTATTCTGTTTTATCATATTGTGAATAGGTTACCCTTTTCCAAATACTAGGATGTGGGTTTTTTTAGCTCACAATTGATTCTCTATATTCAATACTATTTCTTTTCATTTTTTAAAATTAAGCTCCCTTTCAGAAGGAAAGAAGAGAATACTGAGTTCTCTCTGGGTAAATTTATAATTTTGCCAGTGTGCAGACTCTGCAAGCTTGGACTGGAAAAAGTGTGGAAATGACAAAATCCAAGATAGAAAAGAAATTGTGGGATTCTTATTCAGCATAGTCATAAGATGCAAAAATAATCTTTAAAGGTGTTCTATCGCCCACATTTTTGGAGAGGTTATTCTAACCAAAGCCACTAAATTCCAATCGTAAACTATTGAGGACACTGATGTTGAAAGTGAAGGGTGTTTTGGAAGATGATTTCAGGCTCAAAGGCATTACTCTCACAGGACACAATGTTACTAGCAAGAGGAAATAGTACACCTCATTTGACATCATTGCATTGTTTAATGAACTGTGCTTTTAATTTATCTCCTTGCTGGTCTGGGAACATCTCTTCTTTGCAGGTTAAAATTATGACGTATTGGCATCTAACTGGCATCCTAGGTTTTCTTCAATTAAAAAACATAGCCAGAGCAACTTGCTTTGGAAGAATAGTTTGGTTTAATGATACTGGTACTCATGTTATGCATAAATGTATTAGCAACCTTTATGCTATTTAGGTACATTTCTGTTTGATAAGAATTGGTCCAGCTTATATTTAGATCCGTTCCCATTCATATATTCCTACAGAGTCGTACACGGTCCTCACTGACATTATGATTGAGAGAGAGAATGGTAGTCTTAACCTCTGCTGTAGCCTGGTTTATGGACAACATACTGACTTTATTACAGTGACATTAGTGTTTTATTTTTTCCTTTTCACCCCTTTTTCTCTTCATGTAAATTGGATATAGGAAACAGACTCTTTTTTTTGTTTGTCATTTTGCTAGTTATTTTTCCTGTCTATCTTTGATGTCAAGTTGCAATGCTATTGCTTGCCAGCAACAGTAAAATCTTAATGAGGCATCGGAGAAGTCCCAACGGAGAAACTGTCACATGTAAAGAAAATATAGAATAAATGCAGGAAATTAGCGGGCCAGTGCTTTGCTTTATGAATTGTCCTGTCACACATAACACAGAACTGTTCATTTAGTCATTTGTATGACTATACTTGATGAATGTTTTTCATATAATTATACCTTTCCTAACAATGCCTCACAAGAAGCTAGGCAGCTGGTTTCATCCAGGCACTTGGACAGGGCAGCCGTACCTTCTGAGAAAATTCAAGGTCTGCTTTGGAGATTCACACTTGCTTCTAACCTTAACTGATCATAGATTAACTTTTGGTTTGATAGTTTTGCAGAAACTTTTTCTTTCTGAAGACTCCACTTTCGGACCCTTTGCTGTGGGTGAGGACAGTGAAGGATCAGAGGATGAAGCACCCCTCTCTCCTCATCTTTTTGTCAAGGTGTTTTTCCTACTGTTAATTTCTGGACTTTGACAACGACTGAGCTTTCAGCAAATCAGCACGTTAGCTCCCTCAGAACAAGAAAACCAAAGCTAACTTGCGCAGCTGCAGTGCTTTAGACAGTCTGAAGAGTGACTTACTTTCTATATCAGGGTTATGCTCACACTGTTGTCTGGCAAACTGTAAAGGTAAACGCCCAAAGAGGGGAAGGCAGCAGCCATGGTGTGAGCTGTAAATACAGCAGTCTGTGAATCAAACCACTCTCTCTCTCCCACCCTTTCTAGAAATCTATCAAGCTGGCAGGCTGCCCTGCTTGAAATAAATGTGGAAAATATTATGTAACTTTGCCCTGTGTGCTGTGCTGACAGCGTAGGCACTAGGCAGGTTTTAGTTACACTATCTGCTGTGGCTATTTTTTGACCAAAGGCTCCTCTCTATTTCCTCTCCCCCCTCCCTCTCATTTATTTTTTTTTTCCCCGTTGACAACAGAATGCAACTCAACATCTGCAAACAGGAAAACAGCATCAGCAAACCAGTTTGAGGGCTGGCTATTCCCTTTAAAAAAATATCCCTGCTGGAGGAGGGGATATATTGCCTCTAACTGTAGCCGAGCACTGAAACCGTCAGTTTCAGATCCCCTCCCCTCCGGTTATATGCTGTGTCAATAACTCCCTCTGCTGAAAGGTCTATATTCTTCCTCTTTGCCTGGTTATTTTTTTCAGTGACAGGACTTGCAATCTGTGATATATAATTGAGCAGCCTGCTTACTGCAACACAGCTGTCCTACAAAGAGTATAGATGTAAACTATTTATCCTTCCCCAGTGCAACTGTTTGTAGGCTAGAATCTGACATTAGGAAAAGATGATAATTCAGTCAGATGACTTTTAAAAATACACTTCAAGGAAGCCCTGTGCTGGAATTTGGCCATTGCCAAGGGACGTTCTGTTTGAAGACAATTCTGCGTGCATTTGTATTATAACTTCGATTAATTTCCTTCAGTTTTAGTCACTTAATTAGTTTTTGTTCTAGAAATAGTAATATTACAGCATGGTTTATTATCCATTGTGCTGCATGAACTACCACCTAAGACTTTAAGTGTTGTGTCACTTGAACAGATTGAATTATCTTAATGGCTGGAAAATCTATGAATCATCTCAACTACAGCTGGTGTGGTTATTAGGGAGCTCAAAGTCAAGACCTCAGTTTTTCAAAGGCTGCGGGATTAGGGACCCAATCCAGTCATTTCTCATCTCAGGTTATTATAGGGTAAAGATTTTAAAGTGGCCAGCAGATTTTATTTTTCTCTGTTTCAGGTACCCCAAACTGACACACCAAAAAGAATAGTGATTTTGTAAGAGGTGAATGACTGAACCTTTTGGAGAATTGGGCAGCATTAAGGTATCTTGATTTAAACCTCTTATTTTAGTGGGGAGCTGGAAGCAAAACACCCTAGTTCATAAAGAATGCTTTACTTTATGTCTGCCTACCTCTTCTGAAATTATGAAATTTCTGCCAGTGTTGCAGGAAAAGATAATGCACTACAAAGCAATAGCTGAACTGCAGCATTCACAGCTTTTTAAAATTAGTAATCCTTAGTATTTCCTCATTGTATTCAGCTGCTACAGAGGCAGATGAATTTTCCCTCTATTTGATGGCAGATGGCAACAACCACCTTACTTCAAGAAGTACAAATAAAGTCATTCCTATTAACTTTTTCAACAGCATTTTTTAATGGCTTCATGGACTTCGGTAACGATACAGGTAAGAGGAGGAATAAGCAAATAAACATCTAAAGGAAAAGAACAAATTCTGTGTACAGGCAAATTGTCCTGATTGAGTCAGAGTCAAAAACCCTCCAAACAGAAGTCAGGGAAAGGGTAGGAGGCAAACAGTAGGGTGTAGGAAGGAGCACAGCTGTAGGGAGTAAAAACACTCAGGGGAAGGTCATATAGGGAGGAGAAGGAATCATTGTCATATGGTTGAAGTTTTCAGGAAGGTGATGCTGTGTGGAGACTTGTGAGGAAATCTGGCCTTACAGAAGAAGAAACAAAGGACTACTTGCCTCAGAAATGGTGGTAGGAATTAGGCTTTGGGGGCAGAAAGGGATGTTTGACTGGAAGTGTTCTGTGAGGTTGATGTTTTATGGCTTTCTGGAAGATGAGAGAGGGCTTGGCCAAGGAAACATGACTTGAGAAATGGCAAAGATACTTGTGCAATTTATTAAATGTAAGGTTTTGTCTAGAGGCTTGCTCATTCTTAAGCAAGATTATTGTATCTTTTTTATTATCTGTGCAGATTATTGTATCTTTTTTGCCTTATATCTTGGATATTTATAATTGGTAGAAAAATACTAGGGAAATTGCCGGTATGTGTAAGGAAAATCTTGGCATATATTTGTACTTGACATTTCTTCAGAATGGTATTACATGGTGTTTAGAGGTTGTTTGCATATTAAGTTCCTCATACAGAGGTTCTATAAGACACCAGATGTGCATGTGACCTCCTGAGCTGACCCAGAGAAGAAGAGGTGCAAAATTACGTAAACGGGCATGAAAAAAGGGATCCTTACTGATTTTTCAGCACTTTTATGATTTTTTGGTTAACGCCAAGATTTCTAGCATTAGGTTGGATGTTGATATTGCTAAAGAAGAATGCATATTATGGTCTCTGATTTCTTTTTTTTTTTTCAGTCTGTGGTGCGCAAGGGTGATTTAGACGAGAACATATAGCTTTGACTGAACTGTTCAGTAGTTAACACATAGGCATTGCTGAACTTTGCATTACCTTGCACCCTGTTAGAGTTTTAGATGGATACAGTTGAGAGACAAGGTCCCATTCTGTACTTTGGAGTTTATTTAGATATTGTGAGGGCTCAGCTCAGTGCCTTTTCTAAAAAGAGCTAGGTTTAGATGGAGGGAGGCAGGCTAAAAAATGTGCATCCTAGCTGTGACAGGACAGTCAGAAACACTTCTGTAATTCCGTGTGCATACAGTCGTTTACAGTCAGCTGAATGACAACATCTAAAGTGGTAACTCAATGGGAATCTGCTGCTGGCTTTGGGTCTCCAGAGCTAGGTTCAATTCTGTGAGCTCTGGAAAGTTTCCCCACACTCCTCAAGACTCTTCAGGGATGAAAGTCCTTCATGGAAGACAGATGAAATGAGGATGGGAAAGGCTCTGCACTCAGTCTAATTGCACTTGATTCATTTTTATCACTGTTTCAGACAATATGGTATGTATTTCTGTAGGTGTTTTTGCTCAACACTGTAGCCATGCTCGAAGATGCCTCCTAATCTAGATTTTAAGTATGAAAATGTCTGAACTAGCTGTTTTTCACGACACATAAAACGTGCGAATGTTTAAAATACATAGAACAGCTTGCTAGGGGCACACTTCTCTTGCAAAATCAGTGTCATGTGTTTAAGTTGCCCAGCCATTAGAAAGTAACCACAAAGAGTCAAGAAAATGGAACTTATATCAGAAGGGATCATTATCAGTTATGTTAAATGCTCAGTGAAATGTGAGACCAGGCAAATCTCAATTGGTTTCAAGTTTTCTTAGTCGAAACTTGGATCAGGTTCCTTGAGAGCTCAAGAATTTTTGAGCAGAGCGAGACCTGCTGAACACTTAGAACTTGATTAGACGCTTAACAATAGATATTCAGAGCATTTGCTATAAACACTAATAAATTTCTACAGCACCCAGGTGACTTAGAGGAATTTGGTTAGTCTCCTCTTAGAATTCAGCCCATAGCCAAAGAATCAGACCTGTTAAAGGTTTTAGTATGTAAAGAAGCAATTCAATATTTCATTGGGTGATTAACCTCCATAGGTATGCCCTCAAGGTTTCTGATTTTTAAGAACCTACAAACCTTTAAATGTATTGTACTGAACAGGTTATCTCGAAGTCTGGTTTTGATGAGTGCTAGATGAGCTATCTGCAATAAATACTTTGTGACAACAATATAGATATTATTTTTGGTTTGTAAATTGATTTTTATTTCAGTACACCCTACCATTATGCAAAGCCTTAGGGGACATACTAAATAGAACATTTGTAGATGGATCAAAATTTGCTCTGTAAATACTATGATCTGAGTCTTGCAAGGTTCTGTTCTCACTATCCCTCAATCCAATGGCTACAAAGCCCAGTGAGATGTGCAGTGTTTAGACGTGAATATGTGGGTGAACACATCCAAACGTGCATCTTCTGCCAATTATTTATTTTTGGCAGGGTCCTATGGAAAAACAGTCTGCATTATCACATAGAGTAGTTCATTTTAATGCATATGTGTGTGTGCATGCACGCACATCTCCTCTCCCTTTGGTCCCCAAAGGAATTATGCAATGTACATGTGCAAAAGAGACAGGATGGCCTCTTCATTAGGTCTCTGAACAGGAAACCAGGAGAATTAACTCCTGTTCCTGACTCTGTGAAACTTTCTGCCTGCAAATCTGGGAAATCCACTTAGGAAAACTGATGTAAACCAGGAGACTGGAATAATTTTGCTGTTGTATCAGAATACTTCAAGCTGGTCTGGGGAAAAAAAAAAAATTAAAGGGTATCAAAAATAACATTAAAAGTTACTTAGAGGTCCTGAAAAGCGACCTGAAGTACAGAAAATACTTAAAAGATATACTTCAGCATTATAGGTAGATATTGGCCCCCCAAAAATTTCCCTTGACCACTTTTCAGTATCAAAAGTGATTTTGGCAACATCAAAAGACAGACCTGCATTTACTCTGTTAATTACTCCTGCAATATTTGTAGATCTCTCTATAAAAATTTAACATTTTTGCTTGAAATATCCCTTTTTGATGCAGAGCAAATAAAAAAATGTTGCTTCTCCTCTAGCTTTTTAAATGGTGTCTCAATTTGTGTACAGTCTTAGCATTCTGCCAACACAAAATAAATCTTCGTTTCCAAAACAGCCAGAGAACTGAAACTTCTCTAATCCTTTGTTCTGATTAGTTATGTGGACACACTTGTACCACCTGCAAATTCTTTGAATACTCTGTTTTGTACTATTATCAGTACTCTACCATAGTTCTCCTTGTTTCATTGAGTGGGATTACATTCAAATATGTAATGCTAGGACTAGTGAAGCCTGATATCCTACGTTTTTGTCTGATTAATATAGCTTGGAAAGTCTTTGTGCACTTTGTGTTTGTAAGCTTTGTCTGCTTTCTGTGCAGATTCCTGGTTGTCTTACAATATGTGAGCTCATTGTTGCTTTTCCATTAAAATGTCTACCAGGAAGTATTCCTGTTTCCTTGAGGGAATGTCCCATGTATGCAAGAAAAAACTGTTGCTAAGTCACTTTTCTAGGTTTATTGTCTTTAAAAAAATGTGGGATATTTAAGGGGGCCTCTTTGTTCTAGGTAGCTGCCCACTTTAAATACCAAGTTTGGAATCACCTAGGCCAGTTTAGGCCTTAAAGCAGATGAGGTCAGTACAGAGCTGTTAGGTCTCTGGACTTTTTTTCCTCTTTCTGAGCCATAGAGTCAAAGTACTTTGACGTTTCTGTATAAATTCTTGAGCAATAATTCAGGAATCTGTTTTCTTTCCTTAAAGGAGAAGTTAAGGCAGGTGCTTAATGGATGGCACCTTTTACCATCTACACCATTTAAATTTTAATTGCAACCTGATCCGCTTTTCTTCTCTAGCTCTTCCTCCAGGTGTACAATCTGTCACCTTGCTGGTCCTTTAGCAGTGTGACTACAGGCACCTATTTTTGTGCATCTTCCCTCCCTTAACCCAGAGTTCCAGCTCTGGACTGGCCAGCAGCAGGTGCTGGTAGGTGAAGCAGTCAGCACCTGCCTATCTGACACCAGGGCATCCGTTCTGTCTGTCTAGGATGAAGACACTGGGCTGGCTTTGTGTTCCTAAACCTTGATTGATAGCTGCACCTGCACAGCTGCCAAGGTCAGGCTGGTTTTGGGAGAATGTTTTCTCACCACGGGCACCTGGCTTGGTGTAAGATTTAGGGATGTGGCCCGTCTTTGGCATGACTTTGGCAGTCTGAAAAGACTTTGTTTCAAGACATTGGCTTGCAAAGTCTAGCCAGGTGACAGCTTTGTTTTTGGACAGCTATAAGGAACTCGGGACAAGGAAGAAAGCCTAAACCCCACCTAATGCATCAATAACTATGTCAATACCTAATAAAAGATAATGACTTTTTTTCCACTGATGAATATGCTGCTTCTGAGGGCTTGGGTTTAAAAAGTTTAGAGATTCCTTGCACTTCCTTGTTTTTAAGGCAACTTTGCTCCGCAAAGATCTTGAGACTGGCCTAAAGGTTTCATAAGTGGAAGCCTACCATAGTTTACAGAGTTGCTCAAGGCAAATGGTATCACTTCTCTGCTGATAGTTGAATGGAGAAAGCTGCCACAGAGATACATGTACTAAGCAAAAGGAACAAAAACAAAGATCTGTTTACGCTCTAAGCTCAAGTCAGAAAACAGCAGAAAAACAGGAAGGCACATCCTGAACCTGTTACCCATTTGGTTTCCGTATGCGGTTTCACACCTCTGAGGTAATGGACCGATATTAAAACGCCGTGTGCTTACACCTTGCTGCTCACAGCACAGTCACACTTGAGGAGCTGTGGAACACACTGTATAGGCACATGGTGGTTCTTGCACAGTCTCTACAAAAACAATAAAAATTAGAACTGTACCTGTTGGTGGCAACCATGTGTTATGAACTACAGAATATAGTAAAGGTAAAAGTTTTCATACAAATTTTTACACACAGACAACAGAAGAAATAGAAAGTTTAGTTAATTAAAAAAAAATACATAAACTCAATGAGGAGGTAGAAGTTGTATTTTTGTGTCACTTTTGGCAGTGAAATGAACTGTAGTTCATCCTGTGCTGATGTAATTGCTCTTTTTAAAAGAATCATCTCATGTGGCCAAAAGTTGCCAATTACTCCCAGCTTTTAAATCTTTCCCCCAAAAATGAAAAAGTCAGACAGAGGAGGGGAGATTGAGGGTGACTGCTCCCCTCAACTGATCCACTTGTCAAATGACAGTGCTGAAATTCAGAGCTGCCCAGGTTATGATCCTGCTTTCATATATTCATTTTTATGGCAAACGGCACAACAAAGCCTCACTCCAGAAGATTTCCAGAAGCAGGTAACAATAGCTTCAGAACATACAATTAGAACAAGGATAAAATTAAGATAAATATATTCTGTCAAGCAAAACAATTTTTCCATCAGCTTCAGTGGAAACAGGGTCAGGTCTATTACATCTGAAGAGGTTGAAGAAGATTTTTTACTTCCTGTTCCAAATTCTCTTCAGCTGTGTTTTTGTGACATCCTCACTTAGTGTAAAAGTGAGACATCATGAATTTGCAGCTGGGTGCATATATATGGCAAAGTAGCTGCCAGCAAGCTTAGCTATTGTCCATCTAAAGACAGATGACAACAGCAAACTGCCGTGCCCAAACTGCCTGGTCGGGGATGCCAAGAGCCTCGTCATAGATTCAAGATAATAATTCTGCCTACCAGTCTGCAGTGTCCCAATATTACTATTTGGGAAGGGGATAAAATACTTGAAATTTTAATATAAATTAATAGATAGTCAGCAAGGTGGATAACCACATAGCAAAGAACCAGAACTCTTACACCAAACGATATTCACCAGTTATGCTAATACACCTATTCAGTTTAGATGAAAGAGTGGAGTAACTCCACTGATTTCAAAGACATTCCATTTAAAACTCAGGATTCAAAAGCCTTATCCAGGAGCCCAGTAAGTTTCTTCAAATCTTTACAGTTAGTGCTTCAGATGAGCAATTTGGATAGAGCTTGGCCTCCAGCATATCATGAAGTTTCCTGTGAAAGACTGAGAACAATTTTCCTCAGATTAATCCCTTGGCAGCTTTCTCTACTACCTCCATAAGCAGGGAAAATACAAGAGTGATCTAATACACAAATAATCAGGATCCAAGAGCACACACAAAAAATTCATATAGCCAAGGGAGCAAGCAAGTTTACAGACCTAGCATGTATTTTCAGAGAGAAATAATAGCCAAATGGAAGACTAAGCAGCAGGGAACAAAACAGATTACATAGGCTGAAGAAAAAAAGGTGGGGTAACATGAAATTCAGTCCCAATTGTGTCTGGTTCAGAATAATATAGATGAAAACTCTAGACGCAGCAGCACATTTTGTACTTGCAGTCAGGTATGCCAAAAGGACATTTGTTTGTCCACACACATTAAGCCAATCATTATAAGAGGTCATCAAAGGTCTTCACTCTCATCTTCTAACAGCGTCTGAAACCTAGAGTTTTCCTCTGGTTTTTAGGACAGCTATAGAATTTTTTGTGCATTTCCCCTTCAAGCACACAGCCTATAAATCTACAGAATAAAAGTGTCTCAGCATCATTTTCCTGCCCAAATCCATTCATGGACACCAAATATAGTTTGCTATTCCTCTGATCCAGCCAAAGGAACTCTGTGAAAGAGTGTAGGTTAAAACTCACATTCATATTTATCCTGTGACACAAGCTTCTACAGAAAAGGTTTAGCATCATTCCCTAAGCCTGAGAGTCATTTTTATTACCCAAATCACTAGGAAGACTTATAGTTTCCAGTATACTGCTTCTGCTGGAGCTGGACTTTTGAGCAATACACCAATTACCCATTAGGAAGTGAAAAAGTGGGAGCACGCATTATTTATGTATGTTAGCAGTCCTGTCACGACTACAAGCAGTGATTTTATGGATACCAAGGGACCATAAAACCACCACAAAAAATTCAAACATACTATGTAAGCTAGCACATGTAAGCCCTACATTAGCCAGTCATTGCAGCAAAATGTTCTGTTCCAACATGGTTGCCTTAGCGTAAGTACAGGTAAAAATAGTTTAAGATGGATTAATGCAAGATAGCATTCAAGTATCCTATGGATTTATTTTAATTGCAGTCATTCCAGAGCAGAGTATTCTGACTCAAAGATTACCACAGTAGGATAAGAAAAAACATACTGGATTCAACACAACACTGTCATTGCAGAGATGTGTCAAGGCCCTGGAAGAGATGAGAGGCAAGCTCAGGAAGTACCCAAGAGTCTCTTATTTTCAATTTAGGTCAGTGCTTTGAAACTCCAACTTGCAGAATCTGGGGAAAGGCTACCATACATTCAGAAGTTCATTAGAGAAACATATATTTACACAGCTTTGTCTGTAGTCTGAATAAGTGACAGTCAAGGATGGTAAGCATAGCTCAAAGAACTACAGCATACTTACATATCTGCTTAAAAATTATACCATTTCTCGAAGATTATCACTATGACCAACTCTTTGTGTCATCTCAGTCTCAGTTCAAAGTCATTAAGAATGACAGTAGTGCCCAGCCTGTAGCTTTCCCCACATTTCCTTTCATCCTGCCAAGGACATATAATATGTATTTTCCCAGCTGCACTATCTTCTACAGCTCCAGCTTTTTGCTGTGTCACCTGCAATCAATCATTAAGCTTCTACCTCTAGCTGCCTCAGCCCCTCTTTACAAATAATCTCTCCTCTTCTTTCAAAGGCAGGAGTGGAGCAATACCAGTAGAATAATCTCTTACTCTCACAGGCTATCTTTTCTTTCCATCTACCCTAGTCTTCCTCACAACATGTCTTTATATTCCCCTCAAGAACTCTCAGTCATTCATGACCCCTTCCCTTTATTTTGGAGCAACTAATAAGACAAGAAAAGACATTATAGCTGAAGGCCTTGGGGACTACAAAGTACCTCTTGCAGTCTCTGCTGTAATTGATCACAGTTCAGAAATGCCATGTGTTAACAACAGAATCCATAGGTTTACATTGATGGCAGCTTTTTCTCCCCCCTCCTTATCCTTGATCTAAATTTCTCTTCCGTCCTAATTTCTGGGCTGATACTTTGCTACTTAGAGTGAAGTCCATGAAACTGAGAAACAGTCTTGCTTCAGCTACAAATCCTAAGGGAAAAGGGCAATTTGATCTTGTGGAAGGGAGGGTAGAATGCTGGTGGTTCCTTGGGCAGAATTGTGTATGATGAGGGGCGCAAGTCCTCACTATCAGCTTTTGTACTTGTAAACACTGGGGGGTTTTGGGTGTCTTTTTTTTTTATCAGCTTGTTTTTTGACTTTCCCACTTACTGAGATGCTTTTCTGAAAACCGCTATGTTCAAATGGAATAAGTTACAAGAGTATTTGTAACAATTCCCTTTGAGCCTTTGCACAGCATGGGCAATAACATCTATTTCTATTAATATGAGGGAGTTTCCCCAAGGCAGCTATTCATACCTCCGCACAAATGTTTTCAGAAAGTCCTGCACAGCCCCTTTTTATATTGCAGTAAAAGTTTGTGGTTTAAACCTCTTAGAGGAAGCATATATATAACTAGACTGAAAATCCCCTTATGTGAATGCTGTTAGTGGCCAGACAGGTTCTTCATATTTTTAATGTAAGGTTGAAGAACTACAATGAGGTGCTATTTGGCAAAGATGCTAGTTAAGAAAAAGGTTTATAAAGTGTTATGTAATCCATTCAGGAGCAATGTTTCCCTAAATACCTTCTCTAGATCTAGGAGTAAGTCTGTTTCAACAGCTTACAAAGCCTCATGCTATACAAGCATTATTGCCTGAGCTAAATTCATGACCTGTTGAACCCAGGTACTACTCAATTTCAGTAGACAATCCAGGAAAAAACCCAAACCTATCTGTTCTAGATTAGTCCAAATGAGTTTTGTCTCTAATAGACTGGAAGTAATCCTCAGGAGTAGGCTTTAGAAGACTCTGTTGTTTTGTTGAATGACTCCTCAAGAGAAAAAACTAGTACTAAACCTGGTTCTCCTGACATCTGCTAAAAATTGTTGTCCTGTCCCTCTGATTTCGGCAAATGTGATCCTGATTTTTCTTAATGACACAGAAGAATCAGAGTATACTGTAGATAGAAAGGCTGTTCTGGTAGTAATGTCAAAAAGGCTCATTTGGGACACAATGTGTCCTAGCAATGTAACTGTAAAACCAGGACTGTAAAACATGAGTTCCAGTTGCAGCCTTAATACTGATCATCTCTCATCCTGGGTGAAAAGCTTCAGCTCTTGCCCTTTTCCTGTCTTCTATCTTGGCCTTATCTCTAAGATTAAAATGTACCAAAGGGAGTGAAATAGCTTTAAGCAAGACTTACAGGTTAAGTGAAGAACATTGAATCTATTTTGGGTTTTATATCTTTGTGACCTCCATTTGCTTATTTTTTTCTTTCTTTCTGCTCTCATCCCCCCCTTACATTTTTCACCAAATATATCACCAAAATAAGTGGGAAGCCAAGATGAAGCTTAGGGATGGCCCCTTGCATTGCTACAACTCTTCTCTGAAGAAGGAAGGTTGTCCTGTGATTTCTGCAGTTACTTCCTGCGTATATGTTAGTCTGCCCGCTGAAGGTAACACTGGCTGAACTTACTAAGATCTCAAAAAATCAGGATCGCTAGGTCTGTTAGGGCCAGCAATAATAATTTGAGCATACAAAAATAGTCCCGTTCTTTTGGATTAAACCCTTGATCTTCACTAAACTTGCCTTTTTAGGTTATATCTAGTTATTTTGAGCCCTTTCTCCTTATTGGAGGTGAATGGCAGACACAGTTTGGATAGCACCACCAGATTCTCCTGTAATTCTGGATTATCTAAGCAACTTTATTGTAGAAACATCAGCCTGAAAAATTAATAGAACAGTAGAGTTACACATGCCAGTGGCAACAAAGTAACCTTTCAGATCGGGTGTATCCTTACTCTGGTCTTTGTGCATACCTAAGGAATAGGACTGCCTGAGCTCTGACATTAAAGTTGCCTATTGACAAGTGACAGGTGGCTGAAAATACAATTTTCCCAGTTTGTTCTCAAGAAAATTTGGAATTTTTTTTAGTTCTGTGAACATATTTACAGCATATTTATCCAAAGATGATTGTTACTTGGTTTTGAAACAATGTACTATTGCAAGCAACTGTTTTTGCTGAAAATGACTTTTTCTTAAGTTCTTACTCCTCTTAACATTAATTTTTAAAATGGCTTAATAAGTCTTTTTTCACACTAGTTTCTACCAATTGCTCATTGGGCATTCAGAGGTGCATTTGGATTGTCTCACTGAGAGACAAGTGAGGCCTTGAGTCTATTCCAATATTAATTTTTATTTAAGCTCCTCAAAAGCCCATAGCAACTCACTCTCCTCTCAGGTTTTCTATTTAATGCAATATTTCTGACATTATATGTACCCTGTTATCAGCTGAGAAATCAAGTGCAGCTTTACTCTTTGCTAGGTAACCAATTACCATATCAGAATGTTAACATTGTAAAACACTACAGCAATAGAAAGGGCAGTAAAAAAATGTATATAAATTTTCATTTAAGATGCTCACTAGAGGTCCTGGCGTCTTCTGTTAGCCTCTCATAGCAACAGCAGTGCGAGAGAGAATTTGGCTCCAACAGCAATATGATCTCATCATGTAGGACAGGAATATAGAGTGAAGAGACAAAACACTACTAATTTTAGCTTCCATCTGAATCTGTCTTTAAACTTTTCTTCACGTTATCCTAGCTTGGGTTGAATCTCTTCAATAATGTCTGATTTGAATGGACCCCTGGTGAACAACATGGCTTCTTGGTGCTGCTTTTCTTCCTGTTTGGTATTTTGGCACTTTCCTCTCGCTAACTTTGTGCATTAGTATTGGTCAGAGCAGAGTATCACCTAAACCCTGCATGTGGGGAGCCACGTGTTCAAACAGCCAGAGTTTAGATGACATTTTGACTGGACCCATCTCTAGTGCTTTAATGCTACTTGGTTAAAAAGGAAGAAAGAAAGAAGGTAGGAAGCCACAAGCACTATACCCTTAAAAGGCTACTGATTTTATCCTTTTCCATCATCTTCAGTGACTTCTAGACAATCCATACAAAGTCAGTGCCGTTATTCTAATACTGTAGCATGCTTTGTGTAAGTAACGGGTGAAAATTCTGGGACATCTCAAGAGCAGACACATACCCAAAGCTGTTGTAGAACCTCTGGGCTGTTCTGACAGCTCAAAGAACTCAAAGTCGACTGATTTCCCTAGCTGGGGATTCCCCGAGTGCAGGGGAATCTGCAGCTGATGCTTGCTCTGTATAACTGTCTTTCTCCATGAACACCAAGCTGCAGCTGCTCATAGGAGAGCCTGTTGGTACCAGCCAGTAGGTGTGAAAACTAGTGTAGCTTTGTGGCTGCTCTGATGCTCACCCTAGAGTTGTGCTTTTTTTTTTTTTTTGTTAGTCTGTCTGAAGCCTAAATTTATTAGAAACCCTGATTTAAAAAAAGAAGAAGAAAAATAAACCCCACCGATTTTTGACTGCAGTGATCCACAGATGGTTTCAATTACTTGCGTATAGTCTGAACTGTTTGAGTTATATAAGAAATATCTCCCTCTCATGCTCTATGGCGTAAGCCCAACATAAAAGCTTAAGATTTTAAGAAAGACTTAGGACATTAGGCACATAAATCCCATTGAATTTTAATGGCATATAGGGTATTATTTGGTCTCTCTTGAAAAACTATTTCTAAATATGTGCAGGATTAGAGGAAACTCCCACTGTGAACAAAACTTTTTTCAATAATGCACACCTTTTCCTGAAGCTTCTAGCCACTGTTACAGTATTTAAAATATCACTTCATGCCAGAGGAGTCTGGCAGAAATCTTTTAAAGTTCCCCTCACTTCAGTAGGTTTCACACTGGTCTAATTTACAGCAGCAATTTCTATTGCCCCATGAAACTCTGGACTTGCCTTTCATTTAAGTTAATAGAATGAGAATTCATATAACGGTATTAACAGTTGCTTGAGGCAAAGACTATGCTAAGATAAAAGGCTACAACAGCGGGTTTTCCTCTTTTATTCTTTTAAAATGGTAAAATAGATGGTTACTGGTATTGTTTTAATTGACATACTGTAAAATGTATGCTTTCCTTAAAAAGTGAACATTCTCCCAGCTTGTGACAATGTTTCAGAGTTTCAAAATCCTAAGAGTTACATTAGCTCTCTTAAGCAATATTGCCAATATTTCTTCATCATGAGGCTCTGTTACCCCACTTAAACAACCGTCAGATGTTCTGCCCTAGAGAGTCTGCCTTTGGGCCTCTGCAACTGCATATGGTCTTTCCTATCTTTCCATTCAAGATAGGGCAATTCACAGGCAGTATTAAGTATTGTAAATGTTGGTCACCAGACAGCTCTCAGCTGCAGAAAAGAGTTCCAGATACTTCTTCAGTTTTATGTTGCTATTAGCTGTTGGCGATCAGCTTGCAGCTCTTGCCCTGTTCCTTTCCTCGCTGAGCTAGCCGCATTCCCGTCTCTGAGAGGAGGCATCTCCTGGTGCTATTTGGCTTCCAAACTATTTACACTGAAACATCCTTGTAGAAATTGAAAGAAGCAAAGGTCATGTTAACAGCCCCATGTTAAAGGTCAGCAATACCATGGTAACAGTAGAAATCCATCCAGCTGCCTGCAAAAAAAGCTGAACCCCTTATGAATAGGAAATAACCCAAATAAACAGGGAGGTAGATAAAAAGCAGTATCTTAGCCCTGAGCCACATGTCAAGTGGAAATATAACATTTGAGATCTTGTTGGGTATTTCGCATGCCTAAGTTTGAACTACATTGCTCAAAACACAAACCCGTAGCAATTATTCAGAAAAATAACTGCCTTGTAAATGTTCCGACTCTCAACCTGAGGCTTTTTTACTGCAAGTGTGTAACGCAGCCAAGTGTTGTTGAGTATCCTTCCTGTGCCTTAAAGTGTGACTTTTATGGGTGACGTTATGTTTATGGGTCTTTGTTCATCCTCAGCCTCATGTACCCCACTGCTGGTTCCTCTGAGGCTTTGCCGCCACACGGCAGGGTGTTAATTTCCTGTTTTGAGTCTGTCACAGACAAATTCAGGGCCTCGATTAAAACACAACACGCAGATACATGCTGCTGACAAAGGCACTAATAAAACTCTAAAGTTTAAAGGTGGCCCTGGTGTTTCCTCACCGAGCAGCGCCGGGACCTTTCACCTCTTGGAGACATGCTGTTTGCAGAGGTTTCTTTTCTTTTTAATTAGGGCTCGCCTGAATGAGTTTTAGCAAGCTGCCCTAACATTTGGTGTGTTTGGTTTATGGATGTACTGACTATAAAACATGCACAGCTCACTTGAGCTTTTTTTTTTTTTTTAAAAAAAAAGACAGCCTTATGAAACTTACAGGAACTAGAAAAAAAAAAAAGGGCTTCAACAGAAAATGTGTTGGTTATGGTGATGGGTCTGGTATGTATGGTCTCTGCAAGACATATGCATGAGCATCAGAATTTCTGACCTCTTATCTTGGTCATTGAGCTGAAGGGTAGGGGGAAAGCCAGGTTTTAGTTGCTTTTGTGAAAATCCTTCCTTTTGTACCCACATCCAGGAGTGCAAGACTTGCAAAAGTCATCCCTTAGGCAGGAATTGCTACAGCTTTTTTACCCAACTTGTCCATCTAGCACAGGTTAAAATGTCAGCACACTTATTTTAGACTATTCTGTAGTCACAGATCTAACAAGCAAAAAAACTTTTCCTGTTACTCAGTACATGTTTTTACTCCCTTTCAATTTGTTGTATTGTTCATAGCACTGCTGTAAAAGCCTTTGTCCTCTACAAAAATACTGCACACAAGTTTATAAGAGTGCATTTTAAACTTGGATTTGTTCTAATGGAGGCCTTGTTATTTTCATGCAGTGTTTGGGCCTTTCTTTCTTTTCTGTTTCCAGTAAAATGCTCTTTTTTTCTGTATCTTAATAAATTTTGACATTGAAAACTACATTAGAGACTTAAGTTTTCATACCTAGTCATTTTGAAGTATGGTGACTAGTTTTCATGTCTACTACAGTTACTCAGAAAGCAAAATACTTCACCACAAAGTCCCCTCATAATCATGAGGGAAGCTCTTGAGAATCTCCATTGATCTATCTTAGCAATCTCCTTTGCAATATACCTGAAGGTCAACTAAACTTTGGCTAATTGTACCTGGAGAACAAGTTTTGTAGCCTGATTTCTTGCAAATGCAGCAGTGCCCCTCTTCCTTATGTCAAAGGAAATACTGGCCAAGTACTCTTCATAGCCTTCAGGCAGAGAGGTTCTTTAGTCCTGTAGCATCTGCCTCTAACCGCTCTTCACTGGCTATCTGTAAGCCTGCCATGTCTTCTTTCCCCCCGTGTCCTTCAGTGTGCAGCCTAGCTGAATGGCTTCCTTCTTGCCTCTCCTGTACACCCCCACCTCAGTGATGCTCTACAAGCCCTGTCCTTGCATCCAACTTTTCCTGCTCTCAAAACAAAATCCCAGTGTGGCTGTGAATGTCACTTCAGGCTTGATGTACGGAAAGGACTTCATGCTGGGCAGCGTGAGTTCATATGCTGAAGATGCTGCACGTCATCTTATGTGCATTACTGTCTGGTTCAGGGTGGACTAAACTAGCTTCAAACTGTCCATTTCCTCTGCCTTTCTGCTGCAGCATTTCCTACAGATTAGGTCTATAGCCTTACTTTATGCCTGATGGGTTCCTGGACCTTCTGTATATGTTGCCTTGCAGTTGAAGAAACTACAGCTGCAACTTACTACATGATTATCTGCCCAATGAGGTTGTAATACTTAGTTGAGGGGAGCAGGAAAGGTGGTCTGGATTACACCTCAGTGGCTGACCAAAGGACATCTGGTACCTTTAAAGGCAGTCACTTCGCTGGGCCATGTAAGCAAGGCAAAGTACGTATAATTAATTAATTTATCTGTTTTGAGCAGTACCCTGCTCCTAGTAAACTGTTGCAGATTTTTGTCTGGATCTGGCTGATATTCTCCTTCCTTGACTTTTCTATCAGCTGTGATTTGTTGATTTGTCCCTGAGACTCTCTCTTCATCTCTGTCCAGTTTGGTTTTCACTTTGGTGGCTGTTTCCACCCCTCCTCATTAACTTATCCTATGTAATGTAAATCCTCACCTAGGAGGGAGGAAAAAAACAGACCACCACTGAGTTTTCTGCAGTTTGGTGGGAGAATCAAGGTGTACATCTTCTGTGGTAACAATTCTTTGTTTGACTCTGCTCTATACAATCATCAATATGGGTGGCAGAACATAAATGAGATGTAGGCACACCTGCTGTATGTGTGATGCAAGCTTACCATTCTGAAATGGTAAGCTCTTCATCTTCATAGTGATAAACTTTTTCTTTTTGAAGGTAGATGTTAGCATTGTGGTAGCAGTCACTGTATAGCTGGGTTGAGCTGTGCAAAAATGAGAAATGTGAATCATGCCTTAAATGAGTTAAATATGATGCATTCCATATGCAGGATATATATGCTTTTCTCTGCTTTATGAGTAAGATGCAGACCTCACGTAAGTCACGAGTTCTATGTTTTTTTGCAGAATGTCTGTGACTTCAGACCTTCCCAGGCTTGTATACATCTGAGTGAGAGCACTGGTACACTCACAAACTGCAGAACAAACCTCACTGGGAATAACAGAATAAATCTTGGAATGCATGAGAACCTAATGGAGACCTGCAGACCAGTGGCAACACTGGATAACACAAAAGGCCAGACCAGTTTCCCCAGGCACTGAGCTGTTTTAGCTAGGCCAGCTGAAATGTAGGTGTTGTCAGGGTTTCTCTGGGTTGTCGAAGGAGTTTCTCTCTTCTGCACTAATTTTAACTGCTCTTTGCCCCTGGATCCTTGCCTTGCCTCTCTCCTGGTTACTCAGAGCTGCTCTTGCTGTCCAAGACTGCATATTCTTTCTCTTTGAATCCCTTTCCCGTAATTACTATTTTTTCTTTGTTAAAGCACACTGATTTTTTTTCACTTCTGTTTCTGTTCTCCCCTCACTTATTTGAAACTAAGCCCAATCTCTTACACAGCTAGCCTGCATGTTTCTATTTGCAGCACTCTACCTGTTCCTGTGTGTGGTGGTCATGCTTTTTTACCAGATTCTTTCCTGATACTGGCCTGGAGGGAAACCACTTACCACTCTCCCAGTTTGAAAAAAATGAACAGAGGAAAACCACACTAAACAAACAAAATGTCTTGAGATGACATCTCCCTTGGATCACTTCTGCAGAGAGTTCTGCACCAAGCTCCCTGGAGAAAGAAAGAGTGTTCTGTGGCGTGTAGATGAAAGTGCTGATTGCTAAACCCTTCAGACCCAGCCACAGCTCTGCTACAATTGCATTAGGAAAGGCACAGTTTTGGCTTGCTGTATCTGCAGCAGGTTAAATGGCAGAAATTTTTGTGTCTTTCTAAGGAAGATGACTTGCAGCATGTCTTTATCAAAGCCTGCTAGAGATGTTGCACAGCTGTAGAATATTTCTGCTTGCATGCTACAAGAATGCTGTTGGTCATCATGTCTTCCTTCAATCTATTTGCACTCTACTATTTAATCATTATTGTTTGGTGGCAGTCTAAGTAGGTGGTGCAAGGTAAGAGCCTAGTGCCACGAAAATCACTGAACTTACAGAATAAATCTCTAGAATTGAGCTCTAGGTTTCCAAGGGTTATGATGATAAGTTAGGTGAAGAAGGGTTGTAACTGCTTTTCTAGAAGCTAGAGGCAAAGACGGAGCTTGAAATGATTTGATTTATGAATAGTCCTTGTTATAATAGGCTGTAATATGGAAAGAGTTGCAACCCTCAAACTTACAACCAGATTGAAAAAATGTTACAGCTTCTCAGGATACTTGATATTGCCCAATCAAAATCCTGCCAAGATTGCTATAGCAGGAGTCACTAGATGGCAACATTACCTGTACTCTTACAAATCCATGTGTATGGGCATTGTACAGCCTTTTGAAGAAGTGTCTTGTTCTACGGAGATCTTTCTTTTGTGGGAGCTCAGGCCAGCAGTAGGGGTGAAACAGTCTCTCTTTCCAACTCCTTTCTGAATGGGGAGATTACTTGAATGCTGATAGCTGTACACATAATGTTGAATAAGTCACTCTAATGGTATTCCCATCAATTTCTGTTTATGTTACCATGCCAGAAATAAACAGTGATTTGGGAGTGCCTATGTCTCCTACTCAGCTGTTCCTGCTGTCAGTGGGGAAGTTGTAGCATGGGGCAGATGGGAGACAGCAGTAAGATGGGAAGCTAGAGATGTTTCTGTAGCCCACTCACCTAAATCTGCCAATAAAAGTGTTATTTGTTTTCTTGTTTTAAAATCCTTTGACTGAATGCTGTACTGCCAGGGCTTCGCATCTGCTGCCACTCGGAAGCTGAGAGTGTCCCTCTTCATTCTGGGCTTGGCTGTTTTTTCACATGGCTCTGATTTTGTGTGAAGTTGATTTTAGGTGTGCGCCACAGAGTTTTTGGTAATCTGAAAAAAAAAGCAAACTTGGTAGTATTTAAATTTAGGATTTCAATACCTCTGTGAGAAAGAAGTGTGGTTAAGAATAATGCTTGAAGGTTTAGCTGTTTATGCTTGATTGAGAAATTGGCTAGATAAGTTATACTACATTAATAAATTTGAGGACTGAACTTAGCTTATTTTGCCTAAGTTTTCCTTGTTAGAACTTTGCAGCCATATTTTAACAAAATGTTTTTTAAAATGGAAATCTTAATTGAAAAAATTATGACTGGTTCATGCAGGTTATCTGGAAAACACAGAGCTGCTGAAGTATGCAAAAATTGCCACCTTCTCTCTGCCCTTTTTGCTGCAGATGTTTCACTGTTCATGTGTGTTTTGTCTGAAGAATGTCTTTGAAAAAAATTTAGGGGGACCCCAATTCAGAAAAGTTCTGATGCAGTCAATTATTTCTTCTTAATTTATACTTGAATGCAAAATAGCAAATAATAGAGATCTGACAGTAAATGCAAAATCAACCATAACTTCCCCTAATCAACTTCTATTAAAATATCACAATTTGAGAATATTTATTTTAAACAGTAAAACTTTTAATAACTGCAAAATATTATTTGGAGTAGATTAGGAGCTTTTCTCCTCTCCATATTGTTCAAATTTTCCCACTGCTATGAGTAAATTGTACTTCTTGTTCTTGTAGCTACATATCCCAACAGGAAAGCCCATCCCAGGCTTAAATTTGGGACACTCTTTTCTCAACTCCACAGCCAGTGGACTAAGTCTGAGAAACACTACTTTTCCCTCACCTGCATTGTGTTTTTTATTCATGAACTGATTCTTCTCGAAGAAAATGCAGAAGTCTATTGTAAGTAACATACTCTCAAAGTGGGAAATATTGTTAGGCAGAGCTTCATCTTGTAAATAAACAATAGAAATACAGATTTGTTTTGTTTGGGCTTTTTTCCCACCAAGGAGGGTGTTGCATTTTATATTATTATCTTGAAACAAACAAAACTGTTGTGCAATGTGAGCTATGTAGTAATATAGATTGATAGCCACACAGCTGTGCTCCCTGCCACTTTCAGTCCCATAGTTTCCTGAGCTGGTGTTCATCTCCCCAGGTTCCACGCACAGATGTGTAGTAATAGCAACGTACAGAACTAAAAATAATTTTTTACTGATAAAGCTGCATCAAAGCAGAGCAGCAACTGGTGGAGATATATGTCTATCAGTTGGCATGCTTTCTCTAGCAAGTGGTAACAGAAAAAGAGTGGAATACTGAATTCCCTCACCTCCCTACTGCCCCCAAGGTGCAGAACACTCAATTTCATAAAGACAGCAGCTGATATTAAATTGTTAAAACTGTATTTGTCACTTGCCCTGTATTTAGCGAGGTCCTGGATGCCGGGTCCAAGCGGCATTACCGAAAGCCCATGCCGAGAACTGCGGGGCCAGCTTGTGTTGCAGAGCACCAGGATTTTTCCTGACTCTTGTTTGCATTTGGCAAGGGCCCCTGGTGAGCGCTAGTGCTGCTGCTCCTCATATTGAGTGAGGAAATTGAAATGTACTCGAATTAGAAACAGATGACTGGAATTTAGAGATGAGTTAAAACTGCTCTAAGCGAAGGGTAAGAATGATATAATTAGTCTGGCTTGCAACTTGTTTGCTTATGGTACATATTAAAGCCCTTTTTTATAGTTTTAAAAAGTTACAAGAGAAAAACAAAATGAGTGTAGATACAAACAAAACTCTTGGTTTTGAGCTTCACAGTTTAGGCTTAGATCTAAAATGTTCCAAAGCAAATGCCAGAGCCTGGCTCTTTGCTGGTCCAGGTCTTGCACAGGTACGATTTCACTGGGACCAGTAAGATGGTTTTGAACTGAGATGAGCATTAAAGGACCATGGTGAAATTATTTCCTCTCTTCCTGCTGAAAATTTGTCTAGCCTCCTTGCTTTAATAATGAGAAAATTAAAACTCATAATAGAATCTATCTCCTTAATTTTGTGGATGCTTGTGTCACTATTTAAGCTATAGAGCTTGGAAACTTCTGATTTAGAAGCTTGAATTTGATGATTGACTTCTTTGTTTCTGCAATGACCTGTGGCTTTGTCACAAGCACTCTTAAAAAATATTAAAATGAGAACCTTCTGAGGAGGAAAGTGGTTCCCAGTGCATTTTGGATGCCTTGCTCCGTGCTGCCAGTGCTCCAGGAGCGTGGTGATGCTGACATCCACTGCACTGGTGTGTTGGTAGATGTAACACTGCTCAACGACTCAGAAAGCCTTGGTTTTCAGAAGGCATATACCACCTGAAAAAAAAAGGTGCAACAAGTTCAGAACAGAATAGTTCAGATGCTAAAGACAAGACAATCCTTGGTTCTCCACTTGTCCTTCATAGTCCTAAGCCGTTAGCTGAGACTCACTGTGATTTTATTGCATTAGAATGAAGAGATGCACTGAGGCCTCTGATCAAATAAACACAAACCTGCAGATAATTAATTCCTATTACAGCTGCAAGAGTTGGAGAACAATTTGTGCCAAAGTATAACGGAAGGATAGAGCAAACAGTGAAATGTTCAGCATGTTCAGGTTCCTCATTTCAGAAAAGCGTAGGTGAAACAGGTAAAAAAGGGCAATGGAAGCACAGCCACCCACTTCAGGGCCACAGACTTATTTTGTTTGACCTGGATCAGCTTAAGTTAACACAGAGAACTCTGACCTCAGAAGTGACTATGATGGAAGAGATGCAGGTTACCATTTATTGTAGATTGTTTATTATAAGGCATGGATATTGTAGCTAGGGAAACGATCCTAAAGTAGTCAAATATTGTGTGTATATAATGTGGGATTATCAGAGGATTTTGGTAAACTCTGGTGGAAAATAGAGCATGTTTTCCGGACCAGCACATTTTTTGTTGTGAGGCGATCTTCACAGAGGACCTTCGCCTGGAACTCCTAGAAGTTGCTATGTAATGGATTATTTGAGCTAGTAATGAATATTTTTTTATTAATTTGAAATATTTACTTTTTAGAAATGCAGTTTTGTTGAATTTATGGTGTTTCATAGGAAAATAAAGGTTGTAAACGTCCATTTTCTTCATTGGAGAAAGCTTGTTCCTTTCCAGCCTTTGAAATGTTTTAATGTAGACTTTATCTTTAAAAGACTAGGTAATGTTTTTAATGCCTTACTGTTTTAAATCACAATAGACATATCTAGTCATGGCTATAAATTAAGTTTGTTAGATCTTAGACTGAAGTTTTAAAGCTTTCTACAATCACTCAGAATCCCTATTCTTTGTTCACTTGCAAAATAAATTCTGATTTCTGGGTATCTTTACATACTGCAAAGGAGTATAGGGCACCCAGTCTGCTGCTGCAGACCTTTCACTGCTCTAAGATGGGTGCGTGTCTAGATGGGGAAAAAAGAATAGTTGTTTCACCTTAATAGGTTAAAGGTGCAGGGTAATTTATGGCAAAACAGCTCTATGAACCACTGCACAGTGTAACTGACTGCAGCTACTTAGGAGCACCTGGCCTACCTGCCTGTCTCTGAAGAGTAATGAGGAGTCAGTACTCAGCTTCTCTGAGAGGGAGAGGTCTGACTATGAAAGAGCGGTGTGAAACTGAAGACCCAGAGGCTTGGCCTTGGTGTATGAGTTGGCTTTCTAGCTGTCCCTGAGCTCATTTGCAGAGAATTTTCATTTGAATACCTGGAAGTCAAACAGCCACATTATTTAAAAAAGACCTTGCTGCATTACTGAGGCTTTCAACAATATCAGAGCTCTTAAGCTGCCTTTAAGAAGTGGCTTTCATCTGAATCCAGGTGGGATTTCCATAGTGTCCCCACCTGCACAAAGTCAACAAATGCAACCAGCCTTTAAAAACATTTCTGCTGTGCAGGAAGGAACAGAAGTGACAAGTTAACAAGTTAAATCTTGTTGCCACTAACACAGAGTGCGCAGCCCTGATATTAACCTGCCCAGAGAAAGGCATTTGGCTGGGTGTATTGCAGCATGCTCAGTGGGATTGCTCATTTTTCCCTCTGTTTTCTTCCTCCTTCAGTCGCAGAAGCTGCCAGGTGATCCTGACCCTGCTGCAGCTTAGCGTCCCTGTTGGGGAAGGAGCATCACGGTATTTCTCCTTTATTTTTCTCCGTGCCCAGACTGGTATGCCAGGCAACTGATGTAGCCCGACACGGCTGAACCTGTACTGCCCTCTGTTAAGGAAATTCTTCAGGCATTGTCAGCTTTAGGAAAGATTTAAGAGTCTGCACTAATTAAGTTGTGCAAAGGAACCTTAAAAATGCTGAAGATCTGTGTGTCTGGCTATTAGGACTTTTCCAAATAATTGCTAATGTTTGACCTGCAGGAGCTGCCAGTTTTTGAACTGCTACTTTGTTATTGTACAATTACAGTGAGAAATTACTTTGTCTCCATAGCATTCTCTAAAATTGAAAGTATAGTTAACAAAAAATCAAATTTTCCACATGTTGATAACCACAGTCTACAGCTGTTGTGTTATTGAGAGCTGATCTCAGATCTGTGGTCAATGCTAATTTGAATTTTGTATTCCATGTATGGATTCAACTTTAATAAATAAAATCTTATTCCAAAATGCATCTGCTCTTGGAATAGGGAATGAATTTGAGAGTCTAGAAATAAGGTTGTTATAAATTAGGTAATTTACCAAACAATTCCTAATTGGAAGGTTCATCATTGTGCACTATTCTGCGCACAGGATCTCTAAAACAGAAGAGCATTTAAAACCATATTTTAGCATGGTTAAAATTAATTTAGATCTCGGGTGCAGACTATGTTAGAAAAGGCATTTTAAGAAGCAAGGATGACTTGTTAACATTACTTACCAGACTGTAACGTGGCAGCGGGGAGCTTTCCACCTGAGAAATTACCCTCTTCAGGGTTTTATCAGTTTTTTTTTTAATGATGCAGATAGACTTAGGGATGCTGGAACAAAGACAGTTTTAACTGAAGTTTGTACAATTAGGGGTCTGGGTTTGTAGCATTACTAGTGATAATTACAGTGTTACAATTTATCATGGAAGGGCACCCGATGATCATTTGGCTTCTTTTGAGAATTTCAGTCTTCATGCATAACTTTCCACTAGGAAACATCTGTTCTGAGTGGTCTGACTTTGAACCTCAACTTCCTATCACATCCAATGCAAAGTTGTCTCCTGCTGGTGCTTATTAAAGAAGGAAAAAAAAGAGAAAAGTATGCTTGGTTAATAATGCCATGCTTTGGGGATTTCGCATGTCATCTGTAGAGTCAAGAAAGAAAAACTTCTCCGTGAAAAGTTATAATTTGATGTGTGTTTTTTGTGTTCTCTGGTCTTCATCTGAAGTATAGGACACCAACCACAGTAAAAGAAGAGATTCAGGCAGCATTACATTTTCAGGGATCTGGTTCAGGTTTTCTTGTAAACATATTTGGGTCTAAGACTGCCAGCTTTTGGCTAAGATCCTTTTTGATTGTCAGGGTCTATTTGACTTTTTTCTTTTCTATGCAGATGCGCTGGATTATTAATTTGTTGAATAAGTAGAAGGCTGCTTCAATTCAAACTGAGATGATTTAGGTGTCTCTGCAATTAAAATTTAATTCATACTTCTAATCTGATGTTGTGAACTACTAAAACACTTTGCTACAATATATTTATACTGGAATCTCCTAAGTCTGAGGGGTTCTTATTCTTTCTCCAAAAATGTAATGAAAATCTCCCCGTCACTTCTAATCTGACTGGCAACTAAAGGCAATGTCACTTCAAGCCTCCAAGACTCTCCCTTAATTTGTGCTGAAAAGTCCAAGAGTTGCATGTAAAACAGATTAAAATTTTTCATTGCACTTGAAGAAAAACTTTTCCCAATAGAATTGACATTATGAATTTATAGAACTGTCAGCTACAACATAATAGATTTTCTGAGATTTGATCCTACAGATAAGGAAACACAAAAAAATTCCACTGCAAAGGTCATATTGTAACACAATTTAGAGAAATGGACAGAAATCAAAACTAAATATAATGCTTTTGTGAGTCTTTGTATACTTCTATTCCTTTAAAAGAAAGCTTTCTTGTTGGAAGTCCAGTGAACTTTGTTACACTCTCCTAAGCTGTAGCTACGTGTCAGACAGAACAACAATGCCTATTTCTGTTTAGACCTCCGAGTTGGAAGAGGTCTTCAGTAAAAAATCTAAAAGTGGTCTAGGTTTATTTAAGTTTTTGTTAAATGAGAACTAAAACGAAGTTTAATTTCCCTTAAGTATGTTCACAGTCGCTGTAGTTCATCAGTGCCTAAGTGCCGTTTCAGAGAGACCTCATTTTATTACTGTTGTGTTTGCATGGAGATATTTGAACAGGATTTTGAAGGATGCACGAGAACTGCATAGAAATACTGTTAAGTTTGTAGCATAAAATTTGAAGATTAGAAGCAAAAATGGATTCTTTGAACTTTGTGCTTGGAAGTGGAGTCCTTGATGTGTTTTGTTTAATACCAAGCAGTAAAGAACAGCTGCTGCTCCAATAAATCAGAGCTCCATCAAAAATTGGGAAGGTGAAAGTACTGTGCTAGCGGAATGCAGGACAAGAAAATAACAAGAATAGGAATTGTTTGCCTTTTTCTCAGAACCACAGTGGTGGTGGGAATGAAGTAGCTTAAAGGAGGGATGGAACAAAAGAGGCCCAGATAAGAAAGACCCTGAAACTGGAGTGCAAAGCCTTTACAATTTCAAGTGTATATGGACTGTACAAAAACAAAACCTGCAAAAGTAGTCTGCCTTTTATTTCCCGAGAGCTGGACATTAGCAACTCTTTGAGCAGAATGTTAATAACTTTTTTTTTTTTTCCCCCAGTTTCTGTGCTGTCTTCACACCTCAGGGTATTTATGCTCCTGTTACCTGAAAACAGAAGTATGAGAATGTGCATTTAACAAGCAGCTGGGCCAGAGTCTCTTGGTCCATTGCATTAATTCATAGCTGAAAGTGTAAATACTTTTCTCCATGTGGGAATCTCTCTGGATTTCAAAATTTTATTTTTTTTTGTTTTGGAGGTGGTGGTGCTGTCAGGGAGAGCAAAGCGGGGGCCATAAAACCAATCAGGTTACTCATACCACTAGCCTGTTCTCTGGCCATGTTTAACCTGGATGTCATTTCAGTTATCTGAAATGAGCTGTGATCAGGTTTGTTGCACTGACTGCAATTGCTAATATCCAGTTTCTTAACACTTTGCTGAAGATCTTCAGATATTGATGGCTAAACTAAACCTGCTTGTGCAACAATAATTGCTCTCTAAACTCGGTATGGTAGAACCATAGGAAGACAGAAGGAACGAAAATCACTATCTAATTCTTGAGTCAGTAATAGTATTTTTAAATTATTTCTTTATAAGATCTGCAGTCAGTCTTTGAATACTACTTTGCTACAGCTCATTCTAGAATTTCAGTGGCCGCTCGTGTTTGCCACGCTATGCCTCATGCAGGTCTGTGATCTGCAAGGGATTGTCAAGACTGTGTAGTGGAACAGAGATTCGCTATGTAGTTTGAGTGTGGAGAAGTTTCTCTGTAACTACTTACACAAGAAATGACACTGACTTGTTTTCTAAGCATAATAAATAAAAGAATGAGTGACTGATACATTGCTTTTTTTTCTGGAGATGTGAAGAATCTATGAGATTGGTTCAAGATTTGTATTTGATGTAGTAAAGGATGCTGGGAGTCAGTAGTTGTAGCATTGACTTATATATGTTCTTCTTGAAGTCTGTGAAACACCTGTGATTAGAAAACCATTCATATTTCATGTCCCTTCAGTGAGACTTTGGTTCTACTATCAGTATGATGCCTTTACTAGTGTAATATCTCATGGACTACTATCAGCGCTTGAAGAGTCAGTGGAAAGTATGACAAATCTTTCGGAAAATGATAGATTTAAAATTTGCCTGGAAAGCTTTCATCTACATCTAGATAATCTTATTTTGAAAGCCACTGCTCTTACCCCTCTGACACCCAGGTTGGTGAGTAATCTGTACAATTCTTATAGAGGAGGACTGACAATAATAGAGGAGATATGAGAGATAATAGACTGAGCAATGGTAAATACCAGAGTTAATAGTTAACATGTATTTTACTTGTTTAAGTTGATTGTCAGTTATGTGACATAATAGGGTTAAAAGTTCTTTCCCCAGGAAACAATCTTAGATGTATGTACATTTTCTATCCTAGTGTACTTCTCTGCTTTGCTTTCCACTCAAAGCTGTGCCATACCACTTTAGACCATATGGTGAAATAGGGAAAGACAAAGGTTGTGTTTATCTTTCATTCTTGACTGTTAGTCCTAAATGGCTAAACCTCTGTGTCTTAGTTGTAGAGGATCAAATCCTGGAGCAGCCCTCACTTAAGGAAGAAAAGTAGTCTTAAGCCATTAAGCCAAACCCCAAATCACATGAGCCATGACTTTTAAAACATAGAATGATTTGGGTTGGAAAGGCCCTTAAAGATCATCTAGTTTCACCTCCCCTGCCTTCCTCTAGACTAAGTTACCCAAAGCCCCAAGCTGGCCTTCAACACTTCCAGAGATGGGGCATCCACAGCTTCTCTGGGCAACCTGTTCCAGTACCTCACCATCCTCATAGTGTAGAATTTCATCCTTATATATAATCTAAATCTCTCCTTTTTCAGTTAAAAGCCTTTGTCCTACCACTATGTGTCCTTCTAAAAGGTCCTTTTCCAAGTTCCCCTCCATCAGCAGTTTTTGGTTTAAAGCCCTCTTCACTAGCCAGGTACGCTTATGACTGAAGATGCTCTTCCTCTGCTCTGATAGGTGGACCTGGCTGTGGCGCCAGACCTGTAACCATTTGTCAACTTGCCAGATTTGACTGGCCTTTTCAAACCCCTTCCCTCTGACCAGGAAGACTGATGAAAAAGCTACCTGTGTTCTCGAGTCCCTTACTGCTGCTCCTATGGCTCTGTGATTCTTCTTGTTACTCCTTGTTTTGGTTTGTAGGGCTACGCTGGAATTGAAAAGACTCTCGGCACAATATAGGGCTGAATAACAGCTTTGAGATTTAGCCCCTAGGAATTTCCTGTTTAAAGAATGCTAGGCTTGGTCATGAACTTCATATATGTAGTGCACACAATGCCAGATGCATGTACTTTCCTTTACAAAGCTGAGGGAACTGAAAGCTCTCATGGATTTTAGCAGGATCTGCAGGAGCTCTGACAGCTGATACGTATTCATGTTGTATCCATAGCTCATGAGTTGCCATAACATCATACACATTACTGCATAGCAAGCGAGTATGATTTGTAGTGTTTCTTAGGATATCTGGGGTTTAAATATAAGTCTTTGTATAAAATATTTGTTATGCTTTTTTATTTCCTATGTACCTAATTTTGATGATATGGAGCAGTAAAATATGATTTTAAAATGTTAATTTGGAAATAAGCGTGTAAGCTTTCTGTGGTTCTTTGAAATAAAGCAAAAAGAGTACCTGATTGCAGGATGATTTTTACCCCTCTAAAACTGATTGATCCTAAGATGTTGCAGAAGCTGCTTCAGGATCATCACCTGAGTATCTGTTCTTAAAACATAACTTCGATCCAATTACAGATGGTGCCCTAGACATTTAAAAACATGTCTGGTATGGACCTGAATCAAGTAAAAATTTAAGCAGAACTTAACAGAAAGAGAGAAAACACCAACAAAACCACCCAGGAGACACCATCACTCAACTGGATGATTCAGCCCCAGGGTCAGGAGGAGCTAACAGCCAAAAGCTCAACACGGGGGATTCAGGCAGAACTTGGAGTGTTTCTCTTTTGTGAAGAACCTCACAACCTTTCCACTCAACTTGGAGGTATCAGATGTATAAGATTCCTTCAAAATATATGGCAGATGATATTTTGTACCTGCAGAATATATTCTAGGATGAGGCAAATGTTTCAGTTTTATTGTTCCAGGCTGATAGGCAGAAGTTTTTAGGGGGTTTGCTGAACAGGCTCTTTGTAGCTTGGTCTGCTTCACATTTCTAGTATGAGTGGCTTTTTTCATAGACAGCATTGTGTCTGCCTCATAATTATTTCTCTAATCTGTTTATGAGAATATTAATGGCCTCAGGTAAGACCTCACAAAAAATGATGTTTGTATGTGAACACAAAAGGTATGTGCATACACTGTCATCTTCTTACATATGTATGTTGTTACTCAGTCAACAGAAGAAATTAGATTCATGTTATTTTATTTCTTCTTGGCAAATCTGTACCAGTGTTTCTTACCCTCTTGTACTCTTTAAGCTTGTGGTGCCTGCTGGTGTTTGGTGCAACAGTGACTTAGAGGTCCACAGCTGGGCTGCCTGAATAAGTGAAAATAAACAATTTGGAAACCATCTGACACGCATGATTATATTACTTTGAGAGTTCTTGGTGGCTTTTGCATTTAAAGACTTGTGAAATGGTTCTTGTACACCTGCTTACAAATCGTTTCATCATTCATCACGTGTATGATACAGAGATACTAACAGGTCATAATTCCTGGTGTACTCCAATACCATTATTTCATGCTCCCTGGATCTTCTCCCAACCTTTCTCACCTTCAGGCTTTGCACTCTTTGTTCCCTTTTGAGGTTTTGGAAACATTTGGAATTACTGAAGCTTTCTAAAGAAAACTCAATCAGTCCCTGCTGGCTAGAATGAATCTTGTCTAAAGATGTTCTAAAGGTTTCTGAGTGATATTTCTTCTCCTCTTAAATACCTTAACAGGTTTAAACTTATTTTCACTGTTAAACTTTTGTGGTAGGAGGAGAAATGCTCTGTCTCTGGGCTGTGGTAATGGTGAGATCAGCTGTAGTTCGTGATAAAAGGCAGATGTAGTTTTCTGCTGGCTGGAGGTGTTTCAGGGCTGTGAATCCCCTTTACAGATGATCATCTTGCTCAGCATCACCTCTTTTTCTAACTGGAGTGTCTTCTTGCTTCTTGCTTTTTGTCTGAGTTACTGTCTTTGACGCTAACTTCTTCTTATGTGCTCTGCAGGGAGAGTTGGGTCCTTATTTAGGGTTTTGGACTTCAGTACACGTCAGTCAATTTTTAAGCACTGGGCTGAGGATGAGCTTGATAGCTGTTGAGTCAGGCAGCCCTGCAAACTGTACCACCATTGGGCTAAAACTTGTTTCCACTATGTGCTTGAACTGGCAAAACCTCATGACTACTCTAAAAAAGGGAAACAAAAAATTACTCTTAATTCAACTGCATTATGATAAAGCACTGTATTTAACAAATAATATATCTATGCTAAGCTTAGTTTATTTTTCCTGACAGTATCACCTCCCAGAGTTTTCTTGAGGCCTTGTCCATGCTTGCAAACTTTGTCAGTACTTTCTGGGAGCTTTAAAAACATAACAAAACCAACAATTAAAATAAAAAGATGCAGGAATTATGCTGGGTAAACTTAGATTAAGAGATGGTGGCTGAATAGTCCTTTTGCCACTACTGCTTGCTTTGTTCAAGCGTTGATATAAGTACAGAAAGGAATCACTTAGTAGGTGTCAGTTTTACCTCCAATGAACGGACTTGACAGTGCACCAATACAAGCTCTGCTTAAATTGCACATGGAGTATGGCTTACACAAGGCTCCTAAATGAAACTACTAATTTGATTAGGAAGGGCCTCTTCCTTTCCCCCACAGGTGCACGTTCAGGGTTTGGTTATGAATAACAAAATGACAGTTCTGCACTGGATGTAACAGTCCACAGGGCATGCTCATCCATTCCGCAAGCAAAACCAATGGAAAGCAGGAGCAAAGTAAATGAGAAAAGGGCCAAATTTCAGTTCCTTGACTTTTATTGCATCTTCAAGGGATTTTTGTAGGCAGGCAGTAATATTGGCACCAGTCTTTCTTGTTGCTACATTCATCATCAGATAAGTAGAGATGCACTGAAAACATAAGAAGTGAGAGGTTTTTTGAACTAGATCCATTTTCTTAACCCCGTTGAAATGTGAGAAGTAAAAGAAATAAAGGAGGAAGAAAGAATTAAAGAAAGGAAATGACCAAATAGAAAATTGTAGAGAACATGAAAGATAAATGATAATGGAAGCAGGATGATATTACAGATAGATAGAATGAATGGATGAGAAGGTCTACATCAGTGTTTTATATGTCCTTCACAGTGAATGAAGGATTAATTGAGTACTGTGGCCTCCTCCAGGGCTAAATGATAGTGAGTGCTATAATTGTCTCTTGTTTTTCTCCCCCTTTCCCTCATAGAAGAAAAGTAATAAGGTACAGTTTTCTGGCAAAATCTTCAGTATGACTCTGAATAAAATATTTGGTTTTGTTCTTTTTTCCTGTCTAAATTTTAGTGATGTGAGACCTCTCTGCTGTGAATGTCAGGCATGGGTAGCTGAGTCACACGGGAAGTACGGTTGACCTGTCATTGTTAGAATGCCCTCATCACAGCTGTTTTTGTTACCCATATGGGATCTTTGCTTCTTTATACTACTATTCCTGTCTAGGTCTGCCCACTTTATTGTGTTGAAAACTGATCTCCTTCTGTAAACCTTCTAAACTTTCACAGTATACAGAACTTCACGTAGACTAAAAGCTTAGATGCAGATTCTAAAAGGTACTAATTGTCCAGCTTCTATTTACATAAATTTCACTGGCAAACACAGCCCTACTGTGAACTGGAGCAGCAATATGAGTGAATGCTGAGCTGGCATCATCCTACACCTGAATAATCCTGAGAGACTGAGGGAAGTGATAAGAGGATTCTGCCTGTCCTGCCCCCTTGTACATTCCCAGATCTTCAGGATTCACGATTGTTACAGTGGGATCCAAAGAGGAATGGAGTGGGCTTCAGAGGTAGATCCCTCCCTGCGTGAATGATTCTCCACATTTCGTGCAAGTCTCACAGTGGGTCCTTCTGGTCATTAATTCTGGAAGGACGGTTCTGTGCTTATAGGTGTCTGTCCCTAAGAAATTACTGTTAATGGTAAAAAAGCATCCACTAGCATGAATTATCCAGATATGCTGTACGTGTGGCATTTAAAGAAACAAACTCTTGCTTTTTCATGTGATGCTAGTATGTGTAATTGATGTACAAGCTGCTGGGGGGAGTTGAGGAAGACCACAGGTAGGCAATACAAACCCAAATGCTACTTTTCCTTGTGTGCAGTTCATTACACTGTAGTGTCAGTAAAATATCAGGTAGACAGAGAAACTCTGGCATTGGAAGAAACAAAGCAGATGAGAGGGAAAGAGGAGTCATGTTGTTGCTAGACAATATTATTCAGTCTGTATTTGGTCCCACTAACAAGCAGATATTTCATTCAAAATTCAAAAAGTGCTGTGAAAGATTAGGATGAGATGTTATGTCAAAAAATAAATATTGGAATGACATTTTCAAGGTAGCAATCTTATCTTATAGGTTGCAACATTGCAAGTGCTTTGCAACAGAAGGAGAATGAATATAAACTGTTTTTAGAACCTATTTTTTGTTCATGTTTCATAAACTATTTAATTCCCTCCCACCTGTCTATTAGAAAGACTTCATGGGTGCAATGGTATAAAATTAACTGTTGAATCTTTGGAAGGACGCTACAGGAAACAGATGATATACTTTTAGGTTAGACTTTCGAAACGCTTCCGCAGTGGATCAGATTTATTCTGTATTGGATATTCAAAAGGGAAATAGTAAATTATGTTGCTTGGCTGAGGAACAAACCAATTTGGATTGAAAGCATTATGTTGGAGCAGGGAATGCAGTTTTTCTCTGGGATGGGCTGTGACTGAAGTCTTTTATTTTGTCCTACATTCAGCAGTGAGCGTGAGAGAGAGATGATTGCACTATAGTAGCTCTGCAATGAATGACATTTGGAACAAGGTCCTTCAGGAATGCTAAAAATATCTTACTCTATTTAGCCTTTTTCCTGTTCTAAACAGGTCAGAAGGCTTGACAAAGAAGAATTTTTTTGGAAAATAAATAAATAAAAGAATATATATGTGTATATATTCTTGCATCTGCAGTAGGGGTATAGGAATTTACTGCCAAGAAGAATTCCTAGACTTTCAGATGCACTTTCAGATCTGTATTTACAAGTAGTCTTTGTTCTTTCCTCAAGTAGACATACTAAGGGCAAGATTTATCCTTGTCTCGTGTTTTTCCATGCATTAGTAACATCCATGCTTGTTCACAGTGGATTTTCCTGAATCATTGCATCCTTATCAGGAAAGGCTGGGAATTAAGGCGTGCTTTTTCTGACCTTATGCCTCTCAACACAAATGGCTGCTGGTCAGATTTCAGTGATCATATGGGAAGAAAATATTTATTCCTCCTCTGAAATAACAAATAGTGTGTGAACGCCAGAATACAGATCACTGTGGACCCTCTTAGTACATGCACAAGAGGTCAATTCACTAGAAGGGACAGGTACAATTTAGGCATATGCCGGCATAAGGAGGTAGCCTGGTTGGAAGTAAAAGAAACCAAAAGGATTATTTGTGAAATATACCTATACATTCATCCCCTCAGCATGTGAACCTACTTCCACTCTAAGTTTGATTTTTTAAAAAAATAAATAAAATAGTTGTTTGATATTTACCATTTTTCTGCATGTACTTTGACTTAGAATTACGCAAACCAGTGTTTTTTTGATAAGAATCCTCAAGGCAATTTTTATGCAACTCAATTTCTTGATTTTTGTGCTGTATCTGGAAGCAGATTCATAGGTTTTGAAGACAGAGAGGATCACCTTATCAGATCTCTTATGTAAGACTTCCTAGAATTATTTCTATCTGGAACTAAAGGAAGTATTTCAAAAACAATACAGGCAAAAGTCCTCCAGTCTTGATTTCAAGTAGAGATTTCCTTTATTAAAAATAATAATAAAAAAATGCTTGGGTTCACTGACTTTATGAGAGTCATACAACCCATAGCATTTTAAGGTGTTTCTGGAACCATAGAATGGTTTGGATTGGTAGGGATTGGACCTCAAAGATCATCTAGTTCCAATCCCCCTCTCATGGGTTTCTGGTTGTTCACTTGTTTAAATGATAAACTGGCTAACAAGTTTTATTTCATGAGCAATAGGATTAGGAGAGGCAGCATTTGCTGAGGATGTGTAAGCTTGCAGCATCTTTTGCTCTTCACCCCTCCCTAGGTACTCCTAGATACCCCAGCTGGGCAAGGGACTACTGCACCATGCGAGTTCTGAAGGGTGTATGTGTTGACTGCACAGATGTCAGATGGTCTTGCTTCTGATGGTTTCTGTCTGCATTTCCTCAAGTGAAGAGCACCGAATGAAATCTGTTTGCCAAGGTTTTTTTACAAAATTTGATCTTTGAGACTCAAACCTTGAAATTACGCAATTAATTAAGAGCTGGCTGGGGAGGGTTACAAGCTGGAGAGGAACAGCCAGGTTGGTGATGCTAATGTCTAAGCCCCATTCCCTTCTATGTCTGACACTTGGTAAAATCTTAGAAGCTGGAAGTGTGAAAGAGTTACTAGTTCTAATTATGGCTTTGAATTGAGCCCTCAAATTCACATTCCCTAACTTTATATTTCATGGGTCATATGAACTTTGCAGCTGGTTTGATGGAGGATGTTAGTGCGATTATCCTTGAGAAGTCTGAAGTTGAACTGTGTGCATTGGGCTCTCTTTAACCACATTGTATGTGTCTTTCTCTGCCAGCATGGTATGATTTTCTCTCTGGGCTTTTTCATGGCAAATGGAGTATCCCATCTTCCAAACTTGTTTCCAAAAGCCAAATCTGTTATATAATTTCATTCAGCAAATCTAACATAAACTGAGAATTCAGTGCTACACGGTCATAGTAGACATAAAATTTCAGAGACATTAAGGTATTTTATGGCTCTTGGATTTGCTGAGAACTCTAATTGTTAAGAGGCACCAGACATTAATGAGCATGGAAACTAAACTGCTGCTGCACTGTGGAAGGAGAAATTATTCCTCCAGGTCATGGGTGAAGTGATGAAGCAACAAACTGAAAGGAGTCGACAGCGCACTGCCCACTTGCAATTAATTTTGGACTGTAGCTATGAGGATTTTCCATATGTTACTAAAAAGACCTTCCATCTTTATTATAGACAGAACCAGCAATAATAATAAGACTTCATCCCATTACTGAAGGTAGAGTCTATTTGGCCAGTTATCAACATTCATTTAAATTCCTCTGCTGGAGATTTAAACTGGCACCGGCAGCTATTACTGAGGTCATAACAGTGAGCTGCGTTTCTCTTGTCCTAAGACAGCTAACCAGTCTGTTGCCCTGCATGTGTACAGGCTATTTTTACAGTACTGTCTATTGTTGCCAGTGCTGACGATCTAGAGCACTCCTGCCCAAAGGCAGCAGGCTCTAGGAATATAAGCTATTTCATGAGTTTCTGCCTTTTTCGCACACTGAAATAAAATAATAGCCTTGACTGGCTTATATAATGGACCATTAAAGTAATCAAATAGGGAACAAAGAACTCATGTGTTGGAAGTGCAATTATGAATGAAAATTTGATTAAAAAAATAGTTGCTCTCATGTCCAAAATAGCCGAAGGTAAATAAAAGTTTTTGTCTCTGCTCTTAGATGCAACAACATGTTTAAAGATCCACTATTTAATCAAGTGACAGGGAGACAGGCACCTTAACAAGAAACAAGTACTCTCATCCTCTTTCTGGCATTGACTTTCAATTCAGTTCTGTGAGTTGTTCTGTGGCCTGAAAGCAAACATGCTTACGCTGCGCGTCTGTGAAGGTGCTGTTTGACATTGGGTCCTACGTATATGCAGGTAAGCTATGTATGAGTAATAAGATATGTAGATGAATATGCATGTTCTGATGCATATATGGCAAACTTACTGATCTCACTTTGCAGGGGTCCAAAATATGTTATCTGAATGGGTAGGAATTTGTTCTTTGTGAATTTTGGATTCCAATTTTCTTTTGAAATTGAAGTAATGTATGAAGCTGCTGTCTTGATTTGACATTGGATTAATGAGAATCACTATGACTGTAAACAGGTTGGCCCTTTTTGGATCTAGGATCTGGCTTTGTTATTGAAGACACTGACATTCCTAATGCTTCAGTGTGGCCCACCAGTTACACCCTGCAGTGTGCACAGTTATTCAGACAGCATACGAAAATAAACTGAATTTGCTTACAGCTGTTTTCTCATGAGTCTTAGGTAAGAAATTCTCAACATGCAGATGCTGATGAGTACCACTAGATGCTTTCATTTTTAGTTTTAGATAGAGTTAATACCTCCACACAGGTTAAGCAACTCTGAATTTCTCTTTGAAATCTGTAACTGAGATAGATCACTAGAAATTCAGTCTCAGAAGTTTAGGTTTGACTTTCAGGTTGGCATTAAATATTAAAATACCAGTGTAATTTAGGAATTTTTTTTTTTTTCAGCAGTAACAATAACGTTGCATCTTCCCGGTGCTTGAATAGATGTCTGGGTGGTTTGGTTTTCAGTTCCTGTTTGCCAAACACAAGTGTGATATGCACAGTTAGCACAAAGCAGTATGAAGGTGTGAATGAGACGCCAAGAGCAAGGTGACTGAAGATTACTTGTGCAGTATTGCTGCTGAAAGTGCAGGAAACAGAACAAAGATGTTCCTGTCTTTGGCAAGTTGGAGAAAAGAATTTTTTGTAGGAGGAAAATGTGCGATTTAAAGTGCACTGGTTGTGCACTGAATGCAGTTTGAAACCATGTGTTGTCTCCTGCCTTGCACTGAACAAAAGCACGTGGCGTGTAGCACTGGTGATGAGAAACGATACTTGCAAATAATCACAAACTAGCACTGCAGCTTCCCGCTAAAGCCATCAGGGCTGATGGCTTTATTCTAGGGGACAGTAATGGTCAGAGAAACGTGTTAAAGGACCAGACACTTAGCAATCAGCAGCAATTGATAAGTCCTTAAGCAGAAGAAGAATCGGGCCTTGCAATAAGACATCTTTTTTTCTGGAATAGATATCATAAGATTTGCTGCTGAACAGAATTCGCATGGAGAACAGTAAGAAGCTCTGCCTCAGGTTGTGACTCATCTGCCCAACCCCTTGAGCAGTATATTTCTTATATGATGAAAGACAGAAGACCCGTACCATCATTAGGGAACCAAGGATGTTTGAGAAGTGGGAAACAACAGAGCCCAAAATTTCTGCAGAGCGTGCCAAGTTGTACTGGGTTCCTAGAATGGCTGGGGTAGTGTTGGCCGCGGGTCTCATAAAGCTGGAGACTGAGGCTGTACCACAGCTTCTGCGTAAGGAAGGTGTTGCCTCTTGAGTTCCTGCTTGAACTGCTTGGCTATCACAGGCGGTGGCTGCTCCCGTCGTGATCTGCTGAAACCTTAGTGAGCAGCCTTTTCCTCTGACCTCAGATCCATAGATCTCTCCATCCTTTCTGTTCTTTCCTTGCTTTTTGCATTCATTATGTAAGAAACCTTATGTTTTCTTCTCAAGCATGTGAATGAAATCTCTGTGGATGGGACTTTGACACTTCCCTTGAAACAGAGTGGTGTTTTTTGATGGGTTTTTTTCAGATATTCCTGAAATGAGTGGAAGAGGTTATAGCTGTTAAGCCTGAGTAAATGTTTGAAAGTTGAAGGTTTCTGATCCAGTTTATTTTCATGCTCAGACTTTGCACAGTTGCCAAGAGGGCTTGAAATTCAGGAGGAAGTTCCCCGTGGTTCTTATGCTATTGTCATCCTCCAATATGAGCTTTTATTGCCTTCCTCTGAAATTTTGCATACTTGATGGGCTGTATGATTAGACCTATGTAAGCATCTTATATTTCATAATGAAACACACAATGGGGATGGAACCTATCAAGAATAAATAGAGCTGAGCGGGTTTTTAAGTGGAAGGTACATGTATTCTGCTTTAGAGATTTGTGTCATTCTGAACCTTTGGCAGGTGCACTAGAAACTATTGCAAGTTCGTGTACCTCACTGTGGTATTGGGAAATAAGCAGGGAATTTATTTCTAATGATACCAATGCAGTAGTAAACAGCTGATATATACACCTAGTATTGAACTGGAAAAGAGAAAATCAGTTTTGTAACTTGTTTAGTAGGCACTTTGCATTCTTGAAATCTAAATGGAGATCAGCAGATTTCTGAGATGTACCTGAGCATATTGCAAGTAGCTTATGCAAATTGTGGTTTATAAAAGCTGTTCCTAAACTGCAGATTAGAGTTGGTGAGCCTTGTTTATTCTGTGTGTGGCTTTTTTTTGGCAAAGTAGGGAAGTGGACTTGTATCTAAATCTTCATTAAAAAAGCAGGATTATATTGTTATTTTATTATATTTGTTATGTAACTGTAAGTGCGAAGACTCAGGAACAATTAATAACTATTTGGAAAAAAAGAATTCAAGTTGCGGATGTATTTTAAGCTCAAACTGAGAGTCCTACGTGTCCAGTGGAACAAACCAAAAAGTGTCTCTTCAGATATGCACTACCTGTCCTCCCTTTGTCCTCCTCCCATGACTACCCTGCCCCCAGAAAATGAAAGAAATAATGATATTTTTTTGTGAAAATGAAACATCTCCTTTAAGACATTGTGAGATTTATAGTTGATCAACTGGAAGACAGATGAACATTCATATGGCTCTATTCCTGCTTACTTGATGTATTTGGGTAGTTCCATTGATCTCTGAGGGACTGTTGCTGCACTGTATTTTTGGTCCAGTATTTACCAGTTTGTTCATTTGTGGTTTGCAAAGCTATTATAATTACTACAGAAAAACCAGAATGGCAGAGGCGGCATCAGAAGCTAAAAAATAGGCCAAGGTAAATTCTTAAAAAGTCTTTTCAGAATAAATGTAGAAGATTGGAGCACCTAGAACTGTGGTCTGCAGTGCTGAGTGATTTAACTGGTGCTTTTCAAGCTTTTTATGTTTCAATAATAGCAAGAGTGGCGAATGGATGTTGCTGTGGTGTGATGCAGGACACAGCCAGTATTACAGTTATTTCTGCTCTCACTGGGGTGTAGGGCAGCACATCTTCAGTGCACCGGTGTTACAACTTGCACCTCGGAATTCAGCAAGCTGGGACAATTCTAGGGCTGCACCATTCACAGAATGCATGCTCAGAGCATGGAAAAAGATATTTCAGTATATGTAAACATAGTTCATTGTAATCTGTCATCTAAGCTTTTTGGTTTATTAAAGGCAGAGTGTAAAAATAATCCTTGTCTAGCTGGGAATAATTATCTCCAAAGTTGGAGAAGTGTAAGGAACACTCTAGCAAGATCTTCACTTTATTCAAACTTAAGTTACTTTTCTCTGCACTGCTGGTGGTTTATCTCAAATGCGTCACCACATATTGGTTTCCTGTGGCTGAGAATAAAGTTGGTAAACTTGTAGATTAGTGATTTCATACCTATAATAATGTATGGGTGTGCACATAAGTGTATAAAGACACCATAAAGACAGGTCTGATGTAGCCAATTCTGCAAATAATGGGTACAGAAATTTCACTTCTCACTTTGCCATAGTTATTAGACCAGGCTGTCAGATTTCTCAGTTTGCTGTTTACTAACGAACATTTGGTTGTGACATTTAGATTTATAGGCTGCCTTTCCCACCCTGAAAGATCTTGCAGTGTCGTGATGACGGCACTCAGTTGTATAAGGTGGGCCATGCCGTTGTGTATGTTGCTAACATTACAATATATAAACCATTTTGGTAAATCTCTGCCCCTCTGTAATTACTTCTCTGTGAAATTACAGATTTAGTGGGATTCTGTCAGCTGTTTGTTTACAGTTGGAGGTGGTGGTGTGTGCCTCTGCCACGCACTATTATTGCAGCTACGCACCTGCTCCAGTCAAACAGGGACTGCGTTTGCTCTTATACAATATAATATAAAACATAGTAATGTTGTTTTTGTATATCTCTCTTGAATCTCAACTCTTCAGCAGTAATTGAAAGCAAGACCTGCATCTGATTTCCTTTTCCCCAGAACCTGTACACTGGGAGTTCAGTAAAAAGTTCGGAGCAGGAGAGCCTTTGAGGTAGTGATATTGGAGATCAAATAAGGGGAGCTTGGGGATAAATTTCACCTCTGTTCCTCTGGCAAACATGAAAAATGTTGCACTCTTGCAGAAACGTGGTTTTCTTTATACCCATAACCCGTGCAATTTACATGTCAAAACATTATGTGGGTTATTACTGAATTGCAAGTGCTTAAGAAAGCTACAAAACATCAAGGGGAGCAATGATGCTTGTATGGAATTTGTCTGTTTGAACCTGATATCATCAAGATGCCTACAGGATTCTGTTAACAACAGGTGGCTGAATGACCCTGACTTCTGTGGATACTAAGGACTGGGCCCAATTCTTGCACATTCTGCTGGGAATCTTGACAACAGGGATTACAGCTGGAACAGGTTAGGAGGCTTTCCATAATACAGGCCCTCGTCCTCTTAGGGTGGCGTGGGGAGGACTTGCTTTAGCAAGATCTTTCTTGTACTTGTTCTTCAATTCAGTCCTTGAATATGAGGTCACAGTACGTCCCTCTGCATTTTACTCACGGACTTGATCAATGCAACAGTGAAAAATTTGATTTCAGTGGAGTTGCCTGTGTGATTCTTTACAAGATCAGGCCTACAAAATTTTGGTTACCCATTCTCAAAAGCCAGATTTTTTGTTTCAAAGCAAGATAAATGAGTAGGGACACAGATGCAGATCTGAATGATGCTAGAGAGCTGTGTACAAGAAAAAGATTTGCAGGTTCAAAACAACAAAAAGCTAAATTTAAATCTGTATTACTTCATTCAAATGGGTTTTAAAACATTTACCACAGCTTTGAAACACTGCCAGTGGGCTCTTCAAAATAATAACAGCAAACGATTCCTCACTTAGAGTATGTATAAAAAATAAAAAAAAGCAGCCCCTCAAACTCCCAGCTTTTCTTTTTCTCCCTTTTGGCAGCAGCAAACCCACTATCTAATTTCTCAACAATAACTGCATTTCCCCCTCTTTATTCATTTTTCTGTTTATCATTAATGATCTCGATAGTTGCAGTTTTCTATTTGGAGAAAACAAAGAGCCTTGAAAATAATTGTTTTATTAAATGTATGTACAATTTTAGTAGGTCAGCTCTGTGGTACGCGCTCCTTGACTGTGTCTTTTGACACTTCCCTCTGTGTTAAAAATAGAATTACTCAATATTTTGGTAAGGAATGAATGAGATGGTGAAAGAGGACCATTCATGACGTGAAGTGAGGGACATGTCTGCTCAACATGGCAGAAAAGAGATGCTCATTCTTGTGTTATGGCTATGGTGGTCAAGGCTGTGAGGTGGCTTGGCTACAGCAGATGGACAACTTAAAGCGATTTCCAAAATACCCTGAACACAATCCCTAAAAAAAAGGGGCATGATGATGGATTTTGATGATTTTTTTCTTATCTGTTTGCTGCCAAAAGAGTTATGTAGATCTTGGCTGGTGGTACACAGCTCTCAAAGAGACTGAGATCACACCAAACATATGGTTTAAGCTTGCATATTCATCTTTTTTTTTGATGGGTTGTACACCCTGTACTTCTGGAGTCTATCAACTGAAACTACAACAACGCAAAATGGCCTTCTGCGTTTTGTTTCTTATGATTGTTTATGTACATAAAACATATGTGACTCTGGTTGGTCAACAGTGCTTGTGATTTACTTATTCCCTGCAAAAAAAAAGAGAGGAAAATGATGACCAGACTCCCTCAAGAAGACTTTACTAAAGACTTTGGAAATGTCTGGTCAGTGGGGGCTGGAGTCTGGGATTACTGGGTGAATACTGAATATCCAAGATTTGCTGATTGAACCAGTTCACTAAAATTCGGATATGCTCTCTGTGTAGGGCCTTGGCTCCCTTTGGATGCTTTATGTTTGTCTCTATCTTGTGATTCTCAAACAGTCTGCTCAGCCTATCTGTTTTTGAACTTGCCTTGAGAAACTGCAGGTGGCATTGCCAAGTGTCCGTTACCTCAAAGGGGAGTTATTTATTGTTTATTCTCTCTATGACAGGTTGTGAATGCAGAAAAAAACCCCTGAGCAGCAGTGTTGAAATACTTGGAAGTTTAAGGAATCACTCTGCAAATTCATTGGAACATTTTAGAAAAACTATGGCTGCTGACAGTACCCCTTGGTACCACTACAGACCAAATCACGTGCCTTTAATTCAGGGTGTAATCTAAATGGGATTACAGTAGGTCACACTGGGACTCTCTTTAATTCCAAACCTGGGATCTCTGTTCTATGGGTAATAAAAATACCCTAGACAGTTCAGGTGATATCCATGAGGCTCACCTAACATCCTTCACAGAAAAAAGAAGAGGGAAGAATTAGAGAGATTCCTTCTACAGGGGAAAAAAGTTATTCACTAGGTGCCAAGAGACATTCTGTTCAGAGTACATCTACCAGCTGTTGTTGGGGTGATACAATAGACAAATGAATCAGGACAGGCGGTGACCCTTACTTGGGTTTTAAATGGAATTTAGGCACCATTTAAAGTTGTGAGGCCCAAGTGACTACAGAGTCTGTCTGGTTTTGGAGCTAATTTATACTTCTGAGGGGAAAGCACAAGTCTACACCATGGCAAATGAGGTTGTGAAAAGATGCCTGAGTTAGCAAAGATGGTGCCGGAGATGGAAAATATGCAGCTAGATTAGTGTAGTGCTATAGCGGATCACGCAGGACCTGCCAAATCTCTGTACAGATGCAGCTATGTTGGTCCTTGGGTGTACCTCTCTGCGGGGCTGGGCTGTGTGAATGTCCCAGTTTGAGCTGGTGAGACCTCAGACGTTTTGAGCTACGAGTGCCTGTTGCTCCGGTTTTCCAAAACGCTTCAGAAAAATAGTATTTTTTCCTAGGTGGCTTAGGTCTTGCATCAGAAAGATCTTGTATCTTATGTATTTTATAATCTGGACAAAGTCATCTTTCCATTTGGAGAACTCAACATTTTAACATCTTTTTAACTTGGGGAACAAAATGAGTCAGAAAATATTTCTTAGCTGTGTAATTTGCTAAATAGTTCTTGTCGCTGGGGCTTTCTGATGTTGTTCACTTTTGAATGTAATCTCGCTGGCAGAGGCTATTCCATTCTAGGAATAAATTACTCTCAAAGGATGGTGACTGTTAATGTTTCCACCATTACCTTCATATGGTGGAGGATAGAAATTATGTTTTCACCATAGAATGGGGAATTTATTTTTGTTTTTTTGTTTTTTTTTTTTTTTCTCATATAAGAATATTGATCTTGAGATAACTAGGCCACTATAAAACCAAAGAAAGCCAGAAAATCGCACTTTTCTCTCTGCCCAAAAAAATCCCCTTCTCTTCTTCCCCTCCTCCCCAGCAGTGGGATGACAGTTTATACGTCTGACTGATAATTATGCATACTGAGATAAAAATAAGCCAGGCTTCTCTGTTACTTATCTCAATGTGAAATTGTATTTTGACATAACAAAACGTATATTTTACTGTTATTACTCTCTTCATGTAAGGGAGAACCTTTGGTCGTGCATGGTGTGGGAGGGTGTTTTAGTGACTCTGTGAAGGGACATACTCAATACAGCAACACGCAATTTTGGGCAAGTGTGTGATTGCTAACTATTTTGTAGGCCAGTCTGGTTGCCCATTAGTGTATCCCTCACTGACGGTCCCTGGCAGGCTGAATTCAACTGCAATGAAGTGAAAGCCCAAAATGACTCAATAAGGCAGAAGCAGAACATGGATGCAAACTGTTTTAGAAAATACTGCATGAGAACGGGTGGCAACAGATGCTGATGGGAAGATGTAAGGAAATCCAAGTGGTTAACTGCATGTGGAGCCCACCTGAAAGATATGCTCAGAGTAAGCGCAAAGTGAGACTGGTGGGACTCTGTTTGGCTTTGGAATTAACAGGCTGCTCGAAGCAGGTGTGCGTGCATGATTGGCTTTGCATGTAGAAGCAAATCTGAGTGAAAGAAAGGATGTTTAGATGGAAAACTGAGTTCATGGTCAGGCTTTATTGCTCACGTGTAACCATTCTGCCTCAACATTAAATTGAGCACTGTCCGTCCGGTGTATTTCAAGGGTGAGAACAAATTTTACTCTGACAGGACTTGTTAGAACATAATTAAACCTTTTTTAAAATTATTATTATTATTATTTTACACAGTGTATTACCCTTAGTCTTCATTTGTGCTAGTGCAAACTGCTTGGTAATTGTGCTTGCCTCCGAAGTTTCATTTAAAACATCTTCACAATTCAAAATGAAACTGTCAAATTTTTCCCCATTTCACCTAGTTTCAATGTGAAACTACACATTTCTCATGGCACTTTAGATCACAAAACTCTGCTTGAAGCTGGGCCCCAGTTGACTGAATAGTTATGCAAACATTAGCAGATTTTCCCTTGAGCTAAGTTTCATACTTGCAATGAAACCTGAACTCAGGCAAATTTTGTGTGGTTTTCATTGCAGACATGTAGGCAATGCAAGAAAGCTGTGCATTTTCCTGTCTGCCCTCTGGAATGATCTAATTTTTCACTTTTCTCAGGACTCCTATGTTAATGCAGTAGCAGAGTCATTGTTAATTTGCAGTTTAATATCTCTATTATTATTAATATCTCATCAGGTACAGCGTTTGCTGTAATTTTACAAGGCATTTTTAGTAATTTGGGCAATTAGAGGTTGAGTGATGGTTTACGTATTAAGATTTAAGCCAATGCATGAAGAAGTTTCCTTTTTCTTCTTGGCATAGTCTGAGACCCCAAATGTACTTTGGTTTGTATGTTTGTTTACAAGCATGTGTCATTTGAAACAGAAGGCCAGCTGATTAGTGTGAATGTCTAGTCCCCTTCTGCCAGATTTTATGTTTGGGCTGGAGTGGCGGATGGCAGTTGTTTTCATAGATTGGCAAGAAGTGTAAATATACAGAGCCCTTCCATCTCCTTATGGCACCCTTGGAGTGTTTAGTGCTATGCTTTTCCATCCACAGAAATCTGCCTTTGGTGCAGGAACCCTGCCAGCTCCAAGCAGTGCTAATTGAACTTCTGCCACCAGCAATAATTATCAAGATTTCTACATAAAACTTCCCAGTTTTATGATGTACATAATATGCAAGGTCTAGATTGTTCTTAATGCTTTTTGGGTTTTTTTCTTATGGAAATGACTTTTATTTTCTGCTCCTCTTCAGCTCCTTTTTCAGCAGTTAAGAAAAATTAATTGCTTATGCATATTAATAGCCTATGGGAAATCCTGCACTTCCCCCCTCGCTGCTTTCCCTCCCAGCACAGGCATACTTGTAAGCCAGTGCATGAGTTGGTAATCTTGATTTACTGAGCTGAGATACCTCTGCTTGTATGTGATTAGAAGCAAATTAAGAATTCCTGTTGGTGGTAGTTTGCAACACTAGATGACGTAGCTTTGAATAAAAAACAGAGCAGAGTAGTCTGCAATGGTCCTCAAGCTGCAGAAGCTGCAGCTGCTCTTACCCTATGCTCTGTCAAAGGCTCAACCCCTTCAATAGGGTGGGAAGAAAGCAATGTGTCCCCGCAGTGACTCCCAGGCATCGTCTGGTCTGTTAGCTCAATTTTCCAGTGGAAGTGGCGCATTTACACTGAAACATAGGAGTTTGCAATGAAGTGGGTGAAGTGCAGAGAGTTTTCTTTTACAGGTCCTGCTGTGGTAATGAAGTAACTTTGTGCAGAGGGATAAGCTGGAAGGTTGAGTTTCTTTCTGCCCCTTGTAAAATACTTAACTGAAATGACTGCATTAGTCTCTGAATTATTTAATCCCTTGCTAACTAAGGACAGATTGTAGAAACACAGTAGCTGTGATTCTCCAAATCTGGCTGTTTGCATCCTTGCACCCAGGGGGCTATGAATATCCAGTGCTTTCCAGCAAGAAAAACTCTTTATGAGTAACTTCATTGCACAATCTAGTATAGAGGGTATAAATTAGACTGACTATTGAAGGAAATATGTTTGTTTCCTAAAACATGGTATTTAGAGACTTATTTAGATACAAATTGGTCCTGTTATTTTTATGATTTTGTACACTAGTGTCTGCCCAAACGTTTTGTGCTGTGCGCAGGTGCATGGAACAGCAGCAGCCCCCTCCACCCTGTGCGTTTATGTAAGTGTTTAGGTGAATTAAGGAGCAGGCATGAGGGAAAGATGTAAGAAAATTCTGTAAAATGTTAATGGAAAATCTTGGTTGTTGGTAGTCAGGAAGAAAAGCACAGTAGGCCACAGTGTACCAGCTAAATGTATGTAAAGCATTTATGTACTTTGGCTGTAGCCCTTTAATGAAATCCTTATTATGCCTTTTTATCCATCTGCCTTCCAGGTTGGCAGAAACTGTAACACGAAGCGGATGTCACTGCAAGCACATTGTCTCTTAACCTTTCCTTCAAGTATAGAGCCTTGTTCTCTTTTAAAGGCTGCAGTTAGTGACGTCTACTAGTATTGGGAAAACAAGGCTTTGGCATTTTTCAGTTTTCCTTGGTCTGTTTGCTGTTCAGATAATATTGGCATCTTTTTGCATGGTGATTTTTTTTTTGGTTTTGTTTTTTCAGCAGGTCTTCCTCCCATTCCTTTTCTTTTTCTGAGAGTTCTGAACCCATTTCCCTCTGTCTTATGTCCAAAACTCACACTAAATCCTTTGCTATTTTCATTTCAATGGAAAATGAGAGTTGACGCACAAGTCTGTATAACTGTTGTACCACACTTGGTTTATCTGTGTACCATGGCAGTATTCCCTACCCCGCAACAGGGAAGGAAAAAAGCCTTTTATTGTTATCACTTTACTTGTTTTCATCAAGTTAGAGATCTAAAAGAATGAGAGAAAGTTGCTCTGTTACAGTAAATAATGCTTTCCTACATTTATTCATACTGGCTTTGCAATTTGCTGTGAATTCTTAAAAAGACTTGTAATTTTGACATTTTTACGTAATGCCACAGTTGTGTACACAGACTTGAGCTGAAGTTCATGTACCTCCACTGAATGACACAAGCTAGACACAACTGCTGTCTGCAATTTTTCACCTGTAGGTTCTTTCTCTAGGTGTTCAAACACTGGGAGAACTTCAGCTCTGAAGAGTTTGTTAATGTTTAATGGAGTTCAAAGATCTCTTGCACAGAGATGTTTGTTTGCAGTGTACAGTTTTGTTGCTATTACAATTACAGATGAAAGAGGTTCTAGTACTTGTAGGATATTTAATGCTTCAGACTAACATTACTAGCTCAGCTTACTTCATGCTCATCAGATCCCTTGCTTTCTATGAATCTCTTTTCCTGCCTCCTTACACACACCTATTAGCTCCTATGTTTTTTTAATCTATTTTTTCTTTTCAGCTACGTACATTTTTGCTATTTCTTCACTGCTTAAATCAGAATTTCCTCTGATTTAACATAGTAAACAAAACCAAGGACAACATGGAAAACATCTGAAAAGATTAATGCCAGCTGCATTCATGTCAGCAGTGCAGTTTATATTTAGAGGGGAAGCGTGCTGGAGAGGAGGTGAAGAGTTCAGAGTGGGATTCAACCTGAGTGCTTGGATCTGCTTGATGAAGGACTGACTGCTGCTAGGACTGAGCTGGCTTTCCCAGCTCATGTACATTATACCCCTTTCAGTCTATAAACAGGCTTTTCTCTCTGCAGCCTTAGAATAGTATTTTGGAAAGAGAAAGATGCACCCAACACCCAGACTTTTGCTAAAAGCCACAAGTTCGGACAAAAGGAGCTTTTGACACTCTCTGTTCTTGCAAGTTATCTGGCATAAACCTGACTCTTAATTCTGTATCCTATTCTGAGGACCACAATCCTCCATACTTACCATGAATTTTAATGCATGTTGACCACTCACCCTGAAATTCATGGCTTTACTCCTATAGTTCTCTTGTAATGGAGGGAGCTGTTCATGGATCCCCATGGTACAGATGAGGTGTTGATGCTGACAGAGTGATCAAAAACCAAAATTCTAGCAGTGCAAGAATGGAGCAAGCCTTTGTTGGATTTTGATAGAAACATAGCTGAAATTTTACCCTTTAATAGATTTTGAAACCAACTTTCATACCAGTAGGTTTTGCTGCAATATTTTCTCTCCTTCCTGTGGATAATTTCAGGAGAAAAAAAAAAAAATCCAAGGCTTGTTTTTCAAATATTACACTGCTATATCCTAGTCTTCATGAAAAAAGTGTGACCAGCAGGTCAAGGGAGGTGATTCTCCTGCTCTAATTTGCTCTGGTGAGACCTCACTTAGAGTGTTGCGTTCAGTTCTGGTGTCCTCAGTGCAGGGAGGGTTTGGATCTTTTAGTGTGAGTCCAGAGGAGGGCCATGAAAATGGTCAGAGGGCTGGTGCACTTCCCATACAAGGACAAGCATGGAGAGTTGGGCTCATTAAGCTTAAAGAAGAGAAGACTCATGAACACTTCAAAGCAACCTTCTAGTACTTAAAGGGGGCCTACAGGAAAGCTGAGGAGGGGCTCTTTATCCAAGAGTGAAGGATAGGAGGAAAAGTAATGATTTTAAGCAAAAAAAGAGGGTAGAATTAGGTTAGATATTAGGAAGAAATTTTGTACTGTGATGGAGGTGAGGCACTGGCACAGGTTGCCCAGAGAAGCAGTAGATGCCCCATCCCTGGAGGTGTTCAAAGCCACACTGGATGAGGCTTTGAGCAGCCTGGTCTAGTGGGACATGTTCCTGCCCATGGCAGGAGGTTGGAACTAGGTGATCTTTAAAGTCCCTTCCAACCCAAACCATTCTACTATTCTATGATTCTTGCACAACAAATGCAAACCCCAGGTTTTAAAAACACACTTAAATGTTCACAATCAAGTAGTTATTAAACAGTCTTATATCTTTTTAAAATAAGAAATTTAATGAGATGTGTTGGTGAGGGAATGTTTTTTCCTCAGGATTTTTTCCACTACTATATTGTTGAAAGGGAAGCACAGAGGTTCCAGTTAGTGTAAAACTGGAGACCCTGAAAGAATAATTTTGTGATATTATTATTCAGAAAGATAAGAAAATCACAGCTGCCTGTCTGTTCATGCTGCAGCTAGTCTAGCATCTGGAAACTAGAAATGAAAGCTGTTAGCTGAAATGATGCCATTTATTAACTGAAGGAAGTGAAAACTTTCAAAAAATGTCCTAGATGCATTTTTTAATTATGATTTCAATTTTGCATTTGGGGAGACTGGGATGAGCAGCTATGAGGAAAATAGCTGTCTTAAGCTCATCAGTACGGTTTAATGACAAAAGACTTTATAACCACAGCAGCCACACATGAAAAGATTAAATCTGAGTGGTAGTATATGTATCACGGTCAGACAGATGAATTAGCCTTTCCTGAGGTTTCATAGAATTCCCTCTCCACATCCCTGCACCACTCCATATGAAAGCATCTTGTAGTGAAGGGGTTAAGAACGCAGAAGGGTGAGTATCATAGCTGAATTTATCTTGGTAACCCAAGATCTCCATGAATGTGGAACACTGTTACTACTGCAGCTATTCTTGTATTGGCTTCTCCACCAAGTCCTGACATGCTTTCATCCATGCATGCTTCTTGAGTTTCACTCCAGGGGGAAGTTTGGGGGAGATCTGGTGACAAACAGGTCTCAATCCTTTGCATGCTTACTGAATCAAGTTGTTTATATTTTCCACACATCCTGCTTTTGTTACACTGAAACATTTATTTCTCTGTACTTTATTATACTCTTGTGTGCTAATTAAGATTGCAAATTATTTGTTTTCATTAGAAAGCAGAAAACAAGTGTGAGCCCTGAACTAATTTTATTTTATAACCTAGCATTTAAACAAACAGGTAGACAAAAGAAACCTGTTGCTCATGCTCACAAGAGTACAGTGGATTGATGCATTTAGACATGAATTCCTAGCAGATGGCAAGTACAGAGCTACATTATTGTAGGATTATGAAGGGAGGCTGAGCTTTTCCTGTGGATTTGGCAGTTCTTGGCCATCTCGGTGATTTGCCAAGGGGCAATGAATGCTTCTATGAAAACAGCAACTTCTGATCTTTATCACATGAAAAAAAAATATTCATTTGTTCAGTTTACAGGTGTACTGGCTCATAACAAAACCTGATTCAGAAGATGCTATGGACTTGGAAGAAATCAAAATTACATTTCTGCAAACTATCCATCTCCCTATCCTGTTCATTGTGTTGCTAAAATCTTCCTATACGTTGGGCTAAATCCTAGATCTAGATATGTCCACCAATACAGTGTTAAATTTCTTTATACAACCAATCTGGCATGGTACATAACTCTGCCTTCTCATGGTGTTAGGACATGGGTGTTAAACTCAAGGCTCCTGCCATTTCCTACGCCTGCAGCGTAACGCGTGTCACATGCTGCACACGTGACTGGTGCTGGCAGGAGCGGAGAGGAAAGGAGCTCGGCACTACTGTCAGGTAGAAACAAAGTGCAGGGCCAGATAAAACAAGGTGGAGGGCTGGATTTGGCCCATGGGCCGTGAGTTTGACACCCCTGTGCTAGGAGATGTGTGGTTTAATATCTCTCTTGGAATAAATATGTATGCTTACCAGAATATTGTATTCAAATGCAACTTGGCTAATGTCTAGAAGCACAGTGCTTATGAGGCAAGTGAAGTACATTGCATATACTCCGGCTGTTTTTTAGCTCTTCCAAGCCCTGAAGTTCAGAAAGCAGCTAAACTGGAACAAACTGTACTGGAACAATAAAATGAAAGGTTTGGTTTATAGATTAAGCTGATAGTTATCATTTGTGGGTCTGGGATTGCGACAGTGTTTTGCTGCTCTGATACCTGAAGCAGAATTTTGATAAATCATTTGAAATCTCCTCTTGTAAGGGAAGTTTAAGCTAGACTTTAAATAGATTACACACTTTTCATCCAGAATAAGAACATCCCTAGAATGAGAGTGTTATGCTGTATTTTCTCCTAAGTCTCAGAAATTTATTAGCTTCGGTAAAGGACTTTGTTAGGCAGAACAATCTTTGAGATTTGGTGGATGTGTGGAGCAATGGAGGTAGGTGCCATGGTCCTTGATCTCTCTCCTAAAAAATGTGTGAGGACAAGTGTGTGTCTGTGGATCATCTTACTTTTTTGGGGGGATCTTTCTGTACAGAGCGATAATCGGTCACTGTCTTATCTGTGCAAACCACTACACATGTGAAAATATGAGTGTCAGTATTTTCAAACTAATCTTTAATACCTAAAAGAAATGCTGGAATTCAGAGGTGTTAAACATCCATTTTTGAAAATGGATAATTGAAGTTTTCTGTCTTTGGAAAACCAAGCAATAAGCTTAGAAGTCTGACTCTACGCTTCCAATTACGAAAATAATTGTAGATAGTTCCTAGTCTCTAGAACTGGCTGTCTATCCAGAAGGGGAGTCATGAACTTGCATATGCTCTCATTCTGAGAAATGCTTTGAGATGGGTGGGTATGAAGTGCTGGAGAAGAGTAATACAAAATTGTTCCGAATAAGCAGCGTATTTTTTTGAGCAAGAGGCAATATTTTTAACCTGCTTCCTCAAAACTGAAATGATGTTTGCTCAAATGCTAACATAGTTGTGGCGAAACATACAAATAAAGTAAAAAGGAAAATTGAGTGTCTTGATAAGATGGGTCGTAACAATGCTGCTGTTATGAGGAAAATTCCCTTTTTTTTGGAAAAAGAGTTGTATTCAGCACAACATCAGCAGAAGTTCTTTTCCTTCCTTATTCTGTGTAAAAAAAAAGTTCACAGTTGACAAGACTCTGGTCTTTTTAGTAAGCTGACTACGTGCCTTGCCCCAGCAGCATGTGGTCAAGTGTGTATTAATAAAGGAGAAAACTCTTAGTGGTTTGGCCCAAATTCTTTTGGCTTTGTAGGAACTCCTGTGCTGCATGTGGGAATGGGAATTGAAATAATCTGAAAACCTACTAAAGCTGAGTGCAGTTTTAGACAACTACAAAAGGGATGAGAAAGGAAGCTCTTACTCTGCAGACATCTCTACTGATTTCTCAGCAACTTAGTGTTGCTTGTGAACTCCTGTCAGTAATATTTAAATGAGAATTGTATCACTAAGCTGTGTATAATTTTGGCTAAGGTTGGTTACATCGATAGTTTTTCTGGCATAATTTCTGTACAGACTAATCTGTTCTTACTTGCTTGGGCTAGAATGATCCCTGGGGAGTGTTTTGCAGGCTGGGATCAGTGGATGTGCGTTGTACTCACCCAGCTCAGCTTCCCTGCCCTGGAATACCTCCTCCCATAGCTAGTCTGAACAAGACCTCAACTCCAATAGGGAACAGAGGTGTGAGTGCAGCTACTGCTGTGAGGTACCCTTGACAGGAAAAATCATCTTCACTTGTCCATTTGCAGTCTATGGAGAGCACACAGGTCTACGGAAAAGTCTTTGATCTTGCTTTGATCAAAAATAGCAACAAGCAAACCATGAGTGGATTGTTAGGATTTTGGTTTCAGTCTTGTTGCTTGAAATTTCAAGTAAGACACCCTCGTTTCAAGTGAAATTAAGTAATATGTTATCACATCCATGGCACTGATATTTTCAGGGTCTACAAATAAAACTGGAATAGTCTTTCTACCCCATATGTCAGAAGGAATCACAGGATTCTCTCCAGGGCAGCCTGAAGCCTGAGCTTCTCTACATAGTATGTGGGTCACAGTAGCTAGACATATGTCTGTAACTATGGCACATTGCTGAGTGTGTTTAGAGTTAGAACAATATTTGAGACTCTTTCAGGCTTTCTTAGAAAATGTACCTTGATAACCAGACATCCTTTAAGTGAGTTTTACTGGTGGCACTGCTACACATAACTGCATTCAGGAATTAAAGCAAAAACAGGAACACAAAGAGAAATGAGTGAGCTGATGATATCCCTTAGCTGAAATAGCAGATGCATTATGCAGATCAGCCCCAAGAAGGGTAAACATGTATCCAAGGTCACTGCTTCACCCTTGGCTGACTGAGTTCCTTAGGGGAATTTTGGGTTTGCCAGAGTGTATTTAGACTCTTTGTGAGTTGCAAATAATTTCCCAGGTGCCTCTTGTTTTCTAAAGTCCAGCTTGACGTTCCATGTTCCAAATAGCCTCTTTCATAATCAGCTTTGGCAGACTGTACTGCAGAAGTATTCTGTGTTTTCATGGACCCTCCACGCAGAAAAATCTTGTGTTCCTGAAAAGAGACCACAAATGAGAAGGGTACTGCTGAAAGTATGGATGTACATTATCAGGTATTGATGTATTTCTGCCGATTTCTGTTTAGATGATAAATGCATCTCTAAAAGGACAAGGAAAAGAATAAATGTAATATTTTTAGAAGGGAATCAGCTGTTGCACAATTTCAGCTTGTCTTAATTATGAGTGAGAAGAATCTCACTACAGTTTCAGAAACTGCCTTGAAGCATTGAAATATTATTTATCCTCCACCTCTTCCTATCTTTCTCAATAAACTACTTCCTGCCACCACAGAACGGCCAGTGCCACCCCTTAATTTACAGTTAGGAATGCAGACATGAGAGAAGGCGAGGGGATAAAATATGGTGTCAAGTTTGTATCTGCTCACATTTCACACACTAAGGAGACAAGCCCCTTTGGCCAGTTGCCATGGGGAATTTTCTTGCAGAAGTAAATAACTCGGAACAGAAAGAACTCAGATTCATACTACCCCAGCTGCAGAATGTCATTAAGTCTCAAAGGATGCTATGTGCATTGTGTGAAAGGAATTTTGTAATCTGGCTATAACTGCAGTTGCAAAACTATGTTTGAGCTTAAACCTTTATTTTGAACTTTGAATTATTGGATTGTTTCTTGTGTGCTGATTAAAGCATACATTGTCTTATAAACAGTTTCTATTTTTAAACCTTAAAACGGTTTGCGTTAGACGTTTCAATAGCAGATGAGTGGTTGATTTTGTTCTGTGTTCTTGTTTCTTCCTATGCCAACTGCACTCTAATCTCCATTTCCCAATTCACTTTTTAAGGATGATTGAAAAAGGAATTAAATCTACCAAGGCACTCAAAATATCATGTAGATGTCTTTTCATTTTAAAGTGTCATTCATTACATGACTTTCTGACCCCAATAACCTTCACAAACTTGGGGAAGAGGGGTTGGGTTTTTTTCCTTTCTTTGCTTTTTTTTTTTTTCTTAAAAAGTCTGAGAAGAGAAAGCACATGTACCTCCCTTGTACTAGTAGTTAGCCAGTTCTGTTTCAGCCTGAGTTACATGACTGCGGCACCCATGAAGTTGATACTGGTATACAAGGCATACTCGTGCTGTGGCTTCATAGTACCAGAGGACAGAATAGCTTCTGTTTCGGCAGGATTTCTTGTAGAGATAGTACCCTCAGCTCAGAATCAGTGAAGAAATAGGGAAGATGCATGCTTTTAGCACTGATTACAGGTCAGCATTTGAAATAAAACCTGTTAGCTAGATAAAACTAATACCTGCTACAATAAGACATTTTAAAATTTGCCTTTTAGTTGATTCTATGTCTCTGGAACAGCACACAGTGGCATAACTTACATTACAGCTTTTCTTTAGGTATTTTGGTTGTTTTCTCTGTGGCAATAGGTGCCACAAATTGCTTGGAAGAAGATTGATGCCTGTGTAGCTGCAGTCATTAAATTGTGGCTCCAAACACTGCTTTGCTTAAGTGCATCGAGCAACCCATGCAAGGATGCTTTAACTGAGATCATCTTTCAACCAACTGATTGCTAAGACTGTAGTGACTGCAGGGTGCTCAGAAAGCAGCAGGGCAGGGAGGTTGTCTGCCAACCAAAGCCCAGAGACCCCCACAGCTCCCACAGACCTTCCTCTCATCTTGAAGAGTGGTAAGGGCTTGCTGCTAGGTCTACCTCGTATGTGTTACGTTGGAGGAACTGGGGTTTGTGTTTGCATGCTCCCAGTCACACCTGTAGTGGCCTCTCTTTAACAAAAGATTTCAACCTAAGCTTTAAATCGCTTTGTGGTCAGAGGGTAAGATTCAGGCCAGAGCCTGCCAGCTCCTAGGCATCTTGTGAGACCCTCAGCAGCTCTGTCAAACATCCCTGCAAATCAGAGAAAGGGGGATTAAGAATAAAAATACCACCTGGGTGGGAGGGAGAGCATGCATGTGTGTCAGTGTCACGGTCCATTAGCTCCCTGAGCTGCAGTTTGGTGGAACGTGTACCGAGCTGTATGCCAGCAGACAGTACATCCTGCTCCCAGCTCTTTCCCCCGACTATTTTTGTGCTCTTCACAACTGTTATTAAGCAAGACCACAGAGTATTTTTACCGCATAAGCAGAAGAGGTCTATCCTGCATTTTAGGGCTGTGATCTCTCAATAAGCCAGGCTGAAATATAGGTATATATAATGCCTTTTTGTAACTTGAAGAACGTGCCCTGAAATGAAAAGGAATTTGAATGCTGTTGTTTTGTTCAACGTTTCATCAAACAGATTATCTCATTGTTGCATTCCATCTCTTCTCTGTTTCATTTCAAATGCTTCCTACAAAGTTTTTAAAGAACTGCACTTGTGGTAATAGAAGGACTCACTATGTTTGACTTTGGTTTTGTTGTGGCATGGGTTGCATGGGACATCCTAGACTGGGCACAGAGCTATGTTACTCCAGGTTGTTCTGCCTAGGCTACTAGAGCCAAGCAAATGCAGACCTCTTGATCTAAGTGTGGTTCATCTGACTTTGTGCTCGGATCTTTGTTCTCTTGAGAGAGAGTCTCTGTGATGTCATCTTTATTAAAGCTGACAAGCCAAAATATTTCTTCTGGGCCTAGTTGCTAATACCATAATACTGGATAAGAATACACTTGTAAAAATGATAATTTTTTTAAGGGTACTTTTGCCCAAAATTTGAACCAATGTTACGTTTAAGATGATATCTTCTTTTTTTTGATTTCCATAGGGCTTTATTCTTTATGGTTTTTATAATTTTATATCACTGATTTCAGTGAGGTTTGTTCTGCTAGTAATTTCTATCTTATTTCTTATGCACAGTTAAATGTTATAGCTGAATGAGAAGCCTTATATTACTTTTTGATTCCCTTAAGTGATGTTTTGGGGGTTTTAATGCCCAGTTTAGACACTCGTGAAAACATTGACTAACTCCATTTCCTAGACTCAAAATTTTTAAGGATTACATTTCAACAGGGAGATTAGGACCAGATGGTATAGGTGGGACAGTGCAGTTTGTAATTTATGGAGGAGACAGCTGAAAACAAGAGGGGTTACACAGAGTGCGTGCTCAGTAGTGCACTCCTGAAGATGCACTTAGGGACTACAACTGGGTCTGCTCTGAAGCGTATCTGTGCCTGCATTTCATGTTGTGGGAGTCCCTCTAAGGAAATTTCTTTGGACCTTTAGATCTGTGCAGCAGAACTATTGAAAACAGACTGCTGCCTCCTTTGAGAATGTAATGGCCCAATTCCTCGTTTTATTTTCAGTGTAGATCCAAGCTGATATCAGAGTAAGTTACAGGAAAATATGGCCTTTATTTTATTTCTTAGTTTTCCCTTGATTTTGAGTTGTAGTCTTATTTTGTCTTGGTGATTACTGTTAATTGAAGCCCAAGGTTTTGAGGAAGAGGAGAAAACACAAGGAACTAACTTGTTCCAGAGTTATTTCAGTATACTTTTAAAACATGGAGTAAGCATTTAAAAAAAAAGGAAGTTAATGACCTATTTCTATGAAAGGAGGCCAACTGTAGATTTTGAGGAGTGGAGCTGAAGTGCCCCATAGCAGACAAAGTTGTTGCTGAAGAGCTCTGCTTCCCCTTTTGGTATTCACTCCTCCCTTTTAAAGAGATTTTTGTGCATTCTTAATCTGGCAGCCTTTGCAGAGTTAACAAAACAGACTTAAAATTTCCCCTCATGTTTATGTAGGATGGAATTATAAAATATCAGGTGGCAGGATAAAATATCTGTGGTGGCAGACAAGGCTGGATATAGCCTATGGGATAGCCACCCATGGCAGGGAATGGCAGAGGCGGCCACTGTGCCCACAGCACCTCTGGCCCCACGGGACTGGGCTGGGGCGTTTCACTCCTGTCATTCAAAATGAGTCAGATTGCTGTTGCGGTTATTTGGCTGATCTGCTTCAGCTGTTGGGATAAGTGTGCATGTGCAGATGAATGTGTGTGTCAGTGGAGCAAATTAAGGAAGCAATTGCAGCACATGTCAGCTGAAAGATGGTGGGTGTGGGCTGAGTGGTGGATCTGGGGCTGGGATGAGCAGCAGGTAGTGATGAGAGCAGGATGAACTGTAGGTCTGGGATAGGGTGTGCAGCAAGTAGGACCGGGTGCAGAATGATGAGCAGAGTCTCTGTTTAGCCTCCCAAGTTTACACAAGTACATGTGAATGGAGACACTGTGTCCAAAACTTTCAGAATCCTTTCTGTTCCGTAATGTGGGACAAATCCTGCTTCTTGCAGTGCTTTGATTTTCTCCTCTAAGGGAGAAATAATCCTGGAGATGTCTGAGTGCCCCACTCTCTCCCTGTGCAGTGGTGTTGCTGGGGACAAGGACCTTCTTAGGAGGCAAAAAACTCTACTCCATGCCCTCTCTAGGAGGAACAGTAGTAGGAACAGCAAACCACGATTTCTGTGTCTTTCCTGTCCAGGCTCACTCCTGGGGAAAATTCCTTGCAGTAGGAGCAAGCATCAGCCCCTTTGCTGAAACCTGACCTACAGCCTTGCCAGGATCCCCTTTTCTTCCCTCTGTTGCCTGCGCAGTGCTGCTGCCTGGCTGCTGTCATCCTTGAGGGGAGAATTAGTTATTTTATCTTCCCTGAAGCAGCAGTCTGGGGCTTTGCTTACACACCTGCAATGGTTGTTGTGGCTCTGCTCCTGTCCTGGGTGCTCTGTAGACCTCCTGCAACAGCCAGGGTGAGGCTCCCCATGCAGTGGCAGCACCGTGAGTGGGCCGGAGGAGATGGGTCAGGGTGGGAATGAGGAGGGCTGCTTGTGCCGTAATAGCAAAGGTCCTGACCATGGCTGTGTACAGTGTCCAACCAGCTTGTGGGGAAAGTGTCATCTGCCAGAAGATCTTCTGTATGTTCTTGTGATTATGACAGTACAAAGCAGAGTCCAGGGTGCAGGGATAGAGTTAATTACTGACTTTTACTGCCTTGGGTTAGACTGTCTGTCCTTTTCTCCTTGCAGTTTCCACTGCCAGTTTTGGATAGGATGCCTTGAAACTGGTGTTGTTGACAGAAAGGACATATCAAATGCTATTACCGCACTGTTAGATCCACTGAGTGATGATAGAGATTATCCTTCAGTTGAGAAAAGTCAGCACTGATTTTAGGTATTTCTTTTACTTATGTGAAGGATTGCTCAGAGTATATTTCATTGAGCACCATGACAGTGATTTTTTTTACCTCCACTAGGTTTTCTCTTTCACAGATGTCAAATATTTGGTTGTCCCCTTTGAGAAATGCCACGGGGTTATTCAGAGTTGCTAGATTGCTTTTACAAGTAAGGATTTTTGATGCGATGCCTCAACATGGGTTTGACAATATCCAATGATTTTGTATTCTGTGTAACACTCATCACAAATGGCTCATTATGTTGGCTGGGAAAGAAAGTGTGGTGATATTGGCTTCCTTTTCCTGCACCCCAGGAATTAAAGAAACTGGAAATGGGCTGTATGGATTTTGTATAACAAGTTAATGGTTTAAACATTTCTCTGTTTGTCTGGAATACGAGCTACCAGTACTTTAGTTGTTGTTGCTGTTGCTAAGTTACGCACAAGTGTTTCTTTATGAAGTGACACCCTTAAAAAACCTCAGCTGGTTTGAACGATTTTGCTGAATCTTGTGTTCTCTTTTTGGTTTTTTTAACCCCACCTCCTTACTCCCTCTCCTCCATGCACTTCCTCCCTAGGGCAAAGGGTGATTATAGAGAATTGTTCTGTGTTAATAGGTCCAGAAACGGCAAATTATAATAATGAAAGAACACAAATGGGATCTTTGATTAGGATTGGTTTGATGGATTGTAATTTTTTTGAGCCCACATTTAGATAGACGTATTGTTCTCTTCAGTGCTTGCCAGATCTCTGAAAACTACCGTGGTTTTCAGTGCCTAAAATTGTGTGAATCCTAAAGAGATCAACTTTGACTGTGCAGAAGTTAATGTATTGGGTAGGCACTTTTAACTCTTTCCCTGGCAGTGTCCCAAGAGAAGCAGCCCAGGCAGCTAAGCCCCTCATGCAGCCCTCCATGATAGGCCAGCACATGGAAGGGGAAGAAGAGGAAGTTCCGTCCTATTATCAGGATCTTACTATGACTTTTCCTTTTTAAATTTCTGAAGGTGCCAGCAGAAGAATTTTAAATGAAGATGCTGGTCTTTCTCAAGGTATTTATATGATTTCTCTCTGGAAGATGTAAAAACCTACAAACTAGTCTGTCCTTGACGTTGCTGTCATAAGAGCTGCCTGTCGAAATATGGGGAATGTTGGTTAGAGTTGCTAAAAGATCTGGCTTCTGAAAATATTTCCGAAGCTAGGGAGCCAAGTTTTGTCCTGGACTACACCCACATAAGCTCATCCAACTACAGCATCAGTGCTGCAGGAGCAGGGAGCCTGTGAGTGGCAGGTCTGCGTCAGTGGAGGATTGTAGAGTGGGACCGAGGGGGCAGAGTGCCCAAAGCATATTTTCCTGTAGTCACCTACTTTCCCAGTGGGGCCCTGAGCTTTTTTCACTTCATCTCCAAAAAGACTGAAGGTAAATGGGGCAAAATTCCTGAGTATGCATGCGCTTGCTAAAAATATTGTGAAATGCACGAGAGGTGGCCCGGTGATCTGGGCAGTGTCACTGACACGCTTTGGAGAATGAACTTGCAAGGAATGAAACAGGGTGCTGGCTCTGTTAACAAGACTGAATTTGTTTTTGAAATCCTCCTGGGTAGAAGCTTTTAATTGCGACGTGTTTAGGAGGAAATTTAAGGCAACTTATAGTTAGGCTACATTATAGCTTCGGACAGAAGATGCATCAAATACCTGGAAGGAAAGTATGACTGTTTAGGTTTGCAGAGCAGCCCAGATTTCACAGAGAAATGCCATTTCAAAGCTCTAAGGCAGACACAACAGTTTTCCTGAAATAATAACAGCAGTAATCCCTTCAAACATCCCCAAGTGTATTGGCTCATGCATGTTTTAAAATTCTTTCTCCATTTTGTTATAAAAACTTGCATGTTTTTCTCCCCTTTACCATATGAAAATCTTCTAAGAATTATTTATGAGCTCTTGTAGACTTCAGAATAAGCTCTCCTTCTCCTCCCCTTCCTTATTTTCTAATCCAATTTAGTCAGATAGTTACTTCAAATCCCTCAGAGGCCTGTAGTTTGTTCATTCTCCCACAGTGCTGAGATTTCCCTCCAGCCCAGCTGGCAGGAGTTTTTAGAAATAACAATATCTCAGGGGGAAGGAGCTGAAGATTGAATGGGGTCTTTTGTCCAGGTCTCTATGAAGCCAGATTAATTATGCATTGCAGAACACAGTTTAAAGCTCTGAATTAGGTCCTCATTGCAATGAAAGGAGAGCACAGGCTTGAAAACTGAAAGAATTCCCATTTCCATCAGAGGGACAGACGTATAATGACTGAAAGCAGGAAGAATTTTTGAAAATTGCAATTAAACAGTATTTTGTATTTACCGCTCAGTAGCAGTTGTCTTAAGCATTTACAAAAGTGATTCTTTGACATTTTTTCACATGATCGCTCCATAGGTGGCTGGACTTTGAGGATTTTCAAGTCTTTTCTGTGTTACTAGGTTACTCTTGAAAGTACTTGTGCTTTGATGAATGAGAGTGGGGCTTTTTGGCCAGTGCTTACCTGAATAGAGGTCTTTAAAACCTCAGCAGCACAATTAGCAGTCGGTCAGATGATACTGATGGTACAGGAAAAAAAGCAAATGGTTTTCTCCTTTACTTCTGAGGATTTTCTAAAGCTGTCTGACCCAGTGTGATGTGCAATAACAACAATTTTTTTGGTTTCCTAATGCACTTTAATTCCAGTTTGAGGAAAGTAAAACGCTTTCACGGATAATAAGTCCATAATGTTATACAGCTGCCAAATAAAAAGTTGTTTGCAGGCATTTGTATTTATAAGGGCACTTTCTGTCAGGGTAGGGAATTGTGTTTAGGGTAAAGGACTGAGGCCAAAAGAGGGGTAAGGATAAGGAAAAGGTTAGCTATGAAACCTCTTACATTAGAAATCTTTAGTACTCTCAGATATGACCAAACTGGGATAGATGGAGTGTGAGTGAAATAAACTGATTACTTTCCTTTTTATCATCTACTTGAAATCCCATATATGGAATAACATTCTGTAAAACAACTATAGCATATTAAAATCTGCAGTTCAATTAATTTTAATTTAAAATTATGAACTGTAAACATCCAAAGAGATATCCAAATGCACTCTTAGGAGAGCAGTGTCTTGAGGCTGAGTAAATCATTTACTGAATCACACTAGAAAAATCTACAAGTAAGAACTTAGTTTAGAAGTCATTTGATATGAGTATTATGCAAGAGAAGAATTTTCTACAGAGTAAAAATACGTATCAAGTCATAGCATTCTTTAATGTTCAGCATTATGTGATGAGCATCAACATTGTCTATTAGCTGCAATTTGTCTGTTGTACTGTGAAAAAATAGCAAGTTCCTTGTTACTAACCTGAGCACAACCGAGTGACTCTGGTAACATACGTGAGGCTGGCACAGTTCAGTGGTCAAAAGTCATTGGGTTGTCCCAATATTAGTCATGGCAGGTTTGAAAGGTCTCCAAGATAATTGTGGAAACTAATAATGTGTTTGGTCAGCTTTTGAGGCACAGGATTTGTCCTAGATTGTCTCCACATTGCTCCTTTTGAGGTGCAAAGAATTCATTATGTTGCCTAAAAGCAGTCGCTGCTGGCAGGGAGTGGAGGGAATGGGCATCTTTGGTAAGGGTCTCCTACAGTTTGCCCTGAAGAGGGGACAGTGTAGGAGTGCACATGGCTTTGTAACATTGATTCAGTGTACACTTAGGGAAGAGCCGCCTCCAATTGGCCTAATTCTTAGTTACCCCAGGTTCCTTATTTTATGGTGTCAGAATGAGGTTGATTGAGAAGGAATGAGAAGTGCACCGTAACCTCTTGCTAAGGCACATCCAAGGCTGGTTTGCCATGTCCTTCTGCTTCACTTCTGCTTTGGGTCTATTTTTGCTCTTTTGCAACAAAAGGCAAAGAGCCTTGTTTTTCTTCTCCGTGTTTGTCCTGGAATGAACCAGCTGGAGTAATTAGTACTTCCCAAGTCTTTTCCAAAATTCAAATTGAAATAAGGTTTCTGAGACTTGAAAGAAATGTGAATGCTTCCTATCATCATTCCATTTGCAAGCATCTATGCCAGGGAAGTGAAGAAATAGCTTCCACTGACTTTAAGTGCTTGGTGAATAAAGACTCTGGAAATACCCAGGTCACCAGGTCTGCAGCGGGGGTCTAGTTCTTAATATCTAGTTCTCATCAGTAGGTTTCAGGCCACACACCAACTTTGTGAGTCTCTAGGAAAGACGAACAGAATTCAGCAGGTTTGCCTGATAACTTGCAGAGTAGCAGTGGGGCTCACCATGCCAGTTACAATGCTGTTCACAAGTGAACTTTTCCGTGTCACCAGTCTTGAAATAGAAAGTTGCTTTTAAGTTAAGAATGCGTGGACAGCTAGAGCTGTCCAGAGCCTTTCCCCTCAAAACATCTTCTATTAGGAAGCTGAACAAGATGAAACAAAGTGTACTGCAAAGTGTCAGCTTTCATCTGCCTATAGAGGTGAAAAAGACCTGCTGAGGAAATGTGCCTCTTTTTAAGGAAACCCTTTTAATTGTCTGCAACACAGCCTGCGTCACGCCAGTCTGCTTGGGAGCTGCCATGGTTAAAGACCTGGGAGAATCTTGCTTGGAGCCACGAGGTCTCTGGGCTTTCAGGTCTGCATCAGCAACTCCGCACGTCTGGACACAGCTTTCTGGGGCCTCAGGATAGCGTGGCTCCCGGACACCGGGCTGAGAGCAAAAGACAGAATTTCATGGTCTTCCAGAAGTGTGTGCTACTTGGTGAATCTCAGTTTGAAACTCTGTACACAAGGGAAATATTTCCATTAAAATGAAATAGGAATAGATAAATTAATCTTCCTGCCTTGAATATGTAATTAATAAGGACTGAAAGGCAATGATGTTAATGCCAGAGCTGGGAGTATCAAATCAGTTTTTTTTACCTCTGGTTGCCTATTATTTGAATATTTTGGACAATCCTGTCAAAGACATTCTAGTATAAATATATATTTAACGCATTTCCTCCTCAAACTTCAGCTTTTCTGTTTGGAGAAGTTCTGAAATTCTCCAACACATCAGACTTCTTTAGGGTTCTTAAAAATGCTGTGTTAAAAAATCAGCTGTTCACTTTTGAATTCCCTGTCTGTCAAGTTTGAATTCCTGTTGAAATATGTTTATGTCTTCTCATTGTCCAATTTTTAAAAAAAGTATAAGTAGAAAAATGTCTCTAAATGTCTGAAAGCGATCAACGTAACTACTTAACATCAGTAATGTTAATATAAATCTGAAGACAAGAATTCTGTATGTTAAAATTACATCTGAACTTCAAAGTAGCAAACCAGCATTGTTACAGTGGCCGATAAGTGGTTTTCTCTGTCAGTGGGAGATAAGGAATGCTTAGTTTTGTTAGTTTCACTGTAAAAACCTGCCCCTTCAACACTTGAAAATGTGACAGGTTCCTATACGTGGACACAGGAGCTCAGCTGCAGTGTTCAGCAGTTTTGACCCAAATAACTGTCATCCCTTAGCTGAAGCATTTGCTTTCATGTCAAGAATTGTGCTGCTGCCGCTTAAACCTTTTCTATTTTTGCTGTGAGATTTTTACACATATTGCTCTTGCTGGACTCATTTAGTTTCTGAATTCTGCATATGCACAGTTGTAAAGAAATCAAATATTACAGCTGGAAACTGTGAGATCAGCCTTGTTGCTGCCCTGGCCTCCCATTTACCGTGAAAACAAACACAGCTCTCTTCTCATGTCTGCCAGCAGGAAGCGGGTGGAGAGGCAGGCAGAGAGGCAGGGGAAAGTTTTTTCTTCAAAAAGGAAGAAGGTCAACTATTTTGGGAAACTAAAACCACTCAGCAATTAGAAGAATTCTTTTCTCTCTGCTCAGTGATTAGAGAAGTCTGCAGGCAAGCAGCAATTGCTGCAAACACTAGAGCTGTGCAGATGGACAAAGAGGTAAATGCATCTCTGCCTTTGCAGAAACATGTCTTTGCAGAAGATGAAGTGGATAACACCACATATTTTGCTGTGCCAAGAGTTAAACTATAACACAGAGTCTATAAATCTCTGCACTGGGTAAGCTGGTTCTTCAGATACAGTTAGTCAGCTGATGTGCTGAAGGCAGAGACTGCATGGCTGATTTCCATACCCTCTTTTTGATATCCCTGTGTGATTTAATGTGTTTCTTAAAACTGCATCCACCTAGGACAGGGAAAGAAACAGAACTTGGAGAAATGCTTACTTGCAAGATGTAAAAAAATGGAAAATTGGTACTCAAAGTGTAAAAAAAAGTAAATTGCAAAGCTTGGAAGTTTCTTAATTGCCTGAAGAAACTGCAGAATATCTGGTTAATGAAATTTTGTTATGGGTTCCTTAAGCTAGCCCTGCACCTCCTGCCAGGAGCTGAGGAGTGTCTGCACCCTTCTGGCAAGCACAGCCTCAACGAGGAGTCCATACAGGAAAACATCGACATGTTTCTCACAGTTCTCTCTCGTGTTTGTGAGTGTCCTTAACTTCTTTAAACTTCACCTCATGCCGATCAATAGTTAGAAAACTCTAGTACAGGGTAGGATCTGAGAAGTGTATTTTTGAAATTACCTATAAAAGTCGCCCGGTCTTCGGCTCTTTTACTGGGGTGTCAAGCACTGAAGATTCTCTTGTATTTTTAAGACATTTTTCCAAAGTCTGATACTTCTTGTTCGAGATTGTTTTTTTCTCAATAGATGCATTACTTCTCTGTGTTAAAATTTGTTCCCTTCATTCTTAGTGTTTACATTGCAAATACTGCCAGACTGTTGTTTACAGGCCTTTCTCTGAAAGCTCTTAGATGTGCTATAAATGTGTGTATACATAAAATGAAATAATAATCTGCTAGAAAGTATTGCTCAGCTCAGAAACTTCCCTAGTTTTCATCATATGGTTCTGGTAATCTGATGCCTAACTGACTGTAGTATTCCATGTAGGATCATATGGGAACTGTATAAAATTGGACCATTAGAATGTTCAGTCTGCACTATATCAAAATGCATATGTGCGTGCAACACAAAGTTGTATTGAACTTGCAGCTGTGTTGCAAGCTGTTGTATAATTGGCTGTCTGCAGTCACTCCTAGGTGTCCTTTGTTCTTCGTTACTTGAGTTTTTTCATCTGATTGTGGACATACATGAGGATGTCTTCTTCCAGATGGATTCAACTGTTTGCTTAGTCTTCTAGTGGCCATGCCTCTTTTTTGTTCAGTACTCGCTATGGAAAACCTAAGTTTCCACTTCTCCCACATCCCTTAGGAAGAACTATTGTAATGACTAATTTGACTGTCTGTCTATGTTTTCAGCAAGGGTTTAGCCAAAATACTTCGGAGAGAGATTCAAATCATGCTGTTCAGTGTCTGTATCTTCTGATTGCCAAAAGTGAGTGTTTCATTGTAGATGCATCCCAGAAGGTGCTGTGAGACCGCAACACTGGTAGGGAGTTCATTGCCTTTTCTTTGTCTTAACTGGAGCTCGTCCTGCAGCATTCACAGTATTTGCAGCCTCTGAAGCAACGGTTTCCTTTCTCCACCTTGAAGATAAAATAATTCCTACTCAGAATGGACTCTAATTTAGATATGTACTGCCCTCTCCATTTCCCTGTAATACTGTGCCCGGTCACTGACTTTACTACCAGTGAATGCTTTATTCAGAGAAAAACACAGTGAGGAATGGCCAGTAAGAGTCCTGAGAGAAAGATCCTTCCCTGGTATTGGGTGTGCACAACCTTCTCAGGCCGTGTCTGTGATAGCCTTTTCTTCTCACAATTCCTGTTGTTACTATCATCATGTCTGCTTCATACATTATGTGAAGTGAAAAAGTTCCTTGGCTTCTGATGAGTTTATTACAGCATTTCCAACCTCTTCAGAACAAATTGTGACAGTATTTGCAACACCGTTGTGTTGAAAGTTATATTTTGATTTCTTATCTTCATTAAGTATATTAACTATGCACTATATTAGATAACATAAAATAATATGCTATTTTAAAATATATTTCTTAAATCAAAAAGGTTATGTGTTCTCTGTAGCATTTTGCTGCCAATAGTAGCAAGGAATGGAGGTGGTAAAAAAAGTAATTGGGAGATCTGGTTTCTCCAGGATCTGAGATAGCTGTTTCATTTCTGTTAGGTCTTTTTGAGATCACATACCCCTGTTAGAGAGAGTTAAAATACTTTGAATGCTACAGGGGGGAGGGCAGGAGCAGGGGGAGTTTTTAGCCAGCAGTCAGATAGTTGTCGCAAGTCTTTCATCTGAGAATGCTTGTGCCTTTCCTGAGCTGATCATAAGATCATTAGATTATCTAGGAAGACAATTAGAAAGGTAGACACTAGCCATAAAATTCTCTGTCACGTGTTGAGATAACCATGTGTTTGTCAACTCCTACATTATTAGCTTAAATTGCCAGTTCTTGGGATGCATAAATATTCTGTCTTGAGTTCATTCTTTTATTTTTCAGATGGCTCTGTAATGAGACTGCCACTAGGCAGGATTACTGCTCGAAGGTCTTGAAGCAGAGCCAGCCAAAGGTTAAAAAAATTACTATTACTATAATTTGAAACATTTATTCTTTCACTGCTTGTCTTCTCTTCTCAGATGTCATTCTATGAATGCAGTATGACACACCAAAAAACCCCAATGAACCCCTCCAACAAATATTTGTTCACAGTAGGTGCATGATTCATAAGGCGTTGTTCTGCCAGCATATGGACATGTTTTTGTCCTGTTTATTAACTACTTGGAATCTTATAAAATTCTTGAATATTGCCCTTCTTCAGTGTTTCTTTTGGAGACTACAGATTTTTCCTTTCTTTGAGGTGCTATAAACAATTTAATTTCATGAATCATTCTGCTCTAGGGAGTGGTATAGTTAATGTTTTTAATAGAAGTCACTGACATTGATAAGTTGTTTCTCACTAATGGGTGGACATTTCGTGTGGATTTTCTCACCATGGCCTAGAGTAGTCTGTGGTGTAAGTGTAAGATAGCCTGTTCCAAACTGGATGCCAATCAGTAAACGTAAAACGCATTGCATCTACACTTCATGGTCTAAATTTAGTATTATATGCATGAGTAATGTACTTTTTAAAAAAAAAAAAAAAAAATTAATAGAAAAAGGACCTATGTCCAGAGGGTGATGTGTTTGAACTATGTAAATCACCTGAAATTAGGATGAGATGATTGCTTTTTGGTCGTTCCTAATTTTCTCTGTTGAATAGTGTGCAGGAATCTTAGATGAGGTTTAGAAAATGTACTAAATTTTTAAGCAGGTAAAAGCAGATGGGACGAATCTTGCCAACAAAACCAGCCATAGCATTCAAACAATTGTAAACTCTACTACTTTAAGTATCTTCTCACACTTTAAAGTGGAGTGAGATTCAAAGAGGAAGGGACTGACACATGCTATTGAAATGCTGTTTAGCGCATATTTCTGGGAAACACAGAAGAATTTAATGAAAGTATGGTCCTGAATGAGAGAGGAATCTTCTCCATTCAATGTAAGTACAAGCAAAACAATACCTTATAATTCATTGACTAGGTGCACAAAATTAATGTCATTAACTGGGAACAGAGCAGGGATGGCAAATCTTGTAGTAGTTCTGTATTGCTGTTTTCTGAGTGTGCAGAAGCTTCAGTTTAGTAGACATTCTGAAACTTCACCAGGCAATGAGAGTTTACTAAGCTCTATTCTAACAAAAATCCTTGCATTGAGACTTTACTGATGGAGCTAAGAAACTGGGTACAGTAAACTGGTGAAAATAGCTGTTTTAAATATAGTGATTTCCACCAGTCACTCGACTTTCCTAAATCCATTGTGTATTTTGACCGTAAGACAAGTAGTCTGTGTTATCTGAAATTAAGGTTGCAAATTATGAACACGTAACAATGTTTTTAAGATTAGATTCTAAAACAAATTCTCTTCCTTCAGAAATGGCTTTGAAAGTTGTCCGGGTTCCTATACCTTTATGACTGCTGTTGAAGTTGATGGTACTAGTACAGGCCTGTCAATCTGACCTTGGTCTAGGGGAAACTTATGGAGCAGATCATCTTGAGTGTCATTATGCAGCAAGTACAGGATCACCAGGGGATCAGGTTGAGTCAGTGCGGGTTTAGGAAAGACAGGTCCTGCCTGACTGACCTGATCTCCTTCTATGACAAGGTGACCTGCTTAAGGGAAAGGCTGTGAGCGTTGTCTACCTAGACTTTAGTAAAGCCTTTAACACTGTTTCCCATGACATTCTTCTGGAAAAACTGGCTATTCGTGGCTTGAATGGGCTTGGTCTGCACTGGATAAAATACTGACTGGATGGCCAGGCCCAAAATATTTTGGTGAGTGGTGCTAAACCCAGTTGGCAGCCTCAGTGATGTTCCCCAAGGTTTAATATTGGGGTTAGTTCTGTTTGATATATTTATCAATGATCTGGACAAGGGGATTGAGTGCACCTTCAGTAAATTTGCAGACAACACCAAGTTGTGCGGGAGTACTGTTTTGCTTGAGGGAGGGAAGGCTCTACAGAGGGATCTGGACAGGCTGGATTGATGGGCCAAGGCCGGCTGTATGGGGCTAAGTGTTGGGTCTTGTACTTGGGTCACAACAACCCCTTGCAGCATTACAGGCTTGGGGAAGAGTGGCTGGAGAGCTGCCTGGCAGAGAAGGACCTGGGGGTGTTGGATGGCAGCAGCTGAACATGAGCCAGCAGTGGCCCAGGTGGCCAAGAGGGCCAGTGACATCTTGGCCTGTATCAGACACAGCGTGGCCAGCAGGAGCAGGGAGGTGATTGTGCCCCTGTGCTCAGCACTGGTGAGGCCACACCTCAAGTGCTGGGGTCAGTTTTGGGCCCCTCACTACAAGAAAGGTATTGAAATGCTGGAGCGTGTGCAAAGAGCAACGAGGAGCAGCTGAAGGAACAGGGGTTGTTTAACCTGAAGAAAAGGAGGCTGAAGGGAGACCTTATTGGTCTTTGCAACTACTTTAAAACAGCTTGTAGTGATGTGAGTGTTGGTCTCTTCTCCCAAGTAACAAGTGATACAACAAGAGAAAATGGAGTCAAGTTGTGCCAGGGGAAGTTTAGATTGAATATTTGGATTTCTTTTTTTTCTGAAAGCATTGTCAGGAATTAGAACAGGCTGCCCAGGGAAGTGGTCGAGACACTATCCCTGGAGGTATTTAAAAGATGTGTAGATGTGGTACCTAGGGATGTGGTTTAGTAGTGGGCTTGGCAGTGATAGGTTAATAGTTGGACTTGATAATATTAAATGTCTTTTATAACCTAAATGATTCTATGATTGTATTATAACTCTTTCAGCTGATCAACAGCTTTTTCCAAATGTACTTCAGAAGTGATATTTAGGACTTGAAGAATTTGTTGGTGCTTTCCAGCATATTCATTAACTGTATTTGTGTGTTTTCTTTTGCTTTGCAAAGCCAACAAAATCTTCAGCAGGTTGTTGTTTGTGTAGATTCATAGGCAATTCACATTATTTTGCAAAGCACGAGTCAAGATTTTGAAGCTTAGTATGCTGGAGAGAGAAAAGGAACCAAATTATATAAGTCCTTGTAGCAATAAATATTTTATTTTGTTTGTGTTGTGATATTCAATGACTGCAAGCCATACAGATTGGAATTTCTATTCTTTGCTTATGCAGCTACTGCTTTTACACGTTTCATTCACGTTGGTTTTGTGTGAAGCAGCAAGCTGACACTTGCCATGTTTTCTGTTCATTTTCCTGAGAGCTCCAGATTGGTATGACATAGTCCATGAACCAAGTTTGAATCGATGAACTGTGTTTGATTTCTTTAGGCATAGGTTCAACATCAGTATATCCCCATGATGTTTGGATCTTAAAAAAATTCAAAGCATTTTAAAAAGAGGTGGGTACCATTAGCCTTATTTTATAGTTATAAAAACTGAAACAGGTCTTATATCTTGTGTCCCATGGTCAATTAAGCAGGACTGCCTGGATTTTACTAGGAACTTATGGAAGTAGGAATCATATGGCTTTTTAAGTGCTTGTAGGATTTGAGGTCTGAGTGATGTCGGGCAGTACTTGCTCTGGTGAGTTTTTTCATTTTTGTATTTCTTAAAACTAGGAACTTCAACTTGCAACACTTGAGTTCTGCTGTTGATTCATTGAGTTGGGATAACAGTCAACATTTTTGTGCCTCAGAGAGGTATAAATTAATCTCTGGTAGCTCCGCTGTAAGAATTAGCTAGTATTTGGACTTATTAAAATAAAGCAAAAATAATCTTATCCTTCCATGCTTAATAGTAGTCATTTTAAGTTCTTTCATTGAAACAAAGGGTGGTTTTCCTCCATGTCTACAGCTTGACGTTTGTTAGACTGCAAATTAATGGAACAGAAGCCCTTGTAAGCTTTGTGTAACTAAGAATTGAAGGCTGAATTAAAGATAAATGATGCCTAACAACTTTCTGTTCTGTTGTTTCTAGAGACCATCACTTGTAGCTCTAAAGGAAACTAGTGAGGACAAATAAACAAACAAAATCCCTGGAATTTAAGATAAAATATTCAAACAAAAAACTCCCCATAAATTAAGGTAATGAAGTTATTTCAAATTTATCTGTGTCTCAAAGAATAATAAAGATTTGTTGCTGTTTTAGAAGTAATTTTTATATACTTCATCTTTTACCTCCTTTATTTCAACACACATGACGAAATATGTTGAGATTTACATATGGGTATTTTATCTGTCAATCTGTCTAATTGTGCTTTGAAGGTTTCTATCAGTACACTTTTCCAGTATCTTGTAAATCTTTAACATGAAACACTTCTTTCCCAGATATCCTTGCTCCAAGCATCTGTGTTGAAATCTGCTGAAAGTAAAGGGAATCTTTTGACTGACCATCATGGATCAAACCTCCCAAAGATACTTTATCCTAAATTTCGTGTTTACTTAAACACAAAGATATGAATCAATTTTCAGTCTTTAAAGAATGAGCTGTTTGATAACTATATTTGCATCTAAACTGGAAAAAAATTATAAGGAAACACAGTTTAATGGTGTTTAGATTTTAACCCTGTATTTTCAAAAGATAGCTGATAAGGTCATTTTATACTAGTTCTGACTCTTATTACAATTGTGCTTTTTAAACTTTTATTTCTTCTATTTAAATTTTACCAAGGAAGCAGATTGCTGTTATTTACATATTGAAAAAAATATTACTGCTATTTACACATTCATGTACTGGCATAAAAAACATTGAATACAGATTGAAAGGGAGAGTTGTCCTGCACGATTCCCTTTATGCACTCTAATTTAGATACCTTAAATAATTACATGCTCTTATCTATGTGCCTGATTGATTTTAATGATGTTAAAGCAGCAGAGTGATGGCAAATGAAATTCCTCACTCAACAAGTCATCCAATAATTATTTCTGTGAAAAGTTGCAGAATTTTCCAGAGAAGTGCCTCAAATGATTCCGTCAGGAGTAAGCACATTTCTGGGAGACAGATTGCTCTGAAATTTAGGTCTTTCCTCTCAAAATTAGGTGAGAAAAGCTATTCTGTCAATACTGCGATGTGAAGAATATACTTTCAGTTTTAAATCCAATGTTTCATTTGCACTTAGCAAAGAAATGAGGATTTTCCAAATGGTGAGCAAGGAAAAAAAGCCATTTTCAGAGGCACAGGAGGGGCAAAACTGCATGTTTCTACCTTTATTTTTCTTTTCCTCTGGCAAAAGCTAGTGAAGGGGTTTAGGGAAGAGAATAGTCTGCTTAAGAAACGAGCAGAGATCATTGTGAGGGAGGCAGGGAAAACAGACTAAGGGAAAGCACAAAGTGCTGCCATTGGAGAAGGCAGAGGCAGCTGAATCAGGGTGATACAGACTTTTCATTATCAGAAACAATTACTCGGCAAGAACAGCATGGGACTTCATGAAATGTTTTTGAACTCAGATTCTTGATAGGAGCACATTACATAACTTGTGCTTTGTGAATGCTGGCAACCGGCAACCTACAGAAAGGAACAGCCAAAAGCAATGCGCTCAGCTGCTTGCTTTTTTAAAAAAATATATCTGGGCCAAGCATTAACCAGAGAAGCCTATCTTCCCCCTTCCCCCTGCCCCTCCGTCAATAGGAGCCTGGTTTTCATCACAGATTAATAAATGAAATCTTCTATCACATTACTGTTCTTCCCACAGCCTTTTGGTAGGAGTTAACAATGCTCCGAGTCAACATTGCCATGGTGCTTGAAATATCTTTGCATGTTTGTTCACTTGAAAGTGTTGTAGCGATGAGGTTAGAGAGAGGGTTTTAAACCACCAGTGCGTACGCCCTCAGAAAGTTTGGGGTGGTTTTGATCGTGTTTGGTTTGATAAAAATCTGCTGGGGAGCTGTCGCTATTGCTTTTGTCTATCAGTTTTATAAAAATGTTTTTTTTTAAAAAAGGGCCTGTGTTATATATTTCGCTGTCTCCTGAAGTGATTGTTTGTATCATTTGCTGTTAAGGAAATATGTCTAAGTGCTGAGGAATTCTAATTAAGCAGACTCAGCTGGAGCAAATAGCTGGAGGATTTCACAATACTGTTCTGAAATTACTGGCAGGCCTAGAAGCCAGGGAAATTCTTGAATTTTGGGGGTTTACCATGGTGGACATAGCCACTAAATCTTACTTATTTGTTTTTAAATCAATGGTTTTGTAGACGATGTTATTTCACAATCCCTGTTTCTGGTTGTTCCTCTTTATTATTTTCTCTTCCATCTGCTCTAAAAAAAAGATACAGTCTTAGCCAAAGAAGTAGAACTTCTTCTACGTTTCTAAGAGAAGAGTTTATAGGACAAAACACTGTAGAATCTCATCGTGTTCGCATGAGTTATTTATGAGAAAGAAGTTATTTCATTGTCCTTGGAGGTAGAGACAGTCCTGCTGACCCCTTGAAGGAAACCACATTGTAGGTAATTACTGAATTTCTGAAAATTTAACAGTAAAAGCACATACAAAATTCTGTTGTAATGTATCTTTTTCTGTGCAGCATGCTCATCAAAAATCAAGTTAAAACTTTTCTGTGTTGTGTAACTCTCTAATCCTCTGTTTTTATGGTAAACAGTTCTCTATTTTGCTTTCCAAGGGCCATCATTCCCTGCCTGCCTAATCCACTGTTGCTAACAAAAATGACAGTAACAAACCAGGGAGGAACAACCTTCTCTGGCCTTTTGTTTTCACTCCGCTGGGTGAACACATGTGTTTTTCCCTTTGCCTTTTCTTTTTTTTTCATTTTCTCTTAAGGAAAGGAAACCATTTGTATGCTGCACTAAGGAAAAGTGATTGAAAAGTGGAAGCCCATACTTTTCTCTTCAGTGAGCGGAGATCTGTTTTCAGTCTGATGTGTGGTGAAAGGAAGCTTCAGAGCTGTGAGCCAGCTGCCAGGAATGTCTGATTTCCTTTCCACCCACTCTTATGATCCTCCCTTTTGGCAGTGATTACCGATGACCACAGCTGTCATGCTAGGTCATGGTAAACTGTCAAGCAAGGTAATACATGAGATATACAAGGCCCAGTCCTTGATCTGTGCTGAAGAACAGGATCTTAAATTGAATCTAGTATCAGGCAGTGCATGAACACACCACAGCAAGCAGTGTTGGGCTAATGTCAGCTGGTCATTTTGGTTTCTTGAGAAGACAGGCAAGCAGGGGGTGCTTCTCTAGTCAACACAAAGATTTTTCTCAACTTTTCCTTAGCTAGCAGTATCCTTAAGCATGAAGATGGGTAGTAATTTAGTCAGAACGGATGGTTGTCTAGAATGGGTAAGTCTTTGCAGCCAACTGAAACTAGAAATAGCATTTTGGGTTGCTCTCACCCAGTAAGTATGCAATAGTACAGGAGAACTCCATAATCAACAACCAGAACAATAGAGTTTAAATGGTTGTGCTGTATGAAGTACTCTATATGGGAGACTGACTGTTGGCATTATGGATGTGGTTGAAAATCACTGTAGCACTGCAAACGTCTGTTCAGAAAATGATGGATACTCTTGTCAGGGACATGGCTTCTATAAATAGGACTTACACTCTACATAAAATAGCATTTTGTTAAGCTTCACATGTTCAGTGCCAAGTGCATAAATATCTTCTGAAGAGGTAGTATTTTAATATGTTTTATACTGTTATGCTGGCTTCATAATGCACTTTTTGCTGTAGCATCTGTTCCTCTTCTAACAGCATATTAAATAATGTGATTAAAATCAATTTTATGTTTCTCCTGTATGCCTTCCTCCAATGGGGCAGGCCTTTGCAATGAGTGTTTGTTTTAAAAACACATAAGAACAGGTTGCTTTCTGTTTCCCAGAGGAAAAAATGTCAACACTTGAGGGACCAAGGTCACAAATGCAGTGATTGTCCATTGTTTTTGTGGGAGTTTATTGCAGCTTTAGGCTGGCACAGTCAAGGAACTTGCCTTCAAAATAGCCTCAGGGTACGTGGATGTAGGTAATGCTGATTTCCTTTGGTGCTCACTTAAGATGACAGGATCTGGTCCTTGCGGTCTTGCTCTAGTTAGAGGGATGATCACTTTAACAAGTCCCATCTGAGTTTCATTTGGTATGATTTACTTTAGAACAGTAAACATAATTTCAGTTCTTTTGCTCTTTGTTCTCACAAACCACCTATGGCCTTGTAACAAATGTTACATAAAATTAAATTTGATTTTATTAATCTCTTATACAAGGTTGTGAGAAAATTTCAGAAACCTTCTGGACAAGAACAAGTTTCTTTATAGATTTCTCCTGGCCAAACAAGGCAGCTAATGACTACTTTCACAAGGTTGGGGAATCCACAGCTACAGCTAAGAGGGGTAAAAAAAATGTAATAAATAAACAAGTCCATCCACAAACCCTTCCTCAGGAAACCAGCATGGGAAGCACAGGCATTTAGAATGACAATTCAGCATGTTCTGCCAAAGAGAGACTTTCCAAAACAGCTGTTAGAAAGGGCTACAGTTTCCTTGAATGTCCATTTTAATAACATTATAGCCTCAACTGTTTATATGTTAATCTGATTGTTTTTATGTTGTCAGCTATATCTACTGCAGTTGTATGAAGTTTTAAAGCCATGTAAGTAACCCTCAAGAGGGAGTGTCAGACTTCAACAAACGTTGCTGTCCATGAACCCAGCTACCTTCCAGCCTCCATTCATTCAGGTAGAGTCAGTTTTGAGACTGTGGCAGAAGCTGTTGGTCAGTTTCCCTGTGGGATACCACGTTTGCTTCATTTGTGCAGAAAGCTTTTCATAACTGTTCCATGTCTGGAGCACTCAGGAATGAATATGCTTCCTCTTTTGAATAAAGGCTGAAGTCCCAGTGGAAGAGGAGATATTTAAATAACCATGTTGCCATGTAGAATATCTCATGATTTCAATCCTCAGAGCCCCTGAGCTATCTGAGCACGTATTTATAATCAGCCTGGTGAGTGTTCTCTCTAGCTATTTATCAGCTGTGAGCCTGTGTTTCCATTTTACAAGTGGAACTCTATAACATTAGAATACAGTATGTCTTGTCATGGCAGATTTTTTTTTTTTTGTCTCCAAGAACAGAAAGTTCCCAACATAGGACAAACCTTCTTTGTGTAATCTTACATACTTTCTTCTCCTCGCTTTGCTCTCTTTGGACTGTGGAACATAATTGCTCAGACACGTAAAGATTTCTGTCTGGCCCTCATTGCCATGTTAACAAGTTTAGCTTTAAGTGCATTTGCAACTGGAAGGGCCTGTGTCCATGCTGCTGAATTCTCCGACATTCAGAAAGCCCAAACTAACTTTTGGGAGCAGTTTCTGGCTTATAATAACTCCTGAGCTGTGGCTAGGAATTAGCTGTAACCTGACATTCTCCAAAATGCTTACTGACCCAGACTCAAACCGTGTCAGGGTTGCTCCACCCCATTAGCAGGAAAGGTGTTTGGTGTTCCTTAGTCTACCAGTATATATGCAGCTTGTAGCCATAGGCAGGTCTGTAGTGGTCAAAGGGAGAACTCAGGCCCCTTAAGTGAGATTCAGATGCCTAAATTTCAGTTCAGATTGAGAGTTCGCAAGGCCATCTGCAGTCATTGTGGTTTCTGAAAGCACAGAGACAAAATTTTGCCAATAAATTCCTTAAGTAGCATTCCCCTTTTCAATCTTCTCTCAGTCTTAAATTGACCCAAGTCTCTCAACCTTTCCTCATAAGAGAGACATTCCTATCCTCTAGTTATCTTTGTAGCCCTCCACTGGACTCTCTCCTCATCTTTCTTGAGCTGGGGAGCACAGAACTGGACACAGTATCCCAGATGGGGCCTCACTAGCACAGAATGCATGTAAGTGCTTTGTGATCACACAGGGAGTTGCTACTTGGGCTGAAACTGCACAGCCTGCTCTGGCAGCTGGGCCCTTGGAGCAGAAGTGAGCATAAGATCGCTATGAGAGTCCTGTTGGAGCAAGCAGCGTTGACCCGAGGAAACTGAAGGCAACAGGCCTCAGGTAATGTCTTGACCATGCAGTTGTATGTCTGCTCCAGGGGAGATCACATGGCTGTAAATAAGAAGTGGTGCTTTGAAGTGAAGATGGTTTTGTCCCTTTCAGCAGAACTCTTGCTAGCAAACAAGGAAATTCCTGAAAAAATGCTGCAGAGACCTTCACATTCTCCATTCATTGACTTTGCAGGAGAATTATCTACTCCTTCACCACTTATCCGCATTTTCCTTGTCTTGTCAGACAGTCTTGCCTTTATAATTGAAAAATATGTGCAGGTCGTATTTTCTACTTGGTTGTCCATCAAACAACTGCTTCGAGACAGGCTTTGAACTAAGAATGCTCTGTTGGTCAAAGCTTATACACATTTGATGCCAGTAATTCCATAGGATATCAGAGAATATTGAATACTCACTTTTTTAAGGCTATAAACTGCCTTGCATTGGCTAATCAGAAATGAGAATCAATACTCAGTTTTGAAAGATTAGATTTACAGTTGTAAAATAAGTCTTTCCACTTCCAGCACAATATTTTGTGTGCACAGTAAGGAGGGAGTGAAAATTAAAAGCTGTATATAAGAACAATATTTTGACAACAGGAACTGTTGTGAGATGTGGATTGAATGAGGTGGTTATGGGGTGTGCTAGAACATTAAAGGGAAAACTTCTACTTTCTTGCTGTCTAAATAGACATTCAATCAAAGTTAAATGGATGTGAATTTCTGCTCAGGCATGCTTTAGCAGTTTGACAGACACCTGGGGTGGGACGTGAACTAGATTTAACAGAAAACTGCTTAACACTTTGTGAAGAAGAAGCTTCTGCTGGGGTTGAGAATTAAGTTAGAAATTACTGGATTTCTCATGCAAAAGACATCAGTCATGCCGTTTTATTACTTCGAGTGCCTTGAAAGAGACTGGGCAGATCTGCTTGGTAAGGAGCACTGCTGACTCAGGCTGCTGTGGGAAGGCATCGAAGGCCAGCCAAGGAAATCTTTGACCTTCACTTTGACGCTGACTGTCACATGGGTTTTCCTGCCTGGAAGAGAAGTAGTGGGCTGGGAGGTGGTGGGCTGGGGTAGCTGGGGAGGAAACAGAGACCAGAACCTCAATCTAAACACAATACAGAAAAAGACAATAAACTCCAGGAGGAAAAACACAGGAGTGATTTACCTACAAGGAAGTGAGAATATTAAATTCTTTCAAGTAACTTCAGGAGGTGCAATAAAGGAAATCTATTGAAAACACGCAGAAAAGACAGCTGTCTCTACCCTGTGAGTCCTGTGACACACAGAAGTGTTGGATGTCTACTTTGTAACTCATATTTTACAAATTACTAAATCTGTGAATGCTATGGGATTATTGCAGTTGTGCATTCATACTGTTTTTCTATGTCTGGAATAGCACAAAGTTTATAAACTGTAATGAATCCATCCTAATTCATCTGTTCATCTGAATATATATTCAATGCAGCAAAATTGTAAGCCGATTTGTTCAGCATTGACGAGGATTTTTAGTGTAGATCACAGTCACCTGTGATGAAATTCTGCTCTTTGAAGGTCTGCTTTACCCATTTTACTTAATACTACTATAACTTCTCCCTCTCCCCCTCTTATTTCTTCTTCCCTCTTCCAAATATCCAAAACCATCTTGTGTTTAATAGAGAGGAGAACTGTAGCTATATGAATTGCCAAAAACATGGTAAGATTTCGTTTTGTCTCTTTCTAGAGAGTCTGCACAAGTGTGTCACCTTGCCTTTAGGTATTCACCAGGTTTCTACTCTTATCACTTACCAGAAAGTGAGAGAACCTTTGTACAGTCAAGCCTATTTAAAAAAAAACCATGGGAAAGAGTCTGGAAAGCCAGTTTGTACCATGGGACAAACTCTGAACAAGCTCTGAACAGGCTGGGTTTTTTTTTATCTTGTTCATGATAGTTTTATATTATATGGACTCTGGTTTCCATGTATCAGTCTATATCATATCCTCATGCTGTCCTTAGGTTCTTAGACACAGAAATCAATTACCATATGTCAAGAGTAATCCTTATATTCTGACTGTGCCTGTCTGACTGAAAGCCCCTATGCATGTAGAGGGAGGGGACAGGGCACCAGAATGTAGGTCTCTTAAAGGAATTGTTTTCTGTCAGATGTTAAAGATGAAATAATGGAAAGTATTCTCTTTCTTTTGTCATTTTTATAACTCGACATAGACTAAATCTTCATGCGTTTTGAACACGAAAAAATGTAGGACTCCTGTCTTTTATAAATCACATGTTTACCAAAAAGGAAGCTAGAAAACCATCTTTAGAGCAATTCCTTCTGTAAGAAATAGACAAAAAGAACTAGCTTTTCCTCCTTCCTCACCACAAGCTAAACTCTAACAGCACAATTTTGTAATGAAAGTGAAAATAAATTTTACTCTTCTCTCCAAATTGATGCCGTATTGCAAGGTAATTCTAATCCTTTTTGTATGAGTGCCCAGGACACTGTTCTCATGTTCAGTGCTGTGAAAGAAAATCTAGTAAAATTCTGGTTTGCAATGTTGAAAGCAGTTGTTCTTGTTTCAAGGAAAATAATATTTTTTTTCGAATTGACAGTTATGACTAGTGTGCCCAAGTACAAGACACACTGAGTAAACCAGTATGGTCCTAAACCTCTCCATTGTTCTCCCCAAAGAACCCTGAGAAAAAATATCTCTAGAACCTACTATGTAGCATACGGGTAAAGGACGAATGTACCGACTTCTTATTATCAACATATTTCATCGTTCCATACTTTGACACATCTTTTCTTTTTTCCCTTTACTAATATAATAAGTGATTGAACACATGGGAATATATCTTACCATATCCATATTTCCTTGTTATTAATGATGTCACACAATGACATCGTAAAATAGAGAACTGAGAACAGCTTTGAAAAAGAATCCTTGCAAGATTTAACTCTCTGTTGACTGAACATGAATCAAAGAGGGCTTTAACATTTTCTTTTATTACTTGTTCATTGTATATCATTAAGGCTACACGATGTGTTTGGGTGGCCTAGTTCTCATTCCCATAATTAAAAGAATTCCCAAGAGCAAAATTACCCCTGGGAAAGCAACAAAATTAGATCAGTAACAGAGATTTTATTTATGTGAACTGTTGTCTCTCTTATATATTTTGTCTCCAAACTTCTTAATTTAGAAAGATTTTGGTATTAAATGAATAGGAATTTTCTAAAAAGTACCTTAGATTCATGCTTACAGTGGATGTAATTTCACTAAGCAGTTTACTGTCCTCCAAATATCTTTAGAGTCGAGGTAGTCTATGGGGTTTGTAGTCTAGAAAGTGGTTACACCTAACTTTCTAAAACTGATCTCATCAAGCGTGAAGGTATGAGCTATTTAAAAGCCTTTCCAAAGTTCTATATTTCTTCATTAGATATGATAAAGTTATTTTTCACCTCTGTGAGTTATCTTGTCTTTGAGTCCTTATGCAAATGAACACCAACCAGCAGGAATACTTTTGTAGTTGTAGAGTGACACGATAACTAGGGGTGAGAAATTTCTAAAGCTGTTTGCGTTGTGGTTAATAGGCCTGTAGAGTTACATTTTTCTTGTGTGCTCTGGCAGCATTTGCTATCTAAGGGAGTTTGCATCAACTAGTGGCAGAATGAGCTGTAGCGGTGTGGCAGACCTGTGATTATACATCGTAGCTGTAGAATCATAATGGATACAACCCTGGACCTATGCCTTATGGTAGACACAGCATGTATGGCATCTCAGCGATGTGCGCTTGAGCAGGAGGAAGGTGTGCTGTGAATCTTTGAAAAGTCATGTTCCAGCAGGCCTTGTACCCTACAGTAGGGTTTGGATGGGTACGGGGAGAACATCTGTTTGGGAGTCTGTCTTCAATAAGCACACAAATCAATATATCACAGGAAATTCTGAATGCTTTTGGTTGGCATCTACCTCCAGTAAGAAATGAGAAAATAGAACTACTTGCCAAGTCTCCTGGTCATCTTCTGTGTTTGCATTCCACACCGTACGGGCAGAAATATATAACTTTAATATGTAGTTTGTACAGACTCAACTTACTCTGTATTTCTAATGGTGAATGAAGAACTGTGTTGCAGGCAAATTCTGGAGAACATAAAAGCAATACAACTGAACAATAGAGGAATATCAGGCCATGGATTTAACATTACAGGACTGAGAAGCTAATGCAAACGTGGAGCTGGAGCAGTGAGCTGGGTACTGTGCACACAACCAGTGCTTTCAGTGTTGTGTTATCCTTATTAAAACCGCTGGGAGTGCTGAATGAACTGTGTAGAGTACATTCATCTTTATTTTTGGTTGTTATAACTGTCTTCATTTGGATAATCTAAAATTAAATACTCCGTAGATTCAGCTACAAAAGCTCAAATTGTAAATCAATCCTAGTTGTGCGTGTAAAAGAAACCCCCTTGTAAACTGATCGTCCCGCTGCCACAGAGTAGCACTGCAGCACTGGCACTTGCTGTGGGATGTTTGGTCTGCTAACAGGCTGCAGCAGGACAGGGAGTTCATGGGGACTTATTGGAATACATCTGAAAAGTAATAACTTATAAAGACTTGCAATAAATAATAAATGCCCAAGGTGATATTCTTTCTAATGAACATTTTAATGGTTTCTTTTCCTCGGTAGGGAACTTCTTAATAGAGGCACAGAATGAACTTTGTGCTGCAGCTGTCTCTCTCCATCACTTTTTGTTTTCTTCTCTCCTGTCCCTTATTGCTGGCTGCCACTGCTTCAGTGTGCCTCCAGCTGTGAGGGCAAAGTTTACAGTGTCTTCAAAACCTGCTGTTTGTTTTCTTTGGTTGGAGTAAAGCTTAAAGAGGCACAAAGCAAAGTGCCTCTCTTGGCCACTGGAATGCCTCAGGCATCAGGGAGAACATTTCTGCAACTCGGCCCTGTTGCACACACCAATGAACCTCCCATGAACTGGGAACAGAAGAACCGAGGCTGTTTCTGCAGTAAAACACTTTTACATGCAGTCCTGGTGGTATGATGAAGATTAGCTGGATTTCTTTTTAAATTGTCAGCCAAGACAAACTTTCTGCATTTTTACATGGAAGCAGTATAACCCCAGGTCATATGTACATATGTATAGCTCATCTTTGTCTCTAGCTAGAGGCAGGTTTCTTTCATTTTTCACTTTTTTTTTCCTAAAATTTCCAGAGGCATTCTGCACGATGGAAAACAACTTTGTCTACTGACTTGCTGATTTACCAAATTCTGTAATATCAGAATATCTGAATAGTAGTTCACTATCAAAGTGCTTTGTGTTAAAATTCAGTCCCTCTGAGAGATTATTCCTAGCCACCTTTAAATGGTTAAGTACTATATTTTTAACTGGAGTTAGAATATTTCCTAAAGGAACCAATCTGGGATGGAGTCCAGATGTAAATTTGAGATGGCTAAAATGGAAAGTCCTGATTTTTTATTAGGCATGCCATTCAGACTGCAAAATGAAGTGTGAGCAAAGAAAACATGTTGGCATGGTAACAGCAAGTATAATTTAATGCAACAGGTTTTGATTCTGATCTGAGAAAGGAACTATTTGTCCTGAGAATCAGCTTGTAGCCCATAAAAGTTTAAAAAGAGAGCAGGTCATCTTCACTAAAGGCCAGCAACTGGAGAGATGGGTTTCTGAGCTCTTTGGCCAATAAAAGAATCTAATTATTCTAATGGTTGTTGTTCTGGCATAGATGTGCAAAAAGGAATTGCTTCAATAATACATCCATTGCTCACATGATAAACACCTGCAAGCAACCTTTTAAGCACAGGGTCTCTCTGTTATTTTTAATGAGGTATGTGGTGTTTTTAGAACTGTAAGACATAATGAGGCTAGGTACTTTGCAAAAAATTAGGCAGAGGGTCAATTATCAAGGTTAAAATTTAGGGTTTAGAAATTCCTGTCTCAAACCTGTGATGAATCCACAATTTTGTCCCCACTATTTGCTGCAAACGTTGAACTGGAAAGACTGAGACAAGAAACAACTATGAGAAAGCAAGCTGTTTTCTACATTAGTTTAAGGCTGGAACTAACGGCCAATAGCTTAAACTGCACAACCGATTCCAGGTATTTGGTTTTGAACGATGTGCTCATTTTCCTTTCAAGATTAGCTGCTCTGGATTCCTGAGAGTGGAGCTGGTTGCGCAAGCCACGTTCAAATCATTTGACTCTAATTCCATCTGCCATCACCTCATCTGTCTCCATGGGAAGAAGCAAATTTACAGGAGCAAAAGGAGGAATTTTTTACTTCAAGGAAGAAATAAGAAGCACCACAAATCTTAGAACCTTAGAATAAATTTCATCTTCCAGAATTTGCAATTCACTCTCTGAAGTAAAGGTGCTTGAAGAGGTTTGGCTAAAGGTAAGGCATACTCATACAAAATGAACAAAAGATACTAGGCAGGACTCAAAGACTCAGCTCAAACAGGACTTTGGTCACTCCACTGGAAGTGGGCTGTATCTGTGTGCACTCTGTGGCCTGAGGATCCTTGTGTTCTTTTCACTTCATTGCAGGTATCTTAACAGAACAGTGGGCAAAGGGACTTGTGCTTGGGAATCACAGACGCACTGAAGGCAATGAAATTTTCCCCTGTGTAGATGCCTGTGAAGCAAAGCTTTTCCAGCCTTCCAACACACTGTGCCATGCTCTCACCATAGCCAAATTTAAATGGCTCAGAATACACGCAGAAACAGAAGTGCAGCCTCCTTGTTACCCCATGATTGACTGTTGTTTGATATTTGTGTGACCCGTTCACAGCTCTTCCCGTAGTGGAAAAAATTAGCTATAAACCACATAAGACTGGAGTTTGGTTCATTCCTGGTGCTGTGACTGCCGGCTGCATTTGGAATATACATCCTAGTTAATACAGGCTGATCCGGGCCTATGTTAACAGTCAATTTATCTATATATTTAATATGTTCTTTCATTTAAAAAGAAAAGCACTTAAAATGTTCTGGTGTGCCTGAGAGCTTTCAGCAGAAGCACACTTATAATGCATATTAATTCATCATATCCTGCTGAGAGAAGGATGAGCATGAAGTGGGGCTGCAAGCAGTGAAATTCAATGCCTTTTGATGCAGCATGGGTCAAGTACACATCATGACCTGAAGTCTGTTTTGGTCCCTTTTATGTGGTTCTTCCTTTTCTGCTCTTGATGAATCTTTTGAAATTTTCTCCTGTTAACAAAACAATTTCTCAGAAGAATACATATGTTAAATTTTGCTGGTTTATAATGTCACCTAGATCTTCTACCAAGGACTCCTGAAATCAACGGATAGAGCCCCATTTCCTCTGTCTCTCGGAAAGTTCTTTGCAGTTCTGCTGTTTTTCTGATTGTGGGTAATTGTTACAATTATTTGGAATACAGCAGGAACTAGTGGGACCAATACTGGGACAAATTTTGTCAATCACATGTGACGTAAATTAATTTCCACTTCAAATACTTCAGGTAAACACTGCCCTTGGCTTCATCACAGTTGGATGCAGTATAGGAATGCAGGGGCTTAACAACGCACGATGAAAATGCTGCAAAGATAATATTCTTTCCTTCTATTTAAAGTATACCATGCAGCACTTCCTTTGGAGGAACTGACAAGTGATTATTATAGCACCATTTCCTCAAAGTCACTAGACTAACAACAGGTTATGAGACTCCAGAGCTGGTGAATTTAAGCCTTGTTACCTTTTATAGTTTCTGTCTGTGACCTATAATATGCTTTTGCTAAAATGTGTTATTTCAGGAAACCACTATCAAAGGTTGGTTTGATGTGGCGTGGGGGCAAGTGAAAAAAAGAATTACCCTATTCTACTACAGTTGTAGAAGTCACTTACTAAGAAGTGGACATGCGATTTTCTTAACTGTCAACTCTTTTGCATTTATCGTTCAGTAGGATGGCATCTTCATGAAGTTCACAAAGGCCACTGCATCTCACTCGTTTACAGGTAGTCAGTAACGGTAAAAAGAGTGAAGCGATAGCAATAAATCACCTGGTTAAAAGTTTCTAGTTTTGCTAATTACTAGATTTTCTTACACAGAAAGTGGAATATTAGCCTTATTAGTATTGATTAATCATAGCTAAATGGAAAGCTATTTGCCTTATATCCTCAGGACTGGTAGATGTACCGAGATTATTTTCATTTTCTGCCATTACTATTCCTGGCAGGACAACTCCTCCTGCTCTGGAATGGAACAGCTGACAGTTCTGACAGCCATGTGTAACTTGAACATTTCTTAAAGGCCTCAGTAGTTTTGATTTGTGGTTTGAGAGATTTACTGTCTCCTGTTCCATGTTTATTGAATTTACAAATTCATACATGTCCAATAAAACAATCCCACAGGTGGACATGTTTGGTCTCAGATTCTAGCCTCAAGTATATTTTTTATATTGCCTCTTACTAAACTTATTGTTTGGATATGTGGGTGTTTTGTTTGCTTGTTTGGGGTTTTTAAAATATTTTTTCCCTGCTCTTGCAAATTCAGGAAGAAAATGTTATATTTTTTACATAAAATACCAAAAAATGAGATTACTAGGAGAAAGAAGTCTAGCAATTGAAACTCTGGATAAACTTGCTAGGACAGAATCCCATAAATATCTAATTCCTTGCAGAGGCATCATAAATTAACACCGCAAGTAAAAGGCTAACAAAGACTTCATGAGCTACATAGGAAAGCCAAGATTCTTTTTTTTTTCCCTTGAAATATTTACTACAAATCTGGAATAACTCAATTTAAAATGAGATTACCTGAGAGAAAATTTGTCCCTAAACAATCTGTGACATTCTACTTTCCAATATTTTTCACGTACTTTCAAAATTGAAGATGGTCTTCCAGCAATAGGTTTTGTACAAAGCCTTTCCTGAGTAGGAAACTTCAGTGATATTCTTGATCAAATAGAACTGATTTCTGGAAAAACTGATTTTTATTCTCATGTAACTCATTATCAACTGTTCATTTTTATGGGTTTTTTTTCTTCCCATTACTGCAGACAAACACCACACCTGGACATAGAATGACTACAGTGACTTTTTAGGATTAGAGGGGGTTTTGATTTAGTTGTTATGTACACAGTTGAAGCAAGAATTGTTTGTTTTGGTATAATGTGTATTTGTATTTTATTTTGCGTAAAGTCTAACAATACACCACCTTTATTTTCAAGGGTAATTCTATAAGAATCTTACATCTGAATGCCTCCTGGTCTTCCGCATGACTTGGATTCAAATGAAAAGTAGATAATCTATTTCAGTAGTAAATCTGGTCAATGATGTTGTGCTACTTCATTTTTAAGTGGATTTTAATTTGACAGATGTGTATTTAGATAACTTACATCATCTGACCGATGCACAAAACAAAACCTCCATGTATCTTCTGCACCTTTTCCATCTCATTTATGCACGTCTACAGATAGTGCTGGCTATTCAAAATATATCAATATGAAAATGATGACAACAGATTTTTTTATTTTTTAAAATCAGAACAGGGCATGACTGGAGCAAATCAAGAATGTTTCAAAGACTGTGTGCCAGACCTCCTTGACAAGAGCAGGTGGTTGAAGAGTCAACAATATGACATAAGTGCTTTGAGTGTGATTTGAATGGGCATAATTGATTCACTACCACATGATATCCATATACTTTGTGGGGACTTTTGTTCCAGTGAGTGCTTCATTGAGATATAAATCAGCATAGAGGGATAATTCTACTAGTGCTGATCAATGAGATACATCATTTATGTGTGAGATCCATAGCTCTATGCTTACTCAACGCCTCTTACAGATGGTACTCTCTTTAACAGTGAATATATGAAGAATATGTTTTGATTTAAAATCATCAAAAAGTCCTTTTGTGTTTTTTTTTTTTTTTACATAAAGTTAATTTTCATGTTGTTGCACGGTGGTACTTGATCATCAGTTGCATGCTCAATGACAAAATCACCAAAAGTCTCTCAGAAAAAAACGTGCAATGGACATCCTAAACATTCATGAGCAATTAGAACACAGTGTGGAGAGAGGAAACAGCTAATAATTTATCAAGAGCAAATTATGACAAAGCAAACTAACTTTCTACTATGATAAAGTAACAGGTCCACAGTTACCGGGGACAGTCCAAGACTCCTTCTCCTACATTACTTAAGTTTTGGCACTCTCTTGAATGATATTTTCATTGGAATGTTACGGAAACATAGTGTTAAGAGTAAATGCAAAACAGAATAAAAAGTGAAACTCAGAATAATTATCTATTTTTATTTTTTAATTAAAATATACTGAAAAGTTTCTATGGGGAGCTGTTCTTGATGAAATATTGATAAATACTCTCCCGAATAATCTGAATGAGGGAATAATATTATATGTAGTAAATTTGCATATGACAGGAGATGAGGGTGTCTGAACATGTGGAAAGCAGAATTAGAATCCCAAATGATCTTGACAAATTGGAAAGATCATCTGAAAGAATAGGATTAAGTTCAATAAGGAAAAATGCAAAGTGCTAGGCAGAAATAATCAATTGCACAAATACTGGATGGGGTAACACAATAGACGGCAGTTGTCTGGAAAAGATCTGGGATTGAAAGTGAATAAAATTAAATGTGAGTTGATGAATTATTAAAAAGCTAAGTGACCAGCGAGTATGTACATGAAACCAAAATGCAGCTGCAGAAGTGATCTTCTAGTATTTTGTACTGGCAAAGACTCACCTTGGAGCACTGTATTCAAAGACAACTTGAAAAAATTAGAGTTATTAAGCACTCAAAAAGAAGATGGAAGGTTCAGGGCAATAATTAAGATGTAAAAAACCCCCACTGTTGTAAAGGGGAAGGGAGTCACACATCCATTTTGTTCATGGCAGACATAATAAGAAATAACAAGCTAAATTACACCAGGGGAGAATGAGAATAGTTATTATGAAAATCTTTGTAAACATAAACATAGTGAAGCCTGGGGAGGTGGTGAAGTCACCATCATTAAGAACATACATCCGTCACAAGTGACATGAATATTGATTCTGCCTTGAGGACAAACTAGATGACCTTTTAAAGTTCTTTCCAGCTCTACTTCATATAATTTTATATCAAGACATGAATAAGTTTTGCAACTCTGTATCTTGAACACCAAATAATTCCTTGAGATTTGTCGAGTCACAGGAAAAAGCCTTAGTCAATAAAAGCGATACTTAGTCTACTAGATTTGGTGAAGTTATTACTTTGCATTCTTGCCATATGAATTTTTTTAGACTTATATTGACTTATACTTGCAGGTATTTTAAGTTCAGTATTTCAGGTTAGTACAAGTATAATAAAATAAATTCTGAAGTGATTTGACTTACTTAGGGAATAACTATGAGTATTCAATAAAATTAATTCTTGGAAAGTTTTGGGAAAAGGGAGGTGACTGACTCATGCCACATTTATGCACACTCTTGCTGTTTTGGGCTGCAGCTGTCTCAGGAGCTTGTGGCTGTAACAGAACCACACAGAGCACTGCATATTTTGGTACTATGCACTGCATCCATGACCCAAACCCCATCATCACTCCCAGCAGAATGGGAGATACGAGTTGCATAAAGCCAGTGCTCCATCTTTCTAGCACCTGGGCTTTGTCTTCAATTATTTCTCCAGGGCATATTTTGTGCAATGCAAGTGGTGTGACCAAAGGGCCACGGGATGAAGTGTATCAATTTTATTTCTGAAGTTCTCTGGTTTGATAGGAACTTTATGATCTGAAGCATTACCTGAACAATGCTCTCAGTCTCTCATTCATTCAGGCTGATCAGGAAATTTTGAAAATATGTAATGATGCAAAAATATTTGCCCTATCAAAGAGTTCCCACAGATTTCTGAACATTTAGGGAAGCTTGTGAAGCTCTTCGTACCTTTCTGCTGCTTGAGGTCTGAGGTAACTCTTTTGTATGCTAATTCCTTCCAGCTTTATGTACCACATGGTACCAAATTACTGTAGCAGAGATTGGGAAGCCTCGGTTTAGCAGCTCTGGTTTATGGTTATGCTAAAAATAGAGGTGCAAAGTGTAACTCATTTAAAGAACAATTTCTTCATTGAGATCACAGGATCATTTAAAGCTGCCTAAACACTTAGGGTGAGTGTCCACACAGTCTGGATTTATTATTCTTTTTTTCAGGAAATTTGGAAGTGGGGCAACTTACGGGAGATGACTAATATCTTCATGTCCTAGTTTGAAGTGGTTCACCACACTATGCTCACAGCTCCAGAAGTGTCAGATGATCATCAGACACCACTCCTACCTGTAAGACTGATTGATTTTTCCAGCTTTTTAGAGTTTTCATAACTTTCTAACCTGTACCCCCAAACTCAAACTATTTAAGTTCAATAACAAGCATATATATATATATATATATGTGCACTGTTTACAATATAATTAATATACTATATTCGTAATAGACAAAACTCTTAATGCCAGAGCTTTGGGAACTTGAGTGACTGCCCTTCTCAAGGACTCTTAAAGCATTTTTCCATGTTCCCTTGCAAAGGTTTTATCTTTTCCAGTTTTAAATCTTTTTGTCTAGACAGCAGTAAGTAACTGGCATACCTTTCAGTCAAGAATGGTATGGTTAAGTCTTTCAGATATATATAGCTCGATATTTAAATACAAAAATAAATGTCTAAAGCTCTACTTATTAGTAGCATCTGTCTCGTGCTTGATGTGTACTTCTCAGAAATATTCTAATACCTACAGGGACTATATTTAAGCAACCTTGCTTCTGCTTTGGTGATCACATGTCATGCACTGCATATATTGTTGATTTTGTTGCTAAGCCCCGCTGTGAGTTCTAGTTTCCAGTGTTTCAGGTTACATGTTTAAACCTGGCCTTCCAACTGTTTCACACTATCCTGAGTGTCCCCATCTACTAAAGCTGATACTCTGGAGGCCATCTCTTTCCAGAATGGTCCACATTGGCATGAAAAAATGACTAGAAGGAGGAGTTAGGATTACAGATTTTTTTGTTTACGATAGTTGTTAACTTTCCACTTTGGAAATGTCATAAAGAGGAAGCCTTAGGAAGAATATATTGGGTGTATGTGGTCAGCAGATTGGCCTCTGCCACCTTCCCCCTTTCCCAGGCACTTGTAACCATTGGGGAAGAAAACCCAGAAAATATGATGAACCTGGCAGATATCCAAGCTGAGAAATCAAGAGAACTATAGAGAAAAAAAATCTACTCAGAATTTCTTTCCTATAAGCCTTTGATTTGGTGTTTTTCTTTAAGACAGATAATGAAAAATTTGATCTTATGGACACCACTTTGGAGGATTATATTTAGGTCCATTTGCGTTACTGGAAGAGAGCTCCCTCTACACCTGTGAGGTTTCAAGTAACTTACAACATAAAGCACCAGTGACTTCCAGTGGGAGCTGGGCTATCCCAGTTAAATTTCGAGCATGATGACATATCAGTCAGCATGACAGGGCTTCAGTTCTGCAAGTAGAAACCCCTCATGCACTGTGTTATGGAAATTATTGCACTGTGCCAAGAAACTTTGTTACTCTATCAGGCACAACTCCATTCCTCTGACTCTCTGAATATTTTTTCGTACGTGGCTACAGGTAGTTTGCGTTTCTTCAGTGAAATAACTCTACAGTCTGTCTAAACGTTTTGATTAATTCTAAATTTTTTTTGAACAAGTTATTACTTCTTTAATTAGAGCAGCCACTGTTGTTTGTTATTATATTTAGAGCAAAAAATGCAAACATTCTTCCCATCACGAAAGCTGGGTGGGGTGGTACTAAAGGCAGGTTGTTTTTAATCTCTGTACAGTCTATATTCTGCGCTTATGGTTGCGGGTGCCTATTTTGCCCTCTGGTCCAGCAGAAGCTTGCGCTTCTCAGGATGAAATAAAAAGTATTTTCTGAAGGCTTGCTTCTGGGGGGTGAAGGGCAGAGGAGAGAAAAAGTCCAAGCCGAACAAATCCATACACTGAGCTTGACTTTACCTTTGCTTGGATTTTCATACCCCTGCACTAGTGCATTGATCTACATGCCAAAAAGAACTAGTTGGTTTTGATTTACAGATTTTACCTTGTTTAGGAGATTATGGTCTAATTCTCCTTCTGCTCTGGCTAGTCAGGGCATGAACTGCAGTCATAATGGTAGGCACTCTGTTTCTGGATTTTAGCATTCCAGTCAAGGAAGTCACTTCAAAGTAAAGCTGAAACATGTGGAAGAAGTTGTTGTGGGGGAAAGAACACTAGCAGGAGGAAATTAGATTGACCTTGGCTTATTAAAGACTAGTATACACTGATGAATCGGTGAATTTAGGCACCACTGAAAAAGATAGTACAGGGTGAAAATGATCTCTGGCTTTTATTAATGGTGTTGGTGTGAAATAGCAAATGTAAAGAAAAGGTAACTTAGAAAAGGGATCCATTTTTGATGGGAAAATGTTTTGTTGTCAATGGCTGTTGGTACTATTCACATGAGAATTGTGTTCTGGCTCTGCTTTGAGATGACAGCACAGGGAGGAGCTATACTGCACTTTTCACTCTGCGTGCGTCTAATAAAAGATTCCTTGTCTTCAGAGTTTGCAGCTCACACAGGGGTGGGATAAAGGGAGCTCCAGCTTACAGAGATTATCAAGGGCAGGAGCTTAACTGCAAGACTTTGAAAATGTCCTTGAAATTACTTGGTAAAATGTAGTTTATTAATGTGTAAAGCTGCTGTAGGCATTTTGGTTTTATTCACATTTTTCTGTTTGGGTTGGGTTTTTCTTTTCTTTTCTTTTCTTTTCTTTTCTTTTCTTTTCTTTTCTTTTCTTTTCTTTTCTTTTCTTTTCTTTTCTTTTCTTTTCTTTTCTTTTCTTTTCTTTTCTTTTCTTTTCTTTTCTTTTCTTTTCTTTTCTTTTCTTTTCTTTTCTTTTCTTTTCTTTTCTTTTCTTTTCTTTTCTTTTCTTTTCTTTTCTTTTCTTTTCTTTTCTTTTCTTTTCTTTTCTTTTCTTTTCTTTTCCTTTCCTTTCCTTTCCTTTCCTTTCCTTTCCTTTCCTTTCCTTTCCTTTCCTTTCCTTTCCTTTCCTTTCCTTTCCTTTCCTTTCTTTTCCTTTCCTTTCCTTTCCTTTCTTTTCCTTTCTTTTCCTTTCTTTTCCTTTCTTTTCCTTTCTTTTCCTTTCTTTTCCTTTCTTTTCCTTTCTTTTCTTTTCTTTTCTTTTCTTTTCTTTTCTTTTCTTTTCTTTTCTTTTCTTTTCTTTTCTTTTCTTTTCTTTTCTTTTCTTTTCTTTTCTTTTCTTTTCTCCCCCCTCTTCTCAAGGCTGGCCTGAGATCTTAGAAGACACTGAAGTTCAGGCCATCATATTTTAATAACATTTGGCTTTTTCTAATCTCTTACCTTAAGCCCATTCCATGTGCTATTGCAGCACAACTTAAACTTAAGTAGCCGTTATTTGGGACTCTGGATATTTCTTTGTAATAGACAACTTATTTGCAATATTTTGCTTCTTTGTAGCCAAACACAATCTTCTTTCCTTTGATATTTTAAATGATTTCCTTAATTGTTTCTGGGACTAATTTTGGGGTTGTTGCTTCCTCAGGAGTAGTCTATTGTGTGGTCTAATGACAAAATTTGAGCAGATTAGGCTTGCTTGTACTTGCTTCTTTCTAAAACAGACAAACGTTATTGTCAGGGCTTTCTGACACAGGATTTACAATTGTAAACTCAAATGTTGCTTTCTGTATTTTCTTCAATAGTCAATTAAGATTCTTTGTCCTGGTTTCAGTCAGTACATTTGCTCGTTAGAGGGTTTTTGTGTAACCACTTTTTGAGCAAGACATCTGTAGAAAAGTGACGGTGAAAAGAGTGATATATAAGAGAATGGTTAACAAGTTAAATCAAGCACTAAGCTTCAGAAGATTTCACTTTGTGAAGCATTAAAGCTGCCCTGGGTGCAAAATAATTTAGATCTTGGTTCACTGGTTCATATTCATTCAGGAAACACTGCAGTTTGGGGGCTACACAGATGTTTCGGTTTAAGCGTGTGCCTCTGCTCTGTTGAATCGGCTCAGTGTTATTTTGCTCACCTGGAGATATATTTCCTTTAATAGAGAGAGGCCAAGTTAGTTTTATAACTTGAATATTAATGTATATCCAGAAAGCTAAATTTCTTAGGGGAAGCTTGATTTAATCTGAAAGCCAAAAGACTTCCAACTGGATACGCTTACATCCTGGCTGCACACACACAAATTCTTTACTCCCTGGTAGTGACGAACACGTGCTGAAGGAAAGATTTCTCTGACGTCAGCATTGTACAGCTCCCTTTTTCTTCCTCTCATTCTCTTCCCTGTCCTTCAGCTTTGGATTCAAGGGTCAGAGAGGTTCCTTTCGGGTATTGAATTACAATGTCATCACTATTTTGGAAAGGAAAATACTGGCTGAAAACATGGAATCTTTTTTTTATCCCTTTTTGCACAGCAAGTATCTCGATAAGTGAAAATATATAGATGCAGTTGTGGTGTCAAATTAAATGCTAGCAAGAGAAAGGTAGCTTTAAAATTGTAGAAGTATGTGAAAGACTGTTTAATCTTTTACCTGCTGTATCTGATATAATCACACCAGTATAGATCAAGCAGCCATTTGTGGTTTTCTGTATCAGAGAGTTTGTGTAGTTTGAAATTTAATCCTTGTGAAATATTTGACATCCTGAATGGCATAATTGACACAGGGATACTAATTAGGGAGTTGTAATTCAAAAGTTTCTGATCATGTACTTTATACTGACATGTATATTGTCCTCCTGGTAACGGTGTTAATGGTGCTTAGACATGTGCATCAGGAAAAGAGAGAGTACCCCTGGGAGCTTTGGAAATCAATCTCCTATGTAAAACGATTTTTATAGTGCTCTAGAAGGAGTGAATTTACACATTTTTCCGTTCATTAAGCTGATCATACATAAAAAAATCTGGGTTTGGAATAGCCTGACTCAGCTGGTGTTTTCATTCTTAAAAATTTGAACCTAATAATATCTTCCCCTAAACTGAGATTTTCACCTGCTTTGCAGTTCTCAGCGTTTACTTGAAATTTTCGGTAAATCTATTTTTTGAGTCCTGTTTACCTTATGCAGGGACTATTTCTTCTGCTCTTGAAATGCAAAACCTTCTCTGGCAAGAGAAACAAGGCAGTCTTGTGGCTGTGTGCTCACCTAAAAGACATGCTCTCTCCAAGTCTGATTTTACAAGTAGTGAGAGCAAGAACTGTTTTAAAACAACAAAAAGACTTGCCTTAGGCAGACGTGAGCTAATTTTTCTTCTCTCTTTTTCTCCTGGCTTTGTGATCATACTACAGACCGTCTGCCTGCCCCAAACAGAACATTCCTTTATGGCATTTTAACAAATCAAGAGCTCTTAGACTGTTTATTCGTCTCTAACAGACTTTTCAAACTTTCTACATGACTGTAAAACTTACGTCAGGAAATATTTTTAAAGCACTCATTTGTTGCATGGTAAGCTAATACAGAGAATCGTTAGTTAACACTGCTTAAGGTGCAGTACTCTACCACTGTAGAGGACAGAAAAACAACAAACAGGTTAAAATCCAGTTAAAATTACTGGAGTCTGGCAAAATATAGTTACCAAATTTAAAACCACCTGGGGGATATTGATTTCATTCTTGAAAAATGTGTAGAAGGATTTTTGAGTCTTTCAAAATGAACTGTCTTTTTAGGTCTCCTTGTGTGCAGCTTCTCCAGAAGCTGGCTCTTTCTGCAGCACAGTGTGTCCTCTGATGTTCATGTTTGGGTGTTGCTTCAGCAATGACTCAGAGTTCCAGCTATTGTTTCACTAATACCAGTCCCTGCAGTGCTGGGGGTTTCCCCTCACTTCTCTTTCCAAAATTATCAGCCAGATCCAACCCTCTTCTGTTCATAAAATCTGACAGGAGGCCACGTATTGGGCTAGATGGCTACAATATATTATTTATACGATTCTAGCATTGCAGCTACCCTGCAGAAGAAATAGTGGTGATTCATTTTCATATTTGACGCAGGAACCCAAATACTTTGAGGCATCAATGAGAAGAACAGTCATTGTGATACAGCGCGGGCGGCAGCACTTTGTCAAAGAGTGCGCTTTGGTGGAAGTACCTCCTGTAATCAGCGTATCTCAGCTCTGTGTGGCTTCTCTGCAGAAGAGTCCCACTGTCATTTCTGTAGTTCATTTGGGAGGAAGAAGAGGCAGATAGGCTTAAAAATCTTAAGAATTACCAGTGTACAAAGGTGCGTGCAAAGCGTGGGGAAGCCCTTCTGCTGTTTAAACAGGAATATGGGCAATTAGAGAGAGATAGTGTGTCTTGGAAACAAGACATCAAGGGCATTGCTCTACTGCAGCTGTAAATTTGGACTGGACGGGACTAGAAGGAGGTGAGGGTATCAACTTTACATGTCCTGTAGCACAAGGACATGGAAAATGGAAAAATGAACATGTGAGGTAAAGGCTATGGTTTAAATGTGTCCATGTTACTGCAGCCAGCCACCTGGGCTGGAACCCGCTATAATTCGATCTAACACTAAGAGGCTTTACAAAACACGATTTTCACAAAACTTAAACTATTTATGACAGCTCTGAGCTGTGCAAAACATATGCCACTGTGATAGGACTACTAACGTCCTCTGATACACTTCATCTCATCAAAGCCAAAGAGAATAACCATTACATGTGTTCTGAAGTGTCCTTGACTTACAGCAATGCCCACTTCTCATATGGTTGCAATTTTCCTTGCATGTGGATATTTCTAGGAGATTTTTTGAAGTTTTTTTTTTTTAATTTTCATTTATATTCCTTATGAAATACAGAAGAAATTATTCATTTGCCCTATGTGTAGGCTTTTCTCTTAATTAACAATTTTCCATATTCATGCTAACTCTACCTTTTTTTCCTCACCTCCATTTAAAGATACTTTTTACTCATCTGCAAATATGGATTATAATCTCTTTTGAGAAGGAGCTACATGCACTTTACTGCTCTGAAAATCATAGGGCACTCTGAAGTGTTCATAAAATAATGCTACTCTTCTTAAATCTCATTTTTATCATACGTTCTTAACTTTACATCTCAGCATCAGTCTAAATTTGATTAATTCATTGTTTAATACTATCCTCAGAGATGGGCTAGGAGGTGAAATGAACAGGTCTCTTAGTCAGCCTGAAAAGTCACTTGGTATTTTGCTTCATTTGTAATGCCTCAACACGGGATGTACAGATTTCCATTCTTTTGTGGGCACTCTTGGTAAATTTTGACAGTAATAAATATGATTCTTCTGTTTGAGTATTAAACTTTGTATAAGCTTTTTGGATTTTGTACTGCTTAGAGCACTTGGACCCTCAATATAACAGAGAACAATGCTTTATTAAAACAAGCTGCTGTATAAAATGTGTTCTTACTCAGCTGGAAGCTGCTTGGCCATTTCTGCTGCTGCTCTCAAGTTCCAGGAGTACAGATGGAGTTGTGTTAATGTAACATAACTTTCCCGAGAGCCTGCAATAGGATTTGAAGTGTTTTCTGCTACATGTCTTCATCTTCCAAACTAACCTGAAGACAAATGGGATCTGTTTATTTGCTACTTCTCTGAGTCAGTGTATTTGGCTGTCATTGTAGTGACTGCTTTATATTTTGAGTAAACCTGACTCCCTGAGGAACTGGTTAGCTAAGACCACTCTGTGCAAAAAAAAAGTCAATGGAACACTTCAGCATGCAGCATGACAGGGAAAAAAATAAAAAAAAATACCGAAAAATCTTATGAGAGGCAGTATGCGTGCCTGATTTTTGATTCAATGTCATTCCCTCCTTCTCTAGGCATGTGGTATTCAGTTATGAGCACAGAATCATGGAGAACCTGAACAACAATAGCAGCAGTGCGGAAATCAACTCATATACCCACACTTACTGAGTGGTTCCAGAAGATGTGTGAAATTCTATTGATGGAAGAGCTGATTCATACAATCCTCCATACCCCAGAATTGCAACGAACAAAATCAGTCCTGTACGCAAACATGATATGTGTGCACTGAATATGCAAGGTGCTAACAAAAAATACTCTTGACCATATTTTTATCAAGAAAACAAAATGCAATAATGAGAATAAAGCTCATTACAAACCAAAAAATATTGCATTTTGTCTTCTTGTTAAAATAAAAATATGGTTGTGTTGCTTGTTAACACCTGGCATATGCAGTGCACACATTTCAGATATAAAGCTCATTACAAACAAAGCCCATAATACAGTGTGCTGTGAGTAGATCAGCTTTTAACAAGGACTGACAACTGTTATCCTTCTCTGTTACTCCTTGAAGACAGACTGAAAAAGTAGTGGATATGAAGCTTGTTAAACTGCTGCGATGCCAACAGTTGAAGTGATTACTGATCGGGCACACAACTGGAGATGCTGGTGCTTCTGGTGTCCTCTACTCTGCTCTGTAAGATAAAGGAGAACTCTGTGAAAACAGGATTGTGATCTAGCACCGAGCACCAAAGCCCATGTTCATTGGTACTAGCATGTGGGTTCCTACTGCCCTCAGTGGATCCTGTAAACATGGTAACATTTTTTTTTAAATAGGTATCTGTATTTCTGCTGACTCCGCTTTTGGAAAAGAGAAACTGCATTCACAGAGAGACCTTTCGATTCACTACCTAGCACATTTAGGGATGAAATAACAAAGGAAAGTAATCTTTCTCAATGCCTCCAGCTTGTGTGAAACGAAATAGGTTATTAGCATTGCTGCTCATGACAAGCTGAAGCCAAAGACATACAAAACTTAGAGATGAAAATACACATGTAGTATAGGGACTTCAGCTCAATATAATTTCGTTCAACACTGCAAACTAAATTTTCATGTTACGGCGAAAACTATCAATGAGCAAGTCCCTAATTCCCTGTGGCTGGCGATATATCTGCCTGGTATCTTTTATGGTAGGTGTAACTAGCTATTCCTCGGGAACACCATAGCGTCTTCCCACCTGCTGTTTACATCCCCACCCATTCAGCTACAGGGCTAAGGCAAGGGAAGGAAATGGTCTTGCACTGCACATGCCTACGTGCTACAGTATGGTGTGTTAGAAACAACTGGTTTGCTGAGGACTGAAGTTAACTAGGGGTCTTTGGCTAACTCTGACAGAAGCCACCTTGGGTCTTCAGCTGCACGTTCTCCATGCAGGAAGGGAGCAGGTGACAGGACCCGCTCAAAGCAGCAGTCTTTCTCCCAGCCAATGGATGGAAGAGTCATGACTCAAGTGACTTTGAGGCAAATAATTTAAAAAGCAGAAACTGCAGGAAGGGACTCCAGGTGTCATTTTGCCCATGGAAATACTAAGACAAGTTTGCTCTTCTCTGTACATGAACATGTACATTCATCATCATTCTCTGTACATTCATCAACGAGCTGTTTTCTTTAATCGGCAATGGTGATGAAGTGAAGGTTGTCTTTTTTTTGACTGCACATCTTTAATGAGATAAGCCCTTATCACTAGTACAAGTGCTGAAAGGCATCAGTAACAGCAGCATTAATAATGGTGGAAACCAGCACTGTTGAACGTTTTCGGTAATGTGGGGAACAGACGTAACTTTCAACTTAGTAGAAATCATTTTAGACAATATATTAATAGTAATTAAAAAAATAGCAAAATCCTTAGTATTCAGTGAGATAAAAACATAGCTATGGGTGACACGGTTTGGTCTGGATTACAGAAGGAAGTCGAAGAATGTAGCTTCAACTCCAGGGTCTAATAGGCTGTGAAAGAACAAGATGTGAAAGATATGCACAAACAACACATGTGACAAATTCCTTTGAGAAAGTTATTATTCCTCCTCTTTTCCATTTCATTTGGAATGAAAAGAGAGTCAATTCAACAGCCTATTCTGTTGCATTCACATTTGCTAACTGTTTACATTTCCTAGTTAATTACTTTCTATAGTATAATGGGAAAAAACCCCAAATACCTTGTTTTAAAAGCTTACATTTGCCTTACCAAAGAATTCACAAAGTTCATGCTCAATTCTACCTTTCAATGCAAAACAGGATCTTTCAGAGATTTTAAGAAAAAAGAGCAAACACCGAAACAGACTCTAAAATACTGCTCATGCTGAGACAACATCAGATAGGAAACGAAAGTTTAACAGTTCAAATAGGGAATATTTCTTCAGCTTCTGGGGCAACACGGAGCTGCTCATAAAGTGTGGCATTTTGCCAGAGCAGGGAGCCTCCAGGAACTGAAACAGAACAGTACTGGTGACCCTTCACGGCCTTAGACAAGCTGTTGGGGAGAAGGCAAGCACAGGTATGTGCACTGCTATGTGAAAGAGAAGAAACAAGAGTACGTGGAAATGATCACATCAACATCAGGCTGTGAACGTGTATCTTTGCTGATGGGAATGTAGTATTTTCAGGGTTTTTTTGCATGATGTTTATAGACTACATATAAAACAATGCTTCCCCCCCAAGAATTCTACCTATATTTGTGCATTTTCCTGCAAAATACTTTGTCATTCTTCTGTGGCCGCAGAGAGTGGATATCGCAGTTGATGGAATCTGTCTTTTAAAATTACTGAAGAAGTATAAGGCATGCTCTGGGGAGTTGGCTTCTTCCTGACCCAAAGGGCCGTCTTGAAAGCAGTTCTCTCTTAATCCAGAGAGGCCTGGTTTTGATGCTAAAATGGGAAGTGTTGTTAGCCCTGAATGGTCTGATTCTGTTTTCTTAGTTTTCACTGAGGTATATTAGTTTATGCCACTGAGGGATCCTGTTTGCGACATACATTTACGTCTATAAATTTAAAACCATTCACACTGCCATATAATTATATTTTAGGAGGGGAAAAAGCAAATCCACTACAAATAATTGTTAAGCATTTCCAATCTATATTGCCTGGATAAGAATTACAGAGTATGGCCTTTTTTGAGATCCTTGTCCTCTCACCTGCACGGGCATGATGCTGCTAGCTTAGATGGATTTCCTTATGTTTTGAAATAAGTCACATGAGAGGATATACCTAATGTTCTTGTCCAAATTGATAGCGCTTTGTCTTACCCTGGGAGTTATGAGCATTTGCTGTGTTGTATATATTTGCAATTAGTCATGCATATGAGGGGATTGTTTAAGACAAGCCTTTCCCCAAAGCAGTTAATTCTTCAAAATGAAAATAATCAGATAATGAGTTCATTTCCGATTTCACATTTAATGCCAAACATTTTTTTGTAAACAAGATATGCTGGCAGAGCTGTGCTCTCATTGTATGTTTTTTATTAACTGGGAAACAGTTGATTCTTATCCTCTCTATCAGCTCAAATGAATTACACATATTTTAGAATGAGAGACTTATGCAAACTGGCTGCCTAGTTGCAGTGTGGGAGCCCATCAACCAGTCTCTGTAAACTACACCCGGGCCCTGCTAGTAAGAAGTGAAAACCTCTGAAGATCCAGCTTGAGAATCTCCCACTCAGTGGAAACTTTTAACACAGTAACTCATAATTCTACAGCATGAAAATAAATAATGAAGCAGAAAGTCTATCTCTGGCAGTTTGACCAAGTAAGGTCTGTCTCTGAGCTGCTGTGCTGTTTCTGTAGACAGCCCCTTGGTAGCACGAGGGAGCCCCTAAAGAGCATGGATGCTGCCGCGTAACTTCGTGCTGTTCATGAACCAATGTAGGCTCCAGCTGTTTGTGATGCGCAGGATAGTGGATATTGTTAGGTATCTGGGGGTTGTGTTTTAAAGGTGTTGTGGAGGGATGTGAGCTCAGCTTTGGTCAGTGAAATCGCTGTGGTTTTACAGGCCTGCCAAGGAAAAGAGAACCTGGCCCCGAGTCTAGACCCCCTTAAGCTTTCAAAATCAATACTTCTTTCCAGGCAGGAGAAGTCGAGAAGATTTATTTGGAAGTGGTATTTATAACATATGTTATGTTGAAAGCATTTAAAGATTATTCTTAAGATGTTTCAAATTTTAGCAAGAGGTCAAAATATTCATAATATTTTCATATTTTGAACATTTTAGGTTAACATTCAGATGGATGTCTAATGTCTCAAGTACAAAAAATATCCTTCCTATCTATGTACAATGAACTCAAACACATCATGAAGAGACCAGTTATTCATAAACAAAGCAATGCTGCCTTCCCTATTGATCCTTTATACTAGGTTAGCGCTTAGGTTGATGGTGCTAACTCCTGTCCAAACTGAGAATGTAAAAACAATCTCTGCACTAAAGAGGTCACAGTCTAAACATACAACAGAGAGTCAGGAGATGGAGACAGACAAGAGGAGGGAGTACAAACATAGCGATATCGATCAGCACAGCACAAGCGCAACAGTAATTGCACTGCAGTTAAGGTTTTAAATGGATACTGCAAGAAAGGAGCACTTCAAGGTAAGATTTGAAAGAGCGTGATGTGGTTATCGTTCTAGAGATTTATCTAGTTTTTAAAAAGAGCTAGAAGCCATGTCAGAGAAAACAGTTTGTCTGAATTCAGGCTGCATTTTTAGGAAGTCATAATTGACCCCAGAATTCTCAAATTTAGATGCTGAACAAAAAAAGATTAATAGAGTTTATTAAGATGGTAAGTTTTCCTGATGTACAAAATAAGATCCATGACGATGGAGGATGTAACAGAGCTACCTAGGTGCAGCTGGAGGAAGACTTTGGCTTTTGCAAGCTCTAGACATGTGTTGGCTCTGGCAACTTCGCTGTTGAGTTTCTGAGGACTTGTTGAACACAATTCCTCTGCCATTTTGCAGGGATATGGAACAGAGAGAGTCTGCTGCCCACAAAATAAAGCCCATGAATGTTGTGATTTCTGGGAAAAACAATATATGCAGAATGGTCTCCAGACAGGAGAAGCTGTTAGTAACGTGCATCTGAAGGCAGTCTCAGAAGTACAGTTCTTGTTCTCAGGAGAGTAAAGAAGTGTCTTGAGAGAGCTGTTTCTTTCCAACCCGCTCCTTAGAGGGAGAAAAGTGCAAATGTTTTTCTTTCTGCTGTCATTCTGAGGGTGAAGTCACCATTTGGATTTTCCTAACCCAGTGTTTAACTTAGAGATGACAGAAATATAACAGTTCACAAAAACCGGTCTCAGCCCTCACATGTATGCTAGTTAACATTTTCGTGGCTGAGTTAAGTGCTAAATAAATCTAAGCTGCTGAAATATGAATTTGGCAAATTACAACCAACCTCTCATAAAACAGTAAAACAACAAGGAATAAAGATAGGTATCTCTACTCTTTCCATTTTAAAGACCTTCTCAGATGGTTTTATTTTCTTTTTCAGTAAAATCCTGATTTGGAAAGTTATTGTCTGGAGGCTGTATTTGAGTAACAGCAAATAGGATGAACCTGCATTGTCCAGTATTGAGGAAAAAATAACCTTTGGAGAAAAGGAAGGCAACTTGCCCCATTGTGAGTCATCAGGAGATTTTGTGCTGAAGGAAGGAGACTTTCTTGAGGAAAAACTTGCTGTCATATGTCTAGTGCAGGCGAGAAGCAGTGTTGTGCAGTGGCTGTGGCTTCACTAGCAGAACAGTTAACAGATTGGGTATGTGCTCTGCTTTTCCATTCCTAGGAGGTGGGAATTCCCTGGTAGATTGATGGTGACAGTTGTTTGTTGCAATGTGTCAAGGTTGTTTCAGCCGTATGTCTAGTGTTGGGGTTTACAAAAGTCTGACTTTTGTTAGGTGACTGCGTTTTCCATACAGGCAATGATAGACTCTGCGCTTAATATATCCTTAATCAAAAGGTGCCTTTTACTTTCTCTGCTGAAATTTCTCGTTCACACTTGTTGTTTCAGAACTTGTTTCATATTCTGTTTGTCTCCATTTACAGCAACTTTTGTACTACACAGTTTTTCAGGGGAAAAAAACTGTGGTAAAGGATCTTTCAGGAAGGCATCCAGCTTCTCTGCACGGTGCTTTAAGAAAGGAAAAAAAACCAAAATGTTACACCTGAGTCTGGTGATAGCTTTGTAATGGGTCTTGATGTTTTACCGCATAGTTTGCCGGCCCATTCCATTTGTGAAGGTGTATTTGGTGCTAGCACTCCATTTTGTCAGATAGGCTGCCACATGGAATAACCTTTTCTTGACTTCTATTCTCCTTTCACTCTGGAATATGTTTTGAGTAGGAGTACCCCATTTAGACTAGTTCCCTGCCTGCTCCGAGGTCTGCCACAGATTGAATGTACTTGAACTTATCCAAGAGGGTTCCCACCTCCAGGAAAAATGGCTCAGGACCAGCACTGGTTTGTCCTTTAAGTGTGAAGCCAAAAAGGACTCTCTACCACAGTTTTTGAACGTATTTCCAAGTATGGCAGGACGCAGTGGCAGGCACATAATAGGACTTTTGGCATATATTACACTGTGCTCAACAACTCCACTCTCTGATCCAAACACGCTCACCAAAAATAACCTCAGTGAACAGCTTTTATTTTAATTATTCCAGTGTGGGACTTGTGACACTTTGCCAAAAATTTGGTTTGTAAAGTTTTTTGTATCTAAGCACAGAAACCCATTGTGGGTAGTTAATTCCCCACTGTGATAGTCCTGATCCAGTCACAGGTCCATTCTGCAACCTCATCTTTCTTTACCTATCACTTGCTCTTAATGTTATTCTCCCCATTGACTCCTTGAAATCTCTCCTTTTCTTGGCTCCTGCAACTTTTGTTTTCCAGCTTTGCCCCTTGATTTTCTGCTTTCTCTTTGAGCTCCAAATTCAGGTGGTTTTGTTGGGTATTTGGTGACTTCCCAGCAGTTCTGATATCTGCAGGTCTCTATGTGGACTTTCTCTCCCCTTTAATATTCGCTGTCCAAACTACCACAAGGTATAATAATCAAACAACTGCACTTTTGCCAATGACTTGCAAATCTAGCTTTTGCTGTCTGTTTCCTTTCATCACTGAGTTTCTACTTTCTTCCTCACTTGTCCCCCTCTTCCAATCTCCTTCCCTTCCTCCCCATGTCATAAATCATAAAGTAAACATAAAAAAAAGTCATCCTTGTGGTTTGGTGGGATGAGCTGCTGGGTTCTGCAGAAACTCCCAGGCCCTGAGTAGGTTCACTATCGGTATTCCTATCTGTTCTCTATGATGGACTATTTATTTAACCTTTTCTTTATCAAGCTCTAATTTGCTTTGTGGGGAAGCACAAGCAATTTGGGACATGGCGATGGTGCTGTATTTAAGGAAGTACTTGCTGTTACATTGTAAATAGCCTCAGATACCAATACATTGTCACTTAAATCCAAAAGACAAAAATAAAAAAGAGTTAATATGATGTTTGGTTTAGGTTAGGTTCATTCCCTAAGCATGCCAACCACCCCGCCCCCAGCTTTAGAAGGAAGAGGAGGAACCTTCCAGTGCAGGATAACCTGTAGTCTGATATTTTTAGCACAGGTGTGGACACCACAGGTTCAGATTCCTTCACACAGAACAGAGCCTGAAATCTCCTGCAGTCTGAGGGAGTTCTCCAGCTGTAATGCGATGGTGTAAAACAGGCCTGGCACTATTTTTGTGGAGGAGGTCTGGATAGCAGTGGAGGAGGGTGGAGACCCCTGTCTTGAGATAGGTGAATAAGTTTTAGGGAGGCTTAAGCTAATTTCAATATCCTCTACGTTTCCCAACAGCTACTTTGAGCAGCTCCTGCTCCAGCCTGCTGTTTGGGGAGTCTATACTCTCTACTTCCTATGTTCTGGATCCCAGTGTGCAGCCTCACTTCTAGCAGTCAGGAGCTACAGTTTTCACTGCTGTGGGGCCAAAATTCTGCTTGCGACCAGAACAAAATATTTACATGTATTTATGTATATGCTTAGCTCTACAGGGGCTTGTGCTTGGTTACCCTGATAAATGCTGCTAATAATAACAATAAGGACAATATGACATTTATATGCAGCATTCGAATAACTTTCATGTGCCATCTCTTACAACATCTATAACACAGCACTTACCATTTATGAAGCAAAACCAGGGGAATGGATTTGCACCAGCTAAGGACAGACAAGACATACACTTCTGTGAGAATCTTGTTGCGTTCAAGATATTTTCAAACTACTGCTTACAAGCATGCGACGCTGTGTTTGACTAAACCTGAAACGTGACATCTAATACCAGTATTTTCATTTTGTCTCACTTTTGGACTACACTGTTATTCTGCTACCTTAAGTTTCTGTGTGTATCCAGTGGGGAGTACAAAATGGGGGATTTTCAAAGTTCTGGAGGTATTTCAATGTCAAATTATTTTTGAAATTCTACTTTAACATTCCCATAAGGTCCCCAAACATTCTTAGCAATTTACAGAAATCCTTGTCTCAAAGTATTTAAAATACATTTCAGATGTACTGAGAATAATTAAGCTAAAAACAGGGAGAAAAAAAGGAATGAAATAATCCAGGATATAGTTAAAGAATCAGTGATTATTTTTAAGGCTTGTATGGAAAGACATTTTATTTTTGATTATTTTTTATTAAATCACTGATTGTGACAGTGTAAGAAATTTTTATAGAAATCAGATTTGAATTAGAGGAAGGTTTCACAGAAAGCTGAATACTGTCAATAGAAAGAGTTACAAACACTAGACTTCATTATCTAGTATAAATACTGGAAACAAAATGGTTCGTTGATCTCTTTCTCACCAGTTTCATTTTTCCAAATATGTCGGTGCATTTGCCCATCTGTGATTAAAAATATAGATAACCAAGAAACTTTTGCCTCATGGTAAGCATGAAGAAAACCGAACAAAAATCTTTGCTTTGTAGTAGGTAGAAAGATGCTGCAATATTTATCAAGTATCAACCAGCAGCTGTTTTTAAAAAAATAATCTGAAATAATGAACAAACTTCCACTTTAAAAATTTTAAACTTGTAAAAAACCACGACCTCAGCTCATGTAGATTTGGTGCCTACTCACTGGAAAGTCACCGAATCTCACTTGTTTTGCTTGGGCCTCACTCAAACATAACTGGCCTCAAGCTAGTAAGCAAGCCAGCAAATGTCCTGGCTTGCAAAGAAATCTGATCCAACTCTGTAAACTGAACCCAGCCTAAGAGCGGTGGTGAGGGGAACATATGGAAAATTAATGACAGATAATAGAATGGTAGGACAGCCTTAAATAAAAAAAAAAAAAGATTGTTATTAAGTTTTTGTAACAATTCCAGCTAATGGTTTTTGAGTTAAGAAAGTCACAGAGCAGCTGAATGTTGCTTTTGACTTGGCTGGCACCTGAGCTCTAGAAATGGTTGCTGTGTTGGTCTCGCCCCTCTGCAGCCTGAAATTCCTCACTGCACATTCTTAATTGATACCTGTAGCAGAATTATTTTATAAGCTGGTTCAGCTGCAACAGCACTTTGGGAAGCACAGCAATTCTGGTCCCACCTGTTTAAATAAATGGGAGCCTCAGGAAGAGGAGTGGATTGGAATTTGCTTGGGCTCAAACTGGGTATAAAAGCACAAGCCAAACAGAGAGCTACAAGCCTGGCCAAGCAGGAGGGGGAGGGTGAAAGGGTGGTATGTGTGTTTTCTTTTTTTCTCTGCAGACCTCTAGGCATTTTGCAAAGATAAGCTGCTTGTGGTATGATGTCATGGGTGGGAAAACAGTCCCAGGGAGCTTGTAGTTGCAAAGTCCCTCTCTGGTAGAGAGAGTGAGTTTCACAATGAAATGGAAAGAGTCATTTGAAGGAAAGCATATATATTTCTGGAATATTCAAACCTCAGGTTTATTTAGTTGATAGCCTGAGATGTTCACCTAGGGCAAACTTTGAAATGTGACACTATAGGGTCACTTTGTACCAAGAGGAAAAGAATCTTTTTCCTTTTATTTCTCTACTTTTATTGAAGATAAGCTAAAATACTCATAGTCTTCCTGCCTGTACCCTAAAATGTCTCTTACTCCTCCTCTGTTTTTTCTGAAAAATCAGCTCTTCACAGTGAAGGAGCATCATGCTGCCTTTATTTCTGAATAATCCAAGTATTTTCATTCCTTATTACCATGTCCAGCCTGTTGCGTCTTTAACCACCCATGAAGTGCAAGAGTGGTTCAGGTGATTCTGTGTGGTAAGTTGATGCCTCTAGTGCTGAAGAAGATTCCTTGTGTATTTGAGGAAGAATAATAAAGACTATACAGAAGGTGAATTGCAGGTGGTGGTGTCCATCTCTTTATTGCTAAATAACATACTGTGGCTGCTGGGTTACTGTCTTTATCTCATGGTGAGTAATCTAGCAGGAAGAGCACAGCTTATGCTCTTGTGGTTGCAGCTTCTCTGCAGGAGAAAACTTGTTAGTGTATTTTAATCTTAAATTTGTCTCTTCTTTCTTTTATAATCTGAAATGAGGACTGTATGCTGTGATCCTTGCAAAACCGCTCCCATTTCCAGAATGATATGATAAGAGTAGCTCAGCATCTAGAGTATTCCCCGTTCCTTGCTGACACTTGCAATATGGAGCATTGCACACCGTGTTATCAATTAAAAAGTAAAGTGTCAGCTGAAGTGGAGTGTCACCAAAAAGTGTTTCATACATGGCTGTGATAGAAGAGCGGATCCTCACCATTCTGAAGAGTATCAGTATTACAAAACACATTTCAGCTGTACCCATCCTACTGGACATGAGCAAATGTGGAGGTTGATTTGCCCTCTTGGAGACCCTTTAGGGCCAAAAGTTGGAAAATTCACACAGTTGTTTGAGTGTTTAAAAATGAAAAAAGTTTTGTTGTGCCATTCAACATAATTTTCCCTTCCTGATCTTCCTGAATCTGTTACTGCTATGCCAAAATGATGGCTTAGAGTCCTTCCCAGAAGAGCCTTGAGGAAGCTGGAAGAGCACCAGACATGCCCCAGACTCTGGAAGAGCAGGCACTGGCGGTCTGTGGGGTCAGGTCTAAGCTTCCCTCCTTGGCAGCTCAATTGAGGGACGAAATAAACTTTCCAATAAAAGATTTTCAGGTGCTTGTCTGCACCTTTATTCCAATTTCAAGAAATAAGACTGAGATCAGCATGTCAACCAAGTGATGAATTCTGTAGCTTATGTTAGATGTTCAAATTAGACCATCATAAGGATTCATACTAACTGTAAAAACTGGTGTCCATAAAACTGAAAAAAAGTGCTGAGTTGTATGGGAAAAACTGAATATGTAACACACAGACATATAAATACACATACATAGTGGTAGTAGTAATATCAGTAGTGCAGCAGAAAGCCTTAACTCTGTGTGGGGAGTGGGGGTGATTTAGCAGACCAACTTTTTTTCCTGAGAAGTAACTTTTAAACCACTTCACATGGCTCAAAGACTGGGAATCAGTATCAGTGGGGAAGCAAAGAAATAAGAAATGTTTAGAAATACCAATGTTTCCAAACATAAATATTTTCATTTCTGATTTGATATATCTGTTTAAATCCTTACAGGTTCCTGCGGAGGGGTAAAACAGCCTAAAGGTAAGACTTATGATGTAAAAGAGTGGTTTTTTGTGACCTTGGCAAACCTATGAACTGACAGAGAGAGGTGATTGCTCCAGAGTACATGGTGCGTATTTTCCTTTTCTAATGTCTAGAAGATTCAATACATCTGAAATATAACAAAAAAAAAAATTCCTGCAGGGCAATAGAGAACTCCTACTGACAAGAGGGAGCTGTATTCTTTTCTCATCACCTCATAAACAGTAGGGTTCTGACTGAGGATGTTAGGTAATGCTTGCCGTATACAGAACTCAAAGGGGGTATTACTTTCATTGTATAACCATTTGAGATCTGAGGCAGTATTGTTTAACAAAGCATATTGTTTTCCCCTCTTGCTTTTTACCAAGCTTTGATGCTGATTTTAGAGCTTGACAGCTGTGTTTAGACTTGTCTTACATCTCTCATACAGAGGGGGGGAATATAGATGTTTAAGGCAGCAGGAAACATACACTGTGGGAGGGGGGAGAGAGGCAAGATTTGCTTGGGAAATTGTGGAATAGGTCCACAATGATGAACTTCTATCCATCCTGCTTTTGGGAGACTCCATAGACCTGAATCACTTATGCCCTATCCAGGAGAACTCTGCTCCTCGGAAGGGGAGTTGCCACCAAACATCATTGTATAAAAGTGTGAAGTCTGGCTAGGCACAATGCTTAGTAGTGATTCCTGTTCATGCTTGGGATTCTGACCTTAAGACACCCACAGGACTGCATGACCTTCCCTATAGTGCTCTTCATTCTGACAATATTTAGGTATAAGTATTTTGTATGGCAAAAAAAGGGTGAAACACTGCCTATTATGATAAAAAGTCAGAACTTTTTACAGCTATTGTAATAAATGAAAACAAACTTTTTATCATTACTTCTAAATCCCTAATATCAAACTAAAATAAGTTCTTGTAGAATATTAACCTACTAACCTCTTTAAACTCATCCTTTATGGCATAGAGAGGTGTAAAGAGTTGCTATTTGTTCAATAACTGAGGTTGTTAAATAGTCCAGCTTTGAATTAAGGTTTCCTTGATTATGACTAATTGTATAGTAATGAATACCTTGTACAGTATCTGAAAACTGATGTTCCACCATCTCTACACATACCTGAGGAGGAGGTCTGGAATAGGTCAGTGGGACTGCACGCATGGAACCAGAGACTGGGACAAAAATAGGAGAAGAGATGGAATCAAGTGCTATTCAAAACTCTAATAAAATGGAAGTCAGGCACAATCCTGTTCAAGATCTGAATAGCTCTTTTCTCTTCACTGTTCCAGCTGATGATAGCAGACCCAAAAATATTTGGTCTTTTCAACATCTGTAAGACACCATGCAAACACGGGCTCTTAAGGAATTGTGTGTCACAACGTTGTTTGCTTGTGTTTGTTTTTCCTTTGGAACAGTGACATTTCCCTGGTGTTTGATTAAGCTATAGCCCTCTCAGAAGAGGTCTCCTGAGTTTCACCAAGATTATATCTTAAGGAAGATGTAAAACCCCAAGTCCTTTTAGATGTTTCTCTCTGTACTGTTTATGTCCATTCTTGTTTCCAAGCTGGAGTGAATCTTATGAACACAGAGACTTTGTAGCAATTTCTTTGTGGGAACGCCACCTCCTCAGACCATGAGCTCTTTTGTTCTGTAAATGCACTTCCCCCACTCTGATATGGGATGCCTTCACCTTTGTTTCTTCACCTTCTTTTCAGAATTTGTTTGCTCTTGGCAGCTGAGGGATGGGACATGATGAACAATCCTTGCTACCCTTTGCACACAATTGGAATTAATTTTTAACTAAGTATCAGAAACAAGGATAATTTAATGGCTACCACTATTAACCATTTCACAACTGTCCAGTTTAACAGGAATGTGAAATCCTTATTCTTCTAAGCCAATATAATGTTCTGTCACTCTTTGTTATCATTTGTGTCCTTGATAAATGGAAATCAGCAGTTCAACATTCTTACTTGGGCACTAAACACAGAACCTGCATTTATTCTCATAGAACAAAATATACTACAGGACTGTCACTTCTAACTTCAGATGTCAAACAAACATCCCTATAGCTTAGCCCCCACGTTTGGGTCATCTTCAAGAGTAAAAATCTAAAAGTTCTTCAAGTATTTTGAAATAATTTAGAGCCGGACTGAAATTTCATTGCTTGCAGTGTTCTTCAGTCCCAAACCACTGTGTCTGGTAGAAATGTCTGGAATGTGGAGTATTGTATTTAAAAACAAAGCAAAACAATCCTTAATAGCCACTCTATCATTTAGCTAAACAAAATCCTGCTCCGACACCATTCTGGAAGGAGGGAGTTGAGAGGATGGGAGAAATGATGGAAAAAAAAATTGAAGTAAAACTGTTTATACAGTGACCAGAATTATTTGCTTTGAGGTTTGGAATAAAGATGAAAATATAAATTAAACAAAACTGCCTTTATCCCTTAAAGCACTTGAAATGGAAGTTACAGAATTCAGAGGGTCCAGTGTTTAGTTCCAAAGAAAACTGAAAGGCCAGGAAGCCCCTTCTGCTTGGTTACCCTTACACTAAGGATCAAAGCAAAAAGGTATCTCATTTCCATATATAACTTTGAAGTATTTTATAAAGAAACTCAGAAAATGGATCTTAAGAGTAGTTCTTATTAGGCTGCTTTGCATCAGAGGAATGAGTAAGAAACCTATAATGACTCTTTGCTGGAAGATGTAGCAGTACTGTATTGTACAGCCAACTTCTTCATCTGTCTCTTGTAATTTTTGGTTTGTAAAGACCAAGAAAGAGCAGGACAGGTTTTTTTATTGCCTTGGGATAATTTTTTTTTTCCTCTGCTCTCATAAACCTTCCATATGCTTCTACATTCATGTCTTGTTTTCAATTTTAGTGAAGGTTTTTATTTGGAGTCTCATAAAATTCTAATTTATTGCAGCTTCTTTTTATAAAATGGAGAGGGAAGGAGAGAAGTATTGAGCTAGCATGTGCAAGGCAGTCCCAAGGAATGCACTTGTGAATTTAAAGGATCTGTCGGTTTATCAGCCTCTGCTTGAGTTATTGGCAAACACCTTTTCTCATTCTCTAACCTATGATTGTGTATTCTCGCTGTACGTATAGAAAGGCTAAGTAACGTATCATCTAAGTGTAATAATACACATTTATTTTGAGGGGTACAGAATTGAATTGCTGAACTCCTAACACTGTTAAATAGGCCATACCAATGCATAACATGTATACTGAGAGATGGTGAGGGGAACCTGCCCCCCCCAGTGTGCCACATCTGGCACTGCTTGGTAACAACTTCTCAAGTGTCTTTGCGCGTTATGGTCCTTGAATTCTACTTACATCAGAAATAGGAATGTCAACTTATTGGGCAGCTGGTAGTTTCATAAGCGTAAAGGATTGCATCTCTAGTGCAGAGGAACGCATAGTTTTGCCTCTTGTAGGGCAGAAATAAGAGCAGAAGGACCTAAGATGCCAAGTGAGCATACCAGAATCAACCTTAAGAGAGTTCTGAGAAACATTGAGGAGCACAGTGAACTCCCAGGTCTACCCACTTCTTGTGCACATGGACTCCTGAATGCAAAGTGACATCAAAGGACAGCCCAGATGGGAGTCTCTGAGGGGGGGAACAGAGCACTGAGTATGCTTGAATGTATGTGGGCTCGTGCCATCACTTGTTTTGCATTTTTAATTTGCTCTTTACTTAGATGGTGATATTGTTCTACAAACCCATATCCTTCTGCTTAAGAAAGTAATTTTTTTCAGTTAGCATACATCGCAGGGTGAGGGGGAATCAGGTAGAAGCGTCTCCTCTCTGAGTGGGATGAACCTATAGCAGTAGATTCTCACTGGCCTGTCATGAACTGACTTCCATCAGTGCACACCATCTGTTGAATACTCATAACAAATACTCTCCAAGACAGCAGTGATACTTCACTATGGAAGTCACTGATGACAACTGCCCCTTTCCTAGGTCAGGAGCAGAGGGTTTGCCTCTGAGGGAACAGGAATACTTCTAGCCTTACCTGTGATGCTTCCTCCTGCTCTGTTCAGAGTGGAAACAGACCAATTCTTGTTCTGATCCAGAAAATCAGAATAAGAACAGAAGTCTTGTTCTAAAGAAAGATTTCTACATAAGGGGATAAAGTGTATTTCCTATGCACTACCAGCATAGTCACTTTTCTTTGTTAATTTTCAGTGTTAAGTTAACCAACTTAAATTAAAATCTCATACTTCAAATAGTGAAGAATCTGGGCGCTAATGTGTTACTGTGGTTCAAAGTTTTGAGTAGCTGAAGTCTGAAAATTGAAGTAGTCACTACCTTCAGGAGAATGAGCACATCTTGTTCAGCAAAGACCCACATCACTGTTACCTAATGACACGATGCACTGAAATCACTTGAAAACCAAATGTCCAGAGTTAACGGTGTGTTGCATCAGCACAACGTATACTGAAGGTATCATGCAAAGTTACAGGTTTAAGAATTCTGAGCAAATAACACGTATGCTTTTGTGTATGTTGTATGTTTGATAGATTTGGAAACACAGGTGAGTATTTGAATATATTCTTCTTTGTGAATCACTTCCCACTCTATACATGTTATTGTATGTGTTAAGGTATGGCAGTACTAGAACAATTGTGGGAGGACCTTCTTGGGAAACATCAGCCTGAGCGCTGAAAGAGAAATCCAAGTCCCATAGCACATTTGGAATCTATTCTTGCAGATATTGTAAGGAAATATGAGAGAAGCTCTGCTGAAGAGAAACTTCTGGGCACTGGTCCTTTTTTCCCCTCGAAATAAAACGTATAAAAGTCTTTTGACTGCTTTTTCTCTGTAATAGCTACTTAACCTTGTCCGCTAACATTAAGGAAAAAAAAACAAAATTCCAAGCAAAATTCCTATTTAGAGTAAAAAATATAAATTAAAACAGAGTATGTAACACCCCCCCTTTTCTTTCCTTCCTGTTTTGTTTGGTGTTTTCTAGCTTGGCTTTTTGGACAGCTGAATGGGGGCTGGGAAAGTGTTTACAATATTTTCACATGATTGAGATGGCAGAGTTCTTGCACTCTGTGAAAGGCCTTCTGTTTTCAGATGGCATTGAAAGTTTACCATCTTTCCAGACAAAAGGAAGAGAGCCTGTTGCCAGCGGATGAGTAATGGGCATGGCCTCCGCACAATACCTCCTATCCAGTCCTAAATCTACATGGTGTTCTTAGGCTTCCCGGCTTCTCCAAAGCAACCTTTGTCTCTGCTCTGAGAGACCAAAACTGCTCGTTGGACGAGTGGGGACACAGCCAAGAGGGGAAGGCTCAGTGACAACAGTTGCTCAGTGCTCACTGCCCAGTATCTGCCTTCTTACTATGCTACTAGAATAGTTGGAAACCCATCAACAATCGGGCATCTTCTATACAAATATGTTGCAGACCATCTGTATAGCTCTTAGCTCCAGAAGATTCCACTAAGTTTGGGGTTTTTTTCTCTTGTTAACCTGAGGGGCTGACCTGAAGTAAGTGATTAAAGCAAAAACCTGACATAATTACTTCAGAGCTAAAAGTGCACGGAAGTTGCTGATTCTTTTATTTATTTTCTTACAAGGAAGTTGAAGCAGACGTTTTCCACTGTTGTTAATTTTTAGGTTCTATTAAGTAAATTTTTAGTCAGAAAAAATACTTTGGTAAAAACGATTGTTAACATTTTTTTTCGGTGCATTAGAATAGACAGTTATAAAGTTTTTTGCAGTGAATTTGTGCACTTGTTGGCATCATAGAGACCAGTAGGTAATTTTTTTTCTTGTTTCTCTTATAAAGTTTCCTAGAGCTTGTCTGTTTGGAATTTATCTCTCTCTATATATATATGTAAGTGTAGACTGTGTAAGTGTGGAGCTTGTGTGTTTGTGAGCATGTCTGTCTACCATTCTAAAAGAACTTGCATTTCACTTTCACATACTGTAAAGTGCACTAAGAGAAGCTTTTTAACAATTAACAAATCATTCATTAACTACACTTAATTTTGACTGTGTACTCCATTAAGAATTGTCAGTGTTAAGTTCTTATCCTTCCGTGCTAATTTGATGTTGCACATACACTGATTTATTGTTGTCAGGAAAATAGAAGCAAAGATGTAAGAGGTGCTGAATTTCTTAAGGATTGGTTGTAGCTGGTATCAGCAATTTACTGATTAACCTGTAATAACCTGTAGTGTGGATGGTCCTGGGTATACAAGCAATGAATTAAGGTTATTAGCAAAACTATTTTCTAAATTACCCGAGTAGAGTTTCAGGGTAACTAATTCTATTCTTTGGATTTATTTTTTTTTTTGCTTTTCTTTGAGGAGTTAACTGTTTAAAACAGCATTAAAATTATCTGGCTTCATTTCCTCTGCTGAAAGAGCAACTCAGCTGAAACTCGGACTTTTTGCTGAAAGAGGGGAAACCAAAAAAAAAAGAAGTAGTTTTTCTTTTAAAGAGCATGACCATACACATTCCACTCTGCTGCCTTTAAAGGGGACTTCCCTGTTTTAAATGCCCTCCAGCACAGAAATACCAACACTTCTTAATTGTTTAATATATTACAGCCTAAAACATTTACAGCAGTGCTTTCCAAGTATTTCACTGTTCCAGGTGCTTGGTCCTGCACCTCCTAAAATAACAGGCTATTTCCCCTCAGTTTTCACGTGCTTGGTACCACAATGAGTCCTTCGCTCTGTATCAAGGAAAGGGGAAGTGAGGGAAGTAAGGGGGACTGCCTGACATTAGTGCTTGCTCTTGCAGCACACAGACTTCTCTGTCTTGCGTCACACAGCTTGTAAAGAATGAGAAAATAACGTGACTTGTACTTGGACTGTAAGACCCAAGGAGAAAAATATCATATTGTTAAGCATTTGAATGTCATTCTGCACAAAGACCCCCTATCACTGTGTCCTCTGAGCAGCACCACAAAAAGAACAGTAATTCTAGAAATCAACAGTGCTGAACGTACATGAGTCCATCTTGCAGTCATGTTAGATCCATGCTTCAAACTGGATTCATTGTTGTGTTGAGGTGACATGAAGCTCAACTCTGATGTCCATCTAATGCAACTGTGCTTTGGATTGAAGGGAAAAAAATATTCTGAAAAAAACAGCACACCCTATTTTGATTCAGTCTGGGCAAAGTGAGAGGCAATGATTTGCTTAACTGATTTATTTTTCAACTTGTTTAGCCAAATGAACTGAGACTTTCCCCTGTCTGAGAAATAAAATCTCTTCATATAGAGCACTTAGGGCTCCCTAGGCTTCTGTGAGACTCTACCCTGACATAACAGGATCTGAGCTACTCTGTCAATCTTATTGTCACGTTGCCCTTCTGCTAAGAGTCTGAGATGCCGCCTGCTCGCAAGCTGTGCAGTTCAGATATCCACATGCCATGAGCATGGTTTAACCTGAACACAATGTTATGGGCATTGAGTGAAACTGGGCCATCAAAGGGACTTTGTCTGAAAATACCTGCTCAAAACGTCTCCCTTCTCCTTCCTGAAAATCCTCCCTACTGTGCAGATGGAAGCTGAGGCAGACGGTTTAAAGAGCTGGGATCTGAAGCCCTTCTGATAAGTCCCTGTAAGGGAGCACCAGCTGGATAGAGTTTCCAGTGAAGATCTGGAGGAAAGGTGGCTCTGGTTGGCCCGAGGGAGGAGATAATGCAAAGTTAAACAATTCTGTGAGAGTGAGGACTGAATCTTTCCGTGGCTGCAGTTTCAATCATGCACTTCTCTGCTAAGTTGTCTGCCATCCCTTTGAACCTATGTCTCCCATGTGACAGAGCAGTGATCTGGCTGCTTAGCTACTAGACTAATATTGTTCTTTTAATCTCACAAAAATGTGTTATAAAAGAGCTTGATTCACATGAGAAATTAAGTATAAGGTCTGTCCTCATAAAGACGTTATACCATGAATGCTCTCTTTCTGCTGGCTGCAAGAATAGGTGGCTCAAGGGTGAAAGGGTAGCATTTACATTTAAATACACCTATTGGAATCAAACAAACAGAAGGCTAAAACTACTACTCCCTCTCTGAATGCTTTTAGAGTTTGCTGCTTTTTTTTTTAAACAACAGCATCTTTCTTTTTTTTTTTTTTTTACAAAATCAAAAATGGACAAGGAGATCCTTAAGATCCCTTAAAATAAAACAAAGAAGGCCTTTGTTGCAGCAGGATAAATGGATGAACCTTTTCAAACCAGTTATTTTACTTTTCATCTGGATGTGCTACTCAGATGGTGAAATCCAGATATGAAACAGAACTTTCTCTGCTGTTACACTAACTGATAGTGCTGGCTGGGTGTGATGCTGTTTAAATTTCCCAGAGAAAGTCAAATGCACTATTTCTTGTGTCTGCCAAACCCAGATTTACCTAGTGGTAAAACAGAAAGCTCCTTACCACCAGGAGGAAACAGAAATTGAAAGAGGGTGGAAAGAACATTTGGTGCCAGGGTGGCCTGGCAGCCAGGGTGCGAGCTCAGTAAAACATTTGAAATGCACCCACTTGACTCAGGCCAGGGTTTCTTCCCTTCCTTCTCTGGCATTTTCTTCCTGTCTGCAGAGTGACAGAGCCCTACGGGCTGGAGCTGCAAAAACCCTGGTGTTGCCTTTGCTCTTTGGGTCCAGCCACCCTCCAAAAAAAAAAAAAAAGGATCTGTATTTTCCTTGGATTTTTCCACATATTTTTGATGGTTCTTTTATTATGTTTTTCCACCACCCAAACAGCGGCCAAAACCAAACAGCATGAATAAATGACTTAAAATTATAATGTAGCTGGAAATCAGGAGCTGTATTCAGAAAGATTTTTGCACACACTCTCCAATTTGTCTTAAATTACCACATAACGTATGGATAATAACACTAATCATTAAATAAGTTCCAGATGCATCTGAACACTCAAGAACTCAAAATCCAGGTCTGGATATGGCAGTTTCTTGATGTCTAGTTAATATTTTTTCCTTTGAATATGTATGCAAAACTGCCATCTTTTGTATTAAATCTTGTATTGTGGTGAATCTTAAGGCATTTTCTGCAAACCTAATCAAATGATAGGAACTTTAGAATCTCCTCTAAGAGGAGTGAAATGATCAGACCTTCAAAATGCATGCAAAGAAAGAAAAACTGAAGGAGTCCATATCTCCATGTTCAGTAGTCTTTTATAGTTCTTTTTTAAAGAGCATTTTCTTTGGGTGTTTTAATAGTATTGGTCTTTAGAATGTCGTGTGGCTGTATGAAACAAAAAGCATGTCCCTTAGTCTCCTAACGCGTCTTAGTCTCTCAAGTATGTCTTCCTAGCTATTCTGTTATGTGAAATGCTGAATAATTGTTCCCTGTATGTTTTCTTCATTTTTTTCATAATTTTGTGTTAACCACTTCTCAGTCATTTTGTTTTCCAAACTGAGGAATCCTCTGCAACATAAACTCCCCAAGGAGAGAAGAATTTCTACACACCAAATAATCCTTGTTGCGCCCTGTTGTAGCTCTCCTCCTTCTGCTATGCTCTTGGGGAGGTAAGGGGATCAGAGGTGTACTCGGTGTTCGCCATGAATGTATAAAATGGCAGAACGACATCCTCTGCGTTAGGAATTCATATATTAGGAATATTAGGAATTCAGGTAAAAATTATCTTCTGAGCAATAACCACCACATAAAACCCATTTTTAAAAAGCAGGGGGGACGGTAGATGTTCTGAAGTTCTGTTTCCTCACCTCAGTTTCCTGTTTTCAGTAACAGTGTAACGTAAAACATAAATATATTCCCAAGAGCAAGGACCAGATTCCTATAGCTATCTACTATCACTATTTGATAGGAAATAATCTATCTTGTTTCCCTGGTGGAAGCCTAAGTGTTTTTGGGGCAAAACCATGGGAAAATCCAGGTCAAAGAAGGAAGCCTGTAGTTGCTTTTAGATTCTCATATCACTAGCCTATGTGAGCAGAAGATGGTCCAAGTTGCTATTTGAGGGTACTATCAGACATCTTTGTCACAAGTTAGGCAATGTTTCTGGATATGGGCCAAGAAGTTTAGGCTAAAATTTAGTACGATTAAGTTATATCAAGTACAGCTCAACTACAATCAAATACTCTTTTCCTAGCTTGAGGTTCTCATTTCACACCCTGAATGAATAAAATACAGCCTAAGACAGAGGCTGTGAGACAAGTGCAAGCTCTACTCAGAGGTTAACTTGATTTCTCTCTCATACCAGTTTACGGTCATTTACCTCCATTGACTTTAGTGGAATGAATCCTGATTTACAGCATCGCTTCAGAGGGGTTTAAAGCTGAGTTATACAATAGCAATGCTGGTGCCAGGTCTCTGGATGCAGAGTGTGTTCTTATTGTGCATGTCACAGTACTATCAGTTAGCACACCCTAAAGAAAATATTTATTAATTTTTGACTGTGGACAACAGATTTTTAAGAAATTATTTAGATTTTGCATTTGTTGCCCTACTCTTATAATTTAATATCATTGAGGGGGGACACACACACACGCGTTGTGTGTATTCAGTGATTTGCCATTTACCAAGGCAATACCAGGCTTTCAAATCAAATATATAGGTTAGAGGTGTACAGAGTCCATATTTGTGTGTATTTTTGGTTGGAACAGACACCCTCAACTTGAAATTAAATCTCATACATTCTGTCAAATGAAGAAAACCAAACAAAACCAAACCAAAAAAGAGAGAAACAGTTATTTTAGTAACTACTTGCAAACTAGTTATCTGCTGTCACCTCTTCCAACTGTGATTTTAAGTTTACACACAATAGACTGCTATTTCTTCAGTGTTTGTGTTGCATCACTGCAGGAGGCCCACTCTGCTGCTTCTTACCTCTTATTGACTTCGTAATGTGGAGCAGAGTGAATGCACCTGAGTAAGGAAGAGGATTTGTGTTATTAGCTTGGCTCGTATTGACACAAAATGTATTTTTACTGTTGGAAATCTGGGTAAGACAAATATGACAAACTTGCAATCCACTTAGCTGCTAGGTAGTTACAACTCTGCCTGCTGGAGCCCTGCGTTAGGAACTGTAGCTCTTGTGCACTAAGGATATGGAAAAGCATGGGTGCTTTTGATGTCTCCCTAATTTATCTCTTAAATTGCCAGAGCTCGCCTTTCACAGTCCTTAGCGGCTAGTCTGTCACTGGTAAGCTGTAAAAGGATTTTAGCTTTGAGAGCCAGCCCTTATCTTATGCAGTGCAGTGGCCATGTTCTTTGGAGAAGAAATCAATTGGCCTTCTCCCTTCTCTTCCCCCATAAAGGGATCTGAAGAGAGACAGTACCATCAGGAGTGCAGTGGTGCAAACAAGGATTTTTTTTTTCCTGAGAGATGTTATTGCTTCTCAGTTCCCAGCAGGAGAAACTTTAAACTAATGATCTTTCCAGAACATGTAATACAGCCGAGCCCAAGACTCGTGTTCGTGTTGTGATGATTTAACTTTTTTGTTATGAGTGTTTCTAGTAGGGACAATGTTTTGCAATATCATATTAAGGATAATAATAAATAAACACATACCCTTTTGTTTTCCCCCAAATAAATGTCTATCATGGTTATATATCTGATGGATCTTGGGAGCTTCAAGGCCTTTATAAATGTCAGGCTTAGGGCAAGACAGACTTTGCTGAAAGAACCAGGTGGCTGTGATGCGTCTTCTCTACTTCATTTTCCCACCCAAAAATCCCGACTTTAGGGAGGGGATAGAAATTTTTTCTCCTGTGCCTGGCTTGCTGGATGAAAGCCACATAATTGTGGTCTGTTTGCTCAGCATTAACTGTGCTGCCCAAGTGTGAAAGCAAGCATGGAGGGTGGATTCTCCCTGACTTCTGTGGGATCTGGAGCAGATCCATGAGAAATGCTACCGTTTTCAGCACTTCCCTTGTTCTGCCTAAGACCAGGCACACTGAGATATGAATGTTGTTGCAGCTGCCACATACTACATATAAGCCACATGTTGATGATTATTGCTTTAAATGAAAAGGTCTTTAAAGTGCTTGTTTGCTTCCATCTAGAACTTACTGTTTTTTCTATGATACTAAAAGTGGTAGTTCTTATTTTTGATGTTAACAGTGTACCTGGAATTTACATAATCTGACAGTTTGTGAAAAGACTATCTAGATATATATTTATAGTGAAAACAGCTTTTTAGTAACAGAGAACTAGTCCCTAATTATTGAAGCAAATTGACCTATTCATTCTTCAATTATTTGTATAATTTTTTATTGTGGTTTGTTTATTACTTCTGGATCTGTTTCAGTCCGTTCCCCAAATAACAGTGCTTTTCTTTAAAAAAACAATGAACTGTGCTACATTTATGAGAGCTGCATGGTCAAATTTTGTTGCTCCTGTCACCCTACTGAATGCCATGTCGTACTGCCAATGTTTGATTGCTGGATTCAGCAAGACTGGAGAGGAAAGGAAGACCTGGATACACTGACTACATATAAACTATTAAATAAAATTAGTCAGAGACTTTTCCTAGAAGCCAACTGGCATGAAAGAGCTTTCATCCACACAACTAAACTCTCTTACCCTCCAAATCACACTGGCAACATCCAAAATACCTACTGGAGATGGTCCCTGACCCAGGTTAATGTCCAAGCTGTGCTTTGGCATTGTCTAGAAGAGCACACGCAGGCTTGGGCAAAAACTATGCCAGGGACCAATTTAGTCATATGAATGGTTTCAAGCCTGTGGCTTGCTGGTCCTGTTTAGTTTATTTAGTGTCAGAGTGAAACCTCAGTAACACTGCCAGAAATCAACAGAAAACCCCTATTGGCCTTAGTGACCAGGAGCCACTGAGAAGTATAAGCATTAGTTTGTTCACCTCCTTCATGCTTTTTTCCCCTTCATTCTATTTTTTAACAAATGAGTACTAAAACAAACATTTTTAAAATCTCATAGAGTAATAAAATTGGGTTGTTGCCTGCTCAAAAAAAGCTGAGATTCAGAAAAAGCCAGCTTCAGCTTTCTTCCTTGATGGAGGATCTCCTACAGCTTTGAGCAAGTAACTAAGGTCTTCTATGACTCAGCATCCCATTTGGATAAAAGGATGAAAAGCTGTGAGGTGTTGAGATACAAACACACCAGGTGCTTGAGTCAAATAAGCCTGCTAAACCGATGTGAACATAAAACTTCCTTTGATTCTTGTGACAACACTTTTCACATGTCTGGGAAGGGAATTTGTTTTAAACCCCGCAAAACAGACAGCAGTGTGTTCACTCCTATGTAGCCAGAGCACTGGGCACAGGTTTAGAATAAGTCTGAAGTATCCTATAGTGTAAGATAGTTTGGGGAGCTGGTGTTCTGTGTTTCTAGGGCTAACTCTGTGCATCTGGTGCTCTAGTTTACCCACGTAAAACTGTCCTTCATGGTACTAAGTTCTATTTCTTCCTGCAGCAACATAAATAAGAATCAGGCAATTCATGCTATAATCTTTATTCTAAATGGCAGTGAAGGATCAGTTGGTTTAAAAAGCTCATCACACAAAATGATTATATTAGGCTATGCTGTATTACTGAGATTACAGAAAATGACCTACATGTATTGAATTAAACTATGATTTTCCAGTGATCTCAGCAGCAGAATTGGGAAATTTTAATCATTGTGTTATCAGTTTAGCAGGTAATGACTCTACAGAATTGCTGCTTAAAATAAAAACTGTATTGTCCTACCCAGAAGGTTTTTGGTTTCTAGCACTTGCCTTTACTTTTCTTAGAGATCAGACATATGATTGAATTACCGAAGCTGACAAGTACTGATTTCAACGACATTTAAGCTAATGCATTTTTTGCCTTGGGTTTGCTACAGGCTAAGAATGTGCTGTTAATTAATGCAGTCATTTGATGTGCAGCACCTTGCTGAACTATGAGAACTTGATTGTGTGTTTTTGCCCAGTGTTCCTTTTGGGTTAAAAAGCCTCTTTGTTTCTTATTTGACCTATTCAAGGATTAGTCTCATAAAAGAGGCTATGGAGCCCTGCGCGTACATGGTCATACCCAGCCCGGGCTATGTGAATCTTACATAACAAAATGTTATGAAGAAAAGAATAGAATTGTTGCCCGAAATGATGTCCAGAGAAATTGATTATTTTTTTTCTCAGCTGGACTTTGAAAAGCAGGAAGCACATCAAAGAAGGGGAGGAACACTTGACCTAACCTACTTTTGGCTCCCTTTCTCTTTCCTTTCCATGCTACCTCTGAAGCCTTAAGCATGCCACGGATGCTTGAGTATGGCAGTGGCTCTGCTCAGGCCTAGTGAGACCATTGCATCACTCCAGGTTTGCAAGGCCATAAAGTGCTTATTTTTTGCAGTCTGATATTGACCGAAGCCAAGGAGGGGCTCGCATCTCCCTCCCACTGATAGTGGAGGTGTTGGAAGGACTGGGTGCATTCCAGGGCAAAGCCTTGAAGGCTGTGAGTTAGAGAGGTGCTAATGTTCCTCAGGATGTATATGCAGATTCCTTTGGTCTTCACTGGCAGAAAGCTTGGCTCTCCTTCAAAAAAACCCAAAACATAAGAAAACACTACCAAGAATGCCAACACAAAAACCCCCAGCACAATAGGTGAAATGACCCGTGTAAAAGATAAAAAATACACCGATCTCAGAGCAAGCACTCAGTTTGAGGATCCTCTGGAATTAGACTGATGCTCAACCCAGTGAGGAGTGTCTCCATGGTCTTTTTATGAGCAGAAGGGAGCAGGCTTTGCCTGTGTGTGTGAGGATGTAGGGCAGTGGCCCATGCTGGTACTCCCTGCCTACTGGCAGAGAGTATCACAAGCTTGATGCTTGTTCACACGGCACAGGCTCTGAGCTGTGCCATGCAGTCATCACCCCAGGCTTCGTCTCAGGCTGGGTTTGACCCTTTTAAGCTTTTTTTAAAGTTGTATCCTTTCAGCTTATATTCTCTCCTTAACAATTCTCTCTCTTTCTTTTTTTTTACCTCTCTACTACAAGTGAACTCACTTTGCCAAACTCCTCACTCCACCATCTACCCACCCCATATGTTTATATTTTCCTATTGCTGAGGCACATTGTGCTGACCTGCCTGGACAGAGCTCCTTTATCACAGAGATAAACATGATGTCCCCCTCACACAGAGTTTCTATCATGTGTGACCTTTCATCTTGAACTGCCATGACCTTTTTTTTATTAATGCTGTACTGTGCTGCTTGCAGAAGCCAAGAAAGAAAATCTTTTGTTTCTAGATAGAATACTGCTAAAGGACATGATACGGTCTTGTTTTTAATCCAGCTAATTAAAATCTGCATGTGCAGTGTAACTGAGAACGCAGCCTTCGCCCACCACTTTCCCACAGGCAGGGAATAAAGGCCTTTAGTGCAGCAGCAGCTAGCCACCCTTGGATAACAGAGAACAGAGCCCACAATTCATCCCAGCTTTCCTTATCATATCCGCAGAGGGCTTTCCCCTCCCTCCCCCTTTCTCTCCATGGAATCACTTACTGTAGCTATGCGCCTCTATACATCACTTCAGCATGTAATCAAGTTAAAAATATGTTAGCTCACATTTATCTATGCTCCAGCGAGCTCTGAATATAATTTATTTCCAGTGAGAAAAAGAAGAGAAAGAAAAAAAGGAAAAGAAGAAAGGAAAAGGAGAAACAGAAAGAAAAAAAGAAGAAAAAAGTGTCTATTTCCAATCAAATGTCAAATCTATTAATCTCAAAAATGTTCTGCCAAGAACTAACAGAAAAACACAATCTAGCAGCTCACACTTTCATATGTTCATTTTTTTTGATTTCCTGGATGGCTGTGGTTATTACGAAGTCCACCTTTTAAGTGTACATGTCAAGAAGAGGGGACCATGGAATATTTTTGTGAAACGTTTCTTTGGTTAGTTTTTCACTTGTTGCTTTTTTATTGGGTAACTGAAGAGGGGGATGGAGGAAGAGAAGAAGGAGAGCAGCTGGGTGGGAAGAAGCAGTGAGGGCAGAATGGGAAGCTCGAAAACTGAGCCTCCACCTATTTTCTCTTTCTTCAATTCATGTTTTAGATGATGATGATGATGAGATTAACAGGCAGCATAAAAACGTGCCAGGAGATTCAAAACTTGGAAGGCGATTGTATGACATGAGGACAAAATACATTTCAGTGCATGTAAAGAAGCCCTCCCCCGCGTTCCCCCAGTAAAGCACACAAACCGGCTTTCTGTGGGCATTCCCTGGTAACCCACACAAAGAGCTGTTTAAACATCTGTGCCTTCAGCTAAATGCTGTCCGCGGGCTGCTGCAGAAAATGCCAATTTCTGTGTGCTAATCACCTAACTAAAATTCAATGAAGTGTATTTACAAGAAAAAAAAAAAAAGAAGTATTTTGAGTCATGAATAAATATGCAACATCTCAGGAAATGACTTATGGTTTTACTTTTGTTGCCTGTAATGAACTATTAATATGTGTGTTGTACTCAAGGAATGATTAAAGAGATATGGAAAAAGCAGTGTTTCGAAATGTAACAAAACTTATTAGCTGACACCAGTCTAACCATAGCACCTAACATCATGTTTTTTAATATCTTAGTATTTTAAAAACAGAAAATAGAATGATTAAAAGATGTCAGAAATACTGTGCTGTCTATATGTTAAAAGATGTTGTGTAGATTAAATACAATAGTGTTTTTCATCACAACTTGGTTATCTTATGGTGACCTCTATAACCACAAATAAAGAGATCTGTAGGTTTTTCTACTTTTAGTGCCCATGAATATTAAATAAGAAATAGCTACTACTGCACTTATATAACTCTGATTATTATATTTATATAATGCATCGTGAAATTACAGCAATTATAAATTTTTATGTACTCACTAATTAATGTCTAATCAGCAGAACAGCGATGGCCAAGAAAACATTTATCCTTATTTTAACAATTTAAGATTTTTTTTCATGTTTTGAGGAGTATATGCAATAATTGCTCTTTAATAGTGACATCTGCTTTGACACAGTAGAAAGGTTGTTGATATCAAGTCATATATTTTTTATAAAATGAGTGCTCGCTTATTGCATAAGCAATGTAACATTTATGAAGTTTTATGTGTTCTGTTGAAGTGTGCTACTCCTAATAAATATGGCATTTTCTTATTGTTACTTAGCAGACTTCCTTAAGCACTAAAATTAATTTGTATTTTGGGAGACACTTATAATTTTTATGGGCAGATGTGATGTTAAATATTTTCTTGTAATTCTATGTAAGTAATGACATAAATTACGGTGGTGATTATTTTTGTCACTACTAACTGTTGTCGAAGAGCCCTTCTTATGCAGAGGGCACATAACAAGAGCTGAAAATCGACCACATTGCTGTGTTAGTCACATAAGACAGACAGCGTGGCATAAATTCCCTCTCAAAGTTATTGAAGGGTGCTGAACATCAGGCCATGCTAAAGGTCAGGCTTAATAACAGGGCATAAGTCTCTGCTCTCAACAGTGAACATTTAATGTATTGGAAATCAAGATTCCTTTACTAAGTCCCTACTTTACTAAGTCCCTAAACCCCTTGGTGCACTCAAAACTGCATCCAAGTTTAGCTTTTTGATAGGGCCCAAAACCAGTTACGAGGCTGTTCTCAGTGCACTTAAGGAAAAATGGATTGAAATTACTTTCTTCAGTCTTGCACGTAGGACCAGAACCGCAGATATTTTGGTACATCTGTGTCACCAGCAACCATTTACAGGTATTCCTCATTGGTGACAGCATGGAAAACAACCCTGTGATTTCTACTATTCACGGGCATACCTGAATTTTTGTATCAAACAATTTTCAATTTCCATTTCAAAATTTATCTCAAACTTTTAAAATCTTTATAGTTTGTATCTCTACTTTTTATGCCACCATTAATCTTCTGCACAGCAGATATATACAGATCTGCCAGAATTAAGAAAGATTTTATGTTAAGAAAAGTTAAGAAAACTCCAGAGGACGACATGTCAAAGATGTCATTTATTTAAAATGTTGAAGGATGGCTGAGGAAAGATCCCTTTAAAATTACCGTTTTTCTTTCCTATGCTAACATATCAAAGCAAATTCTTAAATCAGTACCAAAGAAGTGAAGAGAATAACAGCGATTAAGTTTCTTTTGACGCTGCAAATTCCTCTTACAATCCAATTCTCAGATTTCACTGTATCCCTCCCAAATAAAAGCCATCTACCCTAATTGTGCAAGAGTGTTTTATAAGGCTAAGAAACAAAGGGTCGGTTAACTATGCCCTTTCGACAAACGATGAAGACCATGACAGTAATGCTTCATCCAAACTGATGATTCAAGGGGACAGTAGGAGGCAGCTGCTGAATTGCAAACAGAAACATGAGTCACCCTCTCTCTGGCTCTTAAACAAAACAAATCAGTAAAACAATTAGAAATTACTTTCCCTACCCTCAGAGTAGAGGAAGAGAGTGACAGTTCATGTGTTCTGGCAAAATAACTAGGTAAGTTTATTACCAGCAGTAAATGGTGGACCTGCATAAAGTGATGTTGCAGTCACACAGGTCTGGAAATGGAAGGGTAACATTGGCCAAACAATCATGCCAAAGTCAACTTTTACCTACTTATAATAATTCTGTGTGAATAAAAATGAGTTGGGAGCTTGGGATTTAGACTACTGCGAGTACAGTAATAACAACAATAATTCTAGTAAGTAGTTATTAGTAATGGGAACAGAGTGACTGAGCTTGTTACTTATAAGATATTAGTTATCAGCAATGGGAAGCCTGTGGTAGCAGCAAGAGCCCAACAGAAACAGTGGTGCTTATTCATGGTGCTGTAAAGCCTCCTTTCTGATCATTTATCCTCTGTCTTTCAATAAGGTCGAGATTTCTCTCTGATACAGGGTTAAGTCCAGAAGGAGCAGGGCAAGCTCCCATTCACTTCAGTGTAGAACTGAAAATGCAGGGCTTCCTAGCACTTCTTCTCAACTGTATTAAGAATCCTTAAATCCTTTTAAAAAAAAGACCTGAAATCTGTTTTAAAAAATTTGAGCTTGATGCTGTTACCGCTCATATTGGTTGGATCATCATGCCTGCCTACGCCAACACCCAGGTTTTCAGCTTTCCCTGCAACAAATAAAGTCCTGGACTGTGCCTTCTACTTAAATCAGGATGACAGGTTTGGATAAGTAGATTATCCAAAGTTTAGTTTTCTGGAATTGTGCTCACTAGCAACTAGACAGAGGCTGATCCTCTCAATCTGTTCACTGCCTATGAGGGTGACAGTATTCTCATATGTAACATAATGCAATAACCCCAGAAAAGCCACGTAACATGATTTGTGCATTTTCTAGTACCAAGAGACCACCAGTTTGCTGTTACTGTTTGGAAATACATACACACGCATACGTAGCCTTTTTAATTATCTCAAAAGAAATGGGAGTTAGATCATATCACAGCAAGCTAGATAAACAATTATTAATGTAACTAAAATAATTCATGATTCTTTCCACTTTTATGACCTTTTTGCATACTGAAGTTTGATTCGTTTATCTCAGAGAGACAAGCACTATGCATATGCCTTACCCAACACTTCTACCTTGCTCCCTGTCACCACAGGTGGCTCGGGATAATCCTCACGTCTGCTCCAGGTTAGGTAGGATATTGGTAGCAGGAGCTCCTTTGCTGCCACTGCAACACTTCTTGGATTGCGAACAGCTGAAATTTTGGTAGATGCATCCCTGACAGTTTCAACATACTTGGAAAAATGGAACTCGCTGAAAGTTTCACTTCAAAATTTAGCCAGCGTCCAATCTGGCATAATCTGTTTTTCAGAGATAAACATGTGAGTGCTTAGAAGGAAATACTCCTGAACACATGTAGTTGTAGTTTACCTCTGAAGACCTCTTTGGGAAACACATTTAAACAACCCACAGGTACAATGTGTGCATAAAGCCTACACGCACTTTACGGTGTGGAAAAGCCATTCAGTGACAGCTAAGGATGAGATGAAATCAAAAAGGCTGAGTTCAACAAAGCACACATATGCACTTTCTGAAGGAAGTCAAAAAGGTCAGGAGAATAATCCTGGGTGGTGAGCAATGTAGTGAGAAACTACTCATTTTCTGCTGTTCTTCTAATCAGCTTCTTGTTTTGAGAAAATGTAATTTCAACCTTATTTTTTGCACCTGGATTAGCCTAACACTTAATGTGTGCCCTGTTTCTTCACTCTTTTTTCTCGCAGGGCTGCCTACTCTGACACGTAGCCTTGCTGCTTAGAACCTGGGCTCAAGGTGCTGCACGATTTGCTTATGTGTTACAGTTGCATTCCTATTTTTTTGGCTTTGTTTTCATAAATTTATCAACAAATGTCTGATTTTTATTTTTTCTTGTCATCTGAATTTTAAGAAGTTCTTTACACGTTGCCTTAATGAGGATCATAATATAACTTTAAGCAGAGATAAAAGTCTCTTATATTTTTAAGCATTTACCTCTAGAACAAATCCAGCTGAAGTCCCTGGGAGTGAGGGAGTAAATCACCTGGCCCATGAGCTGGGAGAGTTGCTGCTCTCTTTCCTACCATAGCTCTGTCTTGCCTGCTATCCTGCTTTGGCTCTATTAGGTTCATTGTGAAAATAATTCATTGTTTTTCAGTATGTTGTTGGTAGATTTAAATAACTCTTAGCAGATTAGTGAGACACAGGTTTTCTCTGCAGCAATCCTGCTGATTAGACTCCACGGCATACTGAACATCCAGCTGGTTTATGATTTTGCTTTTAATGACCATTTCAAAGTAATGCCCTGAATAACTGATAGAGACTTTTCTAAATAAAGGTACAGAGCTTGCAGTCTTCTGGAACAGTAATTGTTTTTGTGCAGTCTAAAACTTTAGTTTCTTCACAACTTGCATGGCTTCTGGGTGTGGTAAGTATTTTTATTTCATAGATGGACGATTCAAAATCTTGGATAACTGCTCTGCTCTATTACAAAATCAACCAAATAAAAAATACTGAACAAGATAGATTGATATTAGTAATCCCCCAGTATTCTGAGCAAAGAAAATTGATGCAGGATAATAATTTTTCTCCCCAGTAAATGCTTTAGTTTTTCAAATTGCTTTCTTCATGCCTTTCTGGTCTAACACAGTTGCTGACTGTTGTGTGAGCCTTTTACTTCTGATGGACTTACTGATTTTTTTGACTGGCTCTTAGCTTCTGATAAACCCACCAACTCATGCCCCAGCTTCCTGTTTCTGATATGCAGAACATGTGTCAGAACAACCAGCCTAAATAGGAATGAAAAATAGTGAGAGAAAATATAAGATGTAAGAAAGCAGGAGTAGAAACACCAATTCAGAATGAGCTTTAGGATTTTAAAGTTGAGATCCTAGAGGTGCAGTTGTCATGTAAATGAATTTTTTTTGTGTGTTGCTAATATAAAATTCTTTTGGTTGTAAAAGATTCAATGAACACATGTCTGTTTCTAATTAGTGGTGGCTGTCACTAAAATGAATATGTTGCTGAGTGTTCAGTTTCTGGGAAACGTGGTTGAAACATGAGCAGCTCTCAATGCAGAGCTCGGAGTCAGATGTTTTCAGAGGGGATGTTCCCCATTAAGTAATGACAGAGAACCATACGGAACACATTACAAATCGAAATACTGATTGATGAAGTGCCTGTGGTCAGCTTTCTACAGAAATGAGAATTTTGAACGTATTATCACATCAGCATGGAACTGATCTCACGTAGAATCACATTCTGTTTTAATATCTTTTTTGCTTCTCGGTCTCACACATGCTGTTCCACATCACGTTTATAGCGAGCAGAACCTCAGACTGAAGGAAATAAAGCATCAGGTTTGAGCTCTGATGTTTCATTGATTTAGCCCAGTTCACAGAAGCCAACTAAGTCTGAGTTTGTTCACACAGCTGGTAAACTCTTAAACTCTTTCCCTGTAGCAAACTTCTCCCCTCTTTCCCAAAAGCTGGGAGAGGGGACTCTGAGATTGCTGGAGCATGCCGGTGTTGGGAAGGGAGAAGTGGGGTCACCTGGTAAGGCAGGGTGGGTCTCATGCAGGTTTAAATTTATCAGATTAAAAGCTCTGCTTTAACTTCCCAAAGTAGATGCTTTCTTTTTCCCACTTAGTACATTTGCAGGGGTTCAGTGAGGAAAATAAACTGGTTCATGCTGACTTCAGGGCAAGATTACTTGGTTTGTTTGCATTCAAGTTACTTATTACTCTAGCTTTAAGTTCAGGTTTGTTTCAGATACGATGACCTCTTCTGTTTAACACAGAAAGCAAACAGAACTTGTCACATGAAATGTGTGTAGCTATTCAGTATGTACACAGGGAATGTATGTCTGAGTCACAGCGCATTTAAAGAAAAATATATAATCAAATGGTAAATTTAGAAACTTAGGTCAAAGTATCTAGCTCTTTTTGCCAAACAGTTCTTAAATGGTGCTTCAGTAAAAGCATGAGCAGGAATAGACTTAGGCACATATTTAGCAGTGTTATGAACACTTGAGTATTTCTGTTTCTGAGATCCCAGCATAAGATTATTACAGTGCTAAAGCACATCAGGTGTGAAAGCCAAGTCCTGCTTACACCTTCCCTAATGGAAACTCACTCAAGTGAATAGAATTGCTTGGTTTACTTTAGCACAGCTGAGGCCACAGGTTGGCCCAGGACCTGAAAATTGGAACTCAAGGGGAAGTTAAGACAAATGTTTTATAATGCCTTCAAATGTGAACAGTGGACTGGCTTTAAAATTAAAGACAAAGAGAGAGATAAACCCATGGATAAATTTTAGTCTAATTTTTCATAATCATTGATTTCAGACAATCAGGACTTGATTATTTAAAATTGTTAAGAATGTCTGGTCCTTAGCTGAGTGGGATGATGAAATCAACTGGATGGCTTCAAACTCTTCAGGCGGGATCGGATAGGAAAGAGAGGTGGTGGGGTTACTCTCTACGTTAGAGAACGTTTTGATTGCATGGAACTTGATAATAATAATGATAGGGTTGAGTGCTTCTGGGTTAAAATCGGTGGAATGTGCAGTAAGCCAGATATAGTGGTGGGAGTCTGTTATCGGCCACCCGGCCAGTACGTAAAACTGATGAGCTCTTCTACAAGCAACTGGGAGAAGTCTCCTGATCACTAGCCCTGGTTCTTGTGGGGGGATTTCAACCTTCCGGATGTCTGCTGGAAGTATAATACAGCAGAAAGGAAACAGTCTAGGAGGTTCAGTGAATGTATGGAAGACAACTTCCTAACAGCACTGGTGAGTGAAACAACTAGAGAAGGTGCCCTGCTGGATCTGCTGTTTGTGAACAGAGAAGGCCTTGTGGGAGAGGTGACTGTTGGAGGACGCCTGGGGCAGAGTGATCACGAGATGATAGAATTCTCAGTTCCTGGAGGAGTAAGGAGGGGGGTCAGCAGAACTGTCACCTTGGGCTTCTGAAGGGCAGACTTCAAACTGTTTAGAAGGCTGCATGATAAAGTTCATTGGGAGGCAGTTCTAAAGGACACAGGAGAACAAGGAGCCTTCTTAAATACATGTGAAGGTGTTTTTTCAAAGAATTAGACATGGCAAGCTGTTTTCCAAAGATCCAATTTCTGCGCCTCACACTTCTGCAGGATGCTTTTGAAAATGCTGAACAAATGTACCTTGCTGATAAGTAGCTTGTTAGTTTTCACTTTGTGATTATTCATGACACAAATCTGTATTGGTTTGTATGCAAAGGATAAAGTTTAAGTGCTTCTTTAATTCAAAGGATTAGTAAGTTCAGAATAAAATAAGGAAACATACAAACAGCTGTTCAAGGATATCAGATTTTAAGCTATGTGTAACCTTCATATTTATTTCAGTGTCCCTATGTTAATTAAAAATATAACGCAGGTTTATAGCGACAGTAATGGTCAGTAATTAGCTGATATTCTGCTACCTTTCAGATATATGTCTTTTTGATAGTGATGGTTACTCATTGGCAACAGATACAGTCTTTATTGGGACTGAAGAGTTTCATGGCAGGAGGAAGGCTGAGAGAGCTGCAACCATCATTCAGACCCCCTTCCTCAAGCGCAGTCTCCTTACCATAAAAGAAGACCCTACCAGTCTCCATGGTTCTCCATACCAGAGCCATGAGTTCTGCTCTCGGGAAAGTCTGTTGCAACTGTTTTTTTGGTACCACGCAGAAGTACAAGTTTAGGCTTAGATGGGACACAGATTAGGAAAGACTCTCTGAGCCAGCATCTGGTATGAGCTCCAGATTTCATATAATCCTGCTAGTCTTGGAGAATCGAATACTCCGGAGTCTGCACTGAAACTGCTTCCCTATCTTAAGATGACCAATAGGGAGTGATCCTTATCCAGGCAGAAGAGCAACTTGGATAAGGAGAGGAAAATTCTGATGACATCTCAAATCTTTTGTGACTGTCCAGGTGAAATGTCAGTGTGGGACATTCCCGTAGTACACTATTTGGCTTGGGATAGATGATTGAGGCTTTGGTGACAGAAAGATTAGTATTGGGCTGAGTGCATACTAACATGGACACACAACCACATTTATGACTCCGTAGCTGGAAGATGGATTTTGTAACTTGTTCTGCCATGGCAAGAAGCAATGATGTGGTTCTCTGGCTCTTGACGCTGCTCCAAGCTTGTCCTGCAAACGCCTGAGCTCGAGCTAGCATTGATGTGAATATGTGGTGAGCAAATTTAGAGCTGAAGAGAGATCAGGCAAACCAGCCATCTGCAGGCTGAGGCTGCCTCTTTTCTTTCAAGTATTAAGCACCCTAAACCTAATAGACTAGATCAGTGAAGTAGTGGTTTTCCCATGGATAAGATAAAATAGTTCCTCTTTCTCCCTCCACTGAAAGTTTCTAAGCTTCTAGCGGGACCTAAATCAGGGAATTAAGAATCTAGGCATTATTGAAATTGTCTTCAGGATGCAGTTTGTTCTTGTATACATGAAGATAACAGCACTGTTATGTCTCAGATAAAAATGCTCAGACAGCATTATGTGTATTCCTATACCTGTTGTTACCATTTTCCACAGGTATGGATTATGGTGAGAGGTGACTTGCCAATGTAATCAGCACTACTACTAATTTCTTTTCATTGTTGTACCTTCAGAATGGCTTTGTTCGATTCTTTGGCTTTGAGGAGGATTGCTTTATCTTTTAACTTGCCAATTCTTATCTTTTAATCAACCTTAAAAATAATATTTTCAAAATGTTCAAGTAATTTAGGATCTCTCTTTCTCAGTTGTGATCTGGTGCACACATGTGGACCTGGAAATGTTATTACCTGCCAAAATTGTAGTGAAACTGATGTGATATAGACATCTAGGTCTGCTGAGACTCAGGGTCTCCTACAGAAGTTCTGGCACTGGTAGAAACATTTACATTACTGGTTTTCATTGAAAAACATCCCAGTGCAACCACATTTGTAGATATAAAGGCATCCTATGTTGTTGCTTCCCTATACTGCCATTTCTTTTCTAGGTTGAAATAGGTGATACTGCTAATATCAATGCAATTATGCTGGTACGCTTAAATGCTGTGTTACCTTTACCTGACATCTTCCTGAAAGTTGTGACATAGGCTCCTAAGTGCTAGTCTGTTTTGAAACCAAGATCCAAGCTTTAATTCCACAAGACTTTTTGCTTTCTTTTTAGGTTGAGGCTTTTTTGTCTGCTTGGCTGTCTTGAAAGTTTTTATAGTTAGATTTATGCTGCCAAATCAGATCAGAATTCAGACTTTGGGTAGGACTTTGGATATTATTTCTGTCTCATAATAATGATATGACAAAGATTAGGAACAGCGTGAATGGAGAGTGAGGCTCAAAGGTTTTGGAGCAGAACTAGCTCTCACCAGAGATGAGTTCACTCTAATGTCGAACTTCTTTTATGGGACTTATTTTGAGCTTCCTTAGAATTTTTGAGGCGATCATCGGAGAACCAGACAGCGTAGCTGCCTAAAAGTAAACAAATGTTTTCAGATGTGGTGGGCAGATCAGATTGCATGAGAGTTCTAAGAATGTACAAAATTAAGTCAATTTTATTTAGCAACAGAACAGTTACTGCATAGTGGTAACACCACACGTGACTTGTCCTCAGTGTCATTAACCAGACATCGTTAATCAGAGAAACTGGACACACACGTAACTGTTCCTGGCCTTGCTGAGAACACCAGTAAGATGCCTAACCACTGTCAGTCGTGCTGGTTTTCATTTCATGTGTTAGTCGCATACGGAAAAAAAAAAAACAAATATTAAAACTCTGTTGTTCCCTACTAAGTCTCACTGAACAGCACCTAAGTATCAAAGCTGCTGGATTTCAACAGGCCACTTCAGGACTTCAGCCATCAGAACATTTCAGCTGGGTGTTTCCATCTGGTCATCAGGAAGGAACTGGGGAGTACTGATTCAACAGGTTTGGACTTGAGCATCCCTATGACTGTCACAGGGTCAACCAGTCTGTACCATGTACTGATCTGCAGTCTCTGTCTTATTAGAATATTTATTATGTAACATTAATCATTACTTTTATTCAGAATGCTATGAAATTCCCACCATCTTTTGCTTTCCTGATACATTGTGGAACACCTGACCTCACAAAAACACACGTTCTTGGTCTGGTGTATGGTGCAGACCCCTCTTTGCTAGAAGGGCCAGCAGTTGTTGCAAAACCCATCATGCACTGTACAGTTTTGCTTCTTTTTGTCCCTCTAATTTTGCACTGAATTATCCCATCACTGGAAAACATTTAAGACAAAAGAAGGAGAAAACAAAGCAAAGGTAGGACTCCTTTTTGTCAGGACCACTCAGCTCCCAAGAGAACCGAAACAAGAGGGCCTTTCTAAGTCCCACAGCAAGAGCACATTTTTCTGAAAATGCTCTCTCATTCTCTCTTGCTTACTTTAAAGCATACATCTGACACAAATTAATCAGCAGGGTTTGTAGTCATTTCTCATCCGTTGCTGAGGCAAATTAGACTTGCTGATGTTGTTTTGGCCTAACCCTGAAGCAGCATGAAAGGAATGACCCAGAGAGAGAGAGCAGCATGTTCTCCTTGGCTCGTCTTCCATGTCTTCTGTGGCCCATTCAACAAAAAAGTGAGTTCAATGGGCCTGAAAGGCACCGGGAGATTGAAAACCTCTCTGTAGTACCTTAAAGAACCGAAATTACTTAATTAATGTGGACGCCATTATGTGTGGTTACCATATGAATGAGTAAGTAGACTGCCTAAGTTACAGAGGAGGAAAGAGGAGAGGATATCTGAGGTCAGACTTGTCAGGGTAAAGGAATCCTAAACAATGAGGGCATTGGTTTAAGATTTGAGGAAGAATTTGAAAAAAGAGCACTGAGAGTGAAATTAAATGAAGCATGGGAGAGTATTAGTGGAGATTAGCAGTGCAGCGAAGGAACCCGGAGCAGACTGCCAATCGCCCCTAAGTGCAGGCAGCTTTAACTGGGCTGCTGCAGACAGGAATTAGGCAGTACGTTGCTGGAGTTCGACTGAAAAGTATTTTCTTGGGCAATGTTAAAGAGTTTCTCTTCTACACCCTCTCTCTTTCATTGACTTCTGAAAGTGAACATGCCCTTTTCAGCTGCATTCTTTTTTTTTTGCCAGGCGAACTTATGAAAGCAGCAGAAAAAAGAGTCAAGATTTTAAAAAACACCCTGGCTTTCGCAGTGTAAATGTGAGATTGACTTAGTAGCACAAGGTTGTCATCGCAAATGTACTGCTTCAGATGAGAAGAAGACAAAGCCTTGTGAAACCAAAGAAATTAATGGCTGTACTTGTAGTTGAAGATGGTGAAGAAACTGAGTTGCATTTGCTCACATATAGAGTGAAAGGGATGGATATTGGTGTAGTGGAAACCACTAGATTATTTTCCCCAAATACGAATGATTAGAGTGGTCTAATTTTTTTTAGAGTATTTGAGACCATTTCAAGATTTTTCTCACTGGAATTTATCACCTTAGCTGTAATTTCCAGAAAGCAGTACCTGTGATAGAACAAGAATCCATAGGAGAAGAACCAACTGAAGGCAGTAATAGTTTGGAAGATGTTTCCTACAGTATTTTCTTGGCTTCGGTTTCATTTAATGTCTTTTTGAAACAGTATTCATGTATACTTTCTGAGGTAAAAATCCTGACTGCTGGATATTAGATCCTAGCACTTACTTTTCCTACTAGCCCAAAATAGAATTGTTGTGAAAAGCATGGGAAGAGAAAATGTATCGTCTCTCTGAAAATACTTTTTTTGTGTGTAAGTTTTCCAGGAGACAGCGGACTAGATCTTGAATAACATTTGCAAAGCTATCCCCAGAATCAGAAGGTGAGACCTGCCAGAGTCTGTAGGAAGTCAAGGATCATACTTAGACCTCATTGTTCAATTATAACTAATAATCCTGATTGACCGTGTGGATTGGTAGAGCCTTACAGCCTTGGAGAATAGTCATTCAGTGTTTTGATGTTAAATGCTACGCTACTGTGATACCCAATAGCTGATTGTATGAGCATAATCATAGGTATCTATCTTTGGAAAGCTGCATAGTATC